>PVKZ01000288.1:62285-662285 GCA_004027375.1 Macroglossus sobrinus
CAGCCGCCGGCTAATAAACTGCCTCTAATATCAGAGCACTCAGGTTGAGTCTGGTTATTCCGGTCACAACAGGTACATTGTACTTGAGTTCTTCAATGTCAAAAACACACTGAACCACTAACTAAAATCATCTTGCTCAGAAAGTTTTTCTCCATTAAGCTACTATAGTGTCTAAATCCATTTTTAGAGTAAGTCCATGTTGATTTAAGATACTATTTATAGGATATCTTTAAATATATGAGTACACCCAAGGTATTCTCTCTTTAGTTACTAATGACTTGGCATAAATTGTTTATCAGCCAAGTAGTCAAGCATGGGACCCAAACCAAGTCCATTGACTTCTGAGGCTGGTCAGTGGAAAGAAAACTACATGCAAGGAGAGAAAGTCTGATTGTAGGGAGGACTCCCAGAGGGAGGTGCAGCACATAGGCCCTGGGAAGCCTGGGACTGCTGCTTTAGTAAAGTGGGCTTGGAAAAAATGCTGATGGTGCAGGTGTTAAAAAATAGATAGATGATAGATAGATAGATAGATAGATAGATAGATAGATAGATAACCAAGTAAATTTGAAGATCTAATTGGCTTTATTAAATGATTCATAAATGGAACAGCATCTCATTTGCCAAGTTGAGAGATAGTCCAAGAGATTGTCCAAAATGAAAAGTTTTTTATAGGAAAAAAGGTGGGGTAAAGTGCTATTAACAAATGAAAAGAAAAGATTTTTTTTCATCTGGGTCATGTTATTTGGGGGAAAGGGGCTGTCAGGAGTGTTTACCATTCAGATTGCATCCTCTTCCCCTGGGGGGATAGAGAGGGCCCACGTGACAGAGTATCTCAACTGGTGTTGACCAGGAAATTCTACACTGGAAAGATTATACTTCTAGGAGGAGTTGACAGTTAGGTTAAGCATTAAAACCAGGTTTTGTGTGTGGGCTTTAGCATGAATAATGCCATTTGGAGGCTATGGTTTTCTCTGTAACACAGGAAAGGGCCAGAGAGTGGGCGTACATCTCATCTCTGCCACCACAGCCATGCTGGACACTTTCTCATTGTAGAGCTCTGGTATAAATGCAACTGAGAAAATATATCTTTAAAAAGAGACAGCTTGAGGAAGAGGGGAAGCCATACACAGTGTGTGGAAATAAATGAAGAAAAGCACAGATTAGTATAGTCACAGAAAACATTCAGGAATGAATAGTCAATGAGATTGGATAATGAGTAATGAAATGATGAGTGAAGTATGGGTTTCTGTGGAGGGTGATATTTTGAGCCAGATTTTGTGGAGAAATGGGTGTGGGTTGATAAAGAGGAAATGTCTTTGGTTCCTTTTTTTGCAAGATCAATGTCAACTCTCATGCCTTCTTTTCTGGCAAAAAGACAAAAGTGGACTAAGTTCTGAAGAGCTTTCTTTAAATAAGTATATGAAGTTTTGTAAAACGTTCTAAATAGTCCAAAGTTTTCCTTGCTGTTGGTTGTTTTCTATAAATTAGGTTAAATTACATTATCTTCCTAGAAGCATAGTTTTGATAAATATAGTAATTTTCTTTCTCTTTTGGGAGATGAAAAAGAAAGCTAAAGTTTTAACAAGGTTTTCTTTTAAAGCAACAGATTTTTTTTCAAGATAAACAAAATCGTATGTTGAATTAAAACTAATTTCCTCATCTTATATTTTAAATAAAGAATTTTTTAAAAGTCACGTCTAGGGTTTGCAAAGAAAATGGGAACAGTATAAGAGAAGTATCAAAATAGCAGTCATAGTATTTTAGGTCTGTAGACTTCAGGTAAAATTTGGTGCAGACTTTTCAAATGCATGAGCTTTGATAGTCCATAGATATACACCAAACAGTTTCAATTCACCTGTTTTTTAAAAACTGAATTTGTTGTCAGCAACTTTCCGTTTCTGTTCCATCTAACACTTTCCCACACTCGGATTTGCTCTACCTAAATAACACTGGAATTCTCTTGGCACCAAAGTTGCATTCTGGTAAGTGGTAAGGTAGATGATGGTGGGTATTATGGGCTGAACAGAGTCCCTCCCAAAAAAATATTGAAGTCTTAACCCTCTGTACCTGTGCATGTAACCTTGTTTAGAAATGAAATCTTTGCAGATGGTCAAGTTAAGATGAGGTCATTAGAGTGGGCCCTAATCCAATATGACTTGTCCATATAAAAAAGGAAACTGTGAACACAGTGGGAGAGAATGTGAAGACACAGGGAGAAGGTCATCTACCAGCCGAAGAATCTCCAGAAGCTAGGAGAGAGGCACAGACTAGATTCTCTCTCACATCTCTCAGACAAATCAATTTTTTCAACACCTTAATTTTAGCCTTTATAACTGTGAGACAATAAATATCTGCGGCTGAAGCCACCCAGCTTGTGGTACTTTTTGACTGCAGCCCCTGGAAATACACATGGGGAGGAGGGATCTTCATGGATGTCTTCGACGGGAGTTCCAGAGCAGTAAGCATGGGACCCAAGGCTTAAGAGTTAAAGTTGTAACATATTGATATATGTTAAAGTCATAGTATTTTTTAATATTAATCTTCAAAAAATACATTTGGTGGGAATGAAGCTAGATAAACAGATGAGAGTAACAAAAAACATCCCATACTCAAAACTTCAAAATTGTATTTTCTCCTGCCTGTGGGTCCTTACTCCTGAACTGACTTCATTACCTCTGGCTTCATCTTATAAAATGTGTTTTTCTGATGTCCATCTCATCAAACTGTGAGTCATGCCTGGGTAAATTTGAGTCTCTCTTAATTTCAAAGGTTAATCACTTACTGTAAGAAAATTCTTTTGGGGTTCCCCTTGAAATCATAGTTCTAAACAAATGTGTTTTCCCCAATCTCTGTCCATTGGAGAAAATGTTTTAAGTTATTCCCCAGTCTTCATTAATCCTCTAACCCTCTAATTTTACAGGTGTTAGCTTTCAGCTTTTAGTCATTTCAATTCTTAGGGAGGGATCCCTCATCAATTTTTCCATGTTAAGATATAAACCAATAAACTGGAAATAAATTTTTAGAGCATCAAGTAAAAATAACTAGTATGCCTGTTGAGAGGAAAATCTCTCACAATAAAGTTTCTAGATAGAAATTAAAGTTCCTGTACACTGAGTTCCTCAAATAAAAAGAACATAAGCATTTTATTCACATTCCTTTTTAAAAGGAAGTGCAAAGACATGGTGAAACAATTTGCTCACCAGGTCAGCATTTCTTAGGGAGAAAAGAAAGAAAATGATATGTTTCTGGTAGTTCTTCATTTTAGCTCTACAAAGACTTAAAAGTGTTTTGACTTGCAAAGATACTTTTACTGAGCTATAAAACTGCCTGTCTTCCTCTAGAGTCTAGACTATCCTGTATACAAGTGCATTTCTTGTATACACTGTGTAAATGCCACTTTAACTATTCTAAATTTTGATCATCACAATCGATTATGACTTTTTATTGTGTGTCAGATCATGTCTATACTATACTATACATGTCATGACTATTCCAAGATCCTTGATAATCTCTACCTATCCTACCCATCGCAAATTTTAATTTCACATTTCCCCATCATAAAACTTAGTACTTTTATCTTACTATCTTTTTCTCTCTGACAAATCACATAAGATTTACATACACATTACTCAAACACACAACACACATACATACACACACATACACACACACACTCCATATTTCATATTCTGGCCCTGGGACTATTATTTACTCATTTTCCCTGTTCTGCAACCTGCTTATATGTTTTTCTCCTAGCCAGATTCTCAACTTCTCTAAAGCTCAATTTCCTTCTAGGAAGTCTCATTCCCCTCTAGGAAGCTGCCCTGATGACATCTATCTCCATTACATGTTCACTTTCTTATTGTTACTACTCATTTAGCATGACACTATCCAGTGCTAGTTAAGTACTATTATTATTGTGCTTTCTCATTTTTTAAGAACAGATAAAATGTGTTATAATTTTTAAGCTTCCTTTATATCTTTTACAGTCCTGGGCACATAATAAAGCATAATAAATCAACATTCAATTTTAGCAAACCCCCTTTCACTTCTCTGTAGAGTGCTGCAGCAAAGACTCAGCATAAAATATCCTTTTATGAAGATCCCAAGCTGCCATGAATGCCCACCAATCCCTCCTGGGCGGATAAAGGCAATCAGGCTATTTTGGGGGCTCTCTATTCTGATCCATGGATCTACATGTCTGTACTTTCTTTTCACCAATACCTCACTGTCTTGTTTACTATAGCTTTAGAGTCTTTCGAGTCTTGAAATCAGTTAGTTTGAGACCTTCGACTTTGTTCTTCAATCAGTTAGTATGATTACATAGTTATTCTTCTTTAGCTTGTTGGTATGGTAGAATGCATTGATTTTTGAATGTTGTACCAGCTTTGCATATCTGGAGTAATGTCATTTGACTGTGGTATGTAAATTTTTTTTATGCGTAATTGGATTCAACTTGGTAATATTTTGTTGATTTTGCATTTATGCTCTTGAAAGATATTAGTCTTTTTTCTTTTCTTATAATGTCTTTATCTGGTTGGTTTTGTTTATAAGGCAATGCTGCCTTCATGGAATGAATTAGAAAGTGTTCCCTCTACTTCTATCTTCTGAAAGAGGTATTTGACAATTGGTGTTATTTCTTTCTTAAATGTTTGGTAGAATGTACCGGTGCAGTCATGTGTACTTGGTACATTCTTTTTGGAAGGTTATTAATAAGCAACTTTATTTCTTTATTAGATATAGGCTATCCAGGTTATTATCTATTCCTCCTCATGTGAGTTTTGGTAATTTTTATTTTTCAAAGAATTGGTCAATTTTGCCTAAGTTATCAAAAATTTGTGGGCATAGTGTTGTTCCTGCCTCTTGTTTAAGAAATATTTGACTATTGATTGGACTTCCCTGACATTGTACAAGAGTGGAGAGAATGGAAACAAGGAACAGAAATTTTTGAGGTAGAAACAGCTGACTCCTTAGCCAGATTCAGTAGAGGTGATGATTTCTTCAGTGATCTAGGTATCTATACACAAGAAATTTCTATGAGATCAACAACATAGATCTACAGGTTCAAGCTTTGCACAGCAGGCAGAGGTCTCTTCCATCCCCTTTCTCTGTTCTACAGTCATCATTTCGCTTTGGAGAACAGATACACAGTAGTTACCTGTGTAATCCAAAAGCCAAAGAACCATAGTTGACTGTTTTGGATTTTGAAAGACTCCTAGACCGTTTTACAACCATCAAAGAAGAGGAAGTCATAATGATTTTGGGTAGGGGTCTGACATGTGTAGATACTCAGAGCAGGTTAAATTGGACTTGGAAGAATAGAAGAATGTTATATTTCTTGAACTTCTTGTGGTGAAAATTTTTTACACACTCTACTCTGATCAAAGTATAATTATACTAATGTTTATATTATTTTTAAATTAATCTCTGCCCACTTGACTATAAGTCCTGTGAAGGCCTGTTTTGGTTACTATCATGTCCCTAACCAATGTTAAATGAATTTCTTTATAAGGAATAAATGATTGGTGACTTCAATGTCCAGTGTACTCTAAGTTTTAATTATTTTGTTCACAATGCTCTAAACTTTATTATTTTTATATGCATCTTACATATTGGACGGATCCAAGACCTTTGGTGATTGTAACCATCCATGTTTTCTCTGCCTGTAGACCAAGGTTAGAAAACTATAGCCTAATTAGGAAGTTAAGAATGGTTTACATTTTTAAAGAGCTGTTAAAAAAAAAAGTAAGAAAAACATGTGAGAGAAATCATATGTGGTCCACAAAGCCTAAAATATTTGCTATCTGGCCCTTTACAAAAAAAAAAAAAAAAAGTTTACTGACCCCTTAATCCAGACTATTCAATACATTATGGGGAAAAAAAAAAAATCACACAACAACAGATTCCTTCCCACTGACATTGCTATATATTCTGTTACCAGTTTACCCTCCTACTTTCTGCCATTGTTTCAAAGTTAAGAACACAACCAAAAATATGATGTACTAATAACTCACTCTGTTCCCCTAGCCCCTACCATTCCTCCCAGTTCCCACCCTCCTCCCTGTTCCCTGCTCTGACCTCAGCCTTTCCTGCTGTAGTGACATTCTTTTGGTTCACCACCATCCTTTCCTTGTGGGAAATGTCTCTACCCATTTCATGTTATCCTGCTCAGTCTTTATGGTTCAAACTGGGTCAACTGTCACCACACCTTATTCCTATAGCCCTGTGGGTAGGCACATGACCCAGCCTTGAATAATTGAAAATTTTCCACCTCCATGTTTACATTGACAGATTCTGAAGAAAGCATCTGAACAAAACTGGGCCTGGTCACTGTCCTGGGAAAATGATGTTATCTTTTCTTCTTGAAGCGACTGCATGAAGAGCAGAGACTGAAGAAATATGCAAAGGTGGGAACAAACTTGGCCAACACAGGAACAGCAAGAAAGCCAATGTGGCTGGAGTAGAAAGTCAGGGGAGAGTGGTAGGAGATCAATTTGAAGAGGAAGATAAAGTCGAGATCTTGAAAACATTGCAAATAGTTCTGATTTTATTCCATCAAAATGGGAAAGAATTGCAGGGTTTTTGCTGGGAACAAAGGTGATCTGATTCACATCACTGACCCCACCTTCCTGCTTAAAACTCTCTTTTCATGGATCCCTCTGATTTTTCTCTTACCTCTTGCATAGCCTCTCATTCCTCCACTCAACTTGCTAAATACAAATGTTTTTTTGGTTCCTATATTTCCTTCTCTTTTCATCTCAAAGTCTTTCTTGGACCTATTCCCCTGGGTTTCTGTTACCATCTCTAAGTCAACCATTCCTAAACTTAGATCCTAAGTCAGATGTCTCTTCTGAATTTTACCTTTCACATACCTAATTGCCTCTTTGATTCACCAATCTGGATGCTTCATAAGCACTTCAAGCCAACGTGAAAATAACCAACCTTATAACCTCCATCCTGAAACCTGCCTGTCCTCAAGGTATCTACTTCTCAGTGAATAGGACGACCATCCAGCCATATACTTCAACTTGGGATTATGGCAGTACTCCATTTTTTTCTTTCCTATTGAATCAATTACCAAACTCTATTTACTTCAGCTCTCATACATTTCTCAAATCTGACTGCATTTCTTTATACTTACTGCCACAAAGGTACTGCCGCTTATTGCCTCCACCTTGATTTTTCTGTTTTCTATCAAATTCATTCTACACAATGTAGTTCCAACTGATTTTTTTAAATGACCAAAAATCATGCCACTATCTCCAGCTAAAAACTTTTCATGAATTCTTATTACCATGAATGTAAAAGAAATGTGCAAAGTTTACTAAGCCTTTCATGGTTGGGTTTTTATTTGCATCTCCAATTAGCTACCAATTTCACTTCTACTCCAGATTTCATCCACACAGCCTTTCTTTCATGTCGCTGAAACACCATTCAGTTACCTGCCTTAATCATCCCACAGGCTGCCCTCTCTGTGCTGCATTCCACTTATTCCATCACCACTAGCCTTGGATTTTGCTGACTAACTCTAATTTCTTCTCCATGCCTCAGTTTAGATGTCACTTTTCAGAGATATCCTCTATGACTCACCTCCCTAGTATAGAGCAGATTAGATCTTATTTTGCCCTTCCATAGCATTCTGAATGTTTCATTTGTGATGGTCATTATCTTTACAATTATGAATATTTTTATGCATAGTTTGGTCTTCCAGGCAAATTCTGTGGGCACTTGGGTTAAAGGACAGATCTTTAAATTTAAAGATAACTAAATAGATAGTAAGAGATTTGCCTCTCTGGAAGTATGTGTTTCAAGATATGATAAGACCCTGAAGCCTGAAGACTTTCCAACAGTTGTCAACTCAGAGGAAACTTCTCTTATATTTCAAAGAGTAAGATCCTTCCTATTTTCTCCTCAAAGAGAGTTTATGTATATTAGGGAGCAAAGTTTTCTGTCAGTGTCTCATGAAGGAAGAAAGGGAAGACAGCCATCTCTCTTCTATATTACCTCTCAGATTTTGGGGGTGAGTTCTTTACCTGTTGTTAAGGGTGAAAAATTTCCAAGTAAGCCAACTAGCTAAGTCAGCTACAGGAAAGAAATATCTTTAGATACCAGAATTTGTCCTACTTGCTTGGGTGTGGTTTAGGAGGTGTATAAGATATGAAGATGGCCAACTTCTGCTTCTGTAATCCATTTACTTGTTAACTAGGGTGTGATACTAGGCAATGTATTGTGCTAGTGGCCAACTTATGTTTCTATGATCTGCTTACCTGTTCTAGGCTTTCTAACTGCCTCACTCTGAAACCCCAGGGCTGATCTCATCTAACCCTGTGGTAGAGTCAGTCGCTGGCCAGCTAATAAAGGCTCTTAATTCTCTCTGATTCGGCTCTGTTTGTCACTGTTCTCACCTGTGCCAAACACTGTAGTATAGAATTCAGTAAGTATAAGGTGACATCTGGCTCTCATTGCATCACCCAAGAAGCAGGAAAACTTGGGGCCAAAGGAACTGATGCAGTTTTTACTACAAGTAAGTACAAAGAGTTTCTCCTTGTCCCAGAAATCTTGTAGCTAACTCTCAGGATAATGTGAATAAATATAGATATCAAAACATATCAATATTTACAAATTTAATTTCTACATCCACAAATAGGCTATAAAGTCCTTGGGTGCAGAAATCCTTGCAATTCATTACATTCCTGCAGCATGGGGTGCTTAAGAAAATGGTGTTGATTGCTTATTGAATCAGTTAATAAATTGCCTTATCAATGTAAAAAATGTTCAAACTTCTAGATAATTTTCATAAGAGTTTATTTGAGCTAAACTGATGACATATGCCAGGGAGAAAAATCTCAAATGTTCCAAAGATTAACAGTCTTTCAGCTTCTTTTATGCATTTGAAATTAAGGGGATGTAAGGAAGATTATGCAAAGGTGGGAAAGAACAAAGCAAAGACTGGATTGCAGGATAGTTAATGAGATTATGTGTTCTCTTAGGGTGGTCACCCTTCAGAAAAAAAGATCTGAAAGGAGACATTTCAAAAGCATTAAACTAGATGCTCAGAAACAATGGACAAGGCTTGCTTAAGGCAAAAATACTGACTTTTATTTAAAGTATGACTACCTATCATGATCTGCCCAGTTATAATCTTCTGATCAGATCACCCAGTGAGGTTACTTTCCATAGAACCCCTTTTTCTGCCCACAGCCTCAATGCCTGAAGAATAGTTAAATACCAGTCAGTAGAAAGTGAGGGTTGGCCTAACAATGCAAGCTTCAGATGCCTCTGCAAGTAAACAGGCTTTCTGATGATATCTTCTGAAAAAATTCAGAGGCCTAAAGCTGGTTGGTTAAGCTCAGGCCAATGAGGCCAGTGGCAGTGTCCCTCTCCCCTGTAGATAAGTTATGAGTTATTCATTTGCAGAACCACAATTTGTTGCTGTCCTAAGTGCATTCCTCAAAGGACTGTTTCCTAAAAGCAAAGGTTCTGGAATATACAGTACCTTGAATTAAATCTCAGCTCTGTCTCTTGATAGAGGCAGCTTCCTAGATTCTTTATGGTTCAGTGTCCCACTTGTAAAAAGGGTGAAGAGGGATTTTCTACTCAATTTTCTAACCTTGTAATCAGCTCTTTGTTCTACTTCTATAGACATATTTGCCACCTACGCCAAAGGGCAGGGTGACCTCAAGATTAACTGAAGACTCACCCTCTCCTTTGCTTATTCCATCTAGATAATAGATGTATTGTCTTTGCTTATTCTATCTACATAACAGGTGTATTGCTTAAATTCCTGTCTGATAATCTCATGAGCCCTGTAAAAGTAAGGTTACCCCTGAGCCAGGGGCCCAGATCTTCAGAGTGTTAGCTCTTCTGGGACCACCGGTGTAATAAAACTGAGTTCTCCAACTCTCCAAGTGGTGCTTGGTTTCTCGCCAGTCTGATTTTTCTGCACAGGGTAGAATAACTATATCACAGATTTGAGAATAACAGTTCATTTATGCAGAGGAGTTAATAATACAATGTCTCATTTGTAAGGGAAAAATGAATTAATGTTAAATCCTTAGAAAAGTATCTGCCACATAATAAGTTTTATAAAATTGTTTTTTGCCTACTTAGTATTTGATTTTAAAAGAGTTCAGAAAGAGAAGTCTAGTGAAACCAATTTATATTCTAGTACATGACATAAATAATTTTGTCCAATGAAAACTATAGTTAAAATATTAACATTATAGCCTACATATTATCTTGTTTAAAAAATAATTTTTCAAGTTCAGTGGCAAATTTTATCCCTAAAAAAAGAATCACATCTGACTTTGTACAACTGAAAATACAGATATATTTTTAGTTGCAAACAAAGAACTATTGTCAGGCATTCTTTAAAAAAAAAAAGAAGTAAGAAAACATTCTCTACTTTTCAACAAGCCAGGAAACTGTTTTCAAAGGTTTTTAAAAATTCATGTTTTGTGCTTGTTTTTGTTATCATTTGGAGGTCTGCTTTCACAAGATGAAATACGATATTTAGAAGGGAAAAGAGGCTGCCTAGGAAACAACTGAAACCTAATTGTTACTTTAATGGCTTAAGTCTCTTTTCATCATTCAATAAACAAGTACTGAGAGCACACTTTGGGCAAAGTGCTGTATTGGGCCATTGGTGTATTGATTTATATATAATATGTAATGAGCTGGCTTTTCCTCAGTGTTCAGAGAAGTTCAGCCTTGTGCAGTGTCTTCAAAGGAACCTAAAAAGAGTTAATAAATCTCATTAGATAACACATGGCACCACCATTCAGCCAGCTTTTACTTGGACAGCATTACCAAAGAAGTCAAGGGCTGTGTTTGATCCCTGACTAAACAAGTTTCAGCCTTGCTCAGCAGTTTCAGGTCACAGACCACACTTTGACCCCCTAAAAATCTGACCCTAGGGTTCAGATTTATATATATCTATATAAATTTTATTATGTGTCAAGGACTATTATACATGCTTTATATATATTGACTTATTTTAATTTTTTCAGCATCCTTATAAGGAAAATGCTATCATATTATCCCCATTTTAGAGATTAGAAAACTAAAGTAAAGAGAAGTTATGTAACTTCCCATGGCTATTAAGTGGCAGAGCTGGGTTGGAAACCTAGTCAGTCTGGCTCCAGAGCACATGCCTGATGACTGTGACGCTCAGGTAAAAACCCACTGTTTTCACTCATCAATCAATCAACTTACCACTCTCTTTAGTTATTTGAATATTAAATTAATTTCTTATTTCAGAAAATTGTGCTAATTGCTGCACTGTATTTTGTAAATTGACAGTGAAGCATATGATCTTAAAATTTTAGCAAATTGTTTTGATCCTTTTAGTATCCTGGTAAAAGGTTCCTTGGTACCCTAGGTAACCACATCCAAACATTCTTCCCTTAAGCTCCAACTTGCCCTTCCCATGCTCTCCCCAGACATATTCTTCATGGTCTTCTTCCCATTTTCCCTCATAGACCATCCTTTTTCTATCTATTCACTTCAGCCTGAAGTCACTTTTCCTTCTTTAAATTTCTACAGCAATTAATGATAATGTATTTGCCTGACTATGTATATTAGAAATTATGGCATCTCCTCCATTGTTATTTGAACTGCTATTAAAATCTTTGGTCATGATTCAACTCTCACATGTTTGTGTCTCTTTAACCTCGTTAGGACTCTAAGCTCCATGAGGGCAAGACCTAGTTTTAAGATAGAAAGAAAATATTCAGTTTGTATGTATGTATTACAGCCATGATTAATTTGAAAATAAACATGACTCCCAGACTGAGAAGTAATGATGAGGCAATTAAAAAAATATTAAAATAGCTTGCTTTAGTTTTAGATCTATAAAATAATTAGCTCATTTAGAAATTATTAAATTGATGTTCTCTGTCTTCCCAACTCATCAAAAATATATTAATCAAAAAATGTTGTTCAGTGTCTACCATACAAGAGATAGGCTTAACATGATGGTTTTTATATAAATATATATAATTCATGGTTATGGATTGCAGGGAACAAAATCTAGTTTGGTTTCTGGACATTATATCTCTTGATAATATTTAACTAGCAACCTTAGGAATTATGTGACAAATACGATAATGGTCCTGACTGTGAGAGAGTTTAGAGTAGGAAGTTGTGAGAGAGGTCATTTTGAAGTGGGATGCTCAGTCTGTGGAGGTGGAACTTCAGTTGAGTCTAGAAGCAACATATAGAGAGAAAAAAAAAACAACAACAACAGAGAAAAGAGGAAGGGCATTTCAGGCAGGCATATGTACAATAAGTAAAAGGAAACATATTTGTTCCATATTTAGAAGACAATATACTGAACAGTTCAGTAATGAAAAATATAAGTTGTAAGGTTGATGATGTTGAAAACTGTAAATATCAGATTCTTAAACACCAGGAAGCCAGGCAAAGATTTTGAACTGGATAGTGATATTACGACAAGCCTAGTTTGAACCGAAGAGAAATTGGAGGCTGGGTATTCAGTAAAGAATCATCAGATTAAAAAACTTTAGAATTAGAAGTGCCTTCCTTAAACAACTAGATCTCATTTAGGTAGAAGAGAAAGCTGAAAGTCAAACAGGTAAAGAGAATTGTCTAAAAATGTGGTATAAAGTTTATCTTTTTTGTTTTCAAATTTTATTTTCAGATGACAAATTTATAATTTCATACAAATTTTGTTATTCTTTATTATTTTATTTTATTATTATTTTTTAAAGCCTACAGCACCCAGAATTCCTAGGTGGTCTCCCATCCAAGTACTAACCAGACCTGACCCTGTGTAACTTCTGAGATCAGACGAGATTGGGCGTGTTCAGGGTGGCATGGCCGTAGACAAATTTTGTTATTCTTAAAAATGAATTTAAAAGACTGAGTTAAAGGCAACTCTATCAGGTATCAAAGTGTATTTTGGGGCTAGAAACACATTAAAAGAAATAGTTTTAATGGAACTGATTTAAAATTTCAAGACTTTACCATTCAATAGGCTATTGTCTAAGAGATTAAACCATCCTTTTACATTTATGAAAAATAATATGCTAACAAATAATTTCTAGCATCACTTGATAACCCATCTTGTGTTTTTTTTTTCATTATATTAAATGGTAGCAGTAAATCTGAAAATGATGTCTTATAATTTGTTGAAAAATTTTATTATTTTGTTGCTGGATTTATCGCTAAGACAGCTCACATTATTTTCACATCATTTAATAAACTCAACATATTTTCAAGGTTACTGACATTTCTGTTGGTTTAAAGTGGCATTTAATGTTTATTTGCACTTGGGTAGGAACTGAAAAATCTTATTAAAAGACAGTTGCTCATTTCCATTAAGCAGCCATGAAATATGAATAGTAAATTTTTTTTATCTGAGTCCAAGGTGAACAAGAAGGAAGAATAGTCATAAAATCTGAAAAACTGACGTATTTGCTCAAGAAATTTTCTTACTTCTAATAACTTTTACCCATTATTTTATTTTATTTTTTGGAAATATGTGATAATTTCCAATGGCCAAAGGCCACTAATCAAGAAGAAAAGATTAGTAGCAACCTAACTGGTTTGGAAAAGTATTTCAGAGTTTCTACAATATTGTATAACTCCTTGTATACCATTTAAAGCACGAAACCTTATAAAATTTGATGTTCATTGATTTTACACAGAATTTCAATCTGCCTTTCAATGCAAGGATTCTGTTCTACAGAAAGTTTATTTATGTATTTATTCATGTATTTATCCAGGGAATGTTTATTGAGTGCCTAAGTAATCATGATGTAAGGTAAAAAGTGAAAAATCCAAAAAAGCTATGTATGGATGGAATGCTAATGGAGGTAGAAGCATACTACTGCTCTAAGTGTTCATGTTGGGGGTTTAGGGACTTCATACACAAGTTTTTGTGGGATTATGAAAGTCCTTCAATTCTTTCAGGGGGACAGACCAAAGTGACCTGGAGATTCCATGTAATTTGTACTATTGTTACACAACTAAGTGTATGTACAGAACCAGAAAGTATAGTGAGGAAATACATAAAGAGATTATTAAGGTCAATGCTCAAGCTACGAGCTCACAATGATCTCTATCTTTTCCCACATGTCATTGCCTTTACCATTTCCAGCTAAGTTTGAGATTTAGGAGAAACCAGTACATGGATATTTTTTATGAATATTCAGCCTGCTTGACTTGAAAATTAGTATCCTTTGGGGTACACACATTAACTTTGTCAAAAAGATATATTTGTGGGATTTGAATGAAGTCTTGCAGTTTTTATGGAAATATGAAGGTTCTGAGCCAATGGAGTGCAGGAACTCCCTACCTTCCAAGCAGCTTAATCCAAGGAAATTTACAGCTAAGTCTTGTGTAAATGTACACATTTACATGTGTGTGCACATGTGTGAAGGTAAAAAGTGTGTATGTTTACATGTGTGCACATAGACACAAAGTACAGTACTTTCATGACAGGAAAAAAGATGAAGAAAGTCAAATAAAAGAGAAAGTCCTTGATGAAAGCTTTAGCACAGGTTTGTTAAGGATTTAATGCCTTAGTTTTATGGCATTTTTAATTCAAATATGATATTCTGACAAGATGTTAGAATTCAGTTATGGCGAATTCATTCTACTTATTTTATTCTAATTTCCCCTTTCTTTCTTCTTTCTTTTCAACCTCCCTTCCCCCTCCTTCTTTTATTTGCAAAATTTTACCAATAAAGGCATTATGAAGGTGGGAAAAAGGATGTCGTCTGAAGATAAAGTAAGATTAAATTAGTAAAGAAAGTATTAAGATAGTGAAGATAAAACATGTCACCACTTAATTTCTAGCCTATTTTTACTTTATTATTTTTCATATTATTTAATCCAGAAGTTGCTTGGGAACCTAAATTATCTAGGTAACTATTTTGGTACTCCATTGTATTGGTTATGTAAATAAAGTCCATAAGTGAAACTTTAAAAAAAAGTACCTAAAATTATTGAGAATGTGCATTGTAAAAATGATTACAATGATATTCATGTGGATAAACACACACAAATATGTAGTATTGGAGTATACATGAGGAAGCAAAGAAAGATTAGAAATTTATGGACCACCAAAAAGTACTTAAATTGTGTTTAAAAATTAAGATTTTAAGTTGCTTTTAACACTTTTTAAAGGCTATACCCAATATGTAGATAAATTAGGCTTTAATGTAAAGTGAGGAAAAACTTTACCTTAAATTTGTCTTAGTACTTTGTCATTAATTTGAGAAAAAAATTGAAAAGACTATGTCTACAATTATAATAAAATATTTATTATAAAAATTATCACATCTCTGTACAAAGCCTGGAGGCAAAAACACAATTTGTACATTAATAATTTAAGTGTGTCTTCACTAGAACCTTAAAGCTCCTCCATAAATTTCACAAATACCAACCAATGTAGACTATTTCTATTTTACAGAATTCCATTTACACAGACGATGCTATTGAGATACCAACATTTCTTTTCCTCTAGCGTTTTAAAGATACTTCACAGTGTTGGGTTAATTGACTGCTTTAAATCTTTGGTAAATACAATTATTTACACACAAAAAAATTTAAATTTCAATAAAAACTGAAAAGTCAAATAACCTATTGCAAATCATTTTGTATAATCAATAAATACTAAGCCAGAATCCCACCATCAAGAAGTCACTATCTAGGACTTCTGATGATAAAATCTGATAATGAAATATATAAATAGTTTGAGACTTCTATGGCCATTCCCAGAAGCACCAAAACACTAGGCCATGAAAAAATTGAACAAAAATATTAAGTTCATAAACAGCACTGATTATTTTCCAATGCAGAAAAGTCATTTTTTGCTACATCCCAGTTTAAATGTCAATTTGACACAGATGAGTTTATTATCTCATTAAAGGCTAATATCTTACATGATGAGAAAGCCATTTACAGAAGTCACATTGTTTTGAAAGACACCATTTCATCCTCTTGCTAATAATATATCCATAAAAATGTGGATCATTTCTTGAAATAACTTGCGGAGAATATAGCAAGATACCTGCCTTCTGTTTCCCTGCTTTTCACTCTCCCTCTTCCCATCTTTCCTTCCTTCCATCTATCCTTCCTTCCTTCTCTCCTTCCTTCTTTTCTTGTTTTTCTTTTTTATTTCTTCTCTAAGAGCAATGTACTCGACTACCCTGTCAACCTGCATATTATACCTGAACTCCCAAATGTTCCACATGCATTACAGTTTTCATTCATTAGCGCTTAAACTCAATGATTCACAAATGAAAACATCCTGGCATGAAATCCTCTTACTATTAGGCTACTTGTTAAAAATACTCCAAGAAGTATTTAAATTCCAGTGTTCTTGAGCAATTTGATAAATAGAATTTTTTGCAGACATGTTAATGCTGGAGTGTAGAAAATATAATTTAGCATATCAAACATACATCTTTTTAAACCTCAAAAATGGATGCCTTTGTATTACCACCATTGCAGGGTAGAGAACAGCTCTTCCTAAGTTAGGTTCTGAATGTATAATTTCTTGCTAAAACATTAGCTTTTCCAATCTACTGTTTCATTTAGTAACAAAACAAGGTGAAAGATATTTTTGCTATTACAGACTAGGCACCTGGCAATACATGTTCATTTATTATGTGAAGTGTGAACAGGGAGCACAGTATAATCAAGGCCCTGCATTTATCAGAAAAAGCTTTCTTCTGAGTTTTTACATAGGCTCAGTGCCTTGGCTGCAACTTTGAATAAAACGTTTGAACTCGTTTCTCATTCAAAGTAAATGTTATTTTAGTAACCAGTTTTTCCTCTCTTGAGCACATAGATATACACAAAATGTACATTTACATCCATGTCTAACCATACAGTGTAAACTAAGCCTTACTCCTTTGAAAGGCAGGAAAATACTGGTATAATTGACACTTGATAATCAATAAATACTAATACCTCATAACGTCAACCGGAGGTCTAAAATATCAACCACTAGCCTATATCTTCACTTCATTCCCTTTCCCATTCTTGTTGATAAAGAGATAAAGAAGATATTGAAGCGTCTATCTTCTTTAGGATTTGATATAAACCCAAGCATTATTCTAAGCTAAAAGAATAAAGAGCTGGCTAGCTGTTAACTCCTTTTGTCCTGCACTGTGCTTTCCTGGGTCACAGAAGTGACTTTTGTCTCTCTTCCTTTCAGTGTCCTGTCAAGAAGTTTTTGTTGCTGTTGTTTGTTTTTGAGGGAACGAGAGTTCACATGCAAACATTCAGGAAGCAGCACTGCTGGAGACCCACTTTGATCCCTTAAAGTGTCCTGAGTGTCTCTCTTCACATGGCCACTTTTTCATTTGCCAGGTTCTTTGGTTCCTTACTTGGGACACACCAATCGTCAGCCTCATTGCTCATCTGATAATGTTTGAAAGCTGATTTATTAAAGACTGGGAGTTTTTCTATAGACTCAGAAGACAAAGCCTGAAAGGAGATGGAGAAAAAACGTCAAACCAAAGAAATTATTTATGATATAATTGATACTTAAAGAGATTATTCAATATATTATTCAATATAAATTTAGAGCTAAGTAGTCAAACATTCAAATACATTCTTTTAATTAGTTTAGTAATAAGAGCACACCAAAGCCCACAGTATGTTAGCACTGTAAAAAAGAAAAATAAAAAATAAATATTATCTCTATCCTATAGGGGATGAAATAGTATATCTACAATTATAAGTTAGGGAATAGAATTTGTGTTCGATATTTACACATGTCCCTTGTTTGAATATTACTAATATGATCGAGTTGAATATGAAAGTTATTCTTTCTAAGTAAAACTGTTGTGTCTGCGATAAAATAAGATTCCTAATCTGATTCTAATTCATTAAAATCTGATACTATAAATACATAATCTATTAATCTTTCCTAATACTTTGAAGACTTTGGTTCATTTAAGAAATGAATGCATTAATTACTTCAGATGGCCAAAGACCATTTGACAAATAATTCCTTGTACAGAATAGGAACCGAGAAGCTTAACAGTTTAGTTGCTGATATCTGTAAATATATTTTCAGTCGAAATAGTTTGCAAATGATAAAAAGAACCAGGACAGTGGCTTTAAGAAATTGAAACTTTATCAGAAATAGAAAACGCTTTAAAGTTTAAACAGGAAATACTAAGCATCCCACTGACAACTTGTGAGAAGTCAGCTTTCCTTTCCCTAAATTTCTAGCAGGGTCAGCTTCAAGTCTTGCGTATCTTGATAGCAGTTGTTTTTGAAACTAGAGTATTATTAGCATATATTTCCCACAAATTTAAGTAAAACAAAAGTATGGCTATTCTCACAGATCCCAAAGGAGTTGTGTTAAAAAAAAATTCACATGAGCATCTGAAACTAAAGTGCTTATTGGACAACAATTTTGCTTCAGTGACACAGGTAGCCTGGCTCCACTTCCTTTTCGGTAAGTTATACATTAAATAGTACATATACACACAGCAAAGAGAAAACAGATTAAATTGCATTTAACTCAGTTTGGGGTATTCATTATAGACCATAGAACTCGGGGCTGTAAAAGAAGCAATCTTTTCAGAAATATGATTTTTTCTATTGAATTCAAAGGATACCTTTAAGTAAATGATCGCATCTGTTCCATATCCTGATAAAGAGTAGAGATTCAGATCTCCCTGAAAGTACTTGGCATAGAGACGAGAAATCGGCAAGCCATAACCAAAACCAGCCTAGAGGAGAAAGATCAGTTATTGGTAAAGAGGCAACCAAGACCACTGTAATACAAAATGTAGGAGGGAGTTATTATCCTGCCTGATATTGATGTCCTGGAACCTAAGTAAACATCTTCTGCTTCCAATTAGAGACCCTTTGAATGGTTTCACCATTATTAGCTTGCTTTCTCATTCTTTCTCATATCCCCCATGTTCCCTAATTTAACTAAATTGAATAACCTGACTAAATATCTCCTTGTAATGGTTGCTTTTACCTCAGAACGAGGTGGCTGGGGGTGAACTTAGCCCTACAATGCTTCTTACCAAAGGAGCGTTCCGGGAATTATCCATCACAGGCGTTGGTGCAGTGGAATATGTATAACTAAAGAGGCGGTCAATGATCCTCAGGGGGACACCACCTCCTCTGTCTGAAATCTAAACAAACAAGTCGTCAATGTACATTTGTCCACAGAAAAATGTCACCTTGTATATATGACTTTGAACTAGTGCTCAAAGCAGAGAGCTTTATTATTATTGACTCTTTAATTCTCTCAAGAGAAACTCAAAAGAAAAATAGAGAATGGTTACCTTAATTGTAAGATCTTCTTTCCCCAAGACAACAATCACCTCAACTGGTGTAAGGGAAGGCTGGTTTTCCTGGTGTTCAACCGTTGCCCTCATTGCATTCTAAAGAAAACAAAACCATAAGGAATTCAATGGCAGAAGAATGAAGGACAATAAATAACTAGCTTTTATGTTTAAAATAAAAGCAACACAGAGGGCAATTCAAAATACTTATATATTTTTTTTAATTTAGTAGTTAAAACAGTTTTGTAAATAGTTACTTATGATTGTGTCATACAGGATGTATAACGAAAAATATTCATTTACCATGTAATGTACCACCTGGGAGTAATGTCTAATGGAAAAACAATTCTGCTAGTTATCAAGTTCCTATTTGTAAGCTTAATTTAAATGTAAAAATTGGTTTTTATAGTTCATTTCCTGATACTCTCTCTTCTGTCTTTCCATTACATTTTACATCTAAACACCAAAGACTATCACATAAACAGTGAATCATTGAACCAATTTATTGGCTTTTATAAAATTTGCTGGGAAAAAAGGTGTTACTATTTAAAAGGATACTAAATAATTCTAAATTAAATTTCAATTTGCATGTGATTATCATCTTAACTTTTACCAGTGATGGCAAAATAACTCTGTATGTTGAACCACTCAATTTAAAAATAAATCAAATTAACAAAAAAGTATTTTTGGTCCTTTAAAAGAGAAGAAACCCAAACAAGTTTTCAGGTACCTGGATGAATCTCATACAGATACAGTTTTAGTTTATTTTACCCATTCCTCTCTAACCTTTTTCTAGTAGGTTATCTGCTTTCTGGTTTTTATTAAATATTAAGTTCTAATATCAAGTAAAATAAAATAGATCAGATGTTTGTAGTATAATCATTACCTCATTACACCAAAATTAGAATAAGTTAGGAAACAGTATGTTTAGAGAAGAGTTATATCAGAATTAGAAGCAGATTTCACTTTTTTAAGATTTCTTCCTCCCTAGTCCAAGGGATTCTTGGGAGCATCACAAAGCTTCAGGCATTCCTCTATCTTTTGGTGTAAGTACAGAATTATAGTTTGGTCTTAGAACACAGAATAGAATTTGATTTTAACACCTGGCTACCCCAGACCACTAACATCTGCATCTTCTAATAGCTTGTTAGAAGTGAAAATTCTCAGACCTAGAAAATCAAAATCTCTTTGACAGAGCCTAAGCATCTGCATTTTAACAAGCCCTCCAGATGATTCTAATGTACACATGGAAGATTGAAAAACACTACCCTGCAGTCTTGCCATGGAATGTGGATTGGACTAGCAGCATTGCCTATTAGCTTATTAGAAATTCTAATCTCAGGTCTCACTCCAGAGCAACTGAATCAGAATTTGCCTTTTAACAAAACACCCAGGTGATTCATAAGCACATCAAAGTAGATCATTGAAGGAACAAACTGTCCTTTGAGTATATTCTAGACTCAGGTTGGGGCTCTGCCACCTATAGTAATTCTGGACCTGAATCTCTGGATTTGGAATTCGACCAGCCTGTGGGGGTGGAAGCAACAAACCCTCAATTCCTGAAGCATTCACTCATGACGTTCCTTAACAAATGAATGAATGAATAGTCCTTTGTTGGGCATCTGATAAAATAATGGGAATAGGGAGCATTGAGACATCATGAATCGTACTGTGCACTCTCAAATACATATTGATGCTACAAGGGACTCTATGTACCCTTTCAAACATAAATTCTACTCTCCTGTTAGGAGCACAGAAGCATGCTTGGGAGAAGATAGTAAGGCTCCTGTTCAGTCAGAATGATAAAAGAAATAAAAATTTAATCAGTAGATTAATTTGCAGTTATTGTGAAATATCATACCTTGAATAGTTCAAAGAGCATATGATGAAGGTGAGAAGGAACGTACACAATGTGGATTGGTTGTCCTGGAAATTTTCCTAGGAAAAATTCAACTCATTAGAATTGGTAAATAAATATTTAATTAAAATAAACTTTCATATCTATTTCATTAATATTTTAGACTTAAACAGGATTGGAATACTCTTCATCTTACTCACTCCAAAATCCTACCCTAGAACCTTCCCTCTTAAACAGCAAACACAACTGGTTTATTTTCAAAATGCTACTGCAGTTGCTAACTAGTGCACTATAATCAATTTTTGCATTTCTCTACAAATCCATGAGTCAGATAAAGTGTGCAATGGGAGTGCTATAAATTTAATTACATGGATTATTTGTTTCTATTTCCAAAACTTCTGTACTAGACAAACTCAGTTATAATTGAATGCATAGTAAGCAAGAAGAAAAATATGTCTACAGCATAACATCAAAATTAATACTAGCTATAATTTTCATATTTTGAAACTGAGGTAACACATGGAAATTACACAATAATACATGGGAAAACAACACATTTGATTATTCCTGTTTTTATCACCCAAACATTAAATCTAACAGGTTAAATATACTTAAATTTCACCATGAGGCTAAAGAAAACAGAGAAACAAAAACTCCATAGTACTGTTTGAAAAGAAAAATAAAAATATTATTCTTGGTGCCCCAGGCCTTGGCAAAGTTTGAATCAGAAAATACAAGGTCTGGCTTGATCTCCTCTTTATTTCATCAAACAGTTCAAACAGTTTATCTACAAGTACTAAGCAACAATGCTGTTAATGCTTAGAGTTCTTTAGCAATCAGCTACACTTGCACTTTTTTTTTCACTTTAGCAATCAGCTACACTTGCACGTCTCCAATCCATGAGTTAGGCTACTCTTAATTTGAAGTTGATTTTAACTCTTGCCATCAACCAACATTGTTCATGTATAATGATTATTTGGAACAGATGTTTATTTTGAAATGAAAGGACAATGTTATTTCAATTAAAGTATACCATTTTGTTTTAAGAAGCAGCTATGGGATAAGATAAAAATAGTGCCTTGCATTGTCATGCAATCACTTCAGGCAATATGGGAGGACTATCTTTTCAGGTCGAGGCTGTTAGAGTATGCTCTGCTTCTGAAAATGATATATACTTATAGTGGAATTTAAAGGAAGTTTTGTTAAGAATATTCAACATGAGATCTATCTTCTTATATATTTAAGTGTACAATACAGTAATGTTAACCATAGGCACCATGCTGTACCACAGAGCTCTAGAAGTTACTCATCTTGTGTAAGTGAAATTTTATACCCATTGAATAACGACTCCTTGTTTCCCCTCTCCCTGGACTCTGGCAACCACCATTCTATGCTCTGCTTCTGAGTTTGACTATTTTAGCTGCCTTATATAAGTGGAATCATGCAGTATTTGTCCTTCTACAACTGGCTTATTTCTTATATTTTTGTTTCCAGATCTTATGAGTAACCTCTTTAGGTATCTCCACTACCAAGAGGTTCCTCCTACTTCTGCCCCTCCTCCAATTCCTCCCACCGCCATATTCTGTAGTAAGCAATCTTTCTTTGATCTAAGATATTGTGACTTAGTTACTTACTCTAAATTACAAATTATTTGTTCAAACTGTTCTTTATGAATTGTCAACTGAATATGCTCAATTGGAACTTTCTAATTGAGATAAAGAGAACTTGGCTAAAAAAAAAAAGTGTACAAATTCTAGGCAAGTTCAGAAGGGAAAAATGAAACACAAAAGTTGCATTGTATTTACCAGAAGAAATTATACCAGGAGAACACTCAATTTTTCATAGATTAAAATATATTTTATTTATAGCTTACCATTCACTTGTGTGAGCTTTAATTCTGGAGATGTTAAATAATACTGATCACAAAGCATCCTTGAACACTCAAAGGCATCTAGAATAGAAGTTTTTTCATAATAATAATGAAATAAAGTTGTGCCAAGTGATCTTCAGTGTGTACATTACTCTTAATCTAAAATATGCATTAGAGTATAAGTTTATGTACATAAAAATATTTTTTTAATATTTTATTAAAGAAAAACTTATTACACTGTTTGTTTAAGTTATAGCAATAAGAATATACATGCATACTTCAGAGATCAAATACAACATAGAAATATGGCACATTAGCTACAGGTTTGGATTTTTTATAATATTATAAATGTACACATAACCCTTTACCTTCATGACATTATTTAAAAAATATAAAGAGAACACTCTGAATATAAATTTATTCACAGAGCCATCTTGACTTATATGTCAACCACATAGTGTGTATTCTCAACAAGGAAAACATAAAAATCTAGAAATTACCTTGGACCACTGCTACTACATCACATTTTGGATCAATGCTTCCAATGTGGCTTGGGTTTCCCGTCTGTGAGTCACTAAATATAAGAACTGTTGAAAAATACAAAAAAATTGGTATAAAAATTAGAATAATAATGATTAGAACTACCATTGATAAAGAATGTGACCCAACAAATAGTGAAACATCTAGTTAGAGAATGGCTTATATTCTACACCCATCTCTATATATTATGATCTAGATGAACTAACTTACTGTGCTGGTTCATTAGCATCCGTGTAGAAATACGGTTCATGTAAAATCGATCCAAGAAATATTGAAGATTTTGATTGGTGATTGGGTCAACTGTACAGCCATCTTTAAATTCTATGATTCCTTGTGCCATTGTAGGGACTACATTATGGTGTCTATTTCTAACTTTGATGAGAGTATCTACAAAACTAAGCCAAAATACATTTATAGTTAGTAAAAGTTCAAGTAAATTTTATTCACTTATATTTCTTAGATTATAAGTGTATCATAAGTGTATGTATTCCTTAATTTAGAATTATGTCTGGAAAAAGTCAAAGTTTTAAATATTTATTCTAATGCATAGAACTTACTCTGATAGCACTCTCTGGTCTTCTGGGCTTCTCTCATGGAATTCCACCAAATCCATCAGGCTCTGGATATACCTATAAAGCAAGATGTGTGCTTTAGGTTTTAAAATTGAATAGTCAGATACAAGTGACTAATAATAGAATGTCTTTTTTCAAATGATTTGAAAAGACAAAATAAGCATTATGTTTAAAATTAAAATTCCATAACATTTGGAAAACAGTATGTCTTTAAAAAAAGGCTACAACTTTTATCTTTAACTTTCTAACTTAAAATTAATTTTTATATAACTATTTCAGATCAGTATGCGGTTTTCTGTTTTGCTGGTCAAATGTTTTTATTTTTTATAACAAAAGCATTTAAAAACAACTTTTTAAGACCGGCTTTATATTTTTTCCTACTTCATTCATAGACGAGTATAAGTCTTGAAAGCAGCAATAAATACTATGGATTGAATATGTGTTTCAGATTATAATTACTTAATGGGTATTAATACATATTTCTTGAATCAACGAACAAAAAGTTGTACAGTCAATGGATTAGGGTGAAGCTCTGGTGCATATCCACTTCAGTGCATATCTTGGCTCTGTTCTCTAAAAATCTGCTCCTTTGCATTATCTACTTTCTCAAAGCTTCAGTATCCTTATTTATAAAATGAGATGATAATAAGTGACACTAAATGCTGGCTGTGTGCCAGGAACTTTTCTAAGTGCTCTTTAATGAATTACATCATATAATTACACTCAAATATTCCGTTGAGGCATATATTTCATTCTTTTCAGTATCAGATGGGGGGATTGAGGTATACAGAATTTAAGATACTGATACTTGCCAACAATTCCACAACTAGGAAGAGACAAAAGTAGGATTTGAACCCAGCACCTCCTCAGTTAATTGATTTGTATATAACAAAGATTAAGGTCTCTCTAAATAGTAGTCATTCATATTTATTTCTAAGATAGGATTCCTTTTGCAATATCAAACTTTCTTTTATTATTAAAAATATAAAACTAAAATTGTAACTATTATTTTTTATATTTCTTCTAGAAGTAAAAATTGTAACATTAAAGTATTTACTTTTTCAGGGTAAAAATGTTCGTTTCTAGCTTAACAACTGCCCTTAAAATAACTTATCCTAAATTAATAAAGTTATTTACACCTTTCAAAAGTATTTTCTATTCATACTACCTGTTTTTTAATTTTGATGGTAATATATCACAAGAAGTCTTAAAATCAGAGACCATTTCAGAATGCTTTACTACTTACCAGCTTTTAACTAACTGCACTGAAGAAGTATTTATTAATTGATCAGGGAGGATATCAATTTCCTTCAGAATATTGGCGAGCCTCACAGGCAATTCTTGTCGCAAAAATGCAAAAGAAGTTCTTTCACATGCGTTTTCTGAACCTATAATAAATAGAATTTATTTAGTTTTTGGAAACAAGTGTCTAAATGATATATTTCAATAGCATTAACTATCTGATATTGAATACACACATTGTTATGACATTATTTCCACCCTCAGTTGGATTACTGTTTGTAGATAATTCAAGAGTATCTTCTTCGTTGCCTTTTTTTAGGTGATCAATATGAGATTATTTTTTTCTTTTTGAAAAGGATTAATTTCCAAGAAATCAGAATGTCCCACAGCTCTTAATAGTCATAAAAGAGTGCAGGGTTCAGTCAACACCACAATGTCAATGAGACAGCTTTCACAGAGTTCTAGATATGGAACTGGAAGATAACCGGCGTGAGTGTTAGTCGTGATGTTTCCAGACTAGTGATAAATAGTAGCACATTTAAATTCTTGAAATTTTCCTTCTAAACTTACTGCAGAAAGCTCGTAAATACTGTCAGCAGTAAATGCAAATATATGGAAAACTATAATGGTAAAGAAATTTGTTAGAAACGCAGAGAGAGCTGTATCCTGTAGAGGGTGGTTAAAGGATAAAATCTCAATTAATTTGAGGCTACTTTTAAATTAGAAATCTTCAAGAAGTACTATGCCAGGAGGGGATAAAGTTTCTCGTTTATTGTTAAATGCTGACTGAAAGCAAAAATGTATTTTGATGGAAGCTTCAGACAGAAAGAGGAAAGATGAGCTCAAACCATCCAGTATCAACGGAGCTGCAAGTGACTTCAACCTGTAGGCACAGACTGTCAGAAAGAAGGTAGATCTAGGAAAAGGCAAAGTGTGCTGGCATCGAGGCTCCAGGGTTTAGCAGGAAAGCAGACTCTGGTTAGTTATAAGCACTGAACCTAACTTTTCCTGCACTGGGAATGAAAATTAAGGCAGCGTCCCAGCCCCAGCGCTCCCGCCCGGGCCCTACGTCCCGGCTCACCGAAGTCCAGCAGCTGCTTCATGGACAGCGGAGACGGGCTGTAGCGCGAGAAATGCTCGACCTCGCGGGGAATCAGCGAGCCCGCGCTGCGCATCACGAAGCGGGCCACCTTCATCTTGACGTCCACCGGCCGGGAAGCAGCTGAGACTGGCGTGAGCACTAAGGCTGCGAGGAGCAGAACCTGGGATCAAGGAGGAGCGGGGCGCGCTGGGACGAGGAGGGCAGGTGTGCTGTGGGGCTCGCACACCGGGTCTGGGCTGAGGTTCAGGGGTGCTTCGAAGTAGTGGAGTCCAGCAGTGAGTCAGAAGAGCTCTGAGTGGCTTGAGACTCAAGTGCTCATCTTGCCACCACTGGCTGTCTCCTGCGGTTTTATGTTTTTCCCCCCGCAATCTCCCCCCATCTCCACCAGGGAGGAGTCACTGGGACTTGGAGACGCGTCCTGAACCGGGGACCGCGCCAATTGGCTCAGATACAGAACTTTGGGCCCCGCCCCCCGGCGGCGGACCCTGCCCAGTGGCCTGGCGCAAGTGCCGGAGGACGTGACAGGTAGAGGACAGGAGGTCAATGCGGACATCTGGAGGTAGGTGGGCTCCAGATCAGTCACTTGAGACAGAGCCGGGAGCGCGTGGGTTGGAGGCCAACCCAAATTCTTCCATTTTTACAAGTGTGAGGCTGTCTCAATGTCACGCATTCGGGCCAGGAACAATTTCCAAGAATCTGCTTTTCGGGAGCTCATTGGTCCTCACTCAGAGCGGGGCTTTTACAGTAGCCAATCAGCTCTGTTAAAAAGTATGGGCTTCTCTGCCTTTGGACAGTCAAGAAGAACAAACAGCCTAGAAGAACAAACAGCCTAAAAGAACAGCACAAGCTAGGAATTGCAGGCGTTAGGAATCACAAGTCTCTGCTAAGTCTTGAGGAGCTGCCCAAATACATAATTTTTTTCTTCCGGCGATAAAAGGCCATCAATTTGTTTCTCTCAAGTTACACATTCTCTCCATTAGGTTTAATTCTGTTAAATAAAAACAAAATTAAAAAGAGATAAATTTGACTCACCTTTTTTCCCCCATCACAGAATTTGCTTGCTCAGTTCCCCTGTATGAAATGTCTTTAATCCAAATCTTTGCCAAAGGCATTCTTTTCTATCCTTAAATGTTCAGCACAAACGATGTGCTACAAGAGATCTTTCCTGATTCTTCTCCTCACTCAGACTTTCAAATATGGCCTTTGTCACTTATGACATTATATCGTAGTTACTTATGTTTTTATATTGTCCCTCTCTGAAAACCTCCTCCCCTGAAAGAGATCAGGATTGGGACTAAGTCTGATAAATCTTTGTGATTCCTACCCTGCTTTGTTGCCAAACTTAAGCAGCTGGGGAAGCACAGGGAAAGTTCCAAATTTCATATCCATTTAGAGATGGGTCTTGATACCACTATGATTTATATTTTTGTATTCTGAATCCTTTGTTACAAATTCTCATAGCCCAATAAAGAAAAATAAATAAATGTGTTCCAGAAGCCAAAATATTAAATAAAACTCTCTGATGAAGCAAATAAATTTAAGGTAAAAATCCCTTCCTTTTCCTGGATTACATCCTAAGAACAGAAGCAATAGGAAAGCATGTATTTGCTTTTTCTTACCATGTGTATGAGATCTGGAATAGGTAAAAATATGTATTATAAAGAATTGCATTCTTTAATCTGCCCTCAGAAAGGCAATGGAAATGATGTGTTACAAGTAGTTCTAATTTAGGAAAATCCCACTAAGCACTTGGCCCGACTTAGCCAATACTATTCGCCTGCGTGTGTGCAATGATTAACGATCATGTGAAATCTTATGTTCACAGAGATGGCTAAGGGTTAAGCATGAACTGAGATCACCAAACTTTTTCTTCATGTCATCCCAACCAAAAATACTTATCAGGTTACTCTCACAGAGCATTACATTCTGTAATGTCATTTCTCTATAACGGGAACTGTTGTTATAAGTGGCAACATTTATGGTAGCTGAACTGGAACAGCCAGGTCAAGTTCTTTACCCAGTTGGCTAAGACACTATGTATCACAGGCATTCCCTGCTTTTCCAAAGTTTGTTATGCCGTTTCCCTTTCACAAAAGACCTGTACCTTTTTTCCATAACTGAAAGAATCCAAAGAGTATTTTTGCTTTTATGAAAAAAGGGAGAAAAGCAAAAATAACATTCAGTGTTTGTTTTGCAGTGAGCTTTATGGAGGCAACACTATCAAGAGCAATGCAAGTGGCACCACCAAGCTCCTTCCCTGGGAATTAAATTCAGTATCTCAGTATCAAGCTGCCATAGCTTTGAACTGTGTCTGTGAACATCTGTGCTTTGTCTCAATTTATTCTGTGCATCTGTTAGTAAGATGTGCACTAAGGTACCATAAGAGCCTAAGAAAGCTTGTAAAGGTGTTATGCTTAGTGTAAAACTAGATGCAATTAAGTGGATGTAATTATTTGGTATGATTTAGTAGGTTATTTTCTGGGTCTGGAAATGCTTAAAGATTTTTCCATATAAATTAATGGTAATTGCTTCTTCCCTTTATGCCACTTCAGCTTATGAAGTATTCATAGGAATGCATTACGTTTGAATATCAGGGAAAACCTGTACCATGGTTAGAGAGTAACCTGGAAAGAGAGTGACCTTTTATTTTCAGGCTGACCACAAATCTTGAAAGTTATCCAGTTGCTACAGAAATAAAGCAAAGAGAATTATTTGGGGGCAGTGGGTATAGACAAAGCGGTGCATTCATTTGCGTAAAGATAAACCACGAGAGGACTATCAGATGATTTGGTGCTAGTGGTCAGGGAAGAGCACCAAAGTTCTCCACTTGTACTCGGTGCTGACTACAGCATCTCTGCCTGAGACATTCAATTTCTGAAATTTTGAGGGACATGTTTACCTAACGTTAAATGAATTCTATACAGCTTGCCTGACAAAACCTAATAAGGCCACTGGTAAAGCTTAGAAAATGCAAGTTGCACTTTTGCTAGAGGGGTGAGCATGTCTAATTTGACAAAATGCATCAAGACCCCTGAAGAGATGCCTATTCAACTTTCTCACCTCCAGAAACATATTCCAAGGAAACAATGAGAAATATATATCACAAGAACTTCAAAGCCATGATGGAAAGGTGAACAGATTTGACTATAGAATATTTAAAGTTAAAAAATGATCAGCGCACTTGAAGAAAATATTTACAAAATATGTATCATACAATTAAGAAATGGCTATTTCATCAGGGAATGAAATAATCATGATCTGTTGCCTCATGGAGAGTATCGACTTGTTGGGGAAATAGAAAAGCAAATGGATGATAAGCATATATGTTAAATTAGGACAGGGCTATGAAGAAAATGCACATGAAGACTCTAGGGGGCTGTAACTACCTTAGATTTGGTGAGCAAGGATGAGAAGGGAGGAAGACAAATGATGAGTTTGTTTGGAAACACTTAGAGTTAATGAGAAACCACTGGGGAAATAGTCGTGGCTGTCATTATTGGTGAAGGGAAAGTGAGGACGCAAAAGCTATTAAGCTGTTGTTGAGAAGTGAAGATAGATGGGGGAGAGTCTCTTCCCAGTTTCTCTATATAAGGCCCCCCTCTCCTATTAGCCTACAGCTATGTATCACTTTTGTCCTGTGCACAATTCTTCTTTCTGGAATAGCCCTTGGTTTCATTCTTGGCCTCTTTACACAGATCAAGGTCAAAATCCTTCCCCTCTTTAAGACAACACCAAAACAAAATAGTTTATTCTTTTTTGCATCTGTAGTTCTAATGTCATCAGAAGAAAGCTAGTGAATACTAAAGCTAGCTTTTTGTGGAAAGAATTTTTATCTCAGCTCCAAATACGGGCCTAGTACTCTTCTCAATTGTGTTTGATGTTTGCTTTTACAAAATGAGAGGTGAGCAAAGAAAATGAAATATTAACCAAAGAAGAAAATCGAATGCATAATAAATATATGAAAACATACTCAAACTAATGAGTGAGTAGGAAAAATAAAAAGTAATAAGATAATGAGATATAATTGTTCCACCATCAGATGGGCAAATAACAATTGGCAAATAATGAAAAAGGCTAAAACCATCTTGTGTTGGCAAGTCCTAGGGAAATGAACACTCTCCTATACTATTCCTGGGAGTAAAAATTAGCAAATTTTTTGGAAAATAATTGGAAGAACCTATGAAAATGTAAAGGATAGGTACCTCCTTAGTTCAGCTATTCCACTTCTATAAACTTGTCTTACGGTTTTACCAACAGAGAGCATAAAGATATACGTACAAGATTGTCCATTGAGTATTGCCTGTGAAAACAAAAATTTGAAAACTTGTCTACTCATGAGGAAATGAATAAATAAATGATACACCCATGCACTAAAATAGTTTCTGTAAGTTGTAAGGAATACAGTGAGCTGACAGCATCCAGCTGCACCACCTTTGAGATCCACGCAGTATTTGAACTGAGGCCACACTCTTCACATGCAGATGATGCATAAGTGCTCAGGGCTGGCCATTTCTCCTTAATGTGAGACTCCGCTAATGGGAGGACCTCTCCTGGATGGCTGAGGCTTTGTCAGATTTGCAAGGTGGTCTGAGTCTGTCCCTGCTCAATTCTGCTTCCTATGTCCCATTACTTTTCACAGGTAGCATACATGCACCACATTCTAAAAGATTCCTCTACTCAATACTGCTTCCTCTCTCTAAGCTTTCACCGGCCATCCCTCAGGCAACCCAGCCTGGAGTTCCAGAGCAAACATTTTTCATTATATTGTAAGAGTCCTACATAGAGGTCATTTCTCTGGTTCTTAAATGTGTATGTAACTAGGATTTACTTACATACCTGGCAAATGGCATTAGCTGTCATAGTGGGGAAAGCCAACTATACGCCTCTGAAACTGCCTCCAACTAGGATATCAAATGTAAAACAATATGGTATCCTGATAAGAACAATGAAGATTAGTTTCATCCTTATAAGTATCTCGAGAGTGGTGGTTCCATCATATCTTCACTGAATTCATCTATGAGGACTGAGTTGAGAATGACCAGAGACTACTACAAACCAATGGAGTGTTAGCCATGATGGCAACTGTTGTGCTTGACATGGTATTTTTGCTACAGCAGATTAATATGGCTCCACGTACATATTACACAGACGTAGATGGGGTGAATGTATGCTTTCATTTCTACCAAACATATAAAACAAACAACAAAAAAACAAAAACAAAAAAAGGAAGAAACCCTAAACCCTCTTGTATTCTGATCTCAGCATCTGCTTACCAGAGAATCTAGACTGATAGTGTATATGTTAGAAAATTATCCTCTGTATTTTTTTAATTGTTAAAAGCATGACATGGACCACGCCAAACTCTCAGTTGTGATATTGGAGGTGTGTGATATTGGAGGTATGTGGAAGAAGGAAGTCTCACTTCTTACTTTATACTTCCACATTGTATTCTCCATGGTGCAAGTCTTAGTGCTTTATACACTAGAGCCAGTGATAGTTCTTGACCAGTGAAAGTGTATGAAATACACTGCTCAGAGAAATGTTGTTTCTCTGCACTTACTTGCCCTTATGCCTTTCTTCTCCCGTGGGATTACAGGATGAAGCAACAATGTGCTGAGGCAGCTAGGAACTAGGTCACTGCTGTTGCTAACTATGCTACTTCCAGTTCATGTGGTCCTGTGTGACTGTTTTGCCAGAGTGCAAAGGATTGGGCAGTGGTGGGGGGGGGTAGGGGTAAGGTGGAGAGAGTGTTTCTAGATATAAATGCCATATAGTGAGTGATGGTCTGGCCATGGGTATCTTGGCCTACTGTCATTAAGTGAAAAGGTAGAATTGGGCTAGAAAGAGTATAATCCTAGGTAATTTTAAACATCAGATGGATGAATTATTTAATTTTCTGTCCTCATAGTTCCTCGAATTCTTTAATCCAAGTGACCCTGACACCTACTACATTTCTGTTACCCATTTCCATGGCCAGTTCACATGCCTGATTACCAGTAAGGATCACCTCACCTCTGAAAACATGAAGATCAGTTGTTCCCTTTGAGTGATCCGAACATACCATCCCTTCTTTTTCCATTTGGCTCATTCCCTCACTCTTTTTAATCCTGTTGTGGCATTCATGTAAATCTTCTGCCTTCACTATCCCTTTTGCTAATGATGTTATTCATTTTCTGTTTTCCATTTCTTCCCTACCCAACCTAGATCCCCTGCTTTATTACTTCTTTCATTCTCACCTTTATCTACTTCATATTCTGCTGCCTCTGTCTTAGTAATAAATGAACAGGCATCTTTATTTTCCCTGTGAGATTTTCCCCGCTGTTTATCACACTATGGCAGTACAGGAGAAAATAAGCACCCTAGTCTTCCCTAAACGTTATGTTCTAGTGGGATCCCTCTCCCTCAGGTTGTCATAACATTTCTAGGTGCAGAAGCGAACAGCAGCCATTTGGTTCCACACAGTTCATCTAAATGGCCCTGTGGGCTCCATGCTGTACTGTCATATCTCCCAGCCTTCCTGGCCCAGTCCTAGCTTGCTTCAATTCCTGATTTAACTCAGGTACCACCCGATAATTATTCCCCTCAGTTCATCCATCTTTGACTAGTTTTTTCTCCAGATTGTTTTCTGGATTCTCCCAATATGACCTAGTCTCTCACTCTTTTTGCCCTTACAGACACTTCCATTTTTGCCTCCTGGAACTCAGCATTTGTTTCGAAACTTCCTAAAGCCTTATTTCTTCTCTGAATATTCCATTCATATTCTCGCCATAACTTGAGAACACCATGTCTCATACAACCTCTTACGTATAGGTGGCTTTTCTTCTCAACTCAAAGTATTTCATGGCCTGAAGGCGAGATGGGTGTACTCTGCCTTTCACACCTTATTTGTGTGTGACCTTTCTGCATTCAAAACATCACTCTGTTTTCCTCTTTAAAAATCACAGGACCTTTGAGAACAAGATATCATATAATACCTCTTTATTGCTGTCCTTTATGAAGTATTTGGCTATTTCCTTGCCAGTATGATCCTTGTCATCATTCTTATTGATTTCAACACTACTGTGAATCATCCATCTGCACTTTCACCCTTCAATTCATAAATTTCTTCACCATATCAATATCTATCTACAGTCCACGTCAGCTAGCCATCCCCATGATCATACCCTAGAACTTGTCTTCAAAAATAATACCACCACATTCAAAATATCAAATACATGCATCCCATTCCCACCATATCACTTCACATGCTCCTAGAGTATTTGATTCAACTATTATCACAATACCTCAGACTCACTGGAACTCCCATTTGCCTACCTTCATCCATTTTATGTATTCTCTTCTCTTATCCAGTGTGGACTCCATGGTCTAACATCATAGTTATGCTCTTGGGAAAACTCCATGTCTCTCTCTCTCTCTCTCTCTCTCTCTCTCTCTCTCTCTCTCTCTCTCTCTCTCTCTCTCTCTCTCTCTCTCTCTCTCTCTCTCTCTCTCTCTCTGTCTGTCTCTCACTCACTGAGGGAACCAACCCTAGTTAAGCCATTTTAAATATACTCAGTGAGTATGAATTTCAGTCCATAAATGCCAAATGTGCAAGTGTTGCAATATTTTCTTTTGCTTTACTATAAACCAGTTTAATATCTATTCTAAGTCCCTTTGGTTAATGTGAGATGTTTTCATTCTCTCCCCCAGGATTGCATCCATGTCCCCAGAAGTTCATATAGGCCCAGAATATCAAGGCAGGTGGACATCTAGTGCTTGGTGTCATATAGCCATCCTAGCATCCACCAAGATGTTTCTCATTAAATCTGGACCTAGACCGTTAGTTAACATAAATTGCTGCTCCATCATCTCTTATCCCCATCCAAAAGATCTTCTTGGGTCTGTTTCTCTCTCTGTGGCCTCTGTCTGCTCTTAAGTACATAGGAAGCATTTCATACTGGACCCTAGCTTCATATCCATCCCTCTGTAGTGACTGTACCACATTGGACTGGGGGAAACTCTAGAAGGCTGATTCTGGCCTGTCTGCCTAATCTTCCATGCAGCCTTTTCTATTCTTGCTATGTTCCTAAGGTCTTGATGCAGAAAATAAATTTCAAAGGCATAGGCCTTGAAGGCATCTGAAACACTAAATATGTAATAAATCACATCAAGCTTTCCACTATTACCTCTCAAACTACAAAAGATTCTCTGGTTTTGGGGGTGCGGGAGAGAATAGAAGTTAAATGAAACTTGACAACAGCTCAGATAAACCCCAAGAGAGGTTAGTGTATGGATCATAAAAACCATACGTAGGTTTTATAGATCTGAGAAAAAAGAAAACGTGTATCTCAATTCCTCAGTAAAGCAGATTTCCCAAACTTGTATAAATATTTTTGGCTTCTTCTGTGAGCCATGACCAGCTGCCCAAATGAGGGAGGGCATCATGGTTTTATAAGAAATGTTGGCAGAAACATACATGGTTAAAGTTTGAATATTATATGTGCAAAATATATATAAAGAAAACATCTCAGAATGTCCATACTAGTTATTTTCACATGGTAGAATTATCAGTATTTGTATTTGCTTTTTTTGTGTGCTTTTCCAAATGTTAAACAATGAAATGTGTTACTTCTTATTCATAAGGAAATAAATAAATGTTATTCAAAAGTTGAAATGAAATAGATGTGGCAAAAGAACAGGCAGAAGAATTTGGCAGATATCTGTTCAAAATAAGTTACTGACCAAACTGGAAACCAGAATTAGGACAGGGAATTGGGTCAGTTGCTCTCCTGCCTTCTATTTCTAACCCCTGGGGTATATCAAGAAGCTTGGAGATTCCGAACCTGGGGAGCCCATATTCAGCTCTTTCTCTGCCCTATCATTTCTGCTCTTTGTCTTTAGTGGACTGACTTTGAGTTACCGTTAACTGAAACTTTGCTTCCTCTTCTGTGGCTTGTACCTTTTCTTTGATTGGTAATCACTGCCTAAATTTTCTGAGATTCTCAAACAGGACATTTCTTTTCCCCCATTCCCTCCCCACCCCCACCCCCCGCCATCAGCCAAACACACACACACACACACACACACACACACACACACACACACACACACAGTCCAAATAAAAATCTCCAAATAAACTTGAAAAACTCCAAGTTTTGCTAAAGTCCAGCACTGACTAGTTGCCTTAGACAACCTTTCCTGATGTTCCAGGTAATAAAAGGAACACAATCAGCACTAGGTCATCTGAAAGACAAATCTTAGAGGTCACTTCCTTCTGTGATTTCTTTGCTTAACCCAGTGCAGAGGGTGGTCAACATCCCACTGAATATTCACTTAAAGTTGGGAAAATTTAGTCAGTTATACAAACATTCCTTACTACTTGGTGAATTCAATCGATGCATGTGTACTGGCTTATTAGCATGGTCTGTCTATACGCTTAGCAGTGAAAGGACAGATACCCAGATAGCACACTAAAATTTTCTGTTTGCTTGAAAATACTAATTTAAGCAAGTACATATTGTGCAAGTGGTTAGTTCTCTTCAAGTGTAGTTGGCACCATCACCAAGAGATGATGACATCCTTTCCTGTTTGGTCTGGTTGGGTCTCAGGATTCTTCTCAACACAGCACTCTAGAGATCAGTGGCTCAGTTAATCAGGGTTGGGAGGTGCAACTTCTTGTCACTCCTAAGGTGGGTGTCCAAGCAGCCGCAAAGTTCTGGATTGCTGAGTACCCCCGCCTCCACCCTTCCCTTTACATTGGGAAGAACTGCCTCTTAGTGGAACTGTCAACAGCGAACATGATTGTCATTCATTTAATCCAGTGTTTGCACTTGCAGAGGGAAAACTGAGGCTGAGGAATATTAAGTCACATAGTTACTAGAAAATATGGGTTTCTAAATCTCAGTTCAAACAAAAATATTTGTCACACTCATCTAGGGCTTGGGAATTCTAAAGGCTTTTCTACATTAGACTTTCTGACATTTTAGAACTAAGAATCCCTATTTGTCCTCTGGCCCAAATCAGGCACGTGTTTCTTCAAGGATACTGATGTTTTTCTGTTGTCCTTTCGTATGTAGAGCATTGGTTAGATTTTACCAGAGAGAAAACTAGACTTTTTTCAGCTTTAACAGTAATAACACAGACACGTACTCCTTTCCACTTAGTTCTTCCATTTTTTTTAAGTGATGAAATTATGGATCATTTTAATTCTCTTATCTATAATTTTCTGTATTTTCCAGGTGTTTTACCATGACCATGTATTAGTGTTATAATGTATATTTTTATTATTTTTATTTCTCAATTACAGTTGACATTCAATATTATTTTACATTAGTTTCAGTTGTATAGTATAGCAGTTAGACATTTATATAATTTCCAAAGTGAGCCCCCCAATTAGTCTAGTATCCATCTGGCACCATACATAGTAGAGATATGGAGACAACCTAAGTGCCCATCAATAGTCTTTTTGTTTTGAAAATAAGCTTGAGGATCTGACAGTGCTGAGTTTGGGTGACATGTTTATACTCTTGATTGGAAAGGGGAATTTGTTTTAATAGTTTGGTGCTGAGTCTAAAGAGGAAGTGTGTGGAGCTCCCCTTCTGTGTTCTTTCTTTCACCCCTTGACAGTAGGGCTGTCTCACGCCTTCTTTCAACAAATAGGCACCTCAAAATGTACTGTGTGTTAGAATAAAGGGATTGTTTTCTTTAGCGATGACATTAATTCAAAGATTCACTTCTTGTTTAAAAAAATTAAGTTACTCTCTGCCTCACCCAGTTTTCATACACAAGACTCATAGCTAGTCTTGCAGAAGCAGATGCTGAGCCTCTCTCCAGCTAAGTAGGTGAAAGGTCATTCCCATAGCCACAGCCGGGGCTGTACCACCTGGCCCTTGGGAGTCAACAAGGGAAGTTAAGTAGGTGAAGGGTCACTGCTGTGGAGCAGCAGTCACTTTCCATGCGTCAGCTCTCAGACATCTGGTTTCTGTTCATGGAAATACAGCTCACTAGGGGAAAGGTCACAGAGACCCGAGGCAGCTCTGTAATAATACAGGCCACCCTGGTGTTGTGTCCAAGGCAAGAGGCCAAGCCCGAAGGCTTCCTGGCCTTTAAGAATTCTGCTGCTGAAGTGGAAAAACAAAGATTGTGAAGTGCTTTTAATACCCTGTACTGAATCTAGCTAAGTGATAAAACCTGTTGACTGGCAAATTTATACAATGTAAAATAACTTTACAAGGAGAGATTCTTTTTTAAAGTATATTGCAATAAAGTAACTTGTCTGTTTTCTTATTAGTCGCTCTAGACTAGAGCAATGATTCCTCATCCTAGTCATGCATTAGAATTACCCCGATTGATCTTACAAATGACTGATGTTTGGTACCAATTGAATCAGAATCTCTAGTTGACCCAGGCGTTATAATATTTATAGAGTATCTCAGGTGGTCTAATGTGCAGCATTGCTTTAGAATCTTTAAAACATGATCGTTCCAAATGACTCCAGGTTAGGCAAAGAAGTTCTACATGTTCTTGAGCAGTGCTTTTTAGATTGTGGTTCTTGGTCAATTAGTGGACCATGAAATCAGTTTAATGGGTCACAGGCAGCATTCAAATGAAATAGAATAAAGAATAAGGTGTGCTTGTGACCATGAGATTTTGCGGGTGGGGTGGGGGGGCTGTTGGCAAGCTTTTGTTTCAGATCTATCTGGATTATGATGTAAGAGGAATCTGCTCTAGAGTCTATAAATAAAAGCTTTGCTGCCCTGAGGGTCCACAGAAGTGTTCTAATTCAAAGCAATCGCTGGCTTTTTAAACAGTTTTGCTCATTCCACAGGATGTTGTGGCTGTGAATTGGGAAGCCTGCCATGACATTATTTTGAAAAAAGTTGTGCAAACAGTGTCCTTCCCAGATGGTTCCCAGAATTAGTTCAGTAGGAGCATTTATTTCCTCTTGAAACATCAGGGATGTCAAGGGCAATCATGACCAGCAAATATCCTGAGTCAACTCAATAGTGAAATTCAAATGAGAAAGAAAGTGGTTGCTTACAAGTCTGGATGGAATCTAGCCCAGTGTGATCACGAGAGCCCTTCTGATCTGTTATTATAGGGTGGTGAACAGGCTGTCACCAAGAATGTCTAGAATCAGCCGAACTGTAGGATTCAGACTCTGAGAGGAAGGGAAGTCTTTACTGGAGATGCTGTGCAACAGGATAGAAGACCACTGAGTTGCTATTATTAGAGAACAAACCCAGAAATTAATAGAGAGAATAGTAATGAGGGGCTTCAATTTTTGGATGGTTTCTCTTTCTTTTAATTAATGTCCTTTCCTCTTCATTCTTATTTTTATCTTGATTTTCTTTTAAACGTACTTCTAAGTTCTGCTACTTCCTTGGCTGTGAATGGATGCTATGTTTCACGATGGGAGCAGAATCTATACTAAGCATCAATCTGAAAGGAAGTGGGAGGCCACAAAGTTATTAAACATATACCCAAGTCTCTGAATGACTGAGATTTCTTCATTGTATCTTGGTATCTCAACACAGCATGTAAAGAAACCTCCCCCCCCCTTTTTTTTTTTTGCCTCTACATTGAGGAAGAATTAATATATGTACCCTTTCCTTTAGAGAAAACTGTCTAATGGTTTAATTTACTAGTTTAAATATTTTGATCTATGAAAGAATTGCTTTCAGTGACTGGTAGTGTTTATCTTTCTTGCTCAACAAGGAAAATGTGCTACATTCTAGCAACGAAAGAATAGTTAAAGCTAATTTCTAGATGGACCTTGGAAAAAGTAGCAACAAATAATGGATTTGTCCTTCAAAAAATGTTTCAAGCAAACATCTTATCAGTCACGAATCAGCTATAAATCCATTTTAGGCAGTACCAAATGAGCTATGGACAGTTTTTCTCATTAAAGTAGTGTTTAAACTGTTGTTTCCAGGTAACATAGGAGACATATCAGAAAAACAACACCTGCAGAAAGAATTGGTGCAGTATTCATCAGTCAGAAAGTTTACTAAGCAGAAGAAAAATAATTTGCCTTCTCAGTGACATTTTCCTAAGGTCTTGTGAGTAGTCGATGCCATTGTTTTTCCTTAAACACTCAAACCTTAATTAGCAAGAAAGGTTAGCTCCCAAACCAAGGACAAGTTGATAAATTAGAGGTCACATCAGGAAAGTAAATTCATTTTGGTTTGGATGGATTTTTCATCTTGTCTCCACCTCCCACCTCGACTTCCTTGCCTCTCCCCCCGTAACCATGGTGTCCTATGTTCACCCTAATTCTATTAACAACAGGGAGTAGACTTGAGAATCTCAGTAAATGTTATATCTCTATCACTAAGTGTGATTGTTTGTTTGAAAAAGGAAGCAGTATTTTATAGCAGAGAAGAATCAGTTGAAGACATGGAGATCCTGGGTTCTGTGTGACATTTTTTTTTTTGTACTTATTTATTGACAACCCCTAAAAAAAATCATTTAATCTCTCTAGGTCCCAGTTTTCATGTCAATAAAGATTAAGTGTTATTGTAGATGAACTTTAAGGTGCATTTCACATCTAAAATTTCCTTGTTTACCCATTATCGATTTTGAAGTTCTCACTGAACGAGTCTGAGTAATTGTTGCCTTTCCCATATTGAGAAAGAGTTTTTGATAAGAGTTCATTTATTATAAACTCTTTCTCCAGGCAGAGACGTCCTTACAATGTCCCAAACCAACAGCCATCTCGTTGTTACTAGCTGTTTTCTCTGGAAAACCTCAAAATAAATTCAGCTAGGACTAGGCAGGATTTTGGTCTAACTCATTGAATGTTCTTGAATGGAGTTTTGATTCTTGAATGAGTGCTGTCACTGCAAGAACATACGGGCAGGTGCTGATCATGTATCATTAGTGACAGTAACAGATCTCTCCTCTGCATGACCTCTGCTGGGCTTCTGGCTGCTCTGTCTCAGAGCTTTCTCCATCCTTTCTGAACCTGTGTCCTATGGGTTTATGAATAAATTTTAATTTATTGCCATTAGAGCTTTGAAGAATAGGCCTAGAAGATGACAATCAAGATGTCTGAATTACATGTCATCAAATTTCCCCACATATTTGGAGGCAAATACCATTATGCTTGTGTGTTCTTTTTCTCAGACTTCGAATGTTCTTCCTCTGCCATCATTCTCAGACCTTTCACCGACTTATAGATTTATAGTGGTCAGCTACATCTCCCTTCTTACTGTTCTTGACACCATTCACTTAATAGTGAAGTCTACAGTTGAATTTTGATGCTGCAACCTTATTTTTTGATTGAGTTTATTGTCAGTTAAAACTCCAAAGCTTCTGTCCCCCACAAAACAGGTACTCTTAACTAACTGAATGTTCAAACCAAATAGAGTTCTTTAAAAAATCTCATCAACTTTGCCTAACCAAATTTTAATGAATTCAAATTCTATAGCATTGCTTATCTTTCTTTTTTCAACTAACGTGTGTCATCTGGAAATATGACAACCCATACTTACCAGTTGGCCATGTTGTCTGTAAGAATATAGTCAGGAACAAAGCTCTTTGGAAGAAACTTAGAAAACTTTTTAGAAGAAATGTAATGGAACACCAGTTTTGCAAGATGCATCTGAAATACACGAGGAGAATGCTACATACTCACACTTTTTAAGATTTAAAATACATATTGATGATTAAAAATTCTAAGAAACTTTCCTCCACATTGACATTGATCAGCTAATGTAGCATTTCCCAAATTGTGTTCTAGGTAGTCCTTGATCAAATAAGTTAAGAAAGGATAGCATAAATAAATATTTATTTACTGTAGGACTTTCAGAACCATAATTATGATAATGTATACTGTGCTACAAGCAAATATTAAAATCACTTTTGGAAAGAAGCTAGTTTTAAAAAATCAACATTACTAAGTTAAGTCAACTTTATTATTATTTACATACAACAAAATGTAATCCTTTTAAGTGTATATTTTTAGAGTTTTGACAAACATATACCTCTGTGTAACCATCACTTACAGTTAAGATGCAGAATATTTTAATCATCCCCAAAATTTCCCTTGTGTCATTTTGCAGTCAGTCTACTCTGACCCCTGGCTGTAGGCAACTGCTGATCTGCTTTTTATCACTATAGATTTGATTTCCTTTTTTTCTAGACTCACATAGATGGTATCATACAGCATATACATTTGCATCTGGCTGATATTACTCAGGATGTTTTTTGAGATTTATCTATGCTGTTTTAGGTATTAGTAGTCCATTTATTTTATTGCTGAGTAGTATTCCACTCTGTGGATATACTTGCTTATCCATTTGCCTGTGATAGACAGTAGAATTGTTTCTAGTTGTTAGCTATTAAAAATAAAACTTTTATGATTATTGTATACAGGTTTGTTGGTACACCAGCAGTGTTTCAGTTTTTCTACATTCTCACTTAGTATGGTTACTCTTTTTCATCTTAGCCATTCTAGTGGGTGTGAAGTGCTATCTCATTGTAGTTTAATTTGTACTTCTCTGATGACTAATGGTGTTAATATCTTTTCATGTTCTATTGGCCATTTGTAATTTCTGTACAAACATTTTGTCCATTTAAAAATTGTGTTGTTTATCTTCTTATCAATATCTAAGAGTTCTTCATATGTTCTAGGTGTGTCTTTTTCCCTATATATTTGACATACAATACACACATATGTCCTGTATGTTACATATATATATATATATATATATTTATATTTATATTTATTTATATATACACATATATATTGTATTCTCACACATAAGATTTTGGAGATATATATATATGTATATATATATATATATATATATATATATATATATATAGATAGATAGATAGATAGATGTTTTCTCCTCCCATCTATAGTCTGCCTTTTCATTTCTTAAATGGTGTCTTTCTAAAAGCAGAAGCTCTAAATGTTGATGAAATTAAAATTTTCCATTTTTTCTTTAACATTCCTGCTTTCTTAGCCTTTCTATGGAATGTTTGCCTACCTCACAGTCATAAAGGAAGTAGGGAGTTCTCTCCTTGTATTATTGTGTTGGCTCATTTCAGCCTCTGTATTAAGACTACCCTCCCCACCCCTCACTTCCTTTTTCTTCCTTTCCACAGATTCATCTCGAGTTGTCTGGAAAAGAGAGTAAGCTTCCAGTTGTTGGGGGGTCTACATCAGCTAATATGACAGAAGCATAGTTAGGCCAGATCTAAAAATAATAGAACATGTATAACATGTAAAACCTTAAGTCAGAAGAATATTCTGAAAAGGCTTTTCGTAAACACCATGTTAAATGAGTTTTCTCAAGTTACTCTCTATCACCATGTTGGAAATTTTCTTCAAGGCACAAGTATCTTTGATGATCTTGTTTATTTGTATACCTGTTTCTCATCTGACCCGCAATGGACCGTAAGCTTTTCTGTCTTGTTTGCCTGTGATGAATGTAAGAAGGAACCAGTGGAGGCAAGACTGCAATGTGGTTGGCATAAATTTGGGGTCCGTGGCTCCCATAACTTCAGCATCCAGAAATCTTCTCTCCCTGTCACTTTCACCCACTGTATTTGTAAATTAGTATATGGGGGTAAGGCTTTTGCGTAGAATACTAAACCAATTCCTTTAGGGAGGCAATCTCTCTTTCCTCACTTTAATGAGAATTGGGATTCTCTGAAACTACTATGTTCATCCTTTCATGGGTAAAAGATGATTCAGGATGGGGTAATGGGAGAATTATTAAGAAGATTGCATCTTTCCGTAACTTCCTTTCTAGCCTTTTAGATGGGCAATTAGCAACAGAATATTGGTTTTCTTAGATTGTTGCCTGCTAGTGTAAACTTGGTTAATGCAGTCCTGCTGGCATTCTAGAAAAGGGTTTCTTTTACTGGTGTTTATCATTCAGCGGCTGAAATTCACACTGAGTGAAACTTGGCATGACAGCTTTCAGCTCAGTTGCAACTTAGAAGAAAACAGATTCTGCTTTGCTTAAATTGTTTTCGATTGACTGGGTAAGAATAAATTAAAGGTTCTTGTAGGTAATAGCTTCTGAATTCAATTAAAAATATCATCAGGCAGCTGCTTTCTTTCCTGAAAGTACAGAAATGATTTTAAGCTACTTAATTGATTTTCTTATGAAGTTTTTTGACTGACAGATTTAGCCTAATACTTCCTCAACATTTTTTACTCACAGCAATATAGCAATAGAAAATGAGAATTAGAAAAAAATTTTAATTATCCTGCTATGGTAAGATTCTTAGAGTTATAAAATTTTAAAGGTCAGTCAATCCATCTCTTCATTTGTTTATTCATTCAAACATTGATTCATTGATCAAACATTTACCTCTTAATTTGGGCCAGGTTCATTGCACAAGCGTTTAATACTAATCAGACTTGGGATTTTTTTTTTTTGTTTACAAATGATCCTACTTTGCTAGTCTGTAAGTTTCAAGCAGTCTGGAGCTATGTCTGTTTTATTTATTGCTAAATGGAAAGTACCAAAAATAATGGATGGCGCATGGTAGACTTTCAATAAGCATATGATGGGAATAAGGAAAGATGAAAGGAAGGCAAGGAAGGAAGGAGGGAAGGAAGGAAGGAGAGGCAGGGAGTTAGCAAGGGCAAAGATTATGATATATTCTGTGTACTGCAATTCTTGAGCAGGAAGAGGCTAGGAACATACATACCCAGAGGCTAAATTAGCCAAATTCTTCTTTTCTTTATTCAATATAGAGCAAGGAAATTTCCATAAGATGTTTCCACCTTAGCCATATAGGCAATTCATGCTTTCTAAATCAAAAGAGGAATTTGTTAGGGGTCACACTATGCCACAGAAGGTCAGGCTGTATTCTTCACATGTGAGAGGACTGTAGCTGTGGACATTTTTCTCTAGCTGGTGGTTAAAAGGTCTAGACTCAGAGGTAGGAGCTTGGAATCCTATCCTCTCTCCAACTATAATTCATGTCAACTTGCATTGGAAACCTGCATAGTCTCCCTGTGCCTCTTTTGTCTCACCTCAAAAACAGGATAATGATTAGAGGAACACTTGCTTCACTGAGTTCTGTGAAACTAAAATGTGCATCTGTATAAATGTGCTTGACAAAAGATAAAGTTATTTGAAAGTAATGTGTGCTGATACTATGGATAAGAATTGGGACAATTGTGCATGTTTCAACTACCCAAAACATGTAACTGATGAAACTGACAAAAGCAGGCTTTATAAAAGAAGCTAAATCCTAAGCTGTACATATGATATGATTCCATTTATCTCAATATCAAAATCAATCAAAACTAAACTTTAGTGCTAAAGGTCAAAGTATGAGGGATGGAAGGAAGGGCATGTGGGGCTTTTGGGGTGCTGGCCAGTTCTATTTCTTTATTGGTTGGTGATTACAGGGGTAGTTATATGGGATAACTAACTGACTTGTGAATTTATGTATGTTATGCTTCAATAACTAAAGTTTAAAATATGATACAGAAATGATGTTTACAAACCACTCTAAATTCAGCCACTCAAATATAATCACCATTAACATTTTGGTCTGCTTCTCTAAATGTGTTTTTTTTTTATATACATGTATATCTATATAGACATCAACCTTCTCCCTTACCCCACCAAAAAAAAAAAAAATACCCACAAAAACATTTAAATATAGAAACACAGTAACATATATGCATTTTACATTTTTTATATAAAAACAGGATTTGGGTACATATATTATATTGTTCATAACCTGTTTTTTAAAATGAGTATAAAAATTGCTTTGATGTTTTTCTTAATTACTGAAAATTATTCAGTAAAATATAAATAATACAATATATGCAAAGAAAAAGTATTTCACCTTTAACCTCACTACTCAGAAAAATGAAGTAACAGGTAAGACATCACAAGTCTTTTCTAAAGTACCTTAACAAATTGGAATATTCATTTCTGTCTTTTAGATTCAGTTCTGCAACTTACTATAGTAACGATGTTATTTAAAAAAATAAAAAGTTCGTTCTACTAAGCCTAATGGGGTATATGCATCTTAGTCAAAACACTGAGGCAAGTGTGAATTTGGCTGTTGGCTTTTTAAGTTTCACAAAATTAATATTATAAGTTAACCAGTATCTGAGAGTCCAATTTGAAAAACTCAAACTTAAAAGACACAAACTCACATCTAGAATGCCAAATATGCCCTTACCTTTGTGCCTGTTGGAACCCTCTGCCTATAATCTTCATTCTCCAATTACATATGTGTCTCGCTCGTACCTCATTCAGATTTCTACTTAAATGATAACTTATTGGAGGCCTTGTCAGACCATCCTTTTAAAAATAGCATACCGTACTCCCCTGACACAATAAATTTCCTTTTTTGTTTCCTCTTGGCACTTACAGTTATCTGACATTATAGTAAGCATTTAAGTATTCTGATTATTTTAAAAGATTAGTTAGAACCTCTTTGTTTTGTTTAGCCATGTCTGAGACACAATATATGCTGGATCAATTTTTATTGAATGAATGAAGTATCTCCCCAAATAGGACACAAGTTAATTGCCCTCTTTACTCATTATCTACCTCTAGAAAATTTCTTTGGGAAATGTGATCAAGAGCAAGAGGTACTATATCGCCATAACAGTTTCACCATGAAGAATGCATTTATCAGTACTATATACTTTTGCTCTGCTGGTTAATGAAACCCATGCAGTTATTCTTAATAAGGTTGTGGGGAAAACTAAAATAGATAATCCAGAGGTTGCAACATTTTCTCAGTTCACAGCAACTTGGTAATTTTTTCATAGCATTCTTAAGTCCAAAGAAATTTCTAACAGTTCTGCTTATTCAATATTTACTTCCACACAATTTGATAGTAATAGTTTTTGTAGTATCTGAAAGATGTTGTTATGTTTCCCTAGAAAATGTAAAATAACTTGCAGTGCTCGTATGAATTTGTTGCAGTACTCTGGGCTGCCTTGGCACACAGTTTGGGAACCATAGAATTGACTAAAGCTTCTAAACAGTGTGTTTACCATATTACTAAAACCAAGTTACTATAATTCTGGTGTAATTTGGCCATTGATGACATCATATGGGTGCTGGGGACAAGAGTGTTGAGCCAAATTTGATTCTGAGAGCACAAGTTGACTTGAATGGGTTGAATCCTGCCACAGCGACAGTCAGTATTAAGCAACCAAGAATTCTATGTTCTAAGGAACTAGATTCTTTCTTAATCTTGTTTACAAGTCTTATAGTCTTAATAGCAATTTCTGTGATTTCTTAATACTATCATGAACTTTGCCGTTACTAAATCATTTGTATCTAGATTATCATTAACCATAATATAGGCAGAACAAACTACTTATTGCTACACATTAATTTACTACTTGTTAATGTATTACTACTACATATATATTACTATAATATATATGCAGCTTATTTGGGAGACAAGCTTTTTAAAGACCCCACTGACATGAGGGTAAAACATGAAATAAATTTTTAGAAGTCATATTAGTAGTGAGAGGTTTGGGAAGGATTGCTTTAGTCCTTTGTTTAACTGGCATCTACCTTAGTCTGATTAGTAAAGCATTTACAAACATACATTAGGGAGGGTTAAAACAGTGGAGGCTCCCTGTGCAGAAGATTACCTGATTTCATTATGTAGTGATTTCGATGAGGAGCATGCCAGAGAGTGACATTTTTTGATCTTCCTCTCAGACTTTGAATTCCAGATTCTCATACACATAAACTGACTCCCATAGTAGGCACTTGAACTTGAGGGTCTAAGGGTGGGTTGAAGCAATCATTAGTTTCCTATAGCATGAGTTTGAAGCTTTGCTTATTTTTATTTATAAGACTAGATTATGAAACAGAATAGCTTATGCTTCTCTTCTCATTTTCTCCCTGTAATAAAGATTACAGCAGAAATTAATGAAATAGATAACAAAAAATAGAGAAAAATCAATGAAATTAAGTTGGCGCTTTCAAAAATGAACAAAATTGGCAAAACTTAGGCTAGATTGACCAGAGAATAAAAGAGAGGCTTTGACTTATTAAAATTAGAAATAAAAGTGGGAAGATGACTACCAACCTTACAGAAATAAAAGATGATGAAAGGGAAAAATATGAACATTGATATATTAACAAATTAGATAACTTGGACTAAGTGGACCAATTCTTACAAAGGCACAAACTACCAAACTACCAAAACTCAACAAGAAATAGAAAACACGAATAGACTTATAACAAGAAAAAAAATTTAATTAGTAATCAAAATATTATGCATGAAAAGGTCCAAGCCTAGACAGTTTCACTAGTGGATTCAGCCTAAAATTTAAAGAATTAATACCAATTCTTCATAAACTCTTCCAAAAAATAGAAGAGGAGGGAACAATTCCTAACTCATTTCACGAGGCCATTTTGATGCTGATATCAAATCCAGAAAAAGACAACAGAAGAAAGGAAAACTCATTTCCTGTTCTGTATCTCTAGTGGTAGTGATCTTCTCATGGATTGATAGACCCTGAGTGAGGAGCAAAAATCTATTTAGTGTATCAATGTTGTGGAACTACATTGTAGTTAGTACCACCTAATCTAGAGTCACTGACAACTATGAAACATGGATTTTGCCTTTTAAAAAAAATCACAGTATGTTCAATATATAGCTGAAATATGAGATGAAATGGCCAACTGTTAGCCAGACTTTAGAGAAACAAGTCTCCTATAAATTACACAATGTACCTAGCCCAAAGGCTCAGAGAACACATGGGTCACTGCTCCTCTGATATGAATATGATGCTGCTACGTGCCTCTTAACATCCACCAAGTTCTTATGCAATTCCCTTTCAGAAAAATCCCCTGTACTGGAGTCCAAGTAGGGCCTCACTGCTTGTGACTATTAGTATAGTTATGTGGTATTCCTATGCCAGTGACCTGACACAGTGCCTCAAGCCTCATTCTCTTCTTCAGATCACACTGTCTTCTTTTCCCCTATGTCTCGTGACAAACTCCTGCTTCTACAGCGTGTCCCATTCTGAGCATTGACGTCAGTGATCTGATGGCTTCTAAGTCGTTTGCTGAGATCAGCTCACAGTTCTTTCACTCATCTACTTGAACAGTCACAAACAGAAAGACAAGCAGACCCCTTTCTGCTCTTGTACTATATTTATTCTTAGCCTTCTACTGAGACTTGGCAACAACCAGTGGAACCAGAAGATTTCTCTTTTTTTGGATTAGGTCAACAGCCAGCCTCTGAGATTTTTATCTATCTTGTTTGCTATGGTGTAGTGGTGTCTGTTCCAACATTCCAATTGAATCATAAAAAGCCTGGAATAATCAATCTTGATAAATGACATGGAGAGCTGAATCACTGGTATTTATTTACTTTTGAAATTCACATTTAAATCAATCATCGTTAATAAAATTACATTGATATATGCCTGCCAACATTATTCTCTTAGTTAAGAAAATATGAATACATAAATGTTGATACAAAATTATGCAGTGCATAAATGTTGATTAACTATGCACACCCGACACTCATAAAATATTGTATGTCAAATATACTTTAATTTTAAAAAAGAAAATATCAATGCAAACTCTCAAAGGATTTCAGTTTCTCTAAACAATCCAGAGATGTGTAAATGTGGCTGCTTTGAAAGACCATTCTCACTGCTCCTAATTATTCTGAAGAAGGTATTATTATTTCTAATATATATGTGTATTGTTTTCTTTTTTTTTAAGAAAGAGAATAGTTAGGGAAATTAGATATACTTTGTAAAATGAGGTTAAGCTCCTCTTAATAAAATTTCTGTGTAGATCTCTAACCATACTTTGTATTTAGATTTTCATATATTTTTCTCTTTTAAAAAATAGGTTTCCTATATCAGATATTAAGACTTCTTTTTAAATGAGTTTTAGTGCTTTTGCTATCATTCCATGGTCAGATCATCCACTTCACCTTACTGCACAGCACTTCACAGTTTTCAACCTCTGGTATCTTATCTTCCTAACAATCTTGTGAGGTAGGGCTGTCAGATATTGCATGCTTATCCATTTTACTTCTGGTGTGAAATGTTTTTCTTCCTATAATTAGTGTAACTAATAATAAAATAATAATATAATAATAAAATTAATTATGCTTCAAGAATTTTACAAGGCCCAGAAATACTAGGAGAAATGGCAAGGTGTTGTAAAAACAGATTGAGGAGTTTCTGATTTAAGAGTCAGAGCCATCTTATGTGAAATAAATCTGAAACCAAACTAATGGAAAAGAGGTTGCCATCTAGTAAATGCCAAAAAGGCCTGGAGTTACACAGAAAACATTGCCATGTTTGGCTTCTTGACCTCATCTGTGTTTTTTATGCATGAATCTCAGGCCATATGTTGATCTTTAATTACATTTTCTTTTCCTCTCCCCCCACCACCCCACCAAATAGTGTGCTTTCTTTGAAAAAAAAAATTACGTACATAAAAATTTGAGATACAGGTGTGAAGGAATTTGAGGATTATTAAATCAGGGTAAGTAACTGCTAGCCACTTTGATAGTCAAACTTCAAAATATCATTTGCTTAACACAACAAAGAATGATTTCGTACTCTTGTCATAGCTAAATACAAGCCGCAGATTTTCTCAAATGCTATCTCAGAGATCCAGGCTGCTTTCATATTGTAGCAATGCTATTTTAAAGTTCTTTATTTCTAGTTGATAGATATTGAAAGAGATTGAGAAAGAGAGAGAGATATTGAAAGAGAGAGAGTGTGGAGAATTCTCAATGGCTCATAACTGCCTTATCATTTACACTCATGTTTCCATTGGCCAGCACTAGTAATAAGGTCCCAACATAATTAAAATGCTAAAAAATGTACAAGAGCATATAGAGTATTTGGTGAGTACTATCTCTGCTATGAACATATTGAATGATTGCAATTCATAGAACATTAGAGCCGAAAAAAGATTTTAGAAAACATGTAGTGTAGTCTATTTTCTTATGGAATCAGAGTTAAAGAGGCTGAATGACTTGGTCTAAGTTGTATATCCAAGAAGTGGCTGAGGGAAGAGTTAATATTATAATAACTAGCATTTATTAAACTTTTATTAAGGACTAGGCAGTATGCTAACACATCTATGTACCTTAGCTCCTTGAGCCCTCACACTAACCCTATGAGACAGACATTGTTCTCTTCATTTTAAAGATGAGAATATTAAAAGCTTAGAGAAAATGGGTGAAACATTTAAGGTCATGCAGTTGGTAAATGGCAGAAGAAAAATTCAAACCCAAGTTACCTACCATCAAAATGCCAATACAGGATCTATCACTTAATGGCTTTTTTTTTTTTTGCTCTGGTCCCCAAACCCCCCTTCTGATTATACCAACAGACTAGGTATCATTTGTATTAAATATAAAAGTCCTCATAAAAAAAAAATGATGTTATAGCAACTTTAAGACAGTATTCTTACCTGTCTCGAAGATAGGTTGAAGTTACTTGTGAGAACAGAGAGAAAGCAATGTATAAACAGGCAAATCACGTTGGATTATCATGGTGAAACTTGCTCTAGCTAGGAACAGGGTTCTTCCTGTAAAACATATAAGTATTTTCTGTCATGCGAGAAGTACCCAGTATAGAGCACCAGGTAACATTTATTAACTTATACCCACAGGGTAGGCAATAGAGAAAACAAATGTTGCACTGTAATATTAAGCCAATTATCACAGTCATTCCTGTGGTTCTTGTTCTTTATGCATGATAGCAATATTAGTTTTTGTCATAATTGTTCACATCTATTCATTAGATCAGGTTGTAGATCTCAAAGCTTAGAGTTTTTTTTTTTAAAGTTATCCATTTTGTTATCAATGAAAAATTCTTCATTTATAGTGAGAAAAACAAAAATATATTTATAAAATTATTTCTAATTAAGATTAAATTATATGATGTATTTAGCAAGTACTTGGAATATAGTAAGCATTTAATAAATAGATGCTCTGCTATTATTATTGATGATGATGATGATGATGATGATGATGATTGCACATCTTAGCCAGTGAATCCCTACTTTCACACTTGATGTTATTACAAAATTCTTTATATCAGTAGGGAGTAAAATTTTCACTGATTAAGCATCCTATATATTTAACTGAAATGACTGCTTGCTTTATTGAATTTACCAAATTAGGTTTTCTTAGACCCAGCCTCCAGTTGGAGGCTATCAATAGGAAGGGATGAGTCCACATAGTTTCTGAAACATGTGGACACAAGCCAGGTGAAACATGAGATCATTAATCGAATGTCAGTTCAAAGAAGTGTTTTGAAGGAAAAGCAATCTCTATTATCCAGTCTTCATGAGGTCTCCTGGGGAAGCAAGCATGTTGTCCAGGAAAAATTAGCTTAGTTACTATCAGAAGAATTAGTAGGAGTTCCAGCTATTGTTATTAATTTGTAAGTCCTTTACTTTCTTCAGAAGTGTCTGTTCTGTTTTGTTTTGTTTTGTTTTTACTGTTAAATGAGGTGGTTATTTAGAGTATACAATCCAATTATATATTAAAGAGTTTTAAAAATAATTTTACATCCATATAAGACCGTGCCATAACATGATGGTGAGGTCTAAAAATTTAGTTGAGGTCTAAAAAGTCAGTTGTGTAAAATATGGAGTCATTTTTTTTTGCATGACTTATGAAAAACACAAAGTTTCAGAGTCCAAGTGTGCCATCCACGCTTGCCCAGGACCTGCCAAAGTTTGACGTTTTGAAGTTTCCCAGCTAATTGGCCAGTTTGGGCCAGGAGAATATTTAAGATTTAGAGATCTATTTTCCTCTACCTGCTTTCCCCAGATGGTTTGAGATTGTCTGCTTGCTATTTCCCCTTCTGGCTTCATCATCTTCTCTTCCTACCCAAAAAAACTACATTCTCTGATTGAGAAGGGGCTGATCAGAAGATGAAAGTCATTGCCAATCTCACTACATCCATATTCAACTTACAGGGTGATGCTGACTTCCCTTAGAGAGCTTAAGTACGTTACCCATGGTCAATGTTCAATGGAATAGAGAAAAGTTTATTCTCCTGATTTTTCTTAGGGAGAGCACAATGTTTACTTGTGGAAATAATTCGACATGCCGTACCCATGTTATGCATGAACTGAGAGGAGGAATTGGTATTGCTGGTGAGGGGGCAGTGTGGCTCAAGGAGGGGTGGATGGTGGAGAAAACACCAAAAGCAGAAAGGAAGAAAAGAGAGTAGGAGGAAAGGAACTTAAAGAACTGGCAATATGCTGTGCTCTAGGCTTCTGATAATGCCTGAATCTTCAGTGAACAAAATCCAAATATATACCTGAAATCATTGGAATTCTTTCCTTCATTGGCTAGATGGGAAGGGGCAATATTCCAATATTAAGACTTAGAATTAGAGTGCTTTGGATATTAGTTAGTATATTGCTATTAAATTTTACATCTACATTACATTTTACATTTTACATGAGGGCAATTTACATTCCCTCATTACGACTGGCTACTGAGGTATGTCATAATTATTTACCTTTGAACCACTAATTCCTATTTCTATGGACTCTCAGAAACTGGACAGCAACAGCAGATAAACCCCAAGCCTTATTGTTCTGATTTAAAGCATAACAAGGATAGGCCATGCATTAACAAGCTGAATTTCTAAGAGGGTAGGGATGACTTCAGTAAATTTGACATCAAGTTATATCATAACTATCTCGAGTAAGCCATAAAAACAAGTGCAAAGGGTGAAGAGAAATCAACCTAATAAATAGGAATAATGTAAAGCTACAGCTAAAGTAAAAATAAAAGTGGAAACTTCTGTTTACTTTAAATTGTCAGTGACAAAATTCAGTGCAAATCCTTCAAACATCTATAATTTTTAAAAATGCAAACATGAAACAAATTAATTAGAGATTAAATCAATTTTTGTGACAATATTTTATGTCAGGCAATGAAGATGTGTAAAGGACAATTTGTCATACCATATGTTTAAATATTTTCTAGATTTCTTGAGGGAGAGACTATAAAAGAAGCATGACAAAATAAAAATAAAATTATTTATAAGACTGTTGTTTCAATAGTTAAGGTATAGTTAGCTTAGCCTGGTTTTCTCCTCAAAAAGTGAGCAGAGGGCAGTGGAAAGTGAAGGAGGGAAGGAGGGAAAGCCAGTACAAGGGTGAATTCTTGAGTTGGTCACTGCTTTGGGCAACTGTGATTCTCTGACAGGTAGTGTAGACTGTGCCTCAGAATGGACTACCCAGGGAATGGAAAAGGGGGGCACTTAGCACTTATGCACTAGCTTCCATCCCTGATTGGTCAAGAGTTACTCTATGAATATTAACTCCCTGGCGATTCCAGGAGTAAACATGTGAGGGAATGTGACAGAATCCAGTCTTTCAAAGGGGTAGCAAAAAAGCCCTAGGTCAGAAAGTAATGAGATTAGTGAGGAAGCTAAGGTGAGATGCTGTCGAGATGCACCTGCGAGCAGAGGCACTGGCTCTGGCAATATCTGTAGTAAAAGGTGAGCCTAGAGGAAGACACAGAGCACAGGGGGAATCCACTACTCTCACATGCCAGCTCTAACTGACTTATCATGCTGCTTGGAGTCTGATATTGAGATGAATCCAGAAGCTGATTCTGGACTTCTCAGCAAAGACCCCAATGTCTGTGAGATGGGAGTTATGGTATTTTTAGTCCATCTTCATTTTATGTCATCTGAATATAGAGAGTCATAATACGGAACAGTATTATTAAAGTTGAGTTGTGAACTCAAACATTAAAACTGTTACATAGGGATTAGAAAATCCAGTTATTTGCCCAAGAGTTTGCTCTCCACTCTAACTTGAGATAGAATACGCCCCATAGTGTGGGAAGCATAATTTGAGGGGATTTAGTTCTTCTTGAGTTGGAGGGCATTTGGACAAAACCCTCCTTTGCTATTGCTCAAAATCATCTAGATGATTGGGGGGGGCAATGCTTATGATTAATAAAAGAGATTATGAGTGAAATGAGAAAGAACTGTCTGCCCTACCAAACGTAACATCAAAGCATTCTTTGGTGTCCTGGGTAGGGAATCATGTTTAAGCCAAGTGAAAAACTATTATCCCAAACCACAATGCATGTGTTGAAATTAATTAAAGCTAAGGGGTAAACTTAAGCAGCTACAAGCAAATATTTACTGTATTAGAACATTTCTGAGGTCTTCGGTGAGAGGTATACTAGGAAGAAAAATGTTCTTTAAAGAGTTATTCTGAAATTGAATTAGTTTTCTATTCAAGAAATACAATTGTATTCCTTCAGAGTGAACAGTGAACTCTTAATCATACTTTGAAATGACACACTCTTTTGTACAGAGTTCTCTCAGGAAATTGATTTTTATTATTCAAACACCAAACTTGCATCCGACATAGTGAGGATGAAGAGCCAGGCATTTTTGTATATAGTATTTTGCTCTGTCATTCCTCAGAACTAGCAGAGAACTGTCTCAAGCTAAGGAGTGTAGATTTGAGATCGGAGCATGCTATGGGCATCACCTCGACTGTGGGCCCTTGTTGCCAATCTCTGCCATCCTGAAGATGGGAAGTGCTTGGCTCCTTGCAGATAAAGGCTCCTCACCTTTGCAACTGAGACTTGTAGACACCTATATTGTGATGTCAAGCAAATTCTGTGACCTTGATTGTTTCCATTCACATGTTGTTTCTCATGCACCTCCACATTCTATACAGTGTCACCTGCTTTCCATAAAGATGCCCAGAACTCTGCTTTGGCCCTGTTCTGGGTGGTATGGCTGGCCAGCATCGAGCTTTTGTCTGGCATGCTGCCTCACAGAACTTTTTCCTCTGCTCTATATACTGTAACCACAGATTAAGCAATGCCTCAGCCCCTTGCCTGAGAACCTTAGACACTATGCTCCAGGTCATCCCAGAGCTCCTAAACATTCCTTTCTCCGAGGAGAGAATAATTACAATTATGTGTTATGTAGCCATGGTTTGGTCAACAGACCACATATACAGTGACTGTCCCATAAGATTATGATGGAGCTGAAAAATTCCTATTGCCTAGTGACATCGTAGTTGTTATAACATGATAGTGTGGCACCTTACTCACAAGTTTGTGGTGATGCTGATGTAAACAAACTTACTGTACTGCCAGTAGTATAAAAGTATAGCACACAAATTATATATAGTACATAATACTTGATAATGATAAAAAATGACTATGACACTGGTTGATGCATTTAATATATTACACTTTTTATCATTATTTTAGAATGTACTCTTTCCACTTACAAAAAAAATTTGCTGTAAAGCAGTACACAATGTTATGCTGGCAGCAGCCTCATACATCTTGTGTTTACCTTGTGTCTTGATTGCATCAATTTCTCTTGTGCTCGATTGAATTTCATGTTGTTTTGTACAGTAGCATGCTACACAGGCTTGTGACCTAGGGACAATAGGTTAAACTGTATAACACTGGTGTGTAGTAGGCTATACCATCTAGGTTTGTGTAAGTGCACTTTGTGCTGCTTGCACAAGGACGAAGTCGCTTAATGACACACTTCTCAGAATGTACTCTGTAGTTACAGAGCAACTACATGACTGCTCTTCAGCCTGGCTAGAACATTTAAGAAGCCAAAGCTGGCTTTACTATGACCTTGCTGTGATCTTGTGGCTTCCTTCTTTAAATTGTGATTAATATAACTTCTGCCACATTTCCATCAAAATCCCCATCTTATCTGTCTCTCAACTACATGTAAGTCAGAGTTCTTATCCTGATTCCCCATCTCTACTAATGTTTCTCTGCAATGGACTGGCTGTACTGCTTCTTTCCACTCTCCTTTCCAGTTAACAGAGATCTGTCTTTGGATAAAAGTCGCCATATCTGAGTCCCTGATGCCTATGACCAGAGCAGCCCAAGGCTGGTCTCCTTCCTAATTGGCACTTCTTTTTACTATAACCAGCCCCATGTGGCTATTGACTGCTGCTCCTTCTCTCTGCCCACCTGCCTCAGCTCATGCCAAAGGCACTTTGTTGTTACTGTACCTTCTTCTTGTCCCTAGAGCCTCTCTAGCTCCTTGTTACAGTCACCTCTGATCTAGCATTTTAAAATAGAGAAACAGCATCCAGGAACAATAAAATTATGTAACTTCTTTAAACACTTCCTAAGTGTCAATATTGGACTTACTATCTCTAAGTCTCATGACATCTCCAAGGTAGGTTTCATCACACCATTTTGTAAATGATAAAAATGAGTCTTAACCTGAAGGTGGCAGAGCCAGAAATAGGCTGGGTCTGGCATCAAAACCCAAGCTCATAAATGTTACCAAACTCCCTTGAGAATAGCTGCAGTATATTATCTTTAATCATCACCAATATTATTATCTTTATATACAGGCAAATACACTGAGACTTAGTGACCTTGTACATGAAGAAGCCAATATTTGAGTCAAATCTGATGCTTAAAACTTTTGCTTTTTCTACTACAGGATGCTGTCTTCCATGATGGTACTTAATACTTTATGAGTTGTATACTTGCTTCGGAAATTATAAAGTATATTTGCTACTTTATACTTTATAAGTTGTATACTTGCCTTGTAAAGACTCAGATTTCAGCCTGAAATCAGTTTAAGTGCCCCTATAATAAAGTCTCTTGTTGATGGCATCTGAGTTTTGGCTTTGGATGACACCTTTTCCCTTCTGCCTCTCTGCCTCCTTCTCAAATCTCCTCTCCACTTATCCTTGGAATGATTCATCTCTCCATCTTCTCTTCAGCAGGTGTAAATTGTCCCTGAGGATGTTTACAGAACTTGAAATATCAGCTAGAATGCCAGCTTTAGATTATAGTGAGGAATGGAGACATCAAGTTCTCTGGTGACTCATGTCTATTGATTGGTACCCTCTCTCCCTTTAGGCAAATCTATGTGAGATGTTAAATTTATAATTGGGAGATGGATTGGCAAAAGAAGATTTGAAACAAGAGAAATTAGACAAGGTGACTGGGTCTGACAGACTATAATGATTTGTTTTTGCATTTGGGATTTTGCTGCCACAGGCTTTGGCGGTTTGAGTTCCAGGACCAGGGCACAGACTCTCAGACAGTGCTGTGGTAGAGTGTTGAAAAGTTGTTATTTTGCTTGATATACTTAAACAATCTTTTAAAGTTTTTAAGAGGAGATGCTCAGTAAATATAAATATATTTATAGAATTTATGTGTTATAAAGAATAAATACAGTGATCATTCACTTATCCACTGTCCAAGCAAAAAACAGAACATTGCCAAGAATGTTAGTTTCTTGTGTGTCCCATTTCCTTTCTCAAATAACTATGATCCAGCATTTTGTGATTATAATTTTATTTTTTCCACAATAGCATTACTTTTTCCTTGAATCTTTAAATAACGTATTAGTTTTATATAAATGGGATCATGCCATATATATTTTTAATCAAATTTTTTAAAAAATTATATTGTTTTATGTAGCTGAAGTTCATTAAATTTTACTAGGGCATAGTAATCCACTAAAGTAATGTAAAACTTATTTATCTGTGCTATTGTTGATGAGCATTTGAGTTACTCAAAATTTGTCAAGATAGTAAAAGGTGCTACTACATACATTCTTGAGTATTTCTCTTGATGCATTTAAACATGGATTTCCAGGAGTTAACTGGAAAAATACATATTGTATCCTAAATGGTTATAACAACTATTGATACTCCTATCAGCAGTATAAAATCCATCCTTTCCCACATCTTCACTAGCATGTACTGTTGCCAGACTTGAATTTCTATTGTAGATGTGATATTATTTCACTGTACTTTGAATTCATACTTCACCATTTCTAATAAATGAGCATCTTTTCCTGTATTTATTTCCACTTTTGAGTATTCATCTATAAAGTTGTATTCAAGATTTTTTAAATATTCATTATAATTAATGTTTTTCAGTTTTATGTGTTAAAAATTTTTTCTCAGTTTTTGTGTTTTCTTTTTATTATGTTTATTATATTTTGAATGAAATGATGGCATTTAACTTTTTGCTTTATGTTTTCTGTTTTTTTTTAAGAAATTCTCCCTATATAGAGATCATATGTAATTAGCTTTGTCTTTCTCAGCTAAGATATTAATGAAATTATTTTTTTAATATAGTGTGTGATAGGAACATTTTTTTTCACCTGTACATATCCAGGTGTGCCAGGATAACTTTTTGGAAAGTACATTCTTTCTTCAATGACCTTCTATATATACACCTTCTGTCATATATCAAAGATCCACATATGAGTAGATCTGTTTTTGTACTTTCTATTCTTTCCTTTGACAAGAACTCTGTCTTAATTATTATGCCTTTATAATAATTCTAAGTATGCGATATAGTAAGTACCTTCTTTTCTTCTTCTTCTTGGCCCTTTGCTCTTCCATGTAAATTTTTAAATCATCTTGTCAAAGTCTGTTGGAATTTTGACGAGAATATCATTGAAATTATCAATTAGTTTGGGAAGAATTGGTGTTTCTATGTTTATCAAGTCTTCTTATCGATATATATGATGTATATTTAGGTTTTCTTTGTCTTTCAATCATTTTATAATTTTCTTCATAAATTTCTTGAACAATTTTTTAAAAATAAAATATAAATTTATTTACCAAACTCAATGAATAATAATAATAAACTTCTGTCATATTAACCACATAGTAGTATCGGGTTTAAGTTTTGGTGCACGTTACAAAAAGCCTAAAAGTAGGACTTGATTCCATAATGTAGCAGTTAGCACATCTGCTTTACACACAGAAGGTCCTGGGTTCACACCCCAGTGGAGCTATGACCCACAGTCTATAGCCATGCCACCCTGAACAAGCCTGATGGCTGATCTTAGAAGCTAAGCAGGGTCAGGCCTGGTTAGTACTTGGATGGGAGATCATCTAAGAAGACAGGGTGCTGTAGGTATAAATAACAATTAACTTTTTAAAAAAAGCCTAGAAGTAATATAACTTTTTATTTTTTATGGTGACATTGATTAACAAAATCCACTAAGTTTCAGGTGTACAATTGAACAGTAAGGCATATATATATTACATTATGTGTTCACTTTCCATTGTTAAGATTTATTTCTGTCACCACGTATTTGACGCCTATTAACTCATCTACCTCCCCCCACTTCCCCATCCCCTATCGTCTGGTAACCACTAGTCTATATATAGTCCATGTCTATGAGTCTCTGTTTGTTTTGTTCACTTGTTGCTTTTAGGTTTATATCCCACGTATAAGTGATAGTATGTGATTTTCAACTTTTTCATTCTGGCTTATTTTGCTTAGCATGATTATCTCGAGGTCCATTCATGTTATCTCAAATGGCAGTATTTCATCTCTTCTTATGACTGAGTAATATTCCATTGTACATATGTACCACAGCTTCTTTAGCCAATCATCTATGGTCGGACACTTTGATTGCTTTCATGTCCTGGCCACTGTGAATAGTGCTGCTATGAACATTGGTGTGCAAATATCTTTTCAGACATGGGTTTTCAAGTTTTTTTGGGGGGTGGGGGGTAAATACCCAGTAGAGGGATTGCTGGATCAATATGGTACATCAATTCTTAGTTTTTTGAGGAACCTCCATTCTGTTTTCCATAGTGACTGTACCAATATGCAGTCCTACCAGCAGTGTATGAGGGTTCCTATTTCTCTGCATCCTCTCCAACATTTGTTATTACTTGTTCCATTGATTATAGCTATTCTAACAGGTGTGAGATGATATCTCATTGTGGTTTTGATTTGCATTTCCCTAATAGCTAGTGATGTTGAGCATCTTTTCATATATTTGTTGGCCATTTGTATGTCCTCTAGGGAGAAGTGTCTGTTTAGGTCCCCTGCCCATTTTTTGATTGGATCGTTTTTGTTGTTGTTGTAGTTGTTGTCGTCGTCATTGAGTTGTATGAGTTCTTTGTATATTTTGGATATTAGGCCCTTATTTGGGATGTTGCTTGCAAATATATTTTCCCATTCAGATTATTCTTTCTTTACCTTGTTGACAATTTCTTTTGCTGAGCAGAAGCTTTTCAGTTTGATGCAGTTCCATTCGTTTATTTTATTTTTTACTTGCCTTGCTTTTAGTTCCTATGTTTTCTTCTATGCATTTTATTGTTTCAGGTCTTAAATTTAGGTCCTTACTTCATTTTGAATTAATTTTGTTGTGTGGTGATAGACAACAGTCTAGTTTCATTCTTTTACAGGTGGCTTTCCAGTTTTCCCAGCACCATTTATTGAAGAGGCTTTCTTTTCTCCACTGTATGTTTTTGGCTTTTTTGTCAAAAATTTTTTGCCCATATAAATATGGGTTTACTTCTAGACTCTTGACTCTGTTCCACTGGTTTGTGTGTCTGTTTTGCTGCCAATACCATGCCGTTTTGATTACTGTTGCTTTGTAGTATAATTTGAAGTCAGGCAGAGTGATATCTCCAACCTCGATCTTTCTTCTCAGGATGTCTTTGGCAATTTGAAATGTTTTGGGCTTCCATACAAATCTGATGATTTTTTTGTTCTATTTCTTTAAAAAATGCCAATGGGGTTTTGATGGGGATTGCATTAAATCTGTATAATGCTTTAAGTAATAAGGTCATTTTAACTGTGTTGATTCTTCCAATCCAAGAACACAGAATATCTTTCCATTTCTTTTTATCTCCTTCGATTTCTTTTAATAGGGTCTTACAGTTTTCATTATATAGGTCCTTCATTTGTTTCATTAAATTTATTCTTAGATATTTTATTCTTTTTGTTGCAATTACAAAAGGAATTATTTTTCCACATCTTTTTCAGACACTTTATTATTAGAGTATAAGAAACCTATGGATTTTTGAACGTTGATTTTGTATCCAGAGACTTTACCATATTTGCTTATTGTTTCTAGTAGTCTTCTTGTGGAGTCTTTAGGGCTTTCTATATAGAGAATCATGTCATCCACAAATAGTGACAGTTCGACTTCTTCGTTTCCTATTTGGATGCCTTTTATATCTTTTGTCTGATTGTACTCGTTAGGACCTCCAATATTATATTGAATAACAGTGGTGATAGCAGACAGCTTTGCCTTTTTCTTGATCTTATAGGGAAGGTTTTTAGTTTTTCACCATTAAGTATAATGTTGGCTGACGATTTGTCATAGGTGGCTTCTATTAAGTTAAGGTAATTTCCTTCTATATCAATTTTGTTAAGTATTTTGATTATAAATGGATGCTATAGCTTGTCGAAGGCTTTTTCTGCATCTATTGATATGATTAAATGATTCTTATATTTTAATTTGTTTATGTGATGTATCACATTAATCGATTTGCGTATGTTGAACCATCCCTGTGCCTCTGGGATGAACCCCACTTGGTCATGGTGTATAATCTTTTTAATATGTTGCTGTATTTGGTTTGCCTGTATCTTATTTAGGATTTTTGCATCTGTGTTCATCAGAGATATTGGTCTGTAGTTCTCTTTTTTTGTGTTATCTTTACCAGATTTTGGTATCAGAGTAATAGTGGCCTCATTAAATGAGTTGGGAAGTATTGCCTCCTTTTTGATTATTTGGAAGAGTTCGAGGAGAATAGGTATTAAATTTTCTTTGAATGTTTGGCAGAATTCACTGGTGAAGCCATCTGGTCCTGTACTTTTACTTTTTGGTAGATGGCTGATGATTGTTTCAATTTCCATACTAGTGATTGGTCTATTTAAATTTTCCAGATCTTCTTGATTCAGTCTAGGAAGATTGTATTTTTCTAAGTACTGGTTTATTTCTTCTAGGTTATTGAATTTAGTATTATATATTTTTTTATAGTATTCTTGCATGATCCTTTGTATTTCTGCAATGTCAGTTGTAATTTCCCCTCTTTCATCCCTGATTTTATTTATTTGTGCCCTTTCTCTTTTTTCTTTAGTGAGTCTAGCCAGGGGTTTGTCAATTTTATTAACCTCCTCAAAGAACAAGCTCTTTGTTGTATTTATTCTTTCTATTTTTTTTGCTTTCAATTTCATTTATTTCTGCTCTAATTTAGATGATTTCTTTCCTTTTGCTGACTTTAGGCCTCATTTGTTCTTCCTTTTCTAGATTTTTAAGATGAAGCATTAGGTTGTTTATTTGGACTAGTTCTTGTTTTTGGAGATAGGCCTGTAATGAATGAACTTTCCTTTATGACTGCTTTTGCCGTGTCCCAAAAGTTTTGATAAGTTGTACTATCATTATCATTCTTTTCTATGTATCGCTTGATCTTTCTTTTTATTTCTTCTCTGACCCATTTATTCTTCAGTAGCATGTTGTTTAGTCTCCATATATTTGTGGTTCTTTCTGATTTCTTTTTGCAGTTGATCTCTAGTTTATTTAGGTTGGCTTTTGTGGCTTTTGCCTCTGATTCTTCTTGTGTTATGTTATATACTTCAGTTCTGACTCTATTGTATGTGGTTGCCATTACAAATATGAAAAAGATAGCTATATATATATATATATATATATATATATATATATACAGTCGTCCATTTTCTTCTGTGTTTGCCTTATCTCCTTTCCCCTTTGCAAATTTGGATCTTTGAATCCTCCTCTTTTCAGTCATTGTTATCTCAATTTGTTTCTATGTATGCTGAACATTCATTACTATCTATAAGAATTCCCTTATTATTATTTAAACTTATAATATCCTGTTCTTAGTAAGGGTTGCACTCCTCTGCTTCTATTTGCCTGATAGTCACTTTACTCCTATTTATGTTTTTTTTTTTTTGTCATTTTGGTTTAGGTAAACTGATCCTTTTCAGTATTTCCTGTAGTGCAGGCCTCATAATGGAGAATTTCCTCAGTCATAGTATGTATGAAAAGTTCTTAATTTCTCCTTTATATGTTAAGGAGAGCTTAGCTGGATACATTATTCTAGGCTGGTAGTTTCTTTCACTTAGTAGTTTAAATATTTGATTCCTTTCCTTTCTGGCTTGTAAGGTTTGTGCTGAGAAGTCTGAGGATAATCTATTGGGTTTACCTTTATAAGTTACCATTTTTTTCTCCCTGGCTGCCTTAAGAATTTTATCTTTGTTGTTGATTTTTGATAAGTTTAATACACTGTGTCTTGGTGAAGGCCTTTTTGGGCTGAGATAATTGGATGTTCTGTTGACTTCTTGAATCCCAAGCTCCAGCTCATTCCTTAGATTTGGGAAATTCTCATCCACTATTTGTCTGAAAATGCTTTCTAGTTCCTGCTCCTTTTCTTTGCCTTTGATAATGCCCATTATTCTTATATTTCCTCTCCTGATGGTATCAGCTAGTTCTTGAATTTCTCTTTCATTATTTTTCATTCTTCAGTTTCTCTCTTCTTCCTTCTGATTTATTTCTAGATTTCTATCTTCGATGTCACTGATCTTTTCCTCCATTTGGTTGACTCTATTTCTCAGGCTTGCTATATCATTTTTCAGCTCTTGCAGTGTGTGTGTGTGTGTTTTTTTATCTCCAGAAGATCTATTCTGCTCTGTTTGAGGGTTTCAATCTCCTTGCTCTGCTCATCTAGTTGTTTTTTTTTTTTAATTCCTGAAATTGTTGATATGACTTGTTTTGGATCTCATTGAGTTTTTTCCAGAAGTGTCATCCTGAAGTCTCTGTCATTTAAGTTACATATTTCTATGTCTGTAAACTTATTTTCTGGAGATTTTTCTCTTTCTCTCTGAGATGCCTTGTCACTTTGGTTGTTCATGGTGTTTAATGTACTATTTCTTCACCCGGGCATTAATGGAAGTATATTCTGCTGCTTTGCCAGAAAGAAGGTTTATTATATAAAGTTCTCTCTTTAGCCTGAGCAAAGAAGATGCTTTTCTTTTGATTTCCAGTAGGTGATATCTAAGCCTCTTGGATCCCTGCTTTGTATATAACCTTAAAATGCCTTTTAAACATTTTCTTGTAGATATTTAATCACACTCAATATCCTCAATTTCAGTCCCTGTAGATGTCAGTAACAGCTAGGTAGCATTTGCTCAGATTCCCCTGGTGCTCCATAGTGATTGGTCTTGGAGGGTATGGGGAGAGGGGCCCTCTGGGTTGGGAGTTGAGAGCGCAACTCAGCCTCGGTTTTGCAACTGAGGCTGGTAAAAATCAACTGTTGTTTCTCTGTGGTCCCACCCCGCTTCTCTGTCTTCTGCTCTGATGACTGGGCCCTTCCACCCAGCGCAGTGAACTCACAACAGTCCTAGGCAGGGCTGTTCAGGGAAGTTTCCGCACATTCACCCCTCCCCCTCTTCCTACACGGAGCTTCAGCTGCAACAGATAGCTTCTTTGTTTCTCTAGTCCATCACCCGACACCTGGCGTTCTGATGTGTGGTAGTTCTTGTGCCCAGGATCCCACACTCAGACGTGCTGGTGTGCAGTTTGGGCATTTTTTGTTGAGTTTTAGATGTTCAGCTTATTGTCGTTTCAAGTGGAGAGGTCTGGGGGCATCTCTCACTCTGCCATGTTTCTGCCCAAATCAGTTGTGGTTGTTAATATTCTAATTTTTGTATCTGTGTTCATGAGGAGATTGATCTGTAATTTTGTTCTCATGCTTCACTGAATTTTGTATTAAAGTTATTCTCACCTAATAAAGTTATGTAGTGATATCCTGTTCTTCTATACGCTGAGGTAGTTTGTATGAGATTTAAATTATTTTTCCTTTTATGTTTGCAAACATTTCTTCCTTGACTATTTGTTGGAGAATGCTGGCAACTCTGTCTGGATCTGGTTTTTATGTAGAAATATTTTAAACTACTGATTAAAGTTTTTTATTGTTGTATGACTGCTTATATTTACTATTTCTTCCTAAGTAAATTTTGGTAAGAAATATTTTTTTCTAAAGGTTTATGCATTTTATCTGAGTTTTCAAATGCATCACATAAAATTGTTAATAATTCTTACTTATTATCTTTTTTATTCTTGAAGCATCATTTTTTTAATTTTTAATATTGTTTATTAGTGTCTTTTCACCTTTTCAAAAAACTAGATTTAGAGATGTTTGTTCATTTTATTTGTTCTGTCAAAGAATCTTTATATATATATCTTTATATTTATATATTTGCCCTGGTATATTTCCAGGAAATGTTTCTACTCTTTTACAAAATCATTTTCTCTGTCAAGCAATGGCAATTGAGATTTGATATTAAACTGGACACCTGAAAAATCACCTTTATCTCGTAAGTACTTTACATGCTTAAGTATAAATTTGGGTAGAAACTTATTTTTCCACTTGGGAAAATAATTATGAAAACAGTTTGATTGAGGATTTAGGATATTAAATATTCTCTTGTACAGTCTTAAGTAGAAGACAGACTGGGTGCTCATGTAAACCTTTCACCTTTCCCTAAGTAAGCTTTGCAGACAGGTCTGAACAGGTTGATTTTCAAATCCTCTAAGCAATATACCAGTACAGAACACAGCAATCATCAGAAAAGGACAAATAGAACCCTGGCTGCTTTAACCAGGAAAAGATGAAGAGTGCAATTCATCTGCAGTTCATTGAATCTATGTGTCCAATTGTATTCTGCATTGCATTCCCTCACCCTTCCCCTGTGAGCAAAACAAAATCATATACATGTTGGTATCCAGACAGGACCAACACTTGCTTACTTTGCTTTAATTCTTTCCTCTGCCTAGAATTCTTTTCTCAGATCTCTTTTAACCCAAACTTAACTATCCTGAAAATATATTATGGACACCGTTAGTGTTTCTGCCTAGCATATATCCTTACTTCTTTGAATTCATTTTACTCTCTGCCCACAAAGTGACTTGTGCTGCTTCGTTTGTTATACATGACCCTCTACCCTTACCAATCTTCTATAACCAGAGTTGACACCTAACCAAAGTTGAGACACCCAGAACCTCTCTTCTGGTTATTTGAAATGGGAATTCAGAGTTTTAGTAGTTTCTGAAGGTCTCCCTTGGACCTGGATGGTGTGGCTTTGGAGCTGAGGATGTCCTTCTGCAGCCACCATGCACAGATGTAGACAAAACCATTTTATAAATAGAAATAAAGGTAGATGCACAGAGAAAAGCAAAGATTGCAGACCTGGTGACTCTGAATGGCTGTAGAATCACCTCTGTTTCACTTGGCACCAGATTTCCATTTCCGCTCCCTCATTAGACTCCTTGGTACTTTCCACACTTAGGTTCCAGGAACTACCCTTATATCCTTGTAATAATCCCCCTCCCCTAACACACACACTTTTTTTTTTTTTTGCTTTGTCAAATCAGGTGAGATTCTGTTTCTCGCAACCAAAAGAAATTTAACAAAGGCATGTCCTCCATGAAACCATTCTTTATTCTTCCTTTTGAAAGAAAAATCTTTCTATAAATGGCTACCTAATTTTATCCTTCTACCCACTGATACTATATTATGTTAAAAAAAAAAAACCACTCCTATACTGCTGCTTTTGATTTTTCAGTTTTAGACTTATATACTGACTTTCATGTAAGGAAGATGAGGACTTGCCTCTGTTACTCTTCTCTCCTCTTTTTCTTTCTTCTTAAAATTTGTTGATTCATAGCAAAATGTGACATTTTGTCACTTGTTAAAATCATTCTAATCAAACTCTTTTCCTTCTGTCTGCAGTTTCTATTTTCTGAGATTTACATTTGAGAGTGGAGTTGGTCTACCCTATGCCTTCTCAATCAATCTTTGAGGTAACTTCAAGGCTAATGGAAAAGCAGAAGCAGGCTCAGACTTATCTTTTTACCAAAACCATAGAGGCCAGTTACCTGAATTATTGGTCTACACAGGACAAATAGTGGAGAAGATGTGAGTATTCTATTAGTGAGATAAATAAATAAAGATAAATTATTAAGTCAGAGAGTAATAGTAATAAGAATACTATCTTCCATTATACAAGTCATTTGACCTCATTCTTAATAATCACCTTATTTTAAAGCAGTTATAATTATTGTTGTTATTATTATTAGTGTGATAAGAAAACAAAACATTAGATCTACCCTCTTAACAAATCTTTAAGTATGCAGTATAATAGTTAACTTCAGCAGATCTCTAGAACTTATTCATCTTGCATTCCTGAAACCTTATAGCTATTGAATAGCAACTTCTCATTTCCTTCTCCCCCAACTCTGTCAACCACCATTCTACTTTCTCCTTCTATGAGACTACCTCCTTTAGATGCCTCATATAAGTGGTAGGTGTCATGCAGTATCTGTCCTGTGTCTTATTTTACGTAGCACATTGTCCTCCAGGTTCATTCATGTTGTTGCATATGGCAAGATTTCCTTCTTTTTTAAGGCTGAATAATATTTCATTATATGTATACACCACATTTTCTTTATCCATTCATCTATCAATGAACATTTAGGGTGTTTACACATCTGGCTATTGTAAATAGTGCTGTGATGTGTCCTTTCTCTTCATTTTCCCCTTCTCCTACTTTGCTGCATCATGATTTTGTTTAGATCATTTACATTTTAACGTATATATAAATATTGTAACAGCTGAACCATATGCTGTAATGTTTTTACTTTTCCTTTTTCTATGGTTAATAATTGTCTTTTTAAACATTTGCTTATTTTTTTATGTATCTTTATTAATTCAGCCACAAATTTTATCGGACAGAATTGTAAAACTCTTCTAAGTATGGCACACATGTTGGCTGATGTTAAGTTCATTTTCTTTTCTTAAAGATACCCCAAGAAAACCTCTTTTTCCTCTTCCAATCTGGATTGGTGATAATCAGCACAATCGTCTTAAAACTTTTCTTCATCTCTCTCCTGTGTGCAGTTCCTTTGGTTCTTGGGTCTCATTTTCTTTGTTCTTGATTTTCTCTCAGTGTTCTAAAATAGTGTTCTAAAATTTCATAGTGATGTGCCTTTTTTTTCATCCATTGTGCAAGATGAGTCCTTTCAATTTGCCAAGTCATGACCTTTGTCTTTGGGAATTTTCTTCTATTAAATTTTAATAGTGTCATCTCATGAAGTTCCTAGTAATCGAAGTTTGAACATTGTGAATTGACCCACTAATTTTATTTTCTCTCCATTTTCCACACTTTTATCTTTTCAATTAAATTTTTTAAGAGCCACCCTTCTTTATCTTCCAAAACTTCTAATGAATTTTTTAAAATTTCTATTCTGTCCACCTTTTTGGAATTTCCATGGCTGCTTTCTTGTTTGTTGAATATTCCTTTTTAAAGTATCTTGTTCTTATTTCATAGATAAATATTTTCTCTTAGGTTTTTAAGCATATTACTTATACTTGTTTTGTGTATAGCTGTGAAGTTTTTTTGTGTATAATTGTTCATAGTAGAGATTTTCCTCAAATACATGATGATCCTAGATTTATAAATTTTGGAGCAAGTTACTAAAAAGCTAATTGATTATTATAATTTCTTTTTTATTTATTTTAATTAATTTCAAGTATATAGTACATTGGTTAGACATCTATATAGTTCATAAAACAATACCCTCAGTTGCTCCCTTCTTCCCCTGACCCTCTACCTAGCCAACATATTCATAATAATTGCATTCCTTATGCTATGTTCTCAATCCCCATAACCATCCATCAGCTACTAACTTGTACTTCTTTAACCCTTCACTCCATTCTCCCAGCTCCCCAAATCTCCTTTCTCTCTGTTGGTCATCAAATTGTTTACTGTATTTGTGAGTCTGTTTTTGATTAGTTTGTTCTTTTTATTCCCTAGATTCTGCCGATTGTGATATCATATAGTGTTATCTTTCTCTGTCTGACTTAAATACCTTCTAGGTCCATCAAAGCAATACCTTTTTCCATTCTCTTCTTCTAGTCTGTGTCTTTTAATCTGAAGTGAGTCTCTTATAGATAGCATATGTAGGGGTCTTGTTTTCTTATTCTTTTAGCTATTCTATCTTTTGGTTGGAGCACTTAATTTTTTTTCATTTAAGGTACTTATTGATAGGAATGTAGTGGTTGCCATTCTTTATTCCTGTTTTTGATACATGTTTTTTCTTCTTAAAGAAATTCCTCCAACATTTCCAGTAATACTGGCTTAGTGGTGATAAATTCCTTTAGCTTATTTTTGTTTGGAAAGCTCTTTTTCTGTTCTTCATTTCTAAATGATAGTTTTGCTGGATAAATTATTCTTGGTTGTAGATCCTGGGTCTGCATCCTGTCAAATATTTTTTGCCAAGCCCTTCCGTCCTGCATAGTTTCTTTTGAGAAAACAGTTGCCAGTCTTATGGGTTTTCCCTTCTAAGTAACTGTTTTTCTCTTACTGATTTTAATATTCTTTCTTTGTATTTAATCTTTGTCATTTGACTTTTGATGTGTCTTGGTGTGGGCCTCTTTGGATCCCTGATTTTTGGAATTCTCTGAGCTTCTTGGGGTTTTATGCCCATTTCCTTCACCAGGTTAGAGAAGTTTTCCATCATTATTTCTTCAAACATCTGTTCAACATTTTGATTTTCTTCAGTTATGCTAATCAGACAGATATTTAGACCCTTATTAGTATCCCATATGCTCCTTAAATAATTTTTATAGTTTTGGCATTTTATCTCTTGCCATTCTGATTGAGTGTCCTTGGCTTTTCTGTCTTCTAGATAGAACATTTGATCCTTTTCTTTATTCACTCTGTTTATTCCTTTGTTTATTCCATTTAATATACTTCTCATCTCAGATAATGTGTTCTTTATTTCAGACTGGATCCCTTTTATAATTTTCATTTCCATTTTTAGGTTTTTTTCTCTTTGTTGAAATTCTCACTGAATTTAACCAAAAGTTCATTGAGCATCTTTATGTACTAAGCAAAGCTCCAAAGTCTCTCTGTCTTATTAGTGTGGATTTGTAGAGTAGGTGTCCAGTGTCACAGCCCTGAGAGGGGTTTGGCTGTAGGCCAAATTTAGCCAAAGCCTCTACCCCTTCAGGGCCACCTGTTAAGGTTCAGCAAACAATCCACTGGTGCTGTGCTCAAAAGGTCACATTAGAAACGGAGACCAGCTGCTTCCAGTGTGAGTCTAGGTGCTACTCAGCAAGGAGCACCTGACTGGCTGAGAATACACCTGGGTGTAGCTTGGGTAGAGCCGTGAATTGGGGGAGGCGGGGTTTCAGGGAATCCTCTGGGTGGAGCAACCTCTGTTATCAGTTTGATATCTCATGGCTTTGTCTGCCCTGTGCCCAGTGCACTGGTAAGAGGGAGGGCTCAACAGGAAATAACGGTTACCCCTGGCACTATGTACTCAGCAAGTATTGCCTTGGCCCTCACTCTGACAATGTCTCCCCATAATTCCCTGGTGCCCCCTGCGTGCAGCCCAATCGACACTGGTGCTCAGAGTGAGCAGGTCTGTCATCACAAAAATCTGCTCATGGATGCAACCCCTTTAAGAAGCATCTCCTTCTGCTGCCACCACTGCCTCCTTCTCACTCAGCTGCTGGGGACTGGGCAGCCTCACATCCTTGCCCCGTCCTACCTTCTGCCATTGCAGGGCGCTTTCTTGGATTTCTCTCTAGTCGTATGGCTTATTTATTTAGATCCCAGTCAATTTTTCTTTGCTGTTCCTCCATGTTTCTATCATAACTTTGATTTGGTTGCCAGAGGGATGAACAGGGCCTCTATCATGTACATCATTTTGATTGGTTCCTTCCTCTCTCACCTCCCAGGATTAGTATTTCTGTGTTGAAAGAATGAGCTTACTGACTAGTGGACTCCACTTAAGCAAAAATCTGACTGTATTTTGATAGGTTATCTCAAATTTTCTTTTGGGCTTGTCAGTTTTTCCAGGGAGAAAGCTAATTTCCTGCATGAGGGTATGAACCTAATTGCCAGTATTCTGAGAATCCAGCAAGCTTTCTGGACTTCTGTGTTCAGTTTTACAGCCTTGTTATTGTCTTCATTTATTCCTGGAGTTTTATATTTACAGTGTTCTGGTTCTTCTCACAAAAGTAGTAGTGTCCAGTGTTCTGCTGAGGTTGAAGGAAAGGGAATTCAGGCTTTGGAGGCTCATTTGGGAGTTGAATTGTTTTTCTACAATTCTTCATCAGTTCTTCTCTTTTCAGTCCACTGCACTCAGACCCAGTTTTTACTTAGGTTTTCTTTTTATTATTGAGTTGTAAGGTTCTTTATATAGTATAGATATGAGTACCTTATTAGATATGTAATTTGCAAATATGTTTTTCCATTCTGTAAGTTGTTTTTTCAATTTCTTAATGAGGTCATTTGAGATATAAAAGTTTTTAATTTTGATTAAGTCCATTTAAAAATTTTTCTTTTTGTTGCTTGTGCTTTTGGTGTCATATCTAATAATCTATTGCTAAACCCAAGGCCATAAAAATTTATACTTAACATCTAAGCTTTCTTCTAAGAGTTTTTTTTTTTGAGTGAGTTATTTATTTTTTTTAATGTGATATGAGGTAAGGGTTGAACATCATTCTTTTGTATGTGACTATCCAGGTGTCCTGCATCATTTGTTGAAAAAAATTTTTTTTTTCCTATTGAATGGTATTGGCATCTTTGTTGAAAATTTGCCATAGATAAATGGGTTTATTTCTGATCTCTTAATTCTATTCCATTGATCTTTATGTCTATACTTGTCCCAGTGCTATGCTGTCTCAATTATTGTTTCTCTACAGTAAGTCTGGAAACTGGGAATTATAAGCCCTCCAACTTTGTTTTTCTTTTTCAAGATTGTTTTGACTATTCTATGTTCCTTGAATTTTATCTGAATTTTAATATGAGCTGGTCAATTTCTGTAAAAAATCCAAATGGAATTCAGATAGATCGTATTAAATTTGTAGATTAATTTAGGGAGTTCCTCAACTCTTTCTTCCATTTTCTCCTTGAAATATCTCTTGTCTAAAGTGATATTTATGTCTCCTTTTATAAGATATTTTGGAATGAGGGTAGAAAAAATTAAATCTGTAGTTTAAAACGTAATACCTTTATATGAGAGAGCAAATTGTAAGAATAGAGAAATACATGTTTTTAAAAATATCATTTTTTAAAATAAAGAAACATTATTACATGATACTTTTCTAGAATCTCCATTTTTTCCTAAGGACCAGAATATGGAGCACAGAATTGAAATGAGAAAATTACCATATTAATATTTGCAAATCCCTTTATTTGAAAGGAAAAAAAGCCCTATATAGGAAAGAAAGACATATATATTTCATAATTCAATTTCTATTCTAAATAAAGATGAAATAAACTTAATTTTTTTCCACTGTAGTGAAATGCTAGCAACTTAATAAAGCTTGGGAAAGAATGACTTTTGAGAAGTAGTAAATATTATTAGCTGCACTTTAATATTGTTAATAGTAATAACAATAGCACCATTATTTACATAACCCTTTTACAGTCTGCAAACTAAGTTTACATACATTGTATCTCTACATTATATTTTTTCTCCACCTATTTTAAAGTAATTTTATTGCACCACCACAACAAGTAAGCCTTTTGTGTCTATGCTACTAAATGTCTGTAAGTGTGTGAAAAATGAGCTATTTTTTTTCTATTTGACCCCAGCATGTAAAGCAAGAGTTATTAACCTATTATTAGTCCAAGTGCCATGGACTCTTTCAAAATATGAGACAGACACTTATTCATAAAAATATATTCAAATGCATAAAGTAAAACACACAGAGCTACAAGAACACAAATCATATTAAAATACAGCCATTGAAATATTAAAAGCCATATTTTAGTATCATAATATATGAATGAAAACCTAGAAAATTATCTTTAAGCATGTCTCATATTACTGGTTGAAACACACTTTTCAAATCTTTGCCAATTTCTTACCCCTTCCTTTTTGGAGTAGGGAGCAGGTGACTTCTGCACTAAATAATTATTGTTTATTAGCTAGTATAATACATAGTATTGCTTGAGGATTTTATAATCAAAATTCAAATTTAAAGTCAGGGTGACCTTGCCTTGAAGTAAAGAAAAATGGAATAAAGGGAGACTCTAGTAAGCAAGAAATAGAATAAATAAAAATAAATCCAAACGCTTTCCCAGTGGCCTTTATCTATAAACACAGAAAATGCTGAAATTTAGAGTAGATCATGTTTTCAGGGCAAAAACTTAATTTAAATTAGAATACACTTTCAAACAAGCAAAGAAATTAACTAAAGAAATGTAATTTTGCTATATTAAGATCCTCTGAAATTAAGTGTTACTGAGAACATTTTGAAGGATGTCTATGTGGGGCTAGGATTAGAAGTTTCATGTGACACTAACAGATAAATACAATTTTGTTTTGTTTTGTTTTTGTCTCCCATCCTTACATGCAACAGTATAGAAGTTAACAAAGTACCTTTGAGAATATGACTTCAGGGGAGCACTGGGTGGGTTTCCCTGGCCAAACATACCAACCCTTTTAATTTGTCCTTTGACCTTTAGAATTTCTGGGGTTTTTTTAGTTTTGAATTTTTTTTAATTTTACCATTTTCCCAATTTTTAAGTGTCTTTTGGGAGCATTAAATGTGAACACCCATCATTAGTTATCATATAACTACTAGCAGGTAAATTAATAGTTAGCAGAGAGCTGGATCCTAGGACTGAGATAGCAGAGAAGTGTCTGACAGAAAAGATACAGGATGTGTATTCAGGTGACTTAGAACAAATTCTTGGCTGCACTATTTTCTCTGAGCTTCAGTTTCATAATTTTTGAAGGGGAATTGATTATAATGTCTACCCTGTGATTGTCATAAAGATGTTACATAAATTATACTGTAATTAATAAATGCTACCATCTTCTTTATTGCTTTAGTATGAGTCAAAGAGCCAGAAAGGTGAATAAAAGGTGAAGTGAAAAAGAATGATAATTGTTGATGATTATGCTCAAGATCGGCCTGCAGGGCCAATTTTGGGACTCAAAAGTGCAAAAGAAATTTAAGATGCACCTGAAGTGTGTCACCTTTAATTTATCCATTCATCTAACCAACCATCAGCAAACAATTACCAAGCACTTGTCCCATACCAGGTGTGAAAAAAGCAGAGACTGATTAAAAGAAAACAAAAAAACAAAACAAAACAAAAACCTGTCATACCCTCACACCCCTAATTTAGTTTTATGAATTATATTATTCTCATTCATTGAATTTTCTTTCATTCAACACTTTTAAACCACTGTTTCCCAAAATGTTCAGGCCTCTAGTTGAAGAGATCCTCCTCTGTTGAAAAACCTAAGGTTTCCTCAAGTGATGGAAGAGATCATTTTTGTAAGGAACTCAGAAAATCATATGACCAATTATAAGTTTTTGACACATGTGTGCATGAATTTATTATTTATTTAATGGGTAGGAGTGGCATAAGAAGTAGCATGGGTTAGTGACATGGAGGGATGTATGACACTGTGGTAGTAGGCATCCAGATTATTGGTGAATCATTTAAAATAACAATTAATACTTTTTATTTCAAAGCGTCTTAAGGTGCCTATATAGATTGTAGTAAAATAATCAAAATGAAATGAATTTTAATGACAGAAAAAATATCTAGTGGAAGCCACACACTGACCTTAGATGGTTATTCCAAAACCAAATGTGTAAATATAATACATTACAATTTTATGCACTTTGAAAAACACTATTTTACTATTTTCTTCTTGTGTCTCCTTTCACTTCACATAACCTTCGTCTAGTCACAAACTTCATTTGATAAAGTTAAGACAAAAATTTAATAAGACAACATAATCAGTGGAATGTTCTTTTGTCTGCTGTTTTCACAATCAGAAATTTTAGAGAACTATAGTAGGAATCAGAAAATATCTATGAGATTGGGAAAATCCTTAATTCCTCTAAATACCTGTAAAAACAGAATAAGTGTAACTTGCCTGTCTGTCCCTTGAGGATGTTGGGAATACCCAATAAAATCTTTCATAAGAAGGCTCTATTTTTTTTCACCAAAATACTGTACAAGTGTAAGATATTATTTAATTATTAGTTTGATGTCATCTGTGCTTCTCAATCTACTATTTTGTTCAATGTATGTCTTGCTCATTGTGCCCTTTTAGAAGAAGCTTCTCCACAGAATAGAAATAGGTCTTCTTTTATTGAACATTATATCTAACTGTCTAATGGAAATGTTACACCATGTATGCTAAAGACACCCCTTTCCTCATTACATCGAGGACAGAGTGGCGTAACCTTGTTATAAAGAGTGTCACAGATCACTTGAGGATCCAGCCCTGTCGTCTGTCTGCAGTATGATTTACAGTGCATGCTAAAATGGGAGATTATAATGTTGCAATCAGGAGACAGAGCTCTCACTTGCATTACAGAATAGGCCATACATAATTCTGTTCACAGCATGCACCATCTTCCCTTAACGGTCTGAATAATGTAGTAGCAGAACAACAAAAGAAAGTAATTTGGGAAATAAAATCAACCTGTTATTAAATGATGCATAATACCAATAGTTCCCAAAGTATTCCTTGTTCTTGTTTTATTTTTCCCTTTCTTTAAGAGAAAGTAATACCTTATGTATGCGTGCCATATTCTACGTTATAAAGAGGTTTTTTTTATATACTTTAATCCCTATTGCATCTTAATAAAGTAGTAAGTGCGTAGTTTTATTTGAATTTTATAGAAAGAAAGATAAGGTTAAAAGTAGGTTACAAGCTTGCTCAGTATCATATACTTCATTAGTCATAACTGTGAATCAAACCCAGGTTTGATTCAGGGTTTTTGGTATTATTTTTCTAAGAAACATGCTCTAAAAGCTTATATACAACACTGCAAACATCCTGGATGACCATTAAATATACATCCAAGAGTTCTTCCAGTTTGAAATAGAGGAGATTCTAGACTTTCTTCACCAATTGTACAATTCTGAGCAAATTAAAAGGAAAGTAACCACATCACACAAGAATACAAGCATTGCCATAATTCCTTTTAACAATTTTTCTGTCAAAAGGCAAGGATCCTGATCTGGTTGGATATATATCAGTTCAATTTGTAAAGTATCAAAGCTGTAATCATCTTTTTCAGTTATTGTTTAACATTTCTTATTCTGCAGGTGGGACAAAATGTACTCATTTTAAGAGGCAGAGCTGCAGAAGATTTGTACTGAGCTCAAAGTGCATTCTTTGTTTCCCTGGTAATAAAAAGCCATAACCATAAGGACAACTCTGTCAACATTTTAGCAAAGGGAGGAGGATTGTGCCTTCCAGTTTATAGAGCCTTTATTACAGTTACTACTAAGGCCATCTTGGCAGAATCCCATTCATAATTAATCTGTGAACTCTGTCCTTTGTTACATGAGAGGGTGAAGCAAAAGGCACTGTTTTTATGACATTAAAAGAGAAGTCCTTATTAATGGCTCTGTTTCATTCTTGTGTAATATTAAGCAGTTCTAGCTAACAGTAGGAACATGGCGGAGAAGATTGCTTTAAAGAATTGTAAAAGAAGTTTATGTAGAAAGGGTACCTTATCTTTACTTTCACATTATGGTGCATTCACACAGGGTAAGTAAGATGGAGATCTGATAATTATCTAGCTAATGTGATCAACGTTAATGGACAATCTGGTTAATTTGGCTTTTAAAAGTAGAGTTTTAGTAACAAGAAGAGGAATGCCAAGAGAGCTCTTAATGAATTTTCTTTAATTTTTAAGTTAAATAGCGGTTCCTGTCTTTATTTTCTAATTACCATGATGTTTTCAATAGTATTTTTGCAATAATAACACTTGGTTCTCAAAGGATCCCTTGCATTCAATTAGTTCAAAGTAGATTTGGGTATATATAGGCTAGCAGCTTCCATCCAGCCTTATGAAATGAATATGAACTGCAAATATTGGTACCCCCACTATTTTTACTATCCTTATTTTTTTTCTGAATTCTAGCCACAGTGATTTCTGATATCCTTGAGCAATTTCATTTACTGTATGTGTATATATATTGACATCTATACTGACAATTCTTCCTACATTTAGAGGGACAAAATTTTAATTTTTTCTTACTCTTAAAATATTAAGCTGGACAGACCTTTCATTATTAAACTGTATTGCTTATTTTTGTCAAAATGCTTACACATTTAGGTGAATATTTATTAGGCACATGCTAATTTTATGTAAAGCACTGAACCAGGTTTTAGGCTGACTTATGTGAAATTATCCATATAATTTAGGCTGACTTATGTGAAATTATCCACAGCACTTTTGACCTTTAAAAATACTTCAGCAGCATGAGGTTCAGTCTATTACACGAGATGCTGTATTAGAAAAGACCCCTGTAGCCGCCTTTGATGTTCCAGACCTCTGTCTGCTTTGTCCGTGCCTCTTGATTGCTCATATTCTGAAATTGTTAGTAAAGCTTCTTACTGCCTAAGCACTTTTCTAGTGAGTCTGATTTGAGAATCTGAGCTTATGTGTTAGCCCACTCATGGAATCAATAAAAAGAGTTTTAAAATTAAATGCTTGGTGCTATAGTGTAGTGTAGACTAGGCAGCACACTATTAGCCCTCAGAATTTATTCTGCAACATTCTAGGATCTGTGAATATCTTTGTGTTAACTCTGATATAAAATTAATATACGATGTAATATAAAAATGAAAGAAAATACCCTAGAAAAAGATTGTAAGAACATATGCCAAAAAGGTAGTAGTAGTTAACTGTGAATAGTGACATATGGGATAATACTCAGTTTTTTTCTTTATCTATTTTTCCAAAATATTTTATAAGTGTAGACATATTTCATTTTCTAAATCATAAAAGATTGAGAAAAAGATTCAAAAGGTTCAAAAACTATAATCAATCTTGTTAATACCAATTTACTGCAATTTTGTTTAAAAGATACTCAGCAAAAGACTGAACAGAAATATATCATACATTACTTAAGATTTTCTTAAAGTTGCTATTTAAATGCTTAGTATAATATTTTTGGTGTTTATAAAATTTCTATAACGAGCATGAATTATCTTGAAAAAATTAATAAAAATATAATTTTTAATGGGAGAGTATAAAATAATAAATAGGTTTTGAATAGGGCCTTTCTCCCTTCCTGTGTGCCTGTTTTCAACCCACTTATTTCTATACAATAATAGTTAATGATTAATAAGCATAGAAAAAGTACAAAGCTTATAGACTTCAACATTAAAAGTTAATGATCGCAAAGCCCCCAATGTTTTTTTGTTCCTATCAGATTTTATTAAAGATGCTATTGATTCTATAATCCTATATATTTATTTAATCCTACCTATACATTTGCAACAATGAAGAAATAAATCTAAAAATTAATATATATATATATATATACATATGTCTTCTTCACCCCCATCTTAAGAATAAATATTTTATATACTTCCTTTAAACTATTGTGGTTGGTGTTAAAAGAATGTGACATTTCTAGGTTAAAGCTCTAAAAGTAAAATGCGAGTCTCCCCTCTTTTTTCTCCCATCATGTTCTAAGCACTACAGCAACTTCCTAAGAGGAGTTAGTCTTATACTTATTTTTTTTTTCTTGAATAGCAGTTTCAGGGAAGTAGCTCAGGAATAAACTAAAACATTTAGTCTAGTGTCAGAGCCAAAAGCATACTCAAACTCATGTGATCATACAGTTTTGCTCAGTTCCTTAGATATAATCTAAGCTTAGCTGATATCTGGTTGAAAAGATAACAAAGGTACACAAATCTATCGCCATCCTTTAATTAATACATTCATTCAGTGAACCCTAGCATAATCTCTAGCAGCAAGTATGGGATGGGGGATTTCAGGAATGTTCAGTGATGAGCAAGACCAACACAATCTCTGATATTACTGAATCTTACATTTTAGTGAGAAAGGGAGACATTAAAGAAATAACAAAATTAAGTATATATTTATGAGCTGTGATAATGGTTACAAAGGGTCCTATAGAAAAACAGCACATGGGGACTTGGGCTAGATAGTCAAGAAAGGCCTCTTTGGAAATGACATTTAACTGAGGCTGGAGATATGAGTAGCAGAGAGAATGTTTGAGTCGAAGAACATGGAGAAAGCCCCAAGGAAGGAAACGGTGTGGAGTATTGAAGAAATCGTTGAATGCCAAAACCAAGAAAGTGAAGGAGCATAGAACAGAGGACAGTGCAGCATCCAGAAACTCACAGACGAATTTTTATCCAAGCACAATGGAAATTTATTCAAAGATATGGAGCAGGAAAATACATTCAAATGAATGCTACCTTCATGTTCAAAGTAGCCTCATGTCAAGGTTGAAACACTAAGTTTCATCTGTTTGAAGACATAACTATACATGATCTATACAAACATCAGACATAAATGTGAGTCTATGAAATCAAGTATTTCTTATAATATAGTGGTTAAAACTTCAGGTTTTGAAATCAGACTATCTTATGTCTGTCACTTTTTGGGTGCATGACTCTAGGTAAATTTCTAAATATGTACAGTGTGAATAATAATTTGTTGTTGTGAGAACTAAATGAATAATACATATAAAAGGTGAACATGGTGTCTGGTACATAGTAAATGGTCAAAAATAATAGCCATTATTTCCTGACTCACTGCCATAGGAAAAGAATAAAATCATCACATAGCAGACCTGTGTGCTCTTTACATAGCTAATGCTGGATGCACTTTTAGAGAGCTAAATTATACTCAGTGTTTTCAGACTAATGAGCCAAATACATTAACTGTTCTGGAAACAGATGAAGCCTGACTATTTGACTAAATATAGAGATAATTAGAGTCTAGACTCTATCTGTTGATAGGGCTTAGGGAAGCATAATGAGAATCATCATGCCATAATAGAATAATACACAAGCTAAAACAAATCAGAAATTTCACAACACAGATGAAAAACAACTAATTTTATTGATGTTAAGAAAACATTATTAGCTGAGTCTTCTCACAATCTTATGATGTTTGTTTCACGTTGTAACAGCTCCCTAATAGTGTGATCAATTATGTCTTTCTGTTTTGCTACTGAAGCTTTTTCTTTCCTCCACACATAGTTTAATAAAATTATCAAGTGTCAGATGAAATCCTTTTTCTGTAGTTTTATAATGTGCATTAGAAACACTTATTCTTTGATGTAGTTGAGAATAGAGATGAAAGGTCCTTACAGGTATTTTTTATTCAAAGCCAGAGCACTACTTTCTATAGGAAAGGTATTGACTATCTTACTGGGTATCAAGGCCTGACTAAATATTTGCATACTGTTAGTGGAGCAATTCCTATTATCAGGAAAGCTCCAATATTACTTGATAATACACACGTAAATAATGTACAATGCTGCATGGAAAGGAGAAAAGGCCAGGCTATAAAGTTTCACACTCTGTCTAGTATGGGAGAAAGTGATAGGATATGACCAATTCTAAGACTGTCTTCGTTTTATACATCACAGGCAGGGTGCAGCCCAGGGTCTGGAACAGTAAACCAAAGAGTAAAGCTTCATTAAGGCTAAGTTTGGAAACTGATGAGTGTAGGAAGTATAGAATAGATTTGCAAGTATCATCAATCATTACTAGTCCATGGTTAATTTCTTGCTAGTCCTCGGTGAAATTAAAAAGAGAAAGATGATGCAATCAGTTTTTCATAAGATAAATTTTTTAGGGTGTTTTATTTTGAATTTGTGTCCTTCTGTTCTTTCTTACATAGCATAATGGTGGTAGAAGATTTTTTAAATTAATATTCTTTACTTGGCGAGATAATGATTTATAAGATTATATCAAACTGAAAAATATTTAAACATTTGTTTGTTTGTTTGTTTATTAAAACCTAAAATGCTAAGATCCACTAGTACTAAGAACATACAGAAATGATAGTCAAGAAAGTAAGAAGTCTTAATAGGCTCTTTAAATCAAAGTCTGAAACTCCCATAAAATCAAGTTATTCAGATATACACATTGAAAGCATTAAAGGTTAGAACCTAGAAGCTCTGGTTGCATTCAGGCCTGCAGGCACCTACTAGAGAAACTTGCAAAATACTTAATCAATGGGTCAGTATTGACTGAGGCCCTGGTTCCAATATTGAGGTAGGATTCTGGGGCTTCTGTGCCAGGAGTTAACTTTTATTGTGGAGAGATGTGGGTCGGAGGGTGTAAGAAAATTAAAAGGGAAAGAGTGGCCAGGGAACTTTGGACATCCAAGACATTTGGTTTTTACCAATTGATATAAAAGTATTTCTATATTTAGCAACTGGTATGGCTTTATAGTTGGCTGAATATCATCCTTGTGTATTTAGAATGGAGACAAATCTCTTGAATTCAAGCAGGGAGAATGTCTAAGAGCTTTAATAAGTTGACCTTAATATTTGATATCAGCTCCTTTACCAGCCTTACCTGTTTCCAAAGGGAAGTCTGACTTGAGTTGGAACTAATCCCTCCTCTGGAGGATACCATGGAATCCAGTTTGATTCCATGATTTTTAGCCTTGTTCTTTGAAGGATTAACCTTACCATGTATCTAAACCCTGAAACGGACTCTGCCTTTATGAACTATGAAAAATGTCAGCTCATTTTCCCCATTCACCTTCTTCTCCAGGTACTGACCGCACTAGTTTTTTAAATTAATTAATTAATCATTTATTTATTCAATTTTTAAAAATTAATTTATTTTTGTAATTGAAGAAATGATTTTAATTTTTCCCCCATCTTCCCCCCCCACTCCCCTCGCCCCTACCCTCTGATAATCACTAGTCTATTGTGCATGTCCATGAGTCTCTGTTCATTTGTCCTGTTCATTTGTTGCTTTTAGGTTTATATCTTACATCTAAATGATATCACGTGATTCACAACTTTTTCTATCTGGCTTATTTTGCTTAGCAGGATTATTTCAAGGTCCATCTATGTTTTTGCAAATCACACTAGATTTTATATTATGATTGATAGCAAATAATCTTTTCAACAAATCTTATTTTTCTTTATTTCTGGTAAAGGAAGGCATGAGGAGAATATAATTTGTCTCAGAACCATAGGGACATTGCAGGACAATAAAGAGACTCCTGTGCCTCCATTCCCCAATGTTTATATTGCCTCCAACCAAGATTATTTGTGTATGTAACGCCTCACTTTTTTTCAGAACTGTTCCCTCTATGAGATTCATCTTTGAAATAACCCACAATTATTCAACTCATGTCCTGAGAAAATGCCCTACTCTGCACCAATAGTATAACATTTTAGAAATTGTACTTATAATCCTTAAAAGGGGAAACAGTAATTCTCAATTTACAATCAAATCTCAAATGGTCTCTTATTGTTCTATGGTTGCTGGGTTGGAAACATTCATGGTCTCTTCAAGGAATTACGAGGTAGTTATAATACACTTTAATATTCTCAGATAAAATGTGCTCTATCAAAGTATTATAATTAAAATGCATTATTAGAGAATCTCTACTTTCTTTTCCTATATTTAACATTTTTAATTTGCAACATATTACTATCTCTAATTTCTCTTTCTCAGAATTACTGTATGAGGTGAATGAGAATTATACTTGTGTACATCATCCTTTTTTAATAGGAAAGCAATGGAAATTCAGCAGACTTGTTTAGGTCACACAATGAAAAATAAAAGCTTTGTGTGAGAGACTTCTGGGTTTGGCAATAACGTAACTCTAAAAGAGACAAGACCCCTAAATATGCTGAATAGTTGATTCAAAGAGAGAAAATAAAATCGCTCAGTTCCAGAAATGTAATGGAAACAGATGAGAGCACTAAGGGTGTGAGCTGATATTGCAACAGAGTATAGGGTGAATGAGAAGTCTGGCTTTAATATCCACAAGGGAACAGTAGACAAAGGATTGGATCTATTATAGACTGAATGCATCCCCCAAAAATTCATATGTTGAAATCTTAACCCCACAGTACGATGGTATTTGGAGATGGAACATTTGGAAATATTTATGGTTAGATGAGGCCATGAGGGTAGAAAATTGATTTGATGGGATTAAAGCCCTTATAAGAAGAGAAACTAGAGCTTTCTCTCTGATTCTCTCTGTCTCTTTGTCTGTGTGTGTGTGTGTGTGTGTGTGTGTGTGTGTGTGTGTGTGTCTGCATGTGTGTGTGTGTCTCTCTCTCTGCCATACAAGGACATAGTGAGAAGGCAGCCATCTGCAAGCCAGGAAATGAGCCCTTACCAGAAACTGACCAGATGGACATCCTGATATCATATTTCCAGTCTCCTCAAGTGTTAGAAAATATTTTTCTATTGTTTAAGCCACCCAATCTATGTGATTTTGTTATGTCACTTTAAGCAAACTAATACAGGACCCAAAAGAGGAAGAAAGTCGGAACAGTTTCTCACATAAAGCTGATGCCCCGAAAGGACAGCACCTTCAGTGAAAGGGTAGGCTAAGAAGCAAATGTGTTCCTCAGCAAAAAGAGAAAACAAAACAAAACAAAAACAAACGAACAAACAAACAAAACAGATATGTTTATATATGTTTCTGCCTGGGTTCTGGATAGAGAAATCAAAACAAAAGAGTTATTCCTGATAATTTAACACCACAGACCTGTGCCTCAAATAGTTTTAGAGTTTGAACTTAGCCTATCCAATTAGGTTAAACCTTCAACCCCAAATTAAGAAATTAACACAAAAATTGGCCCTAAGCCAAAAATACCCTGCACTCCTGCCCCAAACATATCATTCTGGAGGGACATTCTTAGAATGGAAGTCTCATGGAGTTCTCATAAGCAAAAATAGTCATGCTAAAGAAGATAGCTCATGATAAAAAAAAAAAATTACAAACCACACAAGAAACACAATCACTGTGAGTGAGAATGAACAAAAACAGCAGAATTATCATCCCCAAGTTTGAGGTAATCGAATAAAAATCTAAAGCAGAATATAAATTATGTTTAAAATAATTAAGACCTGAAAGAATTGAAACCCTGAGAAGAAACAAGAACATATTTTTTAAAATAGTGAGCACATTAGAAAAAAAAATAGGAAAGAAAAATAAAGTAGAAAATTTTTATTAATTGCTGAATGAACAATAGATTAGACATTTGAAGAACTAGTGAACTAGAAGCTCTATCTAAGAATATTAGATAGAATGTAGCAGCACTGGCAAATTATGAGATGGAAAAAGAAGCAGATTAAGATTTAAAAAATATGGAAAGTAAAATTAGAAGGTGTTCATGCTCCTGATAGGAGTCCAAGCAGCTAGAATAGAAAAAGTGAGGGATAAGCACTGAGAATTTTCTAGAAATGATGAAATACATGAATCCAGAGAATCAAGAACCACATAACTTCCAAGGTAATAAATTTTAAAAAAATCTACAACTAAATACATCACTGTGAAGCTATAGAACCTGAAATCTTAAAAGTAACAACAAACAAAATATACAATTAACCGACATAATTAGACAAAAATACAAAAACTTGTCAATAGTGGGGGAAAAAAGACTAGGAAACAATGGAATAATAAGAGAAAGGACTATCAAACCTAGATTTGTATACTCAGCTAATTGTTATTTGAAAATTTATTTCAAGCAAAAAACTAGAAACTTGTATCATTCAATGACCCTTGCTAAAAAAGAACTACTATATGATATACTTCATAAAGAAGGAAATTGAATTCATGAAAAAGAACTGGGATAAAAGAAACAGTGATGAGCAATCATGTTCATAAACATGTGGATATGTAAGCATTAACAATGACAAGAGTGACAGGTTTGAGGATACAAAAATAAGATGAAACAAAAATACTAGACAACTATAGAATGTAAAAAAAATAAGTTTGGAGTTAAAGCATTCTACGATCCTTTTAATTTTTAGAAAAAAGTAAAATATTGGTTGAGTTAAGACATTGTTACATCAAGAATTTATATTAAAACTTTTAAAACAGCATTAAAGAAAGAGAAATAGAATGTAAAACTTTGAACCATGAGCAATGATGAATAAGGACAACTATTAAGTGGAATCTTGAAAAGGATAAAAAGAAACACAAAAAGTATGCTAAATAGAATGCATAAGGTGACAGAAATTAATCTATATATACCCATAATCATAATAAATGTAAATAAACTAACTTCATTAGTTAAAAGAATTAGAGTGGAATTTTAAAAAAACACCTCTACTGCTTATAAGATACATTTAAAATATTACCAAAAAAATGAAGCTAAGAGGATGAAAAAATCATTCCAGAAAAATGCTAACCCAAAGAAAGCTGGTATAGCTATAACATATCTGACAAAATAGTCTTTAAGTAAAATTTAAAATGTATACATTAGGAGAAAAGTGCACTATATAGTGCACTATATAAAAAAGTGCATCATAAGGAACAAAATCACCAAGAAGATACAAAAATTTTAAACTTAAAAATAATAAACCTAAAATAATAAAAATACTTGACAAAATTACAGAAAAAATCGACAAATCCATAATTATATTGTAAGACTTTAATACAGTATTTTCTGTAATTCATGAATTGAGCAAATAAAAAAATTATAAAAATTTAGAATATGTTTCAGAAACAAGAAGTTTGATCTAATATACTTATGCAGAATCCTATTCCCAACAGTTAAAACACATTCTTTTAAAATAGGTATACCTCATTTACAAAAACTGACCACATGATGGTTTCAAAACAAGTCTTACCAAACACCGTGGATCTAGATTTCTATATCACACAGATAATAATCAATGCAAAAAAAAATGAATAGCCAAAAAATAGTCATGTTTTCTTGATCAGAAATTTAAAAACATACTTTTAAATAATTTATGAGTCCATCAAGAGATTGTTGGACGAAAAATTGTGAGTCGGGGCTAATCCTGTTTTTATATGCATTATTTACATATATTAGGGAAAAGATACTAAAAACTAAGAATCTCTCTCTGTAATTTTAAAAGTTAGGGAAAATAGCACTTACAAGTTAGCCAGCAACATAAGAAAGATGAGCGTCCCATGTTCTATTAATTTGTGGTGATGACTCACTCCTGACAGCAAAAAGCACTTGACCCACCACTACACAGTTTAGTGATTAAGCACCCAAGTCAAAAGATCTTTAAATTCTGGTTCAATCACTTTTGAGCTATATGGAGGTGGGTACAATGTTTGACTTCCCTGGGCCTCAGTTTTCTCATCTGTAAAATAGGAATTATAAAACACAGGGAGCTCTCATCATCCAACTATATATTATCCAAGCTTTTATAGGGAAATAAAATGTATCATAACATGAAAATATTGACTAATGAATTGACCGCTTCAATTGACCCCCCAGCTCAAGTGCCTTGGACATGCCTATCAATGTCTGCATTGGTCATACTTTCACTACATGTCCAAAACTTTCTTCCTTTTCAAATAATAGTAATGGTCATTTGATATATGCAAATGATTAAAAAATGCAAATTCAAATGGTGTGAATAATGGAGGATATCATGAAGTCAATAAAAGTAGAAAACAAAGTGAATTATACCAAAGCTATTAAATATTTGGCAAAGTTAAACATGTTAACTCTCCAAGAAAAATATTTAACTAGAATAATGACATGATAGGCATTTCAAAGGAGGATAATTTTGACATCAAAGTTCTAAGTAAATTCATGAAGAACTCAAATAATTTTGCAAAATGAACCCCTTGTGTTGATTTATATTTTCATGTCGAAAATATAAATATAAAGTGAAGAATATTGCATTATTCAATTATGTAATCCCCCCACCCAAATCATTCTTTGTTAGTTTTAAGCATTAGTACAAAGTTGATATTATAATACATGTGTTGTTAATGGGAGATGAATTTATGTTATAATGTTAATCATTTTTAAAGGTAATATCCTGATCAAATACTTTTTTCCCCAACAATTTATTATAAAATTGTGGTTTCTATTTCAAGTGGGATCTTTTTTAAATTAATTTATTTTAATTAATTTCAAGTACACAGTATATCTATATAGTTTGTAAAATGATCCCCTCAATCACTCCTTCCCTCCCCTGACTCTCTGCCTAGCCAATGTATTCATGATAATTACATTCCCTGTACCATGCTCCCCATGACCATTCATCAGCTACTAATTTGTACTTCTTTAACCCTTCACTCCATTATTCCAGCCCTCCAAACACCCCTCCTCTCTGTCCATCACCAAATTGTCCACTATATTTGTGAATCTGTTTTTGATTAGTTTGTTTTTTTATTCCTTAGATTCCACATATAAGTGAAATCATATAGTGTTATCTTTCTCTGTCTGACTTAAATACCTTCTAGGCCCATCAAAGCAATATCTTTTTCCATCTTCTTCCTTTTAGTCTGTGTGTGTCTTTTTATCTGAAGTGAGTCTCTTATAGGCAACATGAAGGGGTATTATTTTTCTTTGCATTCATCCACTCTTTTAGTTGGAGCACTTAATTCTTTTCCATTTGGGGTACTTATAATAGGAAGGTAGTTGTTACCACTCTTTATTCTTGTTTTTGTTACATGTTTTTTCTTCTTAAAGAAGTCCCTCCAACATTTCCTGTGATACTGGCTTGGTGGTAATAAACTCCTTTACTTATTTTGTCTAGGAAGCTCTTTATCTGTCCTTCAACTCTAAATAATAGCTTTTCTGGATAAATTATTCTTGGTTGTAGATCCTGAGTCTGCATCCTGTTGAATATTTTTTGCCAAGCCCTTCCGTCCTGCATAGTTTCTTTTGAGAAATCAGCTGCCAGTCTTATGGGTTTTCCCTTCTAAGAAACTGTTTTTCTCTTACTGCTTTTAATATTCTTTCTTTGTATTTAACCTTTGGCATTTAACTATGATGTGTCTTGGTGTGGGCCTCTTTGGATCCCTGGTTTTTGGATTTCCTGAGCTTCCTGGGTTTTATGTCCATTTTCTTCACTAGGTTAGAGAAGTTTTCCATTATTATTTCTTCAAACAGCTGTTCAACATCTTGATTTTCTTCAGTTACACTGATCAGATGGCTGTTTGGACCCTTATTAGTGTCCTATATGCTCCTTAAATGATTTTTATAGTTTTGGCATCTTATCTCTTGCCATTCTGATTGAGCGTCCTTTGCTTTCTTATCATCTAGATAGAACATTTGATACTTTTTTTTATTCACTCTGTTTATTCCTTTGTTTATTCCATTTAATATACTTCTCATCTCAGATAATGTGTTCTTCATTTCAGACTGGATCCCTTTTATAATTTCTATTTCCATTTTTCAGTTTTTTATCTCTTTTTGAAATTCTCACTGAATTTAACCAAAAGTTCATTGAGCATCTTTAATAACCAGTGTTTTGAACTCTGCATCTGTTAGATTACATGACTCCATTATATCTGGACCTCTGTTCTGTTCTCTCATATGATTTCTGCTTCTTTGTCTTCTCATTTTAGCTGCCTTTCTGTGTCTGTTTCTATGTACTAAGTAAAGCTCCTAAGTCTCCTGGTCTTATTAGCGTGGATTTGTGAAGTAGGTCACAAATCCTGAGAGGGGTCCGGCTATAGGCCAAATTTAGCCAAAGCCTCTGCTCCTCCAGGACCACCTGTTAAGGTTCAGCAAGCAATCCACTGGTGCTGTGCTTATAGTTGCCTCAAAAGGCCACACTATAAACTGAGGCCAGCTGCCTCCAGTGTGAGTCTAGGTGCTGCTCAGTAAAAAGCACCTGACTTGCTGAGAATACACCTGGGTATGGCTAGGGTGGAGCCATGAATTTGGGGAGGCGGGGTTTCAGGGAATCCTCTAGGTGGAGGGAACTCTGTTATCAGTTTGATACCTCGTGGCTATGTCTGCCCAGTGCACTGGTAAGGGGAAGGGCTCAACAGGGAACAATGGATACTGCTGGCACTTCTGTACTCAGAGAATCTTGCTAGGCCCCTTCTCTCTTAATGTCTTCCTGTAATTCCCTGGTTCCCCCTGCACGCACAGCCAAATCGTCACTGGTGCTCAGAGCGAGCAGGTCCATCACCGCGCAAATTTGCTCACGGACGTGGCCCCTTTAAGAGGCATCTCCTTCTGTTGCTGCTGCAGCCTCTGTCTCACTCAGTGGCTCCAGAACGGGCAGCACCACGTCCTCTCCTCGTCCTACCTTCTGCCATTGCAGGGTGATGTTTTAGATTTCTCCCTAGTGGTATGGCTTCTTCATCTAGATCCCAGGCAATTTTTCTTTGCTGCTGCTCCTTGTTTCCATCACAACCTTGATTTGGTCACCATTTTGGTTGCCCCTCCTCAGGTGGGTTCTTTTAATGCGTCTTTCCCAGCATCAATTATATTTTGATCAGAAGGACTTCATGAACCTACATATGGGGTTATTGGGAACCTTAATTGAAATCATTTAGTTAATTATTATGTGCCTGGTCCATAGTAAACGTTTAATGAATATTAGCATTAATCATCCTGTGCTGTCACAAATCTAACACTTTAAAAAACCTCCATACAAACTCTCAATGTACTTTTCCAATATTATTGCCCAATATTGTCCTTCGTAAAGTCCAGATCTTACACAAATTAAACTCTTCTCCAGCTTCCATACATCTCCAACACAGTCTACCTCATGCTCTTTCTTTATCTCAAGTGTTTTCCCTGAAACATCCAGATTCTTCAAGGTTCAGCTTAAATTAAACTTCTTACGAAAGCTCTTCCCTGCACTCCAATTAGAAAAAAATCCTTCCTTCCCTTGCGTTCTGTATTCTTACAACAAAACGTATAACTCCATGATGGCACTTATAACGTTTTTCTTAAGGAGAGTTATTTTTGTCTCATTTCCCTTCCTAGATTGCAATCTCTATTAAGAGCAGGTCCCACATTTATTTTATCATCCTCATAGTACCGTGGACATGACTGATACCTAATTTCCATTCATTTACCCATTCATTCACAAACATTTATGGAACAATAAAAATAGTCAGATTTAATTACTGTGTATTCATTGAGTGAATAAATTCAAGATAGAGCGGTTATGAGTGAGTGTAAATAGGAAGTTTTCTTTTGGCTTGCAAGCAAGATTTCCTCCCAATCTTTTCTAAACTTTGAGAACATACAGGCTTCCTGGATGTGTGCCATTCCAGAGATGCGCTTGAGAGAGTAGCATGTGTTATTCATTACATCACATATAACCTTTTCAAGTTTACAATCAATCTTGCTCAGAAAGCTTGTGTCATTTAAAAAGTACAGCCATGTGCTGGAAGGAGAGACAATCTGAGTTGGCTACAGTCTGTGAATTCAAATACCTTATTTAAAGGTCCAAACATGAAGAAGGAGGATGTACTAAACACATCATTTTCCTTCTCAGTGATTGAAAAAGGATGGTACATTGAAGCTTTGTTGGGTTTCAATGCATTGATTTTCTGGCTACCTATTTTTCTCAGGTTTGTCAGGTACTTAAGAGTCTATTTCAAGTTGCCTGCAGACTCCTTTTCTCATGTTTCTTAAAATTATTTGTGATTAAATCCTCCATATTGTCTTCCAGGCTCTAGTGATTCTCTTCCTGCGAAACCCAGTTTTTTCCTTTACTTTATTCTGGTTCTCATGTCTTTATTTTCCAATGCAATGCTTGCTTTTGGTATCCCCATTAAATTTTCTGTTTCTTGATTCTCTGTACCTGCTCGTATTTATTCACCTATCTGTCTATTCACTCAGCATTCAGTTGTTGGACACCTTCCAGTGTCAGACAGTGCTCTCTGATCAGACCTGGGAAGATTGCAGTCTAAAGTGGTGATGGGAGACTGGGGAACATAATGTCACATGACATAATGAGCAAGCACAGGATACCACCGTGCATATCATCATGTAGACATCTCTATCCAATGCCAAATAAGTTATTAATTATGGAATAAAATTGAAAACTGAGAATAAGTATTAGACTGGGATTTTAAGTCAACAGGGGGTGAAAAAAGGAATTCCAGATGTACCAACTAGAATAGCAAAGACAGTGGGTTGTTAGTTGCAAAGAAATCTGACTGAGGACAGTATTTCTCAGTGCTATCCATGGACCAACTATGACAAAATCATCTAGAATATTTTAAAAGTCAACGTTATGTGGATTTCACCTCCAAATCTATTGAGTTGGAATCTCTGGAAGTAGGTAAAACCTGTTTTTAACAAACACTTCAGATTACTTATAGGCATGGCAAAGTTGAAAACCTTTATATAGAGATGAGAGAATATGGGTAGGTAACAGGCATATTGACTCAACTGACATAAACAAAAAGGGAACAAAAGTAAAAAGGCAGCTGGACATGTCCCCAACCATTATTAAATGTTTTTGCATATCTTATATAGTTTCCATTTGAGAAATAGAATATTAAAATTTTGATGGGCCTTTTGGATGTACCTCGCATGGTGCTATGTACTCCCTGAATAAAATCAAATTTATTTCTCAAAACAATTAATTCATCTTCTGTGTTCTGGGATGCTAATTACTATTGGAGAAAACCAAACAACCACACAGACTGATTTCACTACCAGTGTAGTGTGTGTGGTCTTACCTTCATTTCAAACCTTAACTTAGCCTGACCACCTGGTAATTTTCTGGCCTTCCCTTTCCATTCTTTACAACAGCTATTACAGGCTTTCTCCATTCTCTTCAAATCTTCTACTGTACAGCCTCTATTCTATTTTTAAAATTTTGTTTACTAGAGTACCAGTTTAGTATGAAAGTATGTAACTCAGGAACCACCAGATGGAGGAGATGCAGAGAGCAAGGTATTTGGGAAGGGGTGTGAAGCTTCCATGCTCTCTGAGCTAGCCACTCTTTCTAAACCTCCATGTGTTCACCAACTCCAAAACTCAACCTTCATTCCTAGTAGATAAACTTCACGAAGAGAAAGAAACCCTCAAGATAGGACTCCTCAACTTCTTTCTGTCTTCTCTACAAACTAACTGGCTCTGCACCCAGTCTCATCACCTACCCATTCTCCTGCCTAGAGTTAATCCTTCTAAACTGAGCTCTAGGATAGCTACAGCAGCATCATCTAGGAATTTGATAGAAATGCAGAACTTCAAGCCCCATTCAGACCTACTGTGTCAGCATTTGCCTCTTAACAAGATGACTAAAATTCGAGAAGCTCAGCTAAAAACAAAACAAACAAACAAACAAACAAACAAAACTCACCCCTTTCTGCCTATTCAGGTGTCTGGCTTTATCAAATGTCTTTCTGTCTACTCTAACTGCAAATCTGCTCTTTTTGTTGGGCCCTCTCAACAATATTTACATGTTTTAATCTTTTCTATTCTAAATCAATAAACCATTTCTTAAAACTGTGCTCTTGTTCCCTGATGGAGAATACCTGGTGCTCTTTTCCTCAAACAAAGCCACAAATCTTCAAAGACTTTCTTATATTCTGTTTTTTATTTTGCTCCCATTTGTCTTTCAACCCACTTTTAAAAGATGCTACTGGGATGTGGTTATATAGTGTAGCAGTTAGCACATCTGCTTTACACGCAGAAGGTCCTGGGTTCTCACCCCAGTAGTGCCATGGTCTGTGGTCTATGGCCATGCCACCCTGAACAAGCCTGATGTATGAAGCTAAGCAGGGTTGGGTCTAATTTGTACTTGGATGAGAGACCACCTAGGAAAACCAGGTGCTGTAGGCATAAATAATAATAAAAAAATAAAAATACTATTAGTTGTCCCCCAAAACCCAGTCTCCCAATTTTCTATGGTAAAAACACTCCAATATTTATCTGGGCATTTGATTGTCTAGAGTAAAGACATATTTCCCAGCTTCCCTTGCAGTTCTGCATGTTCATGTCTCCAGATTCTAACTGATAAGATGCTAATGCAAGTGATATGTTCGTCTTTAGAGAAATGTTCTTAAAAGGAAAGAGTATGACCTTTTCATTTTCTGTCTCCTTCCTGCTGGCAGAATGTGGATGAAATGGCTCAAACACTGGCAGCTGACTTGGATCTTGAGATGAATTGGGGAACATGATAGAAGTCTCTGAAGAATTAAAACGAAAGACTGTTGTTCCAGACTGAACTGACTATCCCCAGACTTCTTGGACTAGAATGAGAAATATACTTCTGTCTTACTTAAGCCAATGCTATTGGAGACTTTTAGCATCAGAATCCTAACTAACATCCTACAGCAATCTGCCAATCCTCCTTTACTCCTGATAGTATTCAAGTTATCAACAATACATATACATGTGTGTATGGATACACACACACACACACACACACACACACACACACACACACAAACACACACTTATTTGCTACTCCTCAAGGCATAAAATAGTGTTGACCACTCCTCTTCTTTTAAATACTTTTTCCTTTGGATTTCCATGACACCATGTCACCTGGATTTTATCCAAACTCTCTTCTGCCTCTACGTATTAAGTCAGAGTTCTTAACTATGGCTGCATATTGCAACCACTTGGGAAGCTTTGAAAAAGTGCTGATGCCTGGGCTCCAGCCCCAGAGATTCTGACTTAATTGGTCTGGGGTGAAGTCCTGGCATCACTATTCTTTACAAGCTCTCCAGTGACTCTATCGTGTAGTCGCTTCCTCCCTAATTCCCCCTATTCCCTCGGTGACCCTATATAAAGAGTTATTACACTTAGTTTTTACATTTTAATGTCACAGCTACACCTAAAGCCATTACAGACTCTAGATTCTTATTCTCTGACCCGCACATTCCCCCTGATCAATCCCATCTGCTCCTGGTTTCAATTAGCATTACATGCTGATTACTTTCTAACTGGTATCTGCTAGATCTCTACTGAGCTTCAGACCCATATATATAGAACAGCCCATTGGAAAGCTCCAATGGATATGCCATTGACATCTCATTATAATCATATATCATTTTTTTCATTATTTTTTCCCACCATCCCCAAAAAGTTCTTTTTCCTCTTCCTGAGTTTACTATCTGTATGAATAGCACCACTATACACCTAGTATTAAGAGCTAGAAATTCTGGCTTCCTCCATAATTCCCTTATTCCCTCAGGGACCCTATCTAATCAGTCACTGCACTTACGCTCACGTTCATTCACTGCTCCCCATCTTCACTGCCATTTTCTGGTTGAGGCTACCATTGTTTCTTGCCTGTAATGGTTTCTCTATGGAGTCTTGCTCCCTTTCTATCCTTTCTCTGCACAGCAGCTGGAGTGAAACTTTTCAAATGCACATCCAACCATGACACTTCTTTGCTTAGAATTCTTTAGGGTTTCCCTTTTGCTCTGCTCTGCGGGGGAGGCCAAATGTCTTTGCCTGGCTCACCAGACCCTTCATGATGTAGGCCTGCTTTACCTCTCCAAACTCAATACTTATTTTTCCTCTATGCCCCTATGTTACTGTGTAGTTATATATAAGGAATTGTTGGTAGTTTTCTGAATTCATGTTTTCCCTGTGCCCTACCCTGGTTCTATTGAAATGTCCTGCTTTTGACCAAATAGTTCCCAAACTTTCGTGAGTGCAGAGAATTGTCTTAATCAGCATTTGTACTCATAGGATTTTATACAATGTCTGGGATATAGTTGACTCTACAACAAATATTATTGCCTACTTATGCCATGGAGCTTACATTATCGTGTACTCAATATTTACAGAATTAAAATAGATTCTTAATTATTTTATATGTGGGCTCAGAGAGATGTACTAATTTTTACATGATTAAATATCACAGCAAAAAATGTGACCAAAGCTCTGTTTGATCTAAGTTTGTTGGCTCCAATGCTCATTTTCTTCCCTCACTAAAATATACAACTTCTACACAAAGATACTTTGTGAAGAGACTATAATAAAATGGCATTTAAAGCAAACTCCTCTAATACTTTGAAATGTTTTCTTGGTTATCATGAATTTCCTGACTTTTCTAATTAGTCTGGGGCTTCTAACTAGCTTATAAAACAGCAGTCTGAAATTGTGTTTATCTAACAGCAAAACAGTTGGTCAATTAAACCAATTTACTAAAAAGGAAATAAACAATTGAATTTCTTGGAGAGACACCAGTTTTCTTTTTAAATAGTTCGCTTGGCATCAATGTGGGTATAGCCTTACACTCAGAATGTAATTTTCTATTTCCATTCGGACTTGGAATTTGAAAGTGTGGCTTTTCTTGTGTTTTTCTTACTCAAGTTACATGAAATATTAACTATAGTTTGCCAGGACAGATATCCACAGAAGCTAGGTAAATAAAGCAAACAAGTAGAGATGGTTCTGTGTAATAAATACAACAGCATGTACATGATGATAAATGTATCTTGTGATGATTTTGAAAAGAAATGCAAGACTGTGGGGGTGGAGAGAAGAAATGAAGAGATAAATGGTTGATCAAAGAGGAAGAAATAAAGACTATATTCTGGAGAAAAGAGCCGAGGAAGTAGCAGACTTTCAGTGGAGACTGCTTCTACTGGCTTCAGGATAAGGAGAAAACTCCCTTGGGGCGGCCATCTTGAACTGGATCCTGGGGCTGAGTATATTAACCCTGTGAGGACTTTACTGTGCAGGTTGAGGAGAAGCAAAGAAATGGGTAGAAAAATCCACTCCTAAGTGGAATGAGTCATGTACTAGCTCCCTCTCACACCTCCATATAAGCCTTTTGTCTAAGAGTCACAAATTTGGCAGTGACCAGTCCACCTGGGAAGAGAACAATAGCCCAGAATCAAGAAAACATCACTGTTCCTCAGCACAGGGCCTGAGGGGTAGAGTGAACCTAGATACTTCCCCGAGATTTCCTCTCCCTCAAGGCAAGACCTTAGAAATCTAAATATAAAATTTATATTTTATAAATGAAATATCTACATGGCCTTAAAAATACAAATCACCAGATTTTCTTTTAGCTTAAGTTTAAGACTTTAGTCTCTTAAATTTATGAAAAGTTGTTAAGTCTTACTCAAAACAAGAGGAACAAGTTAAATGGAAAGTCATAACATTTTTCATCTATCAGATAAAAAATCAAAACATTTAACAAACTATGAGGAAGTGAGCATCCTCCTACACTGCTGAAAAAGTATAAGTTGGTAGCAATGTTTATGAAGTGCAGTGTGGGATTGTTTGTTAAAATAAAAAAATGTGCAAATTTTAACCTCAGCAGATCCACTTTTAGAAATTTATTCTACAAATGTACTTATGTGAAAAACAGCATATATATTAGGTTATTCATTGCAGTATTGTTTGTAACAGTAAGAGGTCTGACTCAACCTTTGAAGAGATACGAATAAGCCTATCAAGAGGTTAAATAAAGTATGGTACTTCTAATAGGATGGAATATTATAATGATGTTTAAAAAGATTTAAGAATTTTTATTTTGATGTGCACTATTCTAAGATATGTTGTTTTGTGAACCAATTAATTTTATGCTATCTCTTGTATAAAAAAGGAAGAATATATATTCATATATATGTAAGCCTCTGGAAGGACATGCAAGAAACTTATGAGTCATTACATAATTGGGAAGCAGGCAGGTGAACTTAGCAGATGGGGGACAAGGTTGGAAGGGAGTTTTTTTTTCTGCATAGTCCTTTATTCTTTTTATTTTTGAGCCACATAAGTGTATTACTTATTCAAAAATTCAATAAATCAATTTTAAAGAAAATAATAGAGTCCTAACTAAATCATTAGAACTAAGCATGTGTGTAGGGATCCTGGCACTGAATTGTTAACAGCCTAAGTTGACTTATCAGGCTTCTTCCACCTTCTAGAATTTCTGGTCTATTGCAGTTCTGAAAGATAAGGACTGCAATGCTCAAAATATGATTAAAGTGGCCCCTACAGGACAAATTGAGAATTTTTTTGTTACTCTGTTCCTCTTTAAAGGCAGAAAAATTTAGCCTATGGCCATACCACCCTGAATAAGCCCAATCTCATCTTGATCTTGGAAGCTAAGCAGGGTCGGGCCTGGTTAGTACTCAGATGGGAGACCACCTAGGAAGACCAGGTGCTGTAGGTTTAAAAAAATAAAAAATAAGGGATTGTAAACTGATAAGGTCCTTGTAATCTGTGAGGACAACCAAGGCTTGCCTCGCCTAAAAAACAAATAAACAAATAAAATAAAGGCAGAAGAGTTTAGAATACATGGTTAGTCACTGTGACCATGGGTTTCCCTTTGCTGATGCTGGAAATAAAAATTTTGATAATTACATAAGCACTACAAACAAAGCCATTTTATAGAGAACAGGTTGGGACAACGGTGTGCTGAAGAAGGAAATCTATGTACCTGGATTTTGACACTCTCCCTGGCGTTCATACCTTTATGACTTTAAGCAAAGGCCCTTAACCTCTTTAAGACCTAGTTTCTCACTTGTAAAATGTATATCATATTACCATCTTTGTAAATGTATTGCTCAATAAAGTTCTCTTTTAAAAACTCAGAGCTACTCCAGGTCAGTGATGTTCAACTCTAAGGCAATCCCAGATCCCCCAAACTCACTCCAACAAGAAGTGAGCTGCTAAAGACCACAGCCCAACAAAGAGCACCTCAAAAAACAAACAAACAAACAAAAAAACTTTCTAGAGAAAAGAGTGAGAATGGCCAGATTATATGAACAAGAAACTCTAAGACCTTACACGGGTGATGTTCTAGTTATCACTGTTATGTTTCTCATTTTCTGTATTTACAATAAAGATTTTAATATAGGTATATTGTCCTTTCTCTCTGAAGAGTTTGTGTATTGATTGAGGGTGATCAATATTATAATTTACTATAAACTGCTACAGAAAAGAAAAAGAGAAGTAGTTATGCATGGGGTAAGGACACTGGAACATGGGATTTAGAAGACAAGATTGGGAAGAGGGATTTTTCACTGTATGCCTTTGATTTTATTGTATTTGAAATTTTTTGGAACAACATAAACCTTCACAGATATTTTCAATGTATTTTTTTTAAATACAATAATAACATAGCGGAGTCCATAACTCTAAATTACATGGGAGTTGCCGGCGTTGAAATGTCAGCCGCATAAATTGAAGGAGCAGGCTTTCTGCCATGTTCTAGAAATTCAGCTCTGAAAAGATCTGTGGGGCCAGGCTTAAAAAGAGCTATTGCATTGCAATGGCGACATCTACAGGACATACAGAGAATCTTCTGTTTGTTTTATTTTTATTTTTATTTTTCTGAGAGTTGATCTGTTAAAGTACGGATAGGAGCAGTGCTTGGTTTTCCATTGGAATTCCTGAACAAAAGTACTTTTCTAATCATTGTACATTTATTGTCAGATATACCTGGATACAAATGCTGTCCCTTTCATTTACTATCTGTGTAGCTTTAGGCAAAGGCTCTTATATCTTAAAAGCCAGAGTTTTCTTCACTTGTAAAATCTGGATTATAATACTTATCTGGTCATATTGCCTACTAATATTTTAAGTAAATTGTATTGCCTAAGTAATACTCATGCTGCCCTCCAAAATGACCTGTGGTTGCTCAATGCCTAACACAAACCCAGGCCTCTGAACCTGCCAGTCCACAGGAAGTGAGATTCTAAATAAATGCAGCCCTAGAAGGGGCTGTGAGCATGCCTCCAGGAGCTTCCCTGGCTGCAGGTGAAGGGAGCCTGGAGAGAGGGAGAGAGAGGGAGCAGAGGATGAGAGAAATTAAACAAGTGGGGCTTGAGGGCATTATTTGAAACCTGTATCCAGGTGCACGGGAAGCTCTAAATTTATTCCTGCCTTTTCAGTTGTAAAGACAATAAATCCCTTTTCTAAAGCCAGATTGAGGTTTCTTTTTCCTTTTGCTTCTAATTGAAATACCCCTAACAATTTTCCAGGCCATTACTGAAACTCACTCGTAATGAAAATATGAATTAAAATGACGAAGTATTTTCCACTCATTAGATTGACAAAAAATAAAGCTAAAATTGATCAGACACCATGTTGGTCAATGAAATATTTCTGTGGAGAAATATTTTATTTTACTAGTGAGAGCTTAACAATCCCTAAATAAGGCAAATGAGATATATTTGTTAAATCACAAATATGTGTATCCTTTGACCAGACAATTATGCTTTTGTGTAATTTGTCCCATAGATATATACATCCACACATATGAAAAATGAGGCAAGGACAAGGTTGTTCAGTGCAGCACTGTTTCAAAGCTCAAACAAGAGGAACCGACCTAAATGTTCATCACTGGAGAATCGTTTCATTCACACTGTGGAGAATTCTAAATCTCCCCAAAGGAGTACATTTCTTTAAGAACTGATAATGGAACGCTCTGTAAAGAAAAGAAAAGGAAGGAAGGAAGGAAGGAAGGAAGGAAGGAAGGAAGGAAGGAAGGAAGGAAGGAAGGAAGGAAGGAAGGAAGGAAGGAAGGAAGGAGGGAAGGAAGGAAGGAAAGGAAAGGAAAGAGAGAGAAGAAAGAAAAAAAGAAAGAAAGAAAGAAAGAAAGAAAGAAAAAGAAAGAAAGAGAGAAAGAAAGAAAAAGAAAGAAAGGCAGATAGAAAAAGAAAGAAAAAAGAAAAAACAACAGAACGGAGGGGTGTGAATAACTAGCTATTACTGGCTTTAAAAGGGAATGGGGGAAGGAATCTATGTTCATATTTACTTGCAAATATATTCAAGCCTCTGAAAGAAGAGACAACAAAATGAATTACCATCATAGAGACTACATAGAGAAAATTGGTCAGTAAGGGACAGGAATAGAGGGAGTTTTTTTTTCAAATAAGACTCTTGTACATTTTAATTTTTGAAACTTACATCTGTATAACCTATTCAAAAATGAAATAAGTACAACTTCAGGAAAAAAAAAAAGGGTCATAACTTATATGTTGGAGCGATGGAACTCTAAATCCATGAGTGAAGGTTCTTTGCATGGCAGCCAGACTGGACTCTGTCTTCTAGAAATTCTGATTCATTTCAGCCTTGAGATCAGGCTGCAAAGCTGGAAAGAAACAGCCTGTGGTTACAGTGGCATCTACAGGACAAACATAATATTTCACTTTGTTTCTTAGTACTTGTGGGGAAGAGCATCAGAGGAGTTTGGCAAGGCATAGGGGAAGAATGGTAAATTTTTTCCCCCATTAGAGTTGCTAGTTATGGCAAACAAAATCTTTCATATAACCCTATTGGAAGCTTAGACCTTAGAGTTAAACACACCTGGTTACAAATACTGGCTTGCCACCCACTCATTGTTACTTTCCAGCTGTGTGGCTTTAGGTAAAGGAACTTAACACTTCTGAACCATAGGGTCTACTCCTATAAAATGTGAAATACACTATATATATTGTGGGTTAGTGCCTCACAGTGTTTTAAGAGACTTATCTTGCTAGAGAAACTCCAAATCTGGCAAACAGCAGCCTGTGATTATTCAACCCCCAAGGCAAACCTAAACACATCAAATCTATTCCAGCAAGAAGAGAAATATCTACTTACGAGATCTAACACACAGAAATGGCCTCCTCTGCCATAGGATCCAGCTCATACAGGCCATGGACAGACAGGACAAAGGAGATCCTTCCAGAGAACAAAGCAGAGCAGCCAGGTTAGCTAAGGAGCTCATGTTACCTCCAGGTGAGGGGCACCTGCCTCTTCCTATCCTGCGTCATGCCGTTTTCCTTTCTTTTCCTTACCAAAGGGAAGTTTTGTTGTAATTATCCTGCTTTTGTTCTGTCTCTTCAGGTGTGTGTTATAGTTATACTGGAATCATAGGTTGTTGAGTCATGAGGAGCCACATCAGGACCCAGCCAATAAGACTGTGTATCGCCCAGAAATCTTGAACTCGGAGCAATAACTAGATGAGTTGCTATGTGGTCTCCCCATGGGAAAAGAGTGATTGTAGTTATACGACATATAATTATGGCTTCATTACAATTATTGCCTGGGTGTTTTTTAAGGGATATGTGTGAACAGAAGGATGTGCTGCTCACCAGCCAGCACTTATCCATCCTTCATCACATAAGACTCTCTGATCTTTCATTAGACCACCAGGATGCCCATCTCTCACTCAATCTATCTGGTTTAGGGGAATATGACTCTCTTGTGTGACTCAGGCCTGGCCGTTCAGAACACTGCATCCTCTGTCCAATGCAGGTCAGTGAGAACTGGGACGATCAGAGGCTGTCTGAGGATAGAGCCAAGACAGAAGGAAGCTAGAAAGCTAGAATAAGATGGAGAAGTCGAGGCAGCAAGCAAGATAGAGAGAAAAAAAAAAGAGAGAGTGAGAAGGAGAAATCACAGGCCTTGGGGACATGGAAACCTTACCGGAAATTCTACATCTACCTCCAAACTTTTTAGTCAAGGAAACATAAATAGCTTCTTGCTGATGCCATAGAGCAAGGCTTTCTATCACTTGCAATCAAAAAGATTCTAACTCATTCAAATGGCTCTTAAACCAAAAGATGCTCAAACTCACAAATAATAAGAGAAATAAACAATAAAACTGAGAGACATTTTTTTCCCGCTCTCAGATTGGTTGGCAAAAATTCAAAACACACACTATGTTGGCCAAGTTGTGAGGAACAGACAATTTCAAACATGACTGATAGGAGTATAAGCTGGTACAGCCCAGTACAGGGCAATTTGGAAATGCCTAGAAATGTTGCAAATGCATGTATCCTCAAACACTTTCAGATGTATTTACACATGAAAACTGAACTATATTCACACGTGCAAACTGAGCAATATCTGAAATACTTTCAGATATATTCACACATGCAAACTGGACTATTTTAAGACTGTTTTTCATCGCAAAAAATCAGCTTACATGTTCATCATTAGAGAACTGTATTGATAAAATTAGGTGCATACATATAGTAAAAATACTCTGAAGTGAGCAAGAGAGATACATTAGGATTTCCAAGAGATAGTGCTATGTGGAATCATCAAAAAGGAGAAAAAAATTATAGTATACTATCATGTGAAATAAAAGAAGGTAGTTTTTAAAATGTATTTTCTTGTATATGAATAAAGAAAGTATATGGAATTATAAAAAAAACAATAACATTGGTAACATTTGCCATGGATTTGGTAAAACGGAAATTGTTTTTACTGTATTTTTTTGTACTTTTTGTTTGTTTTGAACCACATAAATACATTGCCTTTCAAAATTAAATGAATTAAAAATTTAAAATGTCCTAGTAGCCAGGAGATATAGAACAATAGAAACAGATTATGGATGTTGACGCGGAACTGCATAAGTTGAATGAGCTGGCTTCTTGCATCTTCTATGTGGGTCTATTGCAGCCTGGAGAGATCTGTGCTGCAAAGTAGAAATACATGTTCTATGATGAGGGTGACACCTACAGGACAAACTGAGAATTGTTCTGTATTTTTTTCTTTTTTTTCTGATGAAAAAATTTAGTAGGGCACAAAGCATGGGCAGTAAGCATGAATTTCCCTCTAGAGTTGCTAGAGATGAACGTTTTGATGATAATAATAAAGATATTGCAAACACAACATTTTTATATAAGGTACACAGAGAAGCAGTGTGAAAGAGAGGGATAGATAGAGAGAGAGTCCTCTGGATACAAACATTGGCTTTGTCACTCCCCAGCTTTAGGCAATGCAACTTAACATTTCTGAGCTGTAGAACCCACACTTTTATATTAATTATATTATATTATATTATCTTTATTATATTATATTTATTATATTTATTATATTATATTATATTATATTATATTATAAATAATATAATATTTTTCTTCCAAGGTTGTTGCCTCTTAATCTTTGAAGAAGGATTAATAGCCAAGAAATCTTAAACCCTACAATTGTTTAATCTCGGAGGCTATTCCAGGTCCCCAAGCCCACCCCTTCAGGAAATGAAATGCTAAACAGACACAGCCCATAGAAGGGGCATCCTGGCCAAAGGTCTCCAAAAAAGGATGACCAACTGTGTGATGGAAGAACTCGGAGGCTTTGATAAGGGTTTGAGGTCAGCGACCTCTGTGGGTTGCTTCCTGGTCTCCTATTTTCCAAATAGGAGGTTTTATTTCAATGTCATTGTTTCTCCCTTAAGTGTGTAATGTGAGTTATAGTTTTCTTTTAATCATAGTTTGCTGGACAATGAGAAGCTACATTAGGACCCAATCAAGAAGATTCTGGATTAGAGTAATAACTGGTTTATTTATGAATTTGGGGTTATTTATCTGATGTGTAGATGAACAGTTTTTATATATGGACATCTTTGATATGGACATCTTTGAAAATATATGCATGGATAGAAGAGTGGGTGGTCCAGTGACTCAAACCTGGGAAAATAGAGAAACACATCCCTCTGTCTGCAGTGATGATTCAAGGACAGCACATGACACATTTGAAGTCAATAAGAGTCAGATCTCACTCTTTGCGCTGAACTTGGAACTGTGAGAATGAAAGTCTGAAGCTACCTCAGGCCACTGCAAAAAGGAAGACCCGTGAGAATAGAGCCAAGAAAAGGTAAAGAAGAGAGAAGGAGCTAGAAGGCGAGACAGGAAAGACAAGGAACAGCCAGGCTTGATGACATCCTTCGAGTCCTTCATCAGGGTGTCTCTAGGTATACCCGCAAACTTTTGGGGACTTTTCTTTTATGACATCACTCTGTTGCTTAAACCAAATGGAGTTTTCTACCACTTTTAATTTAATTAATTCTTATTAATTTATATAAAAAATGTTGTTCCTCCTCATAAAAAGAAATCCATAATAAAACTACACAGAAATAACATTTTTCATCTACCATATTGACAAAAATCCACATGTGGGATAGCATGGACAAGTCGTGGAGTAAAGGCATTCAGACACAGGGTTGGAGGGAATGTAAATTGCTGCAATTCTGAAGCAGGGAAGCTTGGAAATGCTATAAAAATTACAAATGTATCTACCCTTTGACCCAGAAAGTCATGTCTATTAATTTAGTGTTCACTTATACTTTGTACCAGAGAAAGACCAATGTCCTGGTTATTCTCCGTTTATCTCTTGACCCCATTTCCTTTTTCAGTCCTTTTCCGCCATGCTTTCTGCTCCAGGAAGCTGACTTCTATCCACTGTATCACACAGGCTCCTCTGCCCTCGGTTTTAGGTTGGGTTAATGGAGAGGTACACCAACAGGAGGAGTTTGGAAGACAGAAGGAGAGAGGTCAAGATATTTATTCCACTAACTCCTGCCTTGACAAGAGTGATTCTGGAAGAGATTTTTATTTCTTTATCATCACAGCTAATGTCAAATGACTCCTTCAATGACTACAGCTATCACGAGATCCCGATGACACCAATTCCTTCCCATAGTCCCAGCAGGCCAAATGTTGGTAACAGATTTCTGCTGCAGCTAATTACTGTGTGTTCACTATCCTTTCTCGGTTCCCCTCTCCCTATCCATCTGCGATGATTAATTTTATGTTTCAACTTACCTGGACCACAGGGTGCCCAGATATTTGGTCAAACATTTTTCTGGGTGTTTCTGTGAAGGTACTTTTGGATAAAATTAACATTTAATCAGTAGACTGAGCAAAGCAGATGGCCCTCCATAATGTGGGTGAGCCTCTTCCAACCAGCTGATGGCCTGAGTAGAACAAAAGGCTGAACCTCTTTCCTGGGTAAGAGAAAATTCTCCTGCCAAAGTTCTTCAAATACATTTCTAATAGTAACTCTGAGCCAATCAGAAAATTCATTGGGCTGTGGATCCACTGAGAGAAAGTTATGCAGAAGAAATAGCTTCCCATAGTTCCCTGCATGAGCTCCTGGGTCAGAGCCCACGTTGCTCATCGGACATGGTTTCTCAGCTTTCCCTATAAGCTCTCCGTCTGGGCTTCCCTGCGTCACTGCTCCTGGCACACAGATCTCTGACTCCCCTTCCGGACTTTCACTCCCCACCTCCAGCATTTTTGTAAGGTCTAAGACCTATAATAAATGTCTTCTTCCCATAAATTTTATCCTGAATCCTGAATAATACAGATAAACATAAATCAGTTGACAGCAGCTACACCTGAAAAGGAGAATGAAAGTCTTAAACTTTCAACTCAGTCAAACTCATCTGGACTTCTGATCTACAGAACTATTAAATAATAAATCGGTGATGTTTAAGCCACTAAGTTTGTGATAACTTATTACAGCAGCAATAGAAGACTAACATGCTGCCATTTGTGTAATAAAAGTAGGCAGTATTATGTATTCATATTAGTATATATATATGCATTAAAATTATCTTTTGAGGGATCATGAATAAAAACTAGGTAAATGGAAGTGATGGTGGAGGGAGATGATTTATTATATACCTTTTTATACTTCCTGATTTTTTAAATCATATAAGTATTCTCTATTCAAAAACTGAGAAATGCTTTTTTTAAGGAAAAATACAATGCTAATACTTATGTATATTGGAGCTATAAAATTCTAAACACATGTATGAGTTTAGCAATATGAGCCATCACACACATAAATTGGCTTCTATCTTCTAGAATTTCTGGTCTATTACAGCCTTGAGAGATCAGAGCTGAACAAGAAGATATTCTGTGGTTATAGCGGCACCTGCAGGACAAACTGAGAATTTTTACATATTGGTTTTAGTTTTTTCTTCAAGGCATACCTTGGAGGGAGTGAATGTTGAGTCCTCAGTAAAATAGCTAAGCAGAAAAGTTTTAATAATGACTGATGAAATTGTAACCAAATATATATTTTCACAGGTCGTGTTGGGCAGAAATGCAGAATGGTGAGATAAATGTAGGTTGAAAAGCCTGATACACTTGGCTTCACATTGTCTCTATCACTTCTGAGTGTTAGTTTCTGCACATATTAGTTTCTTCACAAGCACAAACCTGCCCCTGTTGCAGAGTTGGTGTAGTATTAGAGAGAGTGCACGCAGTGTGCTGAATTTGGAGTTTAGCATACAGGTAGTTTTCAGTAGTGAGTAAGCAGCATACTTTTGCACTTTGAGTATCCTACAGTGTCACTAAACTCAGAAGGCTAATGACCATATAAGGCTCACCCTGTTTCAACCCAATTCCCACCTTGATGCATATCCAGCATTTTAAACTTTCCACAAACAAGCTCCTCACATCAAGGACCATTTAGCTTTCTTGAAGCTCTTAATATCAAAACAGCACAGTCCCCTTTCCCCACTCCTCACTACGCTCATGGCTTGGAGCTATTTTTTAAAAACTCTTAGTGTCTGTTTCATTTTTTCAGAAAAAATTTCAAGAATTATGTTTATACATTTTTTAAAACCTGACACTAACATGTATTTATCCACATCATGGCATGACATTTTCTTCTCTGGGACTGTTATTAAGCTTGAGCATGACCTTTCTTTACCTTCAGAACATAAAGGTTCTTCTAAGTCTCTGTCAGCCATATATACGTGTGCACAGCATTGCATTTTTAGAGTGACATGCTCCTGTATGTGTGTAAGACTAAAACAAAATAGAATTTGAGGTCAAGAGCTGAAAAAAATTCATTAGTCATTTCAAACCATGAATAAATTTAAAAGGTTTTGTAACTCAGTAAAAGGAATATTTTCTAGTGCGACAAACTAGTCAGGTCTGACTTTCAAAAGTAATCCAATAAACATTAGAAAATACATATAAAGTTATGCTTAAACCCAAAATAAAACGAGGATTGATTCCCTGCTCCCTAATGTTTAGATCGACTAGAGAAGAGAAAACTAGACAGAAAAAGGATGTGATGATTATGATTTGAAATAACGCAGAATCTAGACAGAAAGAAACAAGAGAAGAAAAGAACCCTGTGTTTCCAGGCAGATGGTGCTGCATGTCATAAATATCATGAGAAGATAATGACTCAGGGGGTCTGGGCTGGTCAAATGACACTCTGATGGGGGATTTCAACAATCCAGATGACAGAAATTAGAAAAAGTGACTAGTCATGATTACTGAAACATCTGTGCTGTGGTCGACATAAGTTAGGCTCAGCCACAGAATAATGAACACACAATATGGCAAATATAGTGGTAATATATAATATTGATAACTACAAAATATTGCCAAAGAATTCAGACATCAAGTTAGAGAATTTAGAAACCACGTGGTTTTATATGACCATGTGGATACCATGTTCCCTGATACTAATAAAGTTAAAAACAAAGGGACGGTTGACATTCAGACACCATAAATGTCACAGGCCAGAGACAGTCATCACTGAAATGAATATCTCCAAGATGGAAAATTAGATAGCCCACCCCAAACAACAGTTTAAGTGCTAAACCATGGACAAATTATAGAAAAGCAAAACAGTACTGATGGAACTGGAGAAATAGCATGAGTATAATACACACATACAAGACAAACTGTAATTCAGATAAGTGTAGATGAAATGAAGATCAGAACGTTTATAAGCTAGGATCTCCCCAGAAAAGAATTACAATTATAGAGCAACGAAAAGTAAAGGTGGGATATAGTGATATCCCAGTTGAGATAAACACTGCTAGGACACAGATAGACTACTGAAAGATATGGGGAAGATAAACTTGCATGCCAGAATGGACTTCAGAGAAACAGAAGAAAAAGTCATATTAAGAAGTCTATTAGAATAGAAAAGAAAAGGAAGACCTACAGTTAATTTTAGACATGAAAATGAATAGAGTATTCCAATCTTATAGACGGTCAATCTCCATGAGACAGAATAATAGACCACACAGGGATGAAAGGCTGTCATGCAACCCCAAACCGAAGAATCAGTCTATTCCAACAAAGAGAGGAAAGGTATCATAATACAAAAGAACAGGAATAAACTCAGGCCTAAGACAAAGACAAAACCTAGAGCTCCAAACCAGAAACTTAGCATTCTTTGATCCTCCCAGATTAGAAGATTTTCTGTATATTATTTATTAAAATGTAATTAAATTTTTAAAATGTTAGAATTACTAGATACAGGATTACACATTTCAGTAGTTTCAGGAAACTGTCCAAGTGTGCATAAAAGAAAAAGAAAGGTAAAATTCAAAATGTTAGGAAGAACCACATGAATAGGAGTCCTGGTAAAATGAGACCTAAGATTAACTAGATGCCTCATCAGAATTTATGAAATATCCTTACTCTGAATAAATTTATGATGTATGCAAACTTTGATTTAATCACTGGAACAGATGTAATTTAAAAATTACAAGATACTGGAGAAAACAAAATCAATTCAGCAATACATGTTTCTACTGGAAAGGCAGAATCGGCACCAGTGACTGTACTTACATTAGGTTGTGAAGTGTTGTATCTGTATTCCCATCAGTAAAGTTTATTCTTGAAAGTTTTATAAAATGTATTTGTTGTTTTTATTGTAAAAACACTATTTTAACTTTGATTCATTTCTTTAATGTGTATAGATGAGCTAAAAAGTTGGATTTGTTGGTAATATCTTTCTAGAAGCATGCTCCTTTCATCTAGGTTTTCAAGTTCATTGCCATAAAATTTTTATTGAGGAGGCAGTAGTAACTCAGTAGTTCCTTTTTGATAACCTTCTAAAGTTGCGAAAATAGTACAAAAGTAGTACAAATATATCCTGTATTACCTTCACCCAACCACCATTCCCCAATGCTAACATTCTACATACACTAGTAAAATATGAAAACCAGAAAATGGATATTGGCATAAAACTGCATCCAGATCTTATTTGAATTTTATCAGCCTTTACATGCACTGATTTATTTTCTGTATAGTCTGTGAAATGTTATCACTTTTATAAATTTATGTAGCTACCTTCACAAGATATGGAACTGTTCCTCCTACCTCCCCTGACAACCACTGGTCTGTTCTCTATCTTTATAATTTTATAATTTCAAAATTATATAAATGGATTTATGTGGTATGCTACTCTTTGATACTGGCTTTCTTCACTAAGCATGGTTAGTGATATTGAACACTTTATATCCTTATTTAATATCTTTATTCTTTTAGATTAAGTGTCTGTTTTAGTCTTTTGCCCTTTGTCTAACTGGGTTATTTGGGATTTTATTGTTAAATGTGTGTTTTGCACATATGCTTTCCTGGTCTGTACCTCTTAACGGGATTTCTCACAAAACAAAAGTTTTTAATTTTCATGAAGTCCAATCTGTCATTTCTTTAAATGGATTGTGCTTTTGGTATCACATCTGCAAACTTTGCTTAGTTCTAGGTAACAAAGATTCTTTTCCAAATATCACTCTATAAGTATTAGAGATTTATATTTTACATGTAGGCATGTTCCATTTTGAGTTAATCTTTGTGTAAGGTGTGAGGTTTTTGTCAAAGTTTATTTTTCTAGCTATGAATGCTCAATTGTTTTAACACCATATGTTGAAAATACTATTCTTCCTTAGCTGATTTTTCTTCAATTTCATTCTTTTTAAAAACATTTTTAGTCAACTTTAGTTTATTTTCTGTTCTATATAAATTTTATATTAAGATGGATTATAGCACAAAAAATATTGTGAGGACTTTAATATGAATTGTAACCAAATCTATAAGCAAATTTAAGAAGTATTTATATATTACTGTTGAGGCTTCCAATTGCTTTTGTTTATTTCCATCTTTTTAAAATTTCATCAGTATTTTGTACTTTGCATCATACAGTCCTATAAATCTTTTCTTAGACTTATGCCTAGAATTTCATTTTTGAGAGATTTTAATTGGTTTTGTCTTTTTTACTTTTGGCTTTCAATTGTTCAGTTCTAGAATATAGAAATATGATGAGTTTTTAGTGTTGACCTTGTATTTTTTGATCCTGCTAAATTCACTTATTAGTTCTAGGGTATTTTGGGGAGTGAGTAGGGATTTTTAATGTAGACTGAGGCTCTCCAAACTACAGCCTATGTCACAAATCCAGCCCGTTGTCTGTTTTTGTAAATAAATTTTCAGAAACACATGCTAATTTGTTTATGTTTTACCTATGGGTGCTTTCATGCTGTAATAGCAAAGCTGAATAGCTGTGACAGAGATCATATTGCCTACAAAACTGAAACTATTTACTATCTATCCCCTTACAGAAAAAGGTTGCTGACATGTGGTGTAAACGATCATGTCATTTGCAAATGGAGGCAATTTTATTTCTTCCTTTATTGTTTGTGTGCCTTTGAAATCCTTTTCTTCTTTACTGTACTGTCATAGAAGGCCAAGAACAACGCTGAAACTTTAATTCTGCCTAGCCTGTAACGAACGGTCCCTCCCACATGGTGTCAGTGTACATTTTGGGGTGAGACTGGATTTCTGCTCCCACTCGGCAGTAAGAAGGCACTCTTTCCTTTCTAATCATTGTGATATCATAGGAGGCCTAATGGAGAGTCAGGACTTTCACATTGCCCAGTAGTAACAAAGCCAACTCCACCTCGACCTGGGCGGAGACCACAGCGGGCAGCTGGAACTCCCGCGGCTGCGCAGCAGTAACTAGCGGCACCCACTGTGGGTGAGTGATTAAGCTGAGCTTCCACCTGCACCCTCCTGCACCTCCTTCCTCTGACAAAGTAATGCCAGAAAAAGCCAGTTAACACAGAAGGTTTAAACAAGATCCAGGATCTCCTAACGTATTATGAAAATGTTCAGGTTTAAACAGAAAATCCCTTGTCATAGAAGAATCAAGATCTCAAACTTAATGAAAGGAAGACAATCAATAGATATAAACACCGGTATGACAGCAATGTTAGAATTGTCTGAAAAAGATTTTTTAAAAGCCATGATAAAATGCTTCAACAAGCAATCACAAGCCTGCTTAAAATAAAATTTTTTTTAAAGTTTAGGAAGGAAAAATCTCAGCAAAGAAATAGAAGATGCTATGAATGACATAAATGAAAAATACAATAACCGAAATAAAAAATTCAGTGGATGATGAGGTCAATACCAAAATAGAGGGAACAGAGGAAAGAATCAGTGAATTGAAGATAGAACAGTTGAAATTATCCAAACCACACAACAGAGAGAAAATAAACAGGAATAAAAGTACACAGGTCATGCTCTCCAACCACAATGAATTAAACTGAGACGCCATAGGTGGGCAGTTGAGGCTTATATGCCACTTTGATCCAAGGAGAAGTGGGTAGTGGTTTGGGACTTCAAAAGGGAGGAGAGCAATTCACATGAAGGTGGTAAAGCAAATGTTTGGTAAAAAAATGTTTGCTGGGCGGTGCAGAGACAATGGGGCAGGGGTGGTTCTGATCTCTAGGCTCTGCTGAGTCTCCCCCACCACACACAGCTCATATTCTTTGTAGATCTCTCTGGTGACATCTAAATTCTTTCAAGCAGTTAGGAGGAAGGTCGAAGGTTCTTCCTGAGTCTTTCATTTCTTAAAAATAAAATAACTCTTATGCCAGAGAGACAAATTTTGGGGTTGACAAATTTTGCTTCCTTACACTCCCTTCCCTCAAGGTAGCACCAAGTTTGAGAAAGGCAAGATTTTTCACTGTTTTCATTTGTAGGATCACTTTTTGATTTTTAAATTCACCCTTCCAACTGACAGTTCATCCCATGGGGGTCCCAGCTCTATGCAGTGGGATCCTGTCTGAATTTCCATCTTGGGGAGGCCTGAAGGTTTGCTTCCTGCTCTAATGTCCTGTGAGACCACCAGATAGAAAACTCGAGGTCACCGTAACTCTCAATGCCCTTTAGCAGTTTATAGCTTCTCAATTCCTCATCTCATTACCTGTTCACTCCTTATGTCCTCTGAAATTTGGATTTTGCTGTCTTTATTTTAAAAATTCTAACTCTGAATTCCAGGAGAAATTAACTTATCAAACTAAAAATTTGTTTTTGAATATTTTATCTAGAATTTTTAGAGTCTTTTTCTAAAAAGTTGATTTTTTTAAAAGCATTCTGCCATATTCTTAGAAATAAAAGTCCTTTCACAGTGTTAGTAAGTTGGGTGATTCTAGTCTCATGCAATATAATTGAGATAGCTGGGGAATAAAAACCAGGAGACAGGAATGATAACCTGGCTCTGCTCTTTATGAAGCATGTGAAGCCAGGCAGTGAGCTCTCTTTTCTGAGCCTCTTTTTCATTTGTTTGTTTGTTTGTTTTACCATTGAGGAATGAAAAAAGGTAGATTAAATGATCTCTAAGTCTTCTCCACTTAAAAGGTGTACTATTTTGATATTGTAGCTTATTAGAACACCTGCTGGCCTGTGAATCCAGGGTCCTGAATTTTAGATTTGGCTCTGCCTCTCTCTAGCTTCCTGCTTTTAGCCACATCACTTTACTTTCTGAATCTTCATTTCATTTACAAAATGAAAGTGAATAATGTACACGTTTATGTGCCAGATTTTCTTTACCATTTACCTCTCAGTGGGCCCTTAGGTTGTTTTCATATCTTGGCTATTGTGAATAATGCTGCAATAAAAATAGGGATGCAGACATCTCATCAAGATACTGATTTCATTTTCCTTGGGTATGTACCCAGAAATGGGATTGCTGGATCATTTGTTAACACTATTTTAAACTTTTTAAGGAACTTCCATACTATTTGCTATAAAGATGTACCAATTTCATTCTCACCATTCCCTTTCTCCACGTCTTCAACACTTACCTTTCTTTTTGATAATAGCCATTTGTGACAACACAGATGAACTTGAAGGACATTATGCTAAGTGAAATAAGTCAGACACAGGAAGACATCAACTGTATAATGTCCCTTATATATGGAATCCAAACAAGTTGAACTCATACAGAACCAGAGAGTAGAACAGTGGTTGCCAGGAGGTGGGAGAAATGGGGAGGTGCTGATCGAAGCGCACAAACCTTTGTTGGCGCTGAGTAAGTTCTGGGGATCTACATCATGGTGACTGTAATTAATAACGCTGTATTGTATACTTAAACTTTTCTAGTAGCCCTTACGTGTTCTCATCGCACAAAAAGTAACCGTGTGAGGTGATTGATGTATTATTTAACTTGATGGTGGGAATCATTTCACAATGTATATATACATTAAATCATCGCGTTATACACTAAAAAAATTGCAATGTACAACTTAAACACATCATTTTTATTTGTCAGTAATCCTTCAATAAAGCTGAAAAATAAACAATATAAAATAAATTTTAAAATTAAATTTAAAAAATGAAAGTGATAATATTTACTTCACAGAATTATGAAATCCAAATTAGATATTATTTATAAAAGTTTTTGGCATATAAAAGGTGAATAATAAGTATTAGACATATCCAAGTATACAGAATTAAATGATCTCTCAGTTCCTTAATGTTCCAAAAATCTCTAATGTCAACCAAAGTCAGCTCTTAAAATTAAAAAAAAAAAAAAAATTTGCTGCAGTTCTAACATAAGCTCTCTAGAGGTCTCCATTGCCGAACAAATCAGCATACGTTTTACTATCGGTTGTGAAAGTTCAGAAACTGGATCTATCAATCTCTTGTCGAATTCAACATTCTCCTACGAGATTTTTTTTTCACTTGTGAGGCTAAATTATTTGATTTTCTGGATATATCAATCTTTTTTTCATTCAAGAAGAATCTCCTAAGTCTCATTAGCAGCTTTGGACTGGGAATTGATACAATACTATCCATAAACATATTATGATTTTTTAAAAATGAATTTGTTTCTCTCTCATTCCCTCTATTTCAAAAACCATTGGCCTCAGATGTCGACCTATGCTTTTCCAAACTCAGGTTATCCATCAGAATAAACTAAAAACATAAAGGGGTGGTGGAAAAAAAAAAACCAAAAAAGCACTTAACCACTGTTACCCACAGTAAGCTATACATTTCAGGTAGTGCCTATAACACTCACATGTATTTAACTAAAACTAATGTTTCACAAAACAATAGTTATCCTTATAGAGGGAGTTGCACTTTTATATTTTCTATTCTATTCTATCCTATTCTTTGTAATAGGGCTTTTAACACACTAGTTTATTCCATGACTCGGTAAGGGATGCTAGCAGTTGTTTGAAAGTTGCTGTAAGGGGATGCAAAAGTTAAAAAAAAAAAAAAAAAGAAGAAGAAGTTTGGCCTAGTCTAGTGTGCAATGTGTACTGAGTGACCTTAAAAGACTTTGTGAAGTGTCAAGTGAACATGGCAAACAAAATGTACGATATGATTCCGTTTCTACAAGGAATGTGAGTATACATATATACTTATTTAAAGAGATTGGTAGGATGTTGTGCTGGACAGTACCTTTTTTCTGACTCAGGTTAGAACTGGCCGCAAGTGAACTTGTGTAAGATTTGGAAGGCAGAGGCAAAGCGGCAGCCATTACTCTCAGAAAATCACTGTGGTCAGAAACGGGGGTGGAACTGGGTCAAACCTCCCTGCCTATTTGTTCTTCCCAATCTCTGGCCCTGATGTTCCCTAGCAGCCATGAACCGATCAGAAGGTGCTTGTCTGCAGATCCACTGGGAGGAAGTTATGCAGAGGTAATAGCTTCTCTTAGCTCCCTACACGAGCTCCTGCACCAGAGCTCACGTTGCTGGTCGGACAAGCCTGCCTGGCTTCTCAGCTTTCTGGACAAGCTCCAGGCCTCGGCTTCCCACGCCACTGCTCCTGGCATGCTGATCTCTGACTCTCCTTCAAGACTTTCACTCCCCACCTCCAGCATTTTTGCAAGGTCTAAATCCTATAATAAATGTCTTATTTCCATAATTTTTATTCTAAGTAGTAAGTATAAATCAGTTGACAGTAGCTACATCATCCAAAAAGAGGAAAATCAGTGACAGAAAATATAAAAGAGGAAGTATACTTTTCTTTGCAGATATTTAAATCATATAAAATTTTATGAGAGAATGTATTAATACATTAGTTACATAATCAAGAAAGAGAGAAAAGGAAAGAAAATTCTTCTAAGATACCAAAGCACATGCAGACACAGGAAAGTACAAAGCAGAAAATAATATCACCATTTTCCAACCATTTTAGAAAGGATGTAAGTAACATTTATATTCAAATAAGTGACTTTAAAAATGGTAGTAAAAAAAGACAACTTCCAGAATTTTCAAAAATTCAATATCATGAAGGGGAAAGTGAAAACAGTAGGTAAGAGCAGTGCTTCTCTGTTCTTAAGACTCATTCAAATGACCTTGGAAGCTGCTTCAAAAATTGCTTTTGATTCAGTAAGTCTGGGCAGGGCCTGATAGTCTGCATTTCAAGCTCATGTACAGGTGATGTTGATAATACTGATTCATGGATTATGCTTTGAGTAACTAAGTTCAAGGAAACAAATAAAATCAAATGCTATGCTATGTGTGAACTTAGGTTAGATATTGTTTCAAAAGGGGGAATCAATAAACATCATGGACTAGGTGTTAGAAGATATTGTAAAACTGACGGGGTAGTGTTAATGTGGTTATATAAAAGAATGTTCTTAGAAAAGGCATCCTCAAGTAGTTGGTGTAACATGTATGCTATGTATAGCTTTCTATGAGTGTAGAGATAAATTTCTCTTGCTGTTAGTAACTTATAATATAGTAACTCTTATTTCTGAAAAATATAGACGAAGAAACAAATGTAGCAAATGGTGATTAATTGGTCCCAAGTTGCTAGCAGTGGAGGTGAAATATGATATGCTAGTTTTGAAACGATAATGTTGAACTTTACCTGAGCCCCCATGCTCCTGTAAAGCTGCAATGGTTATTTTTAATCATTTTCTGAGAAAAGTTATAACCACCCTTTTCTTTGTGACTTAAATAACATTTGTAGATGACTCCCTTGTTTACTCAGGATGAAGCCAGATACAGATCCTTCAAATTCCCATTCTTCATCATAAAAGATTAGTTGAATGCTTGTCCCCATTGACCAATTTAAACAAAATACTAACTTGACTAAACTTTAGTCAGGCTTCTCTGCTCCCAGAGCCTTGAGCTTGGGCCTCTGAGGTTAAGCAAGCATTGTCAGATCATGCCACCTGCTCACCCTCTGCCCAACTCCCAGTTCTTTCCAGCCTTGTTTACTCCTCCCCATAAAACAAAAGTCCTTTCTGCCTGACTGTTGAGATGCTTATAGATCTTGTAATCAGGAACTTTGTTCTCTCTATTGCAAGGTCTCCCTCTCTTTATTGCAATAGTCTTTTTGGATGAAATCTCTACTTACTTAAGTCCAAATTTATTTTTTTTATCTGACAGAAGTGTAAAGTGAGAGAGAAACATTGCTCTGCAAAAGTAAGTGAGAGAAGGCAGCAACATGCTGGATTAGGGGAAATCTTGAAGCCAGGATGCAGGAATCTAAGAAGGCAAATGCTGCAAGGGACAAGGGCACAGGAGGGGACCCTGATCACTTCTCAGGTGACTCTGCTTTATGACTCTGCAGAATAACCTCAAGTAGTATATTGTACTTGGTGTGATTGTATTCCATTCGGAAGATGGTAAAGGGGCTGATTTGCAGCAAGTTGGGCATCTGACGGAAAGAATCAGTCCAGTAGACAATGGCTATCGTAGGGGAGCAAAATTTGCCATCCTGAAATGTGTCTCTCTGGTATGAGGGCTAATTTAGGCTGATTATTTTTAAGAAACAGACAACTCAGGAAATTTTTCTTGTTACCTTCTCCTTAAGTGCCTAAAAGAATTTAGATAAAGGGCCTGTTTCTCCTAATAGAGTTATCACCAGAGGTATCTTCAAAGAATGTGGGCTAAATATGATGGGGAGACTCACTAGGGCCTGGAAAGCAGAATCTGCTCTGTACCTCATTGTCTCTACATAGCTCAGCAAACATTTGTTTACCAAATATTTGCTTTTCTATCTCCATGTGAATTATCCTTCTCTCCTTTAAATCCCAAGCCACTTCCCTCTTCTGCTTAGCTCAAGATGGAATATAAGCTTCAAGTGCCTGATTTGTCCTTAGGCTGCCAATACAAAATCAAATAGAATTTTCTTTTGTTTTTCATCTCTGAGAGTACGAGTAGCTAAACAATGAACTTCACATACCTTATTTCAAATCTATACAACTCTGAAAATTTTATATCTATATAGCTCTGAAAAATGAGCCTCATTCTCCATGTCTTATACCTGTAGAAATTCTGTCGAGGCTGTTAAATACCTTTGTAAAAAGAAAAAACTAGTAAGTGGGAAGCGCTTTTCCCGGATGCCCTATATGAAAAAATGTGTTTCTTTCCAGTGTTTCCATCAGTGTTTATGCAAATTTCTTTGTCTAACAGTTTTGATGGGAAATCTGTGATCACCCACCCACCTTAAGCCATGCCCCAGAGGTTCAGCAAAGATAAATAACAATTCTCAGTTTTTCCTGCAGGTGTCACCCTCACCATGCGCTAGGTCTTTTGAGCTCTCAGAAGTCTTCTCTTGGTATTGCAATTCATCAGAAAAGTCTAAAAGTGTAAGTGAAAAATCTCTCTTTTACCACTGTTAACCCATCTGCCAAGTTTTTATGCCCCAAGTAGAAAAACTATTATTAGCTTCCTCTCTATCTTCCCCAAGCAAGTTTATGCATATGCAAGCAAATATAAGTATATATTACTTTGCCATATTGTTTTACACAAATATTACACAAGCTGTTCTGCAGTTTCTCCAGATTAATATATCTTGTATCTTCTTCATTTTTAAACAACTGGATGGTATTCCACTTTATAGCTGTATTAGAATTCACTTAATGAATTCTCTACCTTTTAGGTTGGTTTAAAACTTTGGTTTTTTCATCATCCTACTACTACTATTAATAAATAATAATAATAATAATAATAATAATAATAATAATAATAATAATAGTAAGCACTTGCTCCAGGTCGGCACTGCACTTATTTCTACTTAAGCCAAACCACGGCCCCATAAAGAATGTGTTTTATAAATGAAGAAATGGAAGCAAGGAAAGGTCAGACTACTGGCCCCACATTGCCTGGCCAGTAAGTGGATCCAGGATAGTAAATAGGGGGAGACAAAGGGGGTTGACAACACTTGGGGATTGGAGCCCAGTGACTCTACAGACAAATGTGGGGATGGGAGGGAGGGGGAAAGAGTGGAGTACCTCCCACCACCACACAGGTGAGGACGATCTACCTTCCCAAAATGATGTTCCTGAAGGCTGGGGATTTCCAGTTCTCAGGACCTAGCCCATGGTCTGAATGTTGATGTGGTAATTTGTGTCAAAGAGGAGAAGTTATATAGATGCTGGTGGAAAATGCATTCCAGGAACTAGCAGCCACTCTCATTAAAGATACCACCTGTATACCATTCTCCCTATCTTCTCTTCCATGCCAGGGCCTAAACAGTGTCACTATTTGGCTCAAGTTTCTCCTCAGCCATGTCCTACTATCAACCTTAATTATGCTGGTGTATATTTTGATGGCTGTCTTTGTCTTTTTGGGGTACTATAACAAAAATACCATAGACTGTGTGGTTTAAACAACAATCATTTCTCACAGTCTGGAGTTGAGAAAGTCCAAGAATAACGTGGCAGCAAACGTGGTGCGTGGCGGGAGCCAGCTTCCCTGCTCACAGACAGCTTTCTTCTCACCATGTCCGCTCATGGTGGAAAGAGGGCAAAAGCTCTCTAACGTCTTTTTTATTTAAAGATCACTGATTCCACTCATGAATACTCTACTCTCATGAACTAATCACTTCCCAAAGCCCCACTTTCTAATACCGTCATTTTTGGAATTTGAAGTTCAACATATTAATTTTGAAAGGACACAAATATTCAGTCCCTAACAATGACCTTTCCAGCACCTTGCATGCTGGTCTTGATCCCACTGACCTCCTGCTGCTAGTACATATGGTGCCTTTGGGCAAATTAGAAAAAATTATAACTAGATGCTTTATAGGTCTGGATTCCAGAAATAAAAAGCCATTCCTTTCTCTCTCTCTTAGTCTTCTTTTTTTATGGAGTGAGCATGAGAATAACTTCAGCTTTGGCCACTTTTATATGTATAGCCTGGCAGTACCTTGCCTCATACCTGATCATTTCCAGGACTTTTTTTTTTTTTAAATTGATGTTACGTGGAAACGTGGTAGGAAACTGCTGGACCCTCATGCATATGTAAGTCAAAGTAGAGGACAGTTACCCTGTGGGGTAACCACTAATGCGAGATGTGATTCAGTGCATAGTTTTTCTTTCTCAGAAGGAAAGCAAATGTATTCATTTCTATTGCTACTGTAACAAATTGACACACCTTAGTGACTTAAAACAACATGAATTTGTTTTCTCAAGTTCCCTAGGTTACAAATTCAGTGGAGCTGGATGGGTTTCTCTGCTCTGGGTTTCACAAGACCAAAATCAAGGAGTCTGCTGGTTGAGAGCTTCTCTGGACTCTCTGGGGGAGAATCTGATTGTAAGCTCAGTCACATTGTTGCAATAATCCAGTTTCTTTTGTTTACAGGTCTGAGGTTCCCATTTCCTTGCTGGTTGTCAGCCAGGCGATGCCCTTAGCAACTAGATCCTCTCTCCAGCCTTGTATATGCGCCCCAGCACCTCAGAGACAGTCACGGCAGGCTGAACACTTCTCGCACTTGGAATCTCTCTGACTTCCCCTTTTGCCCCATCTTTCAGGTCTTCTGACTCCAGCCAGGGAAAGGTCTCTGCTTGCAAGGGCACGTGCGATTAAACTGAGTTCATCTCGATAATCCAAAATTATCTCCCTATTTTAAGATCAATTTACTAGTAGCCTTAATTACATCTGCGAAGATCTTTCAGAGTAGCCCTTATTTAGTATTTGATTGAATAACCACAGGGTGGGTATCTTGTGGAACATCTAGAATTCTGACTACCACATAATCAGTCATCTGTAGTTGTGGCCAACTTGACAACCCATTTTTATATTAGTTCTCTATCCTTACCTGCTTTGCTCTCACTATCTCTCACCTTTGCTTCGTGGGTCACACTCCCCAATGAAGTATTGTCATTTAAGCTTTATCTCTAACTCTACATATTGTAGAACTAATGTACAATTCTACCAGTGGCCCTGGAAACCAGACCTTCAGAATGGGATTCTGAAACTGGTTCCCTCACGAGTCAGATGGCAATAGGCAACCGATTCCTGGAGTTACCTGTGTAGCCTGGTGATAACCTTGGGCCTTCAGTGACTCTTTAATTACTAAGGTTCTCATTTGTGATTTATCGGAGTGAGATACAGGTGGAAAGTAAGATTTTGGGTTGTACTTTGGTTTCAGCACTTGAATGGTAGAGAAATAATGAAAATCATGAACTGTGGAAAGGGCTTTTTTCTCATTTAACTTGAGCTTTTATTTTTTATTTTGAGATCATTGTAGTCTCATGAAGTTCTGAGAAATATAGAGATTTTATGCATCCTTTACCTCCTAATGGTAAATAATATCTTGTAAAACAGCCAAAATATTGACATAGATATAGTCAGGTTACAGAATTTTTCTATCATGACAGGGGTATTTCATGTTGCTCTCTTACAGCCACACCCGTTCCTTTAACCCACAGACTTCTCATATTCTGGCAACCACTAATCTGTTCTCCATTTCTATAATTTTGTCATCTCAAGATTATTATATAAATGGAATCATTACAATATATGAAATTTAGGATTGTTTTTCACTTAGCATAATTATCCAGAGATTCATCTGAGTTGTTGTGTTGTCAACAGTTTGTTTCTTTTCATTGCTAAGTAGCGATATGGATGTGTTACAGTCTGTTTAATCTCTGACATACAGAGGTTAAACTTTAATTATGGTTTGTAAACTTTTTATACCATTCACTTATGTAAAGATAGCTGAGTTGTTTCCAGTTTTTGTTATTGATTTTTAATTTAATATCATTGTGGTCAGAGAGGATATTCTCTAAGAATTTAATTTAATTTTTAAATTAAATTAGATTAAAATAAATGTGATATTTAATATTTCAGGTGCTCTCATGAGTTTGAGCAACCAATCACACACGTGGTAGTAGCCAACTTGATAATACATCTTGTTTCCTTTTTCCCTTCTGCACTACCATTGTCTCTCATTTCTGCCTCCTGGGCCACACTCCCCACTAAGGTGTTGGCACAGAAACCTTTTTTTCGGGTTCAGCTTTCTGGTAAACTTAGGTGAAGACAGAGTATGAGTGTTAGCCTCTTCTGATTGTTTGTCATAATCCCAGGACATGTTCTGTGCACTAGTGCCAAAGTCATGTCATATAAAAGGGAGGTGGAAGCGGGCAAGCTGCAGAGGACCTTCAGCTATTAGTTTAGATGGCTTTGTCCTCAGTAATTCCCTGGGGCCCAAAGGGAATTACTAAAGATAAATCTATAATCTAGGAGAAAAAGTATATGAATTTACAGAATGAAACAACACGATAGAGAATATATTTTAGAAAAATTATCTTGAGGATGTTTTCAGTCTTGCAAGAGTGACTCAGGGTATTTCCAAGGCTCAGTCACCTTTTAAGAGCAGGAAGGGATATGAAATATTTAAAGTTCTTACGTCTTCAGAAGGAGACAAGAGAGGAGGAGGCTGAGTGTGTAGACTACTGAAGGAGGCAGCGTTGGAACTGACCTTGATAAGGGTTGGCACTGCTGTGACTTTGTGACATATGAGGAACACACTGTTTCTCTACAGGGGATAAGCTCAGAGCCAGGGAATATTTCTGAATTTCAAGTATTGAGGATCTCTGAGTCCTTCAGAGAGAGAGAGAGAGAGAGAGAGAGAGGAAAAAGCTTGGGAGCTGCCATGCTGAGCATTTGTGTTATATACTGAAGTCTAGACTCCAATAAGATTTCATATAAATGCCAACTTGGAAGGCTTGAAGTGGTACTACAATGAGAGTTCTCTCAAGTAAAGAAACTCATAGAATTAGTTAGGTTGATTCAGTCTGACAATTAGAGTTGCTAACTCACTCATAAACAAATATTCTTAGATGTAAAAAAGAATATAGAGGTTAAATTCTAAAATTTGTATCAATCGCAATACGCTTTATTGTATAAACCTATAGCAAACTACTGCTAATGTCCTGACCAGTGCTAAATTGGGTATAAATAGGCAGCAGTGGATAGCAGCTCTAGAAACTACTTTTTACTTTTATGGTCAGTTGAGGTTGTGAAATAAGAATGTAGATGCTTCATTGTGTTACCAGGTCAAATGAATCTCTAGTACTCTCTATTGAGGAAACACTTGCCATCTGGGGTGAAAAGACTTGCATCCTGAAGACTGTGCTATCTCTCAGCAGCCATGAAGTCAGCAACCAAAAACTTCCACAGTCATCCCAAATGAGAGTGGAAATCTGGCAAAGAGCCCAGTTGAAAGATTCAAGGTGACAGAAAGTAGTGGAGTCTTCAACTGGGAAAAAAAAGCCAGAATCCTATTTGAGAGTGGTGGACATTAACGCTAATTAATGAGGGTTCTAGACTGTACTGCAGTGCCTTGTGAATGGGTTGTGAAAGGCACTAGTACTTTCTCAACAATGTCACCAGAGGGTACTAAGGAAATGCATGATGATTTACCTCTGAAATCTGGCTAAACTGAAGAGAAAAGGAAGTCATTACACTCCTATGATGTAGCTCACAGATTTGACAAGAAAGTTAAACACTTTGGCTCAGGTAATGGGCAGGATTCCAAGACTGAGAAGTAGATTAAAATATCCAAGGTTGTACCGTAGGACTAGTCTGTTAGGATCCAACTGCTGTGCCTGGGCACAGTACTGACACCATCCTGTGAATTCTCTCTAATATTCTGTCTTTGAGTTTCTTCCTCCAACATTCAAAATCCCCAAGTTAAGAAGGAAACATCTGGTGTTCTTTAGATTTTCCATAATGGGATAAAATTTCTACCTCTTATAGACTTATGTGCCAATGGTTTTTTTGTTGTCGTTGTTGTTTGGTTGGTTGGTTGTTATATAAGAGGGAATATAAATGGGATTTATTCGCTGGGCAGTCAGAGATTACTAGAATGTGTCTTTTCTCTACCATCTTATTGGCTACCCGATATCCCACATGAATTCTTCCTCCCAGAATTATACTTTACTGGAAAAGTTTGTGAAGAATTGGAGTTATTTCTTATGTGTTTTTTAAAAATAAAGCTTGTTTGTGTACTTATCAAATCTTGGAGTTTTCTTTATGGGAAGGTTTTATATTAATAATTTAGTTTCTTTAACATTAGTTTACATTATAGAAATGGTCAATGTTTGACTATTTTTTTATCTTTGGAAAATTTAATTTGGACCATATTTTCTTTCCCTTGTTGAAAACATCCAATATTTCCATACATTTTGGTTTCCACTGCTTACAAAGGGGCAGTGGGTTTCCTGCAACTACATACTATACCCAACTTTCTTTAGAAAGATCAGACATTTTCTAACCTTGCTTTTGAGTATTTCTTAAAAAATGCTTTAATGGTTCCATACAAAAAATGGCAAATGAAACAAAGTAAGGTTTTATTTTCTCATTTTTACCCCTTTTCAGTACTACTTGTCAAAGGAATAGGGAGGAAGGCTTATCACACCAGTGGGTATCCCAAGGGTTGCTGCTGGGTCCTCTATGGTGCACCCATATCACTGAGGCACTGAGGCACCCTGAACTGAGGAACCTGAGGTGGTAGGTGCTGAACGTCCTTTCACAGCCACCTCACGGCATGGGGAGCTCTGGGTTGCCTGAATCTTCTTGGTGTTCCCAGGGCTCCTGGCCTTTAGAATAGCAAGGATTCTAGGACCAAAATCACGACCAGAGGTCTCCCACCTGGTGCTGCACTACCATAAGTTCATTTCCACAGGCCTAACAATGTACACTTAAAGACTCAGTGTAATTACTGAAAATAAAGTGAGAAAAAAAATTATTTACTAATTCCTGTATCAAATTACCAGAATGAAAATAAAAACATTTGTTCAATAAAACACACTTCCTTTGTCAGATGAAAACAATTTCCTTGCAAAATAATCTCAGTAATGTATATTTGTCACTATTTATATAATTTTGTCTGGTGAGGAAATTTAATTGCATCTGAACAGCTTTGTCATTTTTTCAAACAAGTAGTTTCATTAGCTTAAAAATGGATGAGGTTAGTCCATGCCCTAGCACCCTGAACACACCTGACCTTGTATGATCTTAGAAGCTAAGCAGCGTCAGGCCTGGTTAGTACTCTGGTGGGAGACCACCTAGAAATACCAGGTGCTGTAGGCTTTTAAAAAAATGGATAAGGCAGCCAAATTTAACTACTTTTGGTTGCAGAAAAACATCTCAGACATTAACCTTCATCTTCTCCAATGTTAAGAGCACATGATAAAAAGATAACCAAAGTGTCTTCTCCTACCAGGAAGCTAAGCAGCTGTTGTCATCAAATCTATCTCTAGTACTAAACACAGGGACCCTCATAAATATAAAATTAAATTCTTTTTGAGAAATAGGTTTGTGATTTTAGCTATGTGGGATTTACATTTATTTGCTAAATGTTGTATAAAAATGTGTGTTTTTCACGTCTTTATTTTCAAACACAAGGGATTTCTTCATCGTCTCAGCAAGTTCTCACACACAGAGGGCAGGCTGGCTTCTTGACTAATTTCAGAAAAAGTCTCAGCCACATGTCATGTGCTCTTGATCCCTGTAAAATCTCCTGTGGTTGGGTCACAATCTCTGTGTCCATTGCTGCCATGAGGTACTGAAAGCTTGGCTCTCCAAGTAGCTCCTGCTGTGTCTTGAGCTTCTCATGGATGAAACTCTACAGTGACACTGTGTGAACTGGGTTCTTCAAAGCCAACATTTTTTCCCTCTTATTCCGTTCTGTGGGTAGTTCTTCATCTTCTGTTACTTTTGGTTCTTCAAGATGAGACATCAACATTCAGTTTTTGTAAGTTCCTGTTTCAGGATCTTGCATCATGACTACATGTAGGCCCTTCACTGAAATGTTCATAATCCCACACAATTTATCTCAGATAATACCTGGGCTCCGGTGGAGGGTCAGCCGCTGGGGAGGCACAAGAGGCATGGGGAAAGATCGAGCTGCGTGATGCCAGAGGGAGGCCTGGAGGGACAGCCATCATTTTCCCTCTAATACTTGACTATTATAAGTCTATTTAGATATATATCTTCTGCCCATTTTGATAAGTGGTATTTTTTAGAAATATAACCATATCACCTACGTTTTCATATTTATTGGCATAAAATTATTTATAATATCTTAATATGTTCTTATTTACTTTTAATGCCTGAAAGTTTTCTAGTGAGATCTAAAGATCTAGATCTAAATTTCTAGTGAGATTCATTCTCTTCAGACTTGATATTTTTATATTTGTGCATTCTCTCTCTTTTTTTGTCTTGTTAAATGTTTATCAATTTTCAACAAACCAAACATTTTTGTTGTTGATTTTCGCTATGAGTTTATTGTCTACTTCATTAATTTCTTCCCTTATTTTTATTATTTCCTTTTTTATGTTTCTTTGGGTTTATTTTATAGGTTTTTACCTTAACTTTTTGAAACTTCTGGTCTCAGCTGTGACATGTAAAGATCTGGGAATTCATCACTCTTATCTTTACATCAAGGCAAAAGACTTATAAGGCTTGAACCACACTAACAATTGGCTTAATCTAATTGACAATTTATGATATGCTCCAACCAACAATAGCAAAGTATGAATTATTTTCAAGTGCATGTGGAATTTACAAAGATATACCATATGCTGGGCCACAAAACAAATCTCAATACATTTAAAAGGATTGAAATCATTTAGACTACCTTTTAATTTATAGATTATCAAAAAATTTAAAGCTAGACTTCATTATCCAAAAAGAGTCTCCAAATCCCCAAAATTATAGTATCTTTCCATGCAGGAAAAAATGGCAAACCCACAATTATATTTTTTGTTCATGAAAACAATGCCACTAAAAAGCGGTTTTCTAATTTCCTTTTTCAATTTCTTATGGTTATATAAGCTTTCCTTCAAATTTTGTTTATGATAAAGAAACAAAATAATAATTTCACTTCCATATGTAAGTAAAAGAAAACTCCAAGAGGCTTAAGGCTGCCTGCTGCGGAGCAGTGCCGAGAGCTCAGGTAGACACACCTGACTGCTAGCAGAGAGCCCTGATGAGAATCCATGTTACCAAATGAAGACTGAAGTGTGGTCTGTTAGGTGAAGGTTTCCTTCCTCCAAGGAAGCTGACAGGAGAGGAAACACCTGGCTTCAAGTCACTAACCAACATCCATGACAGAATTAATTTACTCTGAGTCACCTCTGGGAGGAGAAATTAAAGCATGAATGGTAAAAAGGAGCAAGACGGGAGTAATGTGGGGGCCACGACTCCTGAACCTGGGACAAGGAAGGTGTAACTACCACCCCAACAAGGCAAGGTGGCCAGGCCTCTTCCATGGATTTAAGTTTTGAGCTGATATATTTGAAATGTGTTGGATCTAATCGGTGCAATGTAAAAAAAATCAATAAAAAAAAAATGAGTGGCATGGTTGGAGATGGGTGGGTGGTTCAGAATCTGAAGCAGAGGGCAAAGGACAGCTCCATGCAGGGGGCAAAAGGAAATCTAGACAAGACTTATCGCATCCATGACATGAAGACGCATGCGGAGGTCATTTTGCACCACCTGCCCCCACCTATTTCTAAACCTTGAGTAGGACTCAGGGCTGAGGAAGAAGAGACTTTTTTCTTTTTTCTAAAGCAAAGCCATGAATAAGAATTATGCTAAAACATGGCAGTATGGAGGGATTGAGTTTTCATGTCCACTCTATTTGCAGTACTTTACTCAGCAGCCTCATGCTTCCAGAATGGATCTGAATGAACTCAGATGATTAACAGCTTTGTTAAAGGAACCAGATTCTGGGAAAAGAGGTCCAAAAGATGAAAATTACAAATTGCTGATTGGGAGAAGATAGGAGAAAGATTTTTCCCAAGGTTACGAAGGCTTAGGCATGTGGAGTAATCCTGTCAGCCTAGTTAAAAGGACATAAATATACCAAACAGCTGTGAGGACAAGTTAAAGAGAATAAAGGAGCCACTTCTAAAATCCCTATGCTGCTCTAGGTTCACTCAGTGTTGAAAGATACAGAAATACAGACTATCCCTTTGCATTCTGTATGTGTGTTTGACAAACAAAAAACAACAAAGCTGTTTAATAATTGTACCACCCCTACTTCCACTACCAAGGATGTTGTATTCAGCTAATTACCAAACACCCCCCAGAAAGATATGAATATGAATATCCTTGAGAGTATATGAGATTGTTTGTTTATCCAACTCCTGCCATCTTACATTTTATACTCAGTATTATTTTTTCCAAAACAAGTTATTAATTCTATTTTTGAATATTTAAAAATATGATCAGTAATATGAAGAACTTTACTAAAGTCTAGATTTAGGAACTAAGGGGGATGTGTCAGAGATAGCTGGTTGTCCACCAACTGCAAGCTCCTTTCTCTGTATATGGTCATGAGCTACTTAACAACTGGGATAAGTTCTAAGAAATGCATTATTAGGCGATTTCACCATTGTACTGACACCATAGAGTGCACTTATTTATTTATTTAGGCCTACAGCACCTGGTCTTCCGAGGTGGTCTCCCATCCAAGTACTGACCAGACCTGACCCTGCTTAGCTTCCGAGATCACGTGGATTGGCTATTGACCTAGCATGGCCATAGACATAGAGTGCATTTAAACAAAACTAGATGACATGGCCTACTACACACAAAAGCTATATAGTATAGCTTATTGCTCCTATGTTATAAATCTGTATAGCATATTACTTTTCTGAGTACTGCAGGCAACTACTAACTGTAACACAATAGTATCTGTGTATCTAAATATAGAAAACATACAGTAAAAATGTATAAAAAAATTTTAAAATGATTTACCTGTATAGAGCTCTTACCATGAATGGAGCTTGCAGGACTAGAAGTGGCTCTGAGTGAGTCAGTGAATGAGCAGTGAGTGCATGTGAAGGCTTAGGACACTGCTATAGACTTTAGACTTTACAAACACTGCACACCTAGGCTACACTGAGTTTATTAAACAATATCTGTCTATCTTCAATAATAAATTAACCTTAGCTTACTGTAACATTTTTATTTTATAAACTTTTATTTTTTAACTTTTTGACTCTTCTAATAACATTTAGCTTAAAATACATTGTACAGTTATACAAAAAATTTTCTCTATATACTTTTTCTATAAACTTTTTTCTATTTTAAAAATATTTTACTTTTCTTGTACTTTTTAAACATTTTTTTGTTGTTAAAAACTAAGACACAAACACACACAGTAGCCTAGGCTTAGGGTCAGGATGGTCACTTTCATTGTCTTCCACCTCCATATCTATGACGTTGCTAGGCAATAAGAGTTTTTCAGCTCCATTATAATCTTATGAGACCACTGTCATATATGCAGTTCCTTATTGACTGTAATGTTGCTACACAGTGAATGGCTATAGACTTTTGGCTGGGCTTCTGAGAGCTCTACTAGAGATGACATTTCCCAGTCCCTTTTTAATTAGGTGTGATCATGTGACTGAGCTCTCAAAGAAATGTGTGTAGAAGTGACCTGTGCTACTTCAGCATCTGGGCCATCAGACAGAGGTTTGCATGCCATATTCCCACTTCCTGCAAGATAGATGCCTTTTCCCTGTTATCTGGCTTTCACCATACAGGTGAAGACTTGCTCTGACAAAGCAACAGGTTGCAGGGAACATGAGTCTCTGAGTGTGCTTCTGAGTAGAGTAACTTGCTACCCAGCAGCCTGGTGTGCTCACTGAAGAGACATAACATGAAAACAACATGCTTCCATTGTTTTTAAACCACAGTATTTTGGAACCATTTGGTTATACTGCCTTAGCCTTTGACCAAACTTATGAAGCAGATTTTAGCAAAAAGTATAGTGACACGGCAGGTGGGCATTTTACTTTTCTCTGATTTTTTCCTTTAGTAAATTAATAAAATAAATGATGAACTTTTTTCAGTTTAAGAAAGGCATTATAATTTTTTTCAGTTAGAAACTGAGTAGAAGGGCTAGAACCCCTGAATCACGAAACTAATTCTTATTAAATCATAGAATCATCAAATTATATAATGTTGCTTCTGAAAGTGCTAAAAAAAATATAGCGCCCTCAGTGAGGAAATTACCTGGCCAAGGTCTCGAAAATATGTATTAGAGGGTAATTATCTTCCTACTCATCTCAACCAAGTGCATACACATGGGGGCACGCACACACACATACTCCCTCACAGGAAAGAAAGACCCCCCTCATTTAGAAATCTTAAAGAGAAAGGTGAAAACTATTAAAGGAAGATCAAAGCTTATTACAAAATGAAAAGAATGAAAACTGAAAAGATAAAAGTAGATTTGAAATTAAAAGAAGTCATAGCCTGAGAGGTCATTTTTAATGGATTTAGTTTCCACTTATTCTACAGATTGAGCACATTCTCCTTTGGCTTCGTAAGGGATAATCATTCATAACCAGTCTCACACAATTGCCACTAGAATTAATAAGTTCTCTTCCTTACCAACCACTGCTACAAAAGAATCCATAAAAAATATTTGCAAGGCTGACCATATTTAAGATTCAGAGCACTTCTCATGATTTTGAACACCACCATTGCCAGGAGTAACAAACTTCAGCATTGGTGCCTGATTAAAACCTTAAAGGGTTAGTGCATAGCAAACACTGTAGGTAGGGAGGGGGACTACACAGGCAAATAGACATGGTAGTAGAAGGCCAGAGACCCAGCTAACCATAACCTTGAACATGGCTGTGTCAGGGACAGAAGCAGGGGGCAGGGAGAAAATGGCTGGGAATGAGTGCAGGGGAGGGCTCTGAGGATGAGACTGTATTATTATATCCTGCTCATTTTATCCTACTCGTATTTATTGTCTTGGATTTAATGTGCTGGTTCCTACCATCAACTCCTCAGGTTTTGATTTCTATAGAGACAATTATTAGGATGTGTGTGCATGTGTGTGTATGTGTGTGTATGTGTGTGTGTGTGTGTGTGTGTGTGTGTGTGTGTGTATTAGCTTTTAGAAACTCTCCTTTGACATGGGATATTATTTTCTTTTGGTATCTCTTGAAATAATTGTTTTCCACTGCCTTTCTGTGCAGTTTTCTTCTTTTAACACTAATAGCCAAACAGCTGCTACTATTGTGTCTTACCATCCTCCCACATCAGAGGTAGAGAATAAAAAACAAGACAAAACAAAACCATATACCCCTGGAGAACTAAATATCTGTAAGAACACAATGCTAAATAATAAATAGTTCACAAGATTTAATGATAGTGCTCACTATGTAAGTGACATTTTTTCTAATGCTTAATACTAGCTAATTCTCAAGGCCACCCTGTGAGATAGTGCTGGTTTGCAAATTCTGGGTAAAATCTGAAATTGGCTCCTGTACATGGAGAAAGAATCAGACCACTCCACATTGGCAGGTGGCAGGTTTAATAAGCAAGGGAATTTACAGATGAGGCTTGTCTTGAGCAGGTACAAGAGTAATAGATATCTCCAACAGCCCTCCAGAATCTTAAAAGTTTGGACAGAGGCCTTAATTGGGTTAAGTCACATTTACCATCCAGATGATCTTGACTACACATTCCTCTCTAACGGTTGCGTCCCTGAACCAGCTCCGGCTGTGGGGACAGGAGTGGGGGTGAGAAGCCTCCAATGGCTGGAGTCCAACTAGCAGAACAATGTCCTCTTATGACCTCCTCCAACACATAGGTATTGTTAATATTGTCATTTTACAAACGAAGAATCTGAAGCACAGAGAAGTTAAATAACTTGCCCAAAGTCAAGTAAATACTATCTGAGTGGGTATCCCGGCCTAAATTCTAATTCTGAGAAGTCTGTGTGCAAAATCCAGCTATTGCAGACTGAATAAAACTCCAGAGTCAGATACATAGTGGTTGTATAGCACGCGAAACACTTGGGTTCTGGCATCAAACATCCTGATTTAGGATCCCGGCTTTATAAGCTGTGAGAGCTTGAGCAAGTTACTTAAACTCTCTGAGTCTCAACTTTCCTATGCATCAACCATGGGGGTGATGATAGTGATACCTAACACATGGAGAAGAGCCTAGCACATAGTAGGAAGCTGCATCTCTGGTGTCTAGCAAATAGTAGGTGCTTGAAATATATTTGTTGAATGTTATTTGTTATAATAGAAGAGTATATGTTAACAAGAGTAGAAAAAAATGTTATTTCTTAAAGACAAACTCAGTGACCCTTCTATTCCTTCAAAAGCTTCTCATTTCTCCAAAACTTGCGGTATAGCCTATTTATGAATATGGATCATATTCATAAAGCATAATGCAGACCAATATTGTTCTGATGGTGACGTTATCACCAATAAAAAGGCCTCCTTTGCTCTCTTCTCCTGCCACCCTGCATGGTCACCTACAGAATATCCAAAGAATAGTTTTGATTTCCTCATTTTTTCTTGCCTTAAATTGTGTTCATCTATAAATTATGCCTGATGGAATATATGTAGAACAAAAATCTACATCTGATTTGGAGACAATGGCTCAAAAAATAGATTCTGATTCTGAGTTCAGGCATTATAGAATAAGATGGTTATGATTTTGCAGTTTTTTAAAAAAAGGCAATTTAAAGAACTATGAAATTCAAAGGGCCACCGAAGATAGACATCTAGTAAATTCATGAATAGGACACTTTTAGGAGTTGAGTGAATGTGTCAACTCTTAAATTTTTTCTTAATGCATAGATAAAACTCCCGGAATTCCATTGAAAAATAAATCTTTAACAATCAATCTAATGTTTGAAAATAAAAGCAAATCACATACTTCCTAAAGGAGATGGGAATCTTTTAAAGTCGTTAATAAGCCAGTGGCTCCATAGTGTAGTGGTTAGCACATCTGCTTTACACGAAGAAGGTCCTGGATTGTCGCCCCAGGTGGAGCCACACCCCAGGTGGAGCCAGAGAGCCAGGAACCATCCCCCTTCCTCCCTCCCCTCCACCACCATCTCCTCCCACCCCTGCTCAAGGAGGCGCTTGGGAGGGGGTGCTCCGTTTTCAGAGATCCAGTTCTTAAAGGGAGACAGCAAAATCCATAGGTCAGGGGTGGAAGTGGTGGGGGCGGGAAATTAAAAAGGGGGAAAATTGTTAATAAGCCAATTAACATTGAACCAATGTTCAAATATGTTCAAAGTAATATATGATAGGAGTGCTTTATCTTAGACAAGGCTAACCTCAGAGTTTACTGACTCCCTGTGTCTATATTTTATTTTGTTTTCTTCTGTTTCTTTGGAAATTCTTCCAAACTTCCAGCTTCTTTAGAACTTTCTCTTTCCTCAACATCATCATAGACATGAAGCATGAAAAATAGTCTTATTTGTTGGCTTTGTTGAAGAAAATTTAAATTTTTATTAATCCATTGACCTAAAATGTTACAAAATGATTTCTTTCAAAATACACGTACTTATTTCTTTTTGTAGTTATTTTACAATAAAAAAAAGTTTTTTTAATGGCGGTTAATCATTCTATTTAACATAATCTTGTATGACCTTAATTATAGTTGACAAGTTAGAAAGGTAAGAAACTATTTAAACAGTTCAGTAGTTAATCTCCATCAACATGAGCCTTTAGTGAGTGGGGGAGTTTGACTTCCAAATAAAAACATAATATTAAGGATGTCAAATTAATGAAAGATATATAATGGCTTTAAGCAGCTTGTAACATTTTACCTTCTATTACTTTTAGTCTATATGATCAGAAAACCTTATATAAAAAAGTATTTTAAAAAGAGCCTGTTAAATATAATTTCACTAACAAAAGATGAAAAATTAAAAGTTGAATTAAAAAAATAGTCTTCAAAAAGGTTGATTCTCTTCCATATTTAAATAGTTTCATGCAAAGTTAGAAAACAAAACAAATAATGACCCCAAGGCCCAATGACAAATGGACATAAAGCTAACTTTTAAAAATATTTATGAATCATCCTTTATCAATTTCAGACCATTCAAAATTTGAATACGTATACACATATATTTGCAGCAATAATGAGTTCAGTTTAAAATATCAGTTAAAAAATCTTTCAAAATATGGTAAACATATCAAAGAGTTAAAAAAAAATGGTCCAAGTGAACCTTAAGAGCTTGTTCTTGTAGGAGAGCATTAGACTGTTAAAGGCTTTCTCATGTGCCAATGGTAAGATGATCTCTTTTTTTTTAACTATCTTCCCATCAAGTAGTTAAACTGATATTTTACAGTTAGGCCATATTTTTAAAAATCTTCTGGTCAATAATGTGAATTGTACTACCCTATTGTTTTGTACACAGAGAGCAAGAAGAGACCTAAGAAAGAGGCCAGATGTTCCACTTTGGTAGGTGGCAAGAGAAATTACTCACAAGGCTGGTCTTGGACAGCCGGCAAGATGACTAGATCTTGGTATCTGCCTGCCAGAATCTTATAATGTATAGATATCTTCATGGGATTCAGTCATGTATCCGGTCCAGGTAGTCTCAACAACACATTGCTCTTTCAAAACTGCATCCTTGTAAATGGCCTCGACTAGGGAACTGATGGACAGAAGTCACATTACAAGGACAGGGGAGGGGATGAGGAGCCTTGAATTACCTGGGTCCAGCTCAAGGGTCAATCAGCAGTTACAGTCCTCTCAATGACTTGCTCCAACATATCCTCCACAAAGAATTTCACTGGGATACTTAGCAAATGTAAAGAGAGGAAGGACTTGGAGGTCACAAAGGAACCACTGGCCACACAGCTGTATCCTCTCATCCCTAGGATGAAGGACACCTCCCTGGACGATAGACAAGGGCAGCACATCTTTCCAGTTCCAAAGAAGACTTCAGCAAGGGTATTATTACGAGATCCCTGGGGAGGGATTCTTTCATGGCTCATTGCATCTCAATGGAACCAGAGTGGTGCAATAACCACTTAAGTGGTATGTGCTAGACGTGGTGTGCAGGATGATACTTGGTATTTATCTAGGAAGTGAGAGGGCACAATCTTCTTCATTCATCTTCATTCTATCCTAATCCTCACCCCCTTTCTAGCAAGGAGGTGCAGCACTTTCTCTAACTGCAGCTTATTGTTTCTAATGTCTATAATGCATATCATAATCACTGCCAAATGATGAGATTTAGTGTATGCTTAGGGAGTTTCCAAAGGAAGAAGCTTATTATATAAACCTCTATTGCTTCTAAGTGACTTAATGTTGTTACTGGAATTTCTCCAGTATCTAACAGGCTTGTTGGAACACACATGCATGTTCATCATAGAGCAATTAGAATATAAGGATAAACTCAAAAGAAAAAAATATATATATAATCTAATCACCCCCAAATCTAAGCCACCTTTAACATTTCTGTGTAACCTTTAATTTTTTTTTCTATGCATATCCACATAAAAATGTCTAGTGTTTACTTGGTGCCACTCACTATAACCAAGTTCTTTATAGGCATTATGTCATTAATCCTATTACAATCTTAAAAGATGGGCACTATTATGCCCATTTTACAGGTGAAGACATTGAGACTTACAGGGTTTAATCAATTTGCACAGAATCACACAGCTAGTGAATCATAGGAACTAGCTTTAACCCAGGTATGCCTGACTCCAAAGCCTGTGTTCTTGATCTTACTGTAATATTATTGATTTATACATTTCTTTAATAGTAGAAAATTGTATTATTTTATACAAACTGTTTTATAATTCTTTGTAAAGTATAACTCTATAATGAAGTAAGCATAAAGAGAGAAGTGAGAAACATTTAATATATAAAATTTATATTCTAAAATACATAAAATATTTAGATTTCATTTCCCAGATAGCCAAATGATAATAAGAGTTAGCAATGAGAAATAACAAAGTACCACAAAGAAAAACACTCAGATTTGCTGGTCAGAGGCGCACACACAGTACCAGTGTATATGTATTTAATTACTCATAAATAAATACAGGCGACTTTTTTAAAGTCTTGGGAGAGCTATGGGAGAGAGAGCTATTAAGATCAATTTTTCTAAGGAGCAGTTATAAGAACTATGAAATATGTTTCTAGGAAATAATCTAGAGAAGTAATTTACCAAAAATGTGGTTTAATTTCTTCTAATGGGTAGGTTTACTTGATTCCTAGAAATATAAATTCGAAATAACAAGTAATGAGGCAGAACATAAGGAAGGATATAGATACTAATTTCACAGCTGGGAAAAATATTTATATTTAAACATTGATGGAAAGTGGATTTAAAACAACATGAATAATTTATATTTTGTATTCATTAGACTTTCCCCCCATAAATTTAAGTTATTAAAAATAATTTTTAAGGTTTTAAAATTTTTATTTTTGCTGTCTAAGTATTTTCATGGTTGCTTTTCATTGTGATTCTTAAAAACACATGTATTCTGGCTTATCATCATCCTGAAAAGAAAAGCTGATGGAAGAAAATTTAAGAAGGAGGGGGAGGAGCAAAGACACACAAAGGCAAAAGTAAAAGAGATGAAAATATGGGTGACATTAATAAAATTACATTATAACTGTAATTAATTATAAAATAATTGGAGTTGCATTTAAATAACTGAAGACAAATTTTACATGTGTGTGCATTTATTTATTTACTGAAGATTCTTTGCACTTACTATATGGAAGCATAGGCAGCGTCCCTTAATGAAAAGTGTCCAGAAGACAAAGAGCTGGAATTGCTTTAGACCTTGGAATCATTGATTTCACTATAAGCCACTCTTTGATTTCTAATATATCTTCAAACACTAATAATGCATCTGCTCCTGGACATCTATTATTGTTTTGATCTGGTGCAAACAGACCAACTGTCATATAATAGAAAAATACATAAAATATATCCCCCAATATATATCTCACACAAAACCATATATGACATTGGGCAGTGGTTTCAATTAATTTTCTTATAGGATTTTATTCTGAATATGATGTAGAGCTCATATCATAACTGGAGAATTTTCCTAAGCATTTTTTCCTTCTTTGGCACCTTATGTTTTTAATAGCTGATTCAGATGTCTCACATTTTTTTCTATAATTTTAAGGCTGTTGGATCCCTGAGATGAATTTTTAGTTTTACTTCTTGCAACCAAATATAATGAACCGAGGAATAACTTCCAGAGGAGATTCTTGTGCAGATGTGAAGGGATCTGGTATATAAGAGTGTTGTTATAACTTATGTGAAATGGGGCTCCAGGAAAGTAAGTCAGACACAGGAACCATCTGTGGGGCCATGTCTGTATCCAGTACTGATGAATGATAGGTGTACAAAGGCAGAAGAATCAGTCTTGAAAGCTAGTGGTGACCCCAAGGTCTGAGTGGTCCCTGAAGTCTGCTAATATCACAGATTGATGCTGAATTTAGAGAGTACGCTGCTCTACTTTTTAAACTTTTCATGCAGACTGGATTAATAATAGCAAACCATGCCTAACATTTATTGAATGTTTCTAATTATATACTGGTGGCTATGCCAAGTTCTTTGCATGGATTAACTCATTGACATATCACAGGGGACAAATATCATTATTGCTCTCTTTTGACTTTTAGGAGGTTTGAGTCTCAGAGAAGTCTAGTAACATGTGCAAATATACCAAACCAGTAAGCAGTAGATAAGAGAATCTGATTCCAGAGTAAAGGAACTTAGCCATACTATTATTGTCTATCTGGAGGATTCTAAAGAAACCTCTGAATGTCTAGTAAGTTAGAAATTACCCAGCATGTTTTGTGGCAGCAGCTGAATTCCTTCTGGAAGACCTTCCTTCAAACTTTAGAGTAATAATTAGATTAAGAGGGGAAACAGGTATATTTGTAATGAGTAGTTTATCATTTTTAAAGGGGTATATGGGAACTCTACTTTCTGCAGTTTTTTTTTTTGTTAACCTAGAATGCTCTAAAAAAAAACTATTAATAAAAATAAGGTCTATGTCTCTTTTTCTGCCTGCTCTCTAACTCATCCCCAAATGCACATCACCATCTGTCAGAATTTGTATCCAACTATAGATAAACACCCAGAACCTCCTCAACAAGACCTTCCAGATTATAGATTCCCAGTTAGAGTGAGTTTTCTTCTTCTCCATTTCTCATTGCAAAAGTCTTCAATTATTCTACTTTTTCTAGTCCGTTTGGTATTAAAGCCAGTGTGTCTTTTCATTAGATTTTGAGCTTCTAGAATACAGAGACCGTTCATTTCTTATTCATTTCCAGTCCTGGACCCAATATCAACTGTGCCTGGGTACAATTTGCCTAGGTCTTTTCCATGTATATAGGAGATATACTTGATTAAACTTTTTTTTTCTCCCGTAAATTTGTCTTCTGTTACAGGTATATCTCAGGCAAGAACTGAGGAGAGAAAAGAGAAAATTATTTTCCCTCTCCTACAGAGCAATAGGCTATACTGTATAGCCCAGGTGTGTAGGTGGCTGTACCAAGTAGATCTGTGTAAATACTGTTAAAGAGAAAAACCACAGGCCACAAATGACCTCACTTGTGCTAAAGTCCAGGAAGCCAAACCTAGATTTAATACTTGACCTAACTGCTGTTTGAACCTCTCCCAGAAACATAATCTTAATCAACCAGTCTGATATTCTCTGGTCAACACCAATGAAGTAATCTGTTACTTGGTCCCTCTATCTATCCTGCCTCCCATTCCTATAGATAAAAGAGGTAATTTGCATGACAAAATCCTTGCCATTCCCTTTTTCCCAAAAGAAGTTATCCCAGGTCTAAAAATAATCCTTTCTTTTCTTTTGTTAATGGCTCCCTTGCCCCACCCTTCTCCCTATAAAAGCATTCCATTTTGTACGACCCCTCTGAGAACTCTATTAGAGCTGGATGAGATGCTGCTTAATTTATGAATCATTTAATAAAGCCAATTAGATCTTCAAATTTACTTGGTTGGCTTTTGTTTTAACAGTACACTCTGTGATGTTTACACAACCAGGAAATCACCGAAGGACAAAATTCTTAGAACATATCTGTTGTTAAGCAGTGTATGACTGACTGTATTATGTATCTAATTCACAGCAGCGGCAGGTATTTTTTTCACAGAATTTTTCTTCTGGAATATCTTGAGTTCCTTCTCTAAAGATATTTCACCTGTCTCATTTTTAGCACTATTAATGGTTAGAGTAATTTGCAAGTAGGAAAAATTGGAATAAAGATGGTCATTTCAGAGATAGATATGATACTGTATTTACAATAGGATCTATATTTACTTTGAAATTACTGTAGAACTTGCTGATGAAATGAATGCATACATATTTATTGAGCATCTATTATGCATCAAACACTCTTGGGTATTGGGGATACAGCAGTGAATAAGATACAGTCCTTGCCCTCTACTAACTTTCATTTTAATGTGTACAGTGCCCCTGCAGGTCGACTGAAAAATAATATCAACTAGGTGTTTCGTCATCAAAAAGGATTCATTGGGAGGGAGGTTGAGAAAGGGTTGTAACCCAGTGCATGCAGACATGCAGAGCCACAGTGCACGCTCTGGCCTAAGCGCCAAGATGGAGGAGTATTTATATAAGGGAAAATTGAGGAAAGGGGAAGTTAGAATGATTGAGCTTTATTTTAAGCATAGAGTTCTTCCTAGGGTTCTTGCATGTAGGGTTCTGAGGATTATATAGAGTGCCAGAATTTCCATAAGCTTAGCCCCTACCACAGACTCTCCCCACTGATTATGTGTCTTTAAAGTTCCAGTTAGTCTTTATTACACAGATATTGAAGAAACAAGATGAAAAGCGTACCTTCAAAATGGTGTCAAACCTGGGTTGGTGAGAATCCCAAACTCCATTTCTGGGCCTTGAAAATTAGCTGTTCTGACAAGTTCTGGGGCAGTCCAAGAATGGTGACCCAGGTTTTTAAAAACTAGGGCTCTAAGAAGCAATGCTATATGTACCTTTTTTTTTTCCTAGGAAAAAATAGGGATAAATCGATCTCTGTGTATAGCACATACACCAGAGCTTTCTATTTCCATTTAAATAACCGTAAAGTAGTTGGGAGTGAAAGTTGTTCCATGTCGGCATGTTACCAAGAGCTCCCAAAACAATGAAGCTCTTCTGTTTGCTGCAACTTAGGTGTGAGCCCAGCGAATTGCAAAGGGATGGACCGAATGACCTCGGCAGGTCCCCTGCTCGTCTCCAGCCTCTGGCCGGCGCCACCACCTCCCGGAGAGACCTGGTGCGGGAGACGGGAAGCGGAGGACGCTCCCGCGGGAGGGGCGCGGGGCGTGGAGGGCGTGGGCCGGGGGCGGGGCGAGTCCCGCAGACTGGGTGCTCCGGGGAGCTGTCAGTGTCAGGCTCGGGGAGAGAGAGGAAGTGCTGGCTCCCGCAGGAGCGCGAGCCCCGCGGCCCGCGCAGCGTGAGACAGCACATCCTGCGCGCGCCGCGCCCGCAGCCCCCGGGAGCCGCTGGAGCGCCGCCGCCGCCGCCGCACCGGGGGACCAGAGCCGCCGCTGCCGAGCGCATCCAGGTAAACAGAAGACGCGAGTTGAGCTCTCCCGCCACCCCCTCGGCGCCCCTCCTTCACCTTTCCCGCCTCGGTGTCCTCTGAGCTGGGAGCCGGGCAGGAGTGCGGCCCCTGCAGTCGCAGCTGGACCCTTGCCTCGGCCCCCGCCCCACGCTCCTGCGTGCTCCGCGGCGCCCTAAGGCGGCCAGAGCCCCCCAGCGGCGACCCCCTGCTGCAGCTCGCCCTGCAGAGCCGAGAGGTGAGTGAAGAGGAGGAGGGGTCGTGGTGTCATCACCTTGTTGCCCACCTTGTGAGTTGGGAGAGGCGTCCTATTACGTCCGGCCACGGTCTTCCCTTGGGGAGCAGAAGGTCAGCGGCAGTGAAATCCGCATCCTTCTGGCCACCAGCTGACGGCCCTTGAGGGAGGTGGGAGCTGCAGAGAGAGAGGATGCTGTTTGCTTACATTTTCAGCTGTCTGCAAAGCTCTTAGATGCTGTTGCTACCCGCCAAGTTGGAGGGAGCGGATGCGCTTCCAGCAGGGCATTAATTAACACGCAAGAAGATGCCAGTTTCTTCTCACTGCTGCAAAAAAGTGTGGCTGGGGGATGTGTTTTCATAAACACCTTCCCAGCCGCGTGGCTCTCCTTCCCCCACTTCCACTCCTGAATCGCTGTGGCCTTATAAATCTGTGCGTCGTCATCGTAAGGGCTGTGATCTTGGCAGCAGGGATGGGTACTGAGTGTGCCGGAAGCTCAAGACTAGTACCTCTGCTAATAAGGTTAAGCAGAAACCCAGGATTAAGACAGAAAATTATTTAGGAAGTCAGAAACTCAACAAAAATGCAGATTTGTAATACAGTCATTATCCCGGCCTCTTCATCTAGGTAAGGGGCAAGGAAAAGCCAGCCATTTTCTTGCCTAGAATGCCTTTCAAGTGGGCATTCTAGATTTATTGTAATTCAAGGTTATGAAAAATTGCTTCCACACATTCCAGATTAGCAGAAATCATAGCTAACAGTAAAGCATGTTAACTGCAGAAGACATCATAGGGCTAATATTAGCACAGATATGGGTGACTGTCTGTGTGCATATTTTCATTGTGGAAATTTTATAAAGATGTTGATCAGTGTTAGTAAATTTGAAACAGAGCTTTCTGTGCAAGTTGCATCCTGAGGGCACTAGTGGGAATCTGATTAATACTTTCTCTGATGATCAAAATGCCATTTTTTCTTCCTGAAAGTTTTGGTATGGAAAAAAGAGCCCAAACTCGCTCTGCTCTTCTGCATATTTCTTCAAATAAAATCAGACTCTCATACCACTTCTAAGTTATCGAATGTTCTTTTAAAAGGAACCAACTTTCCAATATTTCTTAAGGTCTGAGGATCTCGTGCTTCAAGAGCTATTTCTCTTAAAAATCTTCTAGCACCATTGTTGGGATGTTGGGATGATATGATTAAGGGCCCACTGCAGGCTTTCCCCAGCCTGTCCACTCTGGGCCCAGTTTGGGGCAAGCACATCTCTTTTCCTTATCTCTGGCCTCAGGCACCTATTCGCCTACTTCCTCTCTAGGACTTGGATAGTGAGGCCTCTGCAACACAGTGCCCTGGAGGAGGGAGATGGCTCAGCCCCTCCCCCCACCCAGCCTTTCCTCCTCTCCTACCAAAAACATGTCCTGTAGTTCTTTTGGTGTTAAAGGTCTACAGAGTTAGGTATAATCACTATTAGGGATATGGGCAGAGTAAAGAAACTACCCACAGGACAGTGGGGTAGATTTCTTTCAGTGGTGATTCCTGGTCTTTGGTTTCTAACTTCCGAGATGATATGAGGAAATCACCTAACATTTCTGTCAGCATGTTTTATGTCTAAGAGGGGTCTCTATTAACTTTCTTCCCATCCCTTCTACTTTCCCAAACACTTTCCTGAGTCTACATTTAAGAAATAAGCCTTCTCCTTGACTCCAGTGCAGAGCCAAGTAATTCTTGGAATTCATCCTGGGTGCTGCTTTGTCTATACTCGGAACAGCCCTGTACACCTTCATAAAATACATGCCAAGTACTTAAATCCAGCCATGTCTCTTAGCACAGACTGTCTGCACAGGCTTCATCCACAGTTAGTTACCTAAATGGGTTATTCATTTCTTTCTTGTCACCCTGTTTCTGTCACGTAATCTAGCATCAAATGAAAAGGTCACACACATTTGTTGCAAACACAAGTATATTCCCTCACCATTTTCTTCTCTCTATATGTTGTTCCACTGAATAAAACAAAGGTTGATAATATACTGAGCGCTTTATCAGTGCTCAGTACATTTAGTAAATGCAGTGTAATACATTTACTAAATTCCCAATACATTTACTAAAGTGTATTTAGCACTTAACAAGGCATTACATTTCAAACTACTTTTCTACATATTAATTTATTACTCAACAAAATCTTACATTATTTATAATCCTATTTGACAGATGGGGAAACTAAAACACAAAGATGTCAAGTAACTTTCTGAAAATTGCTCAGCTAATATGTTGTAGAGCCAGGATTTGAGCCTGGCAGTCTGACTCTACTCTTTTCATCTACACAACAATATACTGGTTAATTTTCATCTGTTCAATCCCAGGCTCATTTAATCCTGTAAAGTAGGCATTATTATCCATGTTTTACAGATGATGAAACTGAGTTAAGTGAAATACTCAATGTTATAGTTAATAACTAGCAGAGGTAGGATTCAAATCAGATCTGTTCAACTCTAAGACCAGAACTCATCCATTTTAGGTAGCGTCTCTCTCTTAGAAACAAACAAAAAAAGCCAAGCTTGTCCGTTTCAGGTTCGCTGCTCAATTCTCCCATGAGCCATTGTTATTTCCTTTATGCCTCAAGTGTAGTCATACTTTTTTTTGACAGCTGATTGGTAGCTGTGGATGATACAGGAGTCCCAAAGTAGGATCATTGCTCCTTCAAAATCAAATATTGCCTTCTTTCTGTCTCCTTAATGAAACTAGCTAATTCTCCACAATAGTTTGTGGATCTCAAATGCCAGGTAAATAGTTGTCCCCTTGATCTTAAGATCTCTTTTACCAGAAACTTTGTGGCTTCTACGTCCCCTAGAAACTGTGACAAAATATGTTCTTTTGAGAACTTTGCTTGGACAATAAACTTCTAGGGTTAACTTATTTTGAGAATTAGCTAAAGTTAATGTGACTCATATTTTATTTATTTGAAATTTATAAACTTTTGCCCAGATCCATGTCAAAATTATTCACCTTGACTGGGAGCTTTTCATTGATATCTGAACTTATTTTCTTTACTTCTTCTCTACAGGAAGCCTGGCACCAGAATGTCAGAATGAAGCTGACCATTGTAACATAGACACCACTGCCCAGATGGCAACTCTGAGGGGCCCACATGTTCATAAAGCATATCCTGATTCTTTGTGTAGAGGAGGTTTCTTAAATAGGAGTCATAGGCACATGGAGGGCAGACACATGGTATTTTCAGCTAGTGAATAAATAAAAAACAAATAAAATTGATGAAAAATTTTATGCATTTGTACATAATTGAAGTTTTCTAGGGGGAAAAAATAAGGCATTAGTGACTGGTCCAAGTCTACTATTTAAGAAAGGAGGGAGAAGCAGAGGCCACTCTGTTGAAATGTGTTGAAAACAAGGCAAATCTGTCTAGCCAGAGCCAGCCAAGAAGAAATGTTCTTGGCTATTAAGACATGTTTGGCATTTCGCTGCCCAGGCATGCTAGAGGTGACCAGGTGTAAGTACAACGTACACTAATGCACACTGCAAGAAAGTGTGGTCTCCAGGAGTGGCAGGCAGCCCTAACACTGCTTGCCATTCATTGGGCACGTACCCTGTTCATATTCAAGGTTCATCAGATCACCCCAGCATCCCTGTGAGGCTGACATTTTTATCTTCATTTGATAAACAACATCTGATGCTTAGAAACATTAAGCTACTTGGTCAAGGCTGAATGAGGCCAATAAATAGAAGGGCTGGATTTCAAATTCCAAAGTCGGTTTATTCTCCTCCCATCTCATTGTTTCTCTATATGGGATGCCAAAAAATACTGTTTAGTGTAACTTTTTATTGTGGCAGGATGGAGAGTCCCTCAAGAACATGCTCAACACTGCAGATAGGAAAAGCCTAAATATATTCTCAAAGGAGACCAGGTAAATGAGACATCTCTCAGAATGACAGAGGATAAGCAATCCCTGCTTTTCCTTTTCTATGCTGGAGCACCACATGTTTGATTCTCAAACGTCAGCAGGTATCTTGCTAACCATGAAATGCATAAGTAGTCCACCACTAAGACAGCCCAGGAAGCTGATTTTTCAGGGATAGTTGCAAGTCAAGACTTTACTCATTGCAAAGATGAATTTACTTCAAAAGTAAATTTGAGGCTGCTCAGTTTTCTCAGGCTTACCTGATACAGTCCTGTGTGGTGATCCAGAACACTGACTTGGCAGTAAATCCTGGGAGCACCACTCTCTGCTTAACAGATGACCTATGGGCCCTTTATTTTTTAGTTAATGTCAATCCTGAGATCCTCACAAATTGTTGTGCTTGCTTCCAAAATTTACATAATCTCTGACATTTTTTGGATAAAAAATAGATAAATGCTTTATCCATTTTCTTGCTATACTCTTATAGAATGAGCCACTATTTCAGCTAATGCCATCAGTGTGGCAAACACACAAAGCAGAAATTTATGTTAGGGTCAAGGACATTCTTTGTAATAAAAGTAATGAGTCTTAGGAACTGTAAAGGATGATTTCACTTGATCAGATCTGCCCGGGAACTAGTGTGCTTGCTTCATTATGCTTCAGCAGTGTTTCTCCCTATGACCGTGAAAGAATTAGTTACTTATTTATTTACTTATTTATTTTATTTTATTTATTTTATTTTTCCCATTCCCTCATCCCCTTCCCTTTGGCATCCATCATCTTGTTCTCTATATTTGTGGGTCTTTCTCTGTTTGTTTATCCATTTTTTTTTTTTTTAGATTCTACATATAAGTGATATCACATGATATTTATCTTTCTGACATTTCACTTAGCATAAATACTCTCTAGTCTACTCATGTTGCAAATGATGGGATTTCCTTTTATGGCTGAATACTATATCATTATGAGTGTGTGCATGTGTGTGTGTATATACACACCACATTTTCTTTATTCATCTATTGATGGGCACTTTGGTTGCTTCCATATCTTGGCTATTACTAGTAATGCTGCAGTGAACATAGGGGTGCCTACATCTTTTTAAAACAGTGTTTTTGTTTTCTTCAGATGAATTCCCAGAAGCAGAATTGCTAGATTGTATGGCAGCTCTGTTTTTAGTTTTTTGAGGAATTTCCATAGTGACTGCATTAATTTACAATCCCACTGACAGTGGATGAGCATTCCCTTTTCTCCACATCCTCGCCAGCACTTAATATTTCTTGATTTCTTGATGATAACTATTCTGACAGGTGTGAGATGTTCTCTCACTTTAACTTTGATTTGTATTTCTCTGATGATTAGTGATGTTGAGCATCTTTTCATATGTCTCTTGGCCATCTGCATATCTTTTTTTGAGGGAAATCTATGCAGGTCCGCTACTCATTTTCTAATTGGTTTGTTATTTTAATACTAAGTTGTTTAAGTTACCTATATATTTTGAATATTCACCCCTTATCAGATGTATCATTTACAAATATCTCCCATTCAATAGGTTGTCTTTTCGTTTTATTGATGGTTTCCTTCACTGTGCAAAAGCTTTTTAGTTTGATTTGGTCCCATTTGTTTAATTTATCTTTTGTTTCTCTTGCCCAAGGAGACATATCTAAAAGGATATTGCTAAGAGCGATGTCAAAGAGTTTATTGGCTATGTTTTCTTCTAGGAGTTTTATGGTTTCAGGTTTTTCATTTAAGTCTTTAATCCATTTTAAGTTTATTTTTGTATATAATGTAAGAAAGTTGACCAATTCAATTTTTTTTACATGTATCTCTTCAGTTTTGCCAACACCGTTTACTCTGTTGTATATCCTTGCCTCCTTTGTTATAGATTAGTTGACCATATAAGAAAGGATTTATTTCTGAACTCTTTATTCCATTCCATTGATCTATGTATCTGTTTTTATGCCAAGATCATATTCTTTTGATAATTGTAGTATAACCACTAAAGAATTTTTGAAAATTCTATTAACTCTTTTCCTTCACACATTTAGCTTGGCATATGACAGTTTTCATGTAAATTTAAAGAATCACAGTGAATGTGATTTCTAGAGTATTGTGAACTTGGATATTTAAAAAGGAAATGATGAGATCATTCTTTGAATCTAATTAAAATCTAAAGATTATACCAACTTCAATTTTAAAAGTGCATGAAGGAGCTCTGCGACAAAAGGTTGTCTTTGTACCTTGTGGTCAAGCATCACAGTAAGATATGGGTTTCTTTTTTTCCCCCCTTTGATAATGTGGAATAAGGGCCTTTGTGAAAATGAAAGTGGGAACAGAGGTGCTGAATGAATATCACTAGCTCTTCTTGTGCCTGCATGCTCTTTAGAAAGCCATCATGGACACCAGGGACATGTGATGCCAGCTTGAAGAGCATGCATTTATCTGGCACAGGTGCCGTGTTGCATGTCATTGTGGGGCAGTTGCCAGGAGTCAGGTCCCCAGCCTTCTGTCCATGTGGCTCACACTCAAGGTGGGCAAGGTGGGAAGAACTAGAGAGCTGCTGGTCCCACCTCCTGCCCTCAGGCAGGTGACTGTATGGATAGCTGTCTGTTCTCTATCTAGTGTTTTGCAGAAAGAAATAGGCCCACTCCAGTATGTTTTTATTTCAGTGATTTTTAGCCGAGAGCAATTGCCTTCCTCAGGGGAACTTTGGCAATGGCAAGAGATGGTTTTGGTCATCACAGCTGTGGAGAGAGGATGGCTATGGGCAGGTATCTCTAGTGGGTAAAGGTCAGGGCTGGTGCTGAACAATCCACAGAACGGTCCCCGTGAGAGAATTATCCTGCCCCAAATGTCAGTAAGGCCAAGGTTAAGAAGCCCTGTTTCAGATGTTGGTTTTCTCATTAAAATCTTCCCTGCTGTAATTAAGTCCATTTATTTGTTTGGTTCTTTACCATGTAAGAGCACAACATCCAAGGGGCAGCATAAGATAGTGAAGAAGAAACCAGGTATCCCACTTACAGTCTATGTGAGCCTCAGTTTCTTTATCTGTAAAGTGGGGATCATACAAAGTTACTGTGAGGATTATAGATAATGAGAGTACAGGGTCCAGTATGTGGCACACTCAATGCATGGAAGGTACTTTTTATTACCCAACAATAATTATATCACTGTAGCCTGATCTTATTCTCCTTTGAACCAAAGGTACCTTTTTTTTTTCTTTTAAATATTTTGAATTATACATGCAAACCTTCCTCCTTTTCCAGACTCTGGGCTCCCTGAGGCCTCCCCGTATCTTCCAGCAGAGGTGCTTACATGGGTTAGATGCTTAACAAACTTTATTGACCTGAAATATTAGCCAGAATAGATTCCACTCAATTTTCCTTTTATTATAAGATTTATTTTTTTCCCCCTTAGATCATTTTAATGTGTTTAGTGAAAACACTTACTTCCTGAAATGTAGCCCCTATGGCACCGTCTGGGCCCGATCTGAATGTGAGCTTGGTAATGCCTAGAATTTTGGAAGCCTTGTCTTCCTGAATCAGAGTCCTGTTGAGCGTTTCTGCTGGGGAGGGAGAGTTGAGGACAACCTTTCATTCTAGAAGTAACAGGCAGGATGGTTTGAGTCATGTGTCTTACTTTATGAGCCTCTTGGGCTAATTCTCTTGATCTGGCTTTGATCTGACATTCTCCTCTGAGCAGTACACTACTTTGGTTCCTTTCTGGTGGAAAGGGGAAATTTTGATTCCTTTGTCAGATTTCTGTTTTATACTAATGTCTAGAGTGAAGCCAAGAGCAATGTGTATGTTTTAAATTGTGCTAATGGATAAATAATGACACAATATTTTATATCCGTTGCCTATATTCGGTTTCCCTTTTAGAATGCAGGTTTTTCTACTCCAACCTGAAATAGTACCTATTTCTTTGTTTGACAAGCTGAAGATTTTAGTAATTGAAATAGAATGAAATCCTCACCCTTTGAAAGTAGTTTTGATCCTGTAATGCACACATGGAAGGCTTTAAACGTTTATCAAGTCATTGAGTGTTATAGCGAGCCCATGCAAAAAAGATGACATGAGATTCTGTCTCAGAATCAGCCTGTGGAATTTCAGTAGTTGATAGGTTTGGGTGGTTGAAAAGGTAAGGAGCCCCAATGGAGAGTGTATATTTTGACAGTGTCCCCTTTTAAAATGATGGTGTGTCTCCTGTTTCACCATCCACCCCATTGGGGTCAAAATAGCAAGGGGTTGTGGGAATTGGTGTGTATTTTGTCGAGGAAAGAATAACAAAAAACGTGTCTGCCTGTTTCTTTAAAAAGTGTGACTTTGTTCATTTTCAGAAGGTATAGGTTACCACCGATTTGGAAAGAGGATCTTTTCCTTTGAATGCTTTCAGGCTCAGAGGAAAGCGAGAAGCTATTTACATAAGTTAAAATGCCAAATGAAATCTTCCAATGCAAATGTGGACCACCCAGGGACACTGTAAAGGCCAAGTTTGGGGTTTTGAATCCAGATTTTCTTGCGTCCTCTTTTAAGCTTTTTAATATTTTTCAAATGCTGCTGAAAAGTAATTGGCACAATAGCAAAAATAAAATCTCTTATCTTTTGTCATAGGTTTTAAAGGGTGGGGGGCAGGGGAGGAACTGTACTCATTTCCCTTGAGAGTACCTTGTTTTAGAAAATAAAGAAATATTAATTCCTAAAATTTGAAGGCCAATCAGTTGTAGATTTTAAAGTAGATAAGAAAGTTGGGTTACAAAATAGTTGTAGGGGAGGGGAAATTCTCTTCATGTGTTCCCTCGCCCTAGTACATTCTGCAGAGACGGAGCCCTTTACCTCAGTCAGCTGGGCGGGACTTTGCCTCTGGGGATGGGCCAGGGTTTCCGAACCGCCTTTAGCCTTTAATGGTTTTGTCAGCACCACCACTGCCTTCCCAGACCAGGCAGCACCTGGAAAAGAGTTTCTAAGCTCCCTGGAGTAAAATGCAGAATGAATGTTGCTTTAACCAGGACACATGTCCTGTTTTCCCAGTCTTTATACCTCTTAAAAAAGAAGTTATTCATGACACTTATTAAAGAAATGTAAAGCAGTCTTTATTCCAGGGGACTAGTGTGATAGATGTCAGGACCAATGCAGGGGGTTTGCAGTGGAGGAGAGAGATTGGGTTCAACTCCGAATACAAGGAATAGTGGAATTTATAACCCAGGTGGCAGTCTGTGGATGGAAAATTACTAAGAAGAAACATCAAGGGTGAGGCGGGGTGGGGATTCAGGCTAGACATAACAGTACTCTTCTTGCTGAAGGCAGGCCAGGTTGATTAGATATCACTTGACAGATGGTGGGGGATGAAGAACCCAATCAGATATCAATCAGATATCAGCCATGGGCTATTGAGGGTAGGGGATTCTGGCTAAATTGACTTAACAGGATTCTTGCTAAAACTGGGCTCTTGAAAACATGCCCACAGACAGGGCCTGGTTGAAAAAGAGCTCAAGGAGCCTGACTAGAGTTTGATCATGGAGAGAATTTTTGTCACCACCTTCTCAGAGGGCATTCCACAGCGAAGCTTAGGGTGCTAATCAGAGAAGGTGAAAAGTAACCAGAATGCTGCATCAGGTTAAGCTGCATCATGATGCAATGACAAATAACTCCCCAACCTGAGCAGAGTAATACAACAAAAACAATTTTTCTTTCTCATGCTATATGTCCAGTGTGGGTTGAGAAGGGACTCTGTTCACCATATTCACTCAGACACTTGTGCTGAAAGGCTTCCTCTTGATATATATATATCTCAACATATACATATTGATATCAATATATATATTACCTCAGTCTCTAACATTTCATTGGCCCTGCCTGATTACAAAGAAGTTGTTAAGTATAGTACTAGAGGAGAGGGACAAGAATTTTTGCGATTAATCCAGATGACTGTGGAAGGGAGGAACTTATCTGAGTTTTGCCTATTCTGGGTGCTAGTCACAGTCTCTAAAAGGCATCCATAGGAAGCTAGCTAGCTTAGATACAACCACACATATAATGATTTCAATATCCAACTTTAGCAGCACCCGGAAGAATGCCCATTTAGGATGTAAAATACATTTGGATGATTTTAGCCTCATGAATAATAATAGGGTCCTAGAATTAGTGAGCTTACAAATCTACATTTTACTTATAAAGAATAAAAGAAATTTGTGTAGGGGTGAAAATTAGCTTCCTTTAGTAGTTTTTCAATTATAGTCAAGAATGTTTATTTAGTGCTTAGAACACTAGAGTGCCAGTCACGAACAAGACTGAGTACTTCGTGGTTATGCATCATCACATATATCAATCACGTGGTTGTCACATAAGGTGATATGTGATAAATATCTAATAGAGGTATAACAAAATGCAAAAGGAGTTCAAAGAAGGGACGTGATTAATAATTAAGTGAATAATCACCCTTTGGAAATTTGCAGGCTGACAAAACCTCACTGTTAACCAGGCAAAACCATTTGTATAAATGTTTTATCTTCATCTTCCTCTTTTGTTCTTGGACCTGATTTGATCCCAGGACAAATCATAACAGTGAGTAAGAGGTAGTATGAGAGCCTGACCTCTGGAGCCGGGGTTCAAATCCCAGTGTCACCACTTACTGACTGTGCAACCTTGGCAAGTTACCTTGGCTCCCTGTCTTACACATGAAGAAAATGAGATAGGATCATGTTGAACATTTCTGTCTGCCCAAAGAGCAGTTTAGGGTTTAGGGTTTAGGGTAACTGCATGGTAAGGACAAGATGGTCAGTCAGTGTTTTCCGTGACTTATGAAGCATCCTTAGTCTAGAGGCCTCTAGAGTGTCAAGTTGACATCTGTTCTGATCTTGGAATTCAGATCACCTGAGGACACCTTTCCTAGTCCCCTTAATCGAACCCCAGCACTCCAAAGTCATGTTAAATTAAAATCTAATGTGGTACAAATCCACTATGGCTAAATCACAGAGGCATTCTGCTTGTTTGAGTCTAGAAAGTTAAAGGTCCATATGCTTGGGAAGAGCATCACGGTAGAGTCCGGGTGTGGTGGAAGGAAGGCTGTGGGGCTTATCTTGGCAAATGCATCCCTCTCATTCCTCTGTCTCTTCTTTGGCTTTCTCCTTCCCTCACCACTCCTCAGATACAAAGTAGATGAACATGAGGTGATGATGTAGAGAGCTTGTGGGCTGTCAGCAGGTGAAGGGGTGGGCAAATAGATTTGAGGACACCGACCTATTGTAGCCCAAAATTCTAGGAGAAAGGAGAATTCATATCAATATAATGGAGAACTTTTGATTGATTCAAGCCATTCTTATTCAAAGTATGAACTGGGCTGCTTTTAAGGTAATGAGTTCCCAGTACTCAGGTGAGTTCAGTGCCACCACCAGTGAGAATTGTCCATAAAGGGATTATTGTGCCAATGAGAGGTCAGACCAGTATTTGGTAATCTCTACCTTATATTTTCTCTTAACTTAAGAGTATGATCTTGTGTACTATAGAGAGCCTTGCATCGCCTTTACCTTTGGCCAAATTCTGCCATTTACTTGGGGGCAGAATAAATAAGAGAGCAGGTGCCAAATTGGAAAAATAGATGTAACAATCTGTGTCTTCTTTTTTTCCCATGTAATTGTTTAAGTTGTAACATTCATTCATTCACTACTTCATTCAATAAACATTCCTCAAGCTTCTGCCAGACACTGGGAATGTTATAGCAATGTCATGCCAGGTAGAAGAAAACTTAACAGCTTGTGGCCACCATTAAAAATAAACAAAAAAGTGGCTTGCCTCTAACTTCATTCCAAACAGGCCACATCGTCATGTGGTCGAGGGCTCTTTCTTTCATTTGTTCATTTATCTGTGTGTCTGGTAATCTTTTCAAGTGCCCTGATGATGCTCAAAGTCTGATCTATCCTGCCAACAGAAGAGGCTAGACAGATATGCCATTTCAGAGGCATACCCCCCAAACCCCCAACTACCATTTTCTTTTTATAGTGTGAAGAATAGATAACTACCAGATGACTTGGGAGATAGAATTCCCATCCTGAATGCTTATTTTATGCGAAAAATGTTACGAATTCTAAGGATTCAATTTTGAGCACTTAATTCTCACTTTTTCATTATATACAGCAAAGGTGTGATATGTAAGGCAAATGTTAATTCCAGCTGTTTGCACTGTTTAACGCATTTGACTAGATTGGATTGGTTTAACATGGAAATGTTTGATTTTCATCCAGACGACATGTTTTAAAAATAAATAACTTTTTTCTGAAGTGAAGTGGAACCAAAAGGCAGAAAGTCAGTTATGACTTGAGAGTTTAGAACCAAACACACACCTTTCCAGCTTGTTTCCTATGTTATCACTTTGGGCCCATTTGGCTATATGCTATGGTCCAATTGAACTGTTTGCCATTCCCAAAACCCAGGCTGCTGCCTGCTGCCGCTTTCATTTCACTCACACTCACCCTCTTTATTTAGAAAATCTTTCTCCAGTTCACTTCCTATGTACATTTCAATGTCTGCTTCTTGTGCCCGCTCCTTCATGAAGCCCACTGCATGTTCCAGTTTTTGCCTGCTCTCTGTCATGCATTAAACCTCTGTCAGGTACTTATCCTGTTCTCCCTGGCAATGGAACTGGTGTTTTCAGACCTCACCATATCACAAGCTCTTTGAGACAGATGCTATTGGGATCCTTTGTGTAAGTCCCAGAGCACCCAGAAAGGGTACTTGGCACTTCATAGTCTCAATGAGTATTCATTAAATTGCATTAACATAAAGGTAAATTTAGCATGTGGAGCCAAGTACTTGGCTTTCCTGGCTATTAGCCAATTAGAGAAGTTAGTTGATTAGTGTGCTTTTCCCTCCTTTACAAATGTAGGGGGATGTTGCTGTAGATACCCAAGGTGTTTTCACACCATCCTCCATCAGCAAACCATTGCACTCTCTCTCACTCTGCTCTTCCTCCTGCTCTACCATGTATCTTTATAGGAAGGGTCACTGTGGAGCAGGGTCTGGAGTGGTGCGGAGAAGCGCGCTCTGGTCTATCAAAGGAATTTGGGGTTAGGTAACTGTATGTACATAGGTGTGGGTGTAGCTCGCGTGCTGAGAACATGAGCATGTGACACTCTTGGCATTCTTATCTGTAGTTAGGTGTCATATTGCAGTTGTAGAGACAGATGTGATCAGTGAAATCCAGTAGTCAGCAATTCAGATAGGCAGGATTAAGGTCTGAATCTTAGTTTTGAGGGTCTAGATATTAGATTGTTCTGACGTAGCCAAAGTTCTCTAGGAACTTAGTTATGAATTCACACAACCCAATGTAAGTATATGTTGTATATTAGGCTACAAACATAAAATGCCAGCTTACTGACTTGTCAGGAGAAACCGAACTTCCGATTGGATCACAGTGCCCTTGCTTATAGGTCAGTATTCTGAACTTTTCTGAGAAGTTGGATTCTTAAGCCCTTGGTCTCAGAAGTCTGAGCCGGACATAGTGGAGACAGTGCTCACCTGAGGGTATCGTGGATAATCCTGAAGGCTCAGTACAGCAGTAACATGGGCTTTGAAAAATCATTCAGGTGGTCCAATTTGTAATACATTCAAAGGGCCAGGAAGAGAGGCAGAATCTAGGTGTGGCAATAATATGGCAGTTGAGGACACCAGATTCAGTGAAAGAGTTGGGAGGGAGGGTCACAGAGCAGACCTTGGAGAATCTCAAAGCCAATGGAGCTTTGACCTTCTTTATAAAGAACAAGACTGGGAGGAGAGGAAGGAGCTCATGCAGGCACATTTTGATTACATGTTTATTCAACAAATGTTTATTGATCATCTCTTACCAGTCACTATCCTAAGTATTGGCAAGACATTGGTGTACAATATAGACAAAAATCTCTGTCTTAATTGGAGCTTAAATTCTAGGAAAAGGAACAATGAAAAATACTTAAATATGTTACAGAATATATTAGGTGATGATACATGTAATAAAGAAAAATAAGGCAGCAGAAAAAAGCATGGGAATGCAGGTACAGTGGGCGGGCGGTGGGAGTTTGTGCTTTCAAATAGGATGGTAGCAAGAGACGACAGTGAGGTGCAGTTTGATATAAGTTTTGAAGAAGCTTGCATCGAGATTTTTGGCCTGAGTTAGTTGGAAGGCTGGAGTTGCCTTTAACTGAAGTGTGGAAGGCTGAAGAGTGGACGTGTGTGGAGGCTGGGTGTAGGGGACAGTCGTCATGGCTGGTGTTTGAAGATGGTAGCCTGGCGCCATAATGGTGACTCTCCTAACAGATGCACAGGAGACATAATGTCAGTGGTCAGGAGCTGTTTTCCCTGGACGCTTGAGAGAAAATCTGAAAAGTGCATGCTTCTTTTCCTGTCGTTTCAGACTCTGTTCTCCTTTCATTGTAATTGTTTTTATGGTTGTTCACTAATTATGTGGTGGGTGGTTTCCCATTACATTTGGTCAACCCTGGTGGTGGTGTTTTGGTAATGTTGTGATAGTTCTGACTTAGGAGATGTATTCTGTTTTAAGATAAGGTCTGTTTTAACTCTCAGAAAAAGATCATGCTCTATTTCCATTAATTCTAAATTCTTGGAGAGTACCTACAGTCATCATCTCCCACCACCCTAATGTCACTCAAATTAGCCTCTACTCTGCCACTTCCCCAGGCTATGATTCTGTGGCGAAGGTCTAATTGCAGTGGTGTTCTGGAAGGGGCAGCCTATGAGGGAGAAAAGGAGTTAGTTGTGTTCCTGTAAGTTACAACTTACTTTGGATATTTTGTTATTCCTTAGCATGGCCTTGAAAATTGAGATACAATTCTTCTTTCACTTTAATTCTTTATGCCAAAATTGGTTTTCTTCAAAAGCTGATATATACAAGCCTGCATCCTATTTTCACTCAGAGACAGATGGTTGAAACTGACTCCAGCTAAAAAAAATTTTTTTAAGTCTTGAATTAAAATATACACATGAGTATCAGAAGGGTATAATCCTTTTAGGACTGGTTGAGAATCTGCTCCGAGTCCTGCCTCATTCCACTGAGTTACCCATTCATGAACAGAATGCCTTGTGATGTGGGAGGCTAGGGACTTTGCAGCCAAGCTTTTCAGATGGGTATTTACTTCCAGAAAGAATATAAAGGTTGTGCTGATGGGACAAATAGCAAATACCCAAATCCTAAGATCATTCAGCATTTGTGCTGACATGGTAGCATATACTGTGATCTTGCATTTTGGCAGTATTGATTTTTTTTTTTTTTTTTTGCATTCTTATGAACATACCAGGGTAGCTGAAAAACCGGGCTGATCTTTGTAAGTACATCTGCCTTGCTGTGTTTGTGCCTTAAAGTATCCTGGGATTTATGTGTATTCCCTCCCTCACCCCCCTTTCTTTCTTTGGTAGACTTAAACACATAGAGCTGAGCTTGCTTTGGTCATTCTATGGTGGAGCTTCCTCATCAGCGATTTGCAAGTGGATTACAAGGATATGAGTGTACTTGGATGTTAATCTCTGGGTCCTCAGGGGAGTTAGAGCCCAGGTCAGTCTCCTGTGGTAGTGAACAGTTTTGTTTGTTCACCTCATAGTGCTGTGTGAATATTGTCATGATTTATGGGTGTCATCATAAAAATGTCTTCTGAGAAAGGAAAAAGGCAGAAATAAATTTATAGTTTACAATTTGCAAATTTTAGAATTGATTTTACCCGATATATTTCAAACTCTTTTTAACTGTAACTAACACTAATAAATAATATTGATACATAACAATGAATGTGTGTGTCCAAAATAAGTTTCATGAAATAATAGTTGCCCTTCACCATGTGGAATGCATTCTAATAGTCCTAATCTGTCAATCACAAAAATTGCTACCTATGACTACTAACTAACTTGATTTTGTAACTCCCCAGTGGATTGCAACCCATGTTTAAAAAGGCTGGTGTGGTATGCATTTCAAGCTAGGAATAAATTGTCTAGTGTTGCACTTGCTCATGTCCTGCTGTGTTTCCCTGCTGCCTGCAGAGAAGTTCAGACCCCTTTAGAGCATGGCATAGCAGACCTCGGGCTGTAGGATGACTGACTTGTCCAGGTTTTCCTGGTGTGATTACTGAAATTCCTGTATCCAGAGAACCCCCTCACTTTGCTGCAAACTGGGATGGATGGTTTAGTCACTCAACCTTTGGGATCTGATCTCTGGCTGCATTTCCATCATCATCTTCCTCCATCTTCTTTTGTACTCAGCATTTTATCTGTTGCAAATCCCTTGTCTCACAGGCTGTCCATTCTCTTTTTTACTTACCCGCCTTTTGTCAATGCTTCCCTCAGGCTGAGATGCCCTGCTCACCTTCTGCTGTCTGCAGGTCTGGTCTTCCTCTGTGATGGTTTAACTCACCTACTCTCTGAGCCTTCTCACTGCCTTGTGATCACAGACTACATTGATTTAGTAGCTCTGTGTTTTTCTCAGCTGCCTTATTCTTTATCACTTGCAGAACAAACATGAGAAGGGAAACTGCTGACAAAAAGTGGGTGATTAAGGCAAAGAAAGAATACAAGGGGGATGGACTAAACCAATACAGATGCTAAGGCCAAGAGAATAGGGCAAGGGAAGAGGAGAAACACATAAAATTTTAGGCTAATGCAGTAGTTAAGTCCAAAGCATATGCTCTGGACCCTCGGGTTTGAATCTTGGCTTTTCACATGTCAAAGTTGTTTGCTTTGGGTGTGAGGATAGAGTATTGTATATACCTTAGCAGGTTCTTTCTCTACGTGTGTTTCTCCACTCATTGTAACTTTGAGGGAGAGCGATGATCCTTAAAATTACGTAGGCTTAATTACAAATTCATAAGTAATTAGTAGTTAATTTGGGAGGGTATTGAATTAAGTGGTTTTAAGATGTCAAAATCTCAACATAATTTTAGAAGCTTAAAACAAATGGACTGTGAACATTTATATTGCTGATTTATATTGAGAAAATTCATTTTGACTTTATTATTTAAACATTAACATTTTTCCTTTCCTTATTTTTATTAATGTGTCTTGATTTTATTCCCTTTAGTATAATACTTTAAATTTGTTCTCATTTGTGAGTTGCAAGAACCTCAGGGCAGCTTGAATTTGCTTGTGTTCCCCATCAGGATAGAATGCCCACTTTAGGCAGGCTTACCAGCCAGACCCGTCTGGATTTAACTCTGCCGTACAGAAAATCTGGCCCCTTTACAGGGACAGCAGGCCAAGGACTCAGAATGAAAGCTAAAGTCAGTCATGTGTGAAGTTGTGCTTGTTTTCAGTTATTTTAAAGATCAGCCCCACACACATTACCTGAGAGTGATTTGTTTTTATACATGTTCATTTATCATCTTAGCAACTCTGGAGAAAACAGCTTTAAGTGCAATAGATGGCTCTGTTCTAAAGCATTGATATTTTTACATCTCTTAAAGAGAGAGCCAAACTATCAGCATGATGATTTATCCTCAAGGTATTTTGGGTGATAGATTCTAGATTGCTGAATTTGTAAATTGAAGTAAACAATAGAGGCTGTCAATTATAAATTGAATAGATTATGCTAAATAATCCTTTCAGAGTCAGAAAACAGATTAAAAACTAAGCCAGGCAGGAAAACATTATATCAATGGGTACACACAATGGTAGTGATTAGGCAAAGATAGTTCAATGGTGGAGGGAGGCAGTGCTAGGATTGTGTGTTTATTGCATATTTGTACTGATAGATGAAAACATTTAATCTTCCCCACCCACCATTGGAACAAAGATCTATTACACAGTAAGGAAGAACTTTTCTTTGGGTGTGAGGATAGAATATTACCTTAGCAGGTCTCCACTCATCATAATCTCAAGGGGGATCAGTGGTCATTTAAAAGCTTAGAAAATTCCAATAGTGAAATTGTGGAAGATTTCACATTACTATCTAATGGTTATTTAGTAGTTCAGAGACATTTACTGAGCATTCACTGCTAGGCACTAGGAGTATAGAGGTAAATTAGATATGACCCTTTCCTTAGAGGAACTTTCAGTGCAATAGGAAGAGAGAGTCACATAAACAGAACATAGCCATGGGTAAATGGAGCATGTGATACATGTTCCAATAGACCAAGCATAGGGTGCCCTAGGGCCACCTCGGAGGGGTGCTTGGCCCAGGCTTGATGCCTTCCCTAGGGAGCCTTTGTGGAGCAGATATGATTGAGTTGAAATAGAGAGATGGATGGGAATCATCAGGTAATGAGTGGAGAAAAGAGCATTCCTGGAGTTTGCAAAAGTACAAAGGAAGGAAGTAGTTTGGTACATGCTGGTAAAATGTGAAATAGGGAGTACAGGGATATGTGAGTGGAGAGATGGGCAATGAGAGCATCTTATGTGCCTTGATAAGGAGTTGGGACCCATTTTGCAACTAAAAAGGAGTCATCGATGTGTTTTAGGCAGGGGCATGGACTCATCAGATTTGAGTGGCAGAAAGGTCACCCTGACATAGTGCAGAGGATGTGGAGGATCACCAGGGAGCCAGGTTATCACGGGGACAGGAAGATCAGAAGAACATTGCAATTGTCAGATGAGCAGTCTGAAGACTGGCATTGGGCATTGTGAATGGACACGGAAGGCAAGAGCAGACTTGGAAACAGTAGGTGGTGAATGTGGGAGTACTGCTGAAAATTGGCAGTGAGGATGTGGTGAGTTGAGGATTTCAGGGCTGAACAGGGAAAAGATGGAACCATGAGGTGGCATCATTGCTCATCGCTATTGGGCGGTACTTGTATAGGACTACAGAAGAGGGAGATGTCAATCATAGCAGGAGAACTTCCTGCTATGGAACCCCACCCACAAAGGGAAGAGAGAATCAGAGAGGGAGGCCACGTATCTAGCGGACGCCATTCAGCAGCAAGGTGGGGAGTCTCTGGATCTGAGAGTTCTGAAGGGAAGCAGTAGTTAAAGCTCTCTTATAGTCACAAGGTTTGTCCAATCTATGTCTAGCAGATATTGGATGTAATTTTGCAGAGTATGCAAAGCAGGTGAGCTCTAAATGGCTAAAAAAAAAAAATGCTTATTTGCTCTATGTTTAAAGCAATTGGATGTGTAAGAATTTGTGATTGGTGCCAGTGGGCGCTCAAAGCTAGTGGTCCTAGTCTGATGTGAAGAAGTAAATAGCATAGAGGCCAATACATAGGGGCCATCATCACTTATTTATAATAATAGCAAGTCTTTATTAATGCTTACTATGTGATCAATATGAGGCTGAAGAACCACTGTGCAAATTCCAAAGGAAGTTTACATAATGGTCTGTGGAGAAGTCGCTCCTCGTGAAATGCTCCTTGAGCATGCCCATTTAGATAGGGAAGCTCCTTTCTCTTTGCTCTGAAGTGCTTTCGAACCTCTGGGAGGACAGATTCATATTATATAAAGTGTTGTGGTGGTATTTCCTTGATACATCCTTCCCATCTATTTTGACCCAAGACTAGGTGCTTCTACAGGATCCTTTGTGCAAGGCTTCCTTTCTTTCTTCACTCTAGTTTTCTATCCCATCCTTTCTTCTGTTTTCCAGTTCCTCTTCTGACCTAATTCTTATGGACCCAATGCCAAAATACTGCCCTCTAGTTGTCCAAACTGTCCCATCTTTAGTTTTATACTCTTTCAATGATGCCACTTGACATGCTCATTTCCTAAGGACTCTCCATGTCATCTGAGTGTTTCCTGAGGGAAGATACTCTAAGAGATGAATGACTGATTCCTTTAATCGAGGAATAATTCCTTTTCCAAAGAGAAGTATGTTGTATCTCTTAGTTGGTGGAATGCACGGTAGGGGTCAGAAATAACTCAACATTTTTCAGATCTTTTTGGTGAACATGATGATGGTTTTTGAGTCCTTTAAATTTTAAGAGCTCTCATGTCTCCTCTGTTAACTAGATGAGACGGCTGATACCCTATGGATTGATTTTTCTCTCTAGCATAATGGGCCTCTGTGCTGAGTGCTTGAGAGTCTCTCTTGCTTAATGTGCTGCAATTGCCAAAGCTTGAGTTATAGCTCAAGCAGCATAATTTGGGTGGCTCAGATTTGTGAAGTAGTAAAAGTAGAACTAGAGACAATATGCAGACACAACAATCTTAAATATAGCTCAAAAACCCAGCAAGAGTGATACTAAAGACTTAATTTAGAAATATTGCCTGATTTCCAAGTCAGGAATGAACCCAATACGAATAAAATTGAAAGGAGCCTAGAAAAATCAATGTATATGTTTAACTGTCTGTATGTACTGAAATATTTTTCCTATCAGAACAACAGTTCTCTATTGATATAAATAGATGCTTCATATGTAGATGAAACTCGTGTAGTGTTTTGGACTACCCAGTATTGGCTTTGGTGGTGTGATAGGGATTTTCATTGCCAAAACCTTTGCTCCTGGTCTCAGCTATCTCATGCAATTTGTATTTCCTGCCACCAGTTGGTGATAGAGAGTGGTGGCAAGATTCTGATGGAAGACTGGTGGGCTCCACCATAAAGCTTTTCAAGAAGAGCTTTATTTTTAAAAAATTTTATTTTATTATTAGTTTCAAGTATACATTACATTGGTTGGACATTTCTATAGTTTGTAAAATGTTCCCCTTAATTACTTTTTTTCTCCTCTGGTTCTCCATCTAGCCATTATGTTAATGCTAACTGCATTTCCTATGCTGTTCTGCCCATCCCCGTTACCATCTATCAACTACTAATTTGTACTTCTCTTACAAAGAAGAGCTTTCTTTTGACTAAAATGAGTAAAATATTGAATAAATAAACACTGAAAGGAAAGCATTATTTAGTAAAAATATTCAGGAATAAGGAGATCTGGTATTTTCAGTTCTGACCTGTCTCCTTAATCATTGTAAATTTAGATAACTGTTCAGTTTCCCTATTTATGGGTAAAATACTGGTATTGGATAATATCACTGAAGTCCTTGTCTTGAAGCAAACATGTAATTGTAATTGTTAAAACATCAAAATTAAATGAACAAAAGAATAAAAAGTTTTCATATAAGAGAGAGATCAATATTTTATTAACAACCATCTTAGTTCCCTTAGAGGCAAAGGCCCATTAATTTGTGTGTTTTTATATTTGCGTGTGTGGAGGCGGGAAGGAGAATGGGGAGTGAGAGAAGACTTAGTTTCTCTTCTTTACCTACTACCTGGCTTAGGCAATCTTTCACACATAGTTTTATGGAACCTTTTCTTCATGGCCTCACTCTTTCCGTAATTCCAGTTTTCCTTAAGCTATATCCAGAAGTCTTAGATCTTCCTGGTGTTTCTAAATGATTATAGTTTCTTGACTCTAATCTGAATTTTCAATGCTCAATGACTTTGCCACTGTGTCTTTTCTGCAAAAAAGAAAGAGCTCTAACCACCTCTGTTTAGATTATTTATATAACACTTATTAAAATTTTGTTAATTAACATCTCATTAGGCTTTGGAGTCCACTCCACCTTATCAAAATTTTGGTTTGAGGATCCCTAGGGATCCCAAGTCACGTTCGGGAATGTGTAAGGTCAAAAATATTTTTATGATCATGCTGATCTGTTATTTGTCTTTTTTACTGTATTGACATTTGCAATGATGGTGTAAAAGTAACGGTGGGTAAAACTGCTGGTACTTTAGTGTGAATGAGATCGTGGCACCAAACTGGTGTAGTAGTAGCATCAAACTTCACTGTGACACACTTGTAGTTTAAATAAACAAACGAATGAATAAACAAAACCAGTTTCACTTAAAAATGTCCTCCGTGAAGCAGAAAAAATATTAGTTGTATTAAATCTTCACCATTGAACACACATCTTTACTCTGACAAGTAGGAACACACAAGGTAATTCTGCTGCCTACTGATATTCAGTGGTGGTTGTCTAGAGGAAAGCACCTGCTTATTATTTTGAGTTGAGCTGTAAGCTGAACTAGCTGCCTATTTTCATTAAACTATTTACTTGAAATAATAGTCCAAAGACAAACTATGGTTATTCAGACTTGGGCACTTGGCAGAAATTGTCTCAAAAATCAATGACATGAGCTTGTTACTTCAAGAACACAACTGACAGTGTTTGTTGCTAATCATAAAATTTAAGCTTTCAAGCAAAAATTAGAATTTTGGGAAACTAATATATGCCACCATGATCTTGACAACGTACCTAAAGACTTTTCTAGGACTTTGGTTGTGATATTACCAAATTTGATTTTTGAATATCATACCATGAAATGTGTGAACATTTGAGAAGTCTGCATAATTAACTAAATAATTTTCTAAATAAGCAGTGAACAATGTTTTAAAATCACACATGGATAAAAGATTCATTTAAAGTTTAAGATAGACCAATGGATTTTGGGTTGGGGAGTTGTATGAAAAAAATGAGGGATTCAGAAATACAAATTGGTAGTTACAAAATAGTCATGGGGATATAAAGAACAACACAGGGAATATAGTTAATAATATTGTAATAACTATGTTTGGTGCAGGTGGGTTATTGACTAATTGAGAAGATTACTTTATAAATTACATAACTCCTATGCTGTATACCTGAAATGAATGGAAAATAATATTGAATGTCAATTGTAATTGAAAAAAGAGATAGACCAATGGATTTTAATGTAACAGAGTACAAAAAGTTCATTGATTGATGTGGTTTCATGTTCACATTGCAACTGAACTCTAAAAAACTGCTATTTGTTGATTTTTGGTGTAATAGCAAAAAAAAAAAAAATCCAAAATTACATCAAGAGGCTATTCAGATACTTCTTTTTTGCAGTACATATTTACATGAGACTAGATTTTCTTCACAAATAAAATAGCATACCACAACCGATTGAATGCAGAAGCAGCTATAAGAATCCAGTTACTTCTATTAATCCAGATATTAAAGAGATATGTGAAAATGTAAAAGAATTACACTCTTCTTACTATTTTTTTTGGTCTTGGAAAGTATGGCTGTTTTTCATAAAAATTTTGTTAACACATTTATTATTTTAAAATTAATTATTAAATAAATATTTAAAATTTTATCAGTTTTCTTTTTTTTTCTTTTTTTTTAGGCGAGGCAACTCTTGGTTGACATCATAGATTGCAAGGACATTGTCAGTTTACAATCTCTTATTTTATGTATATATATTTTTTATGCCTATAGCACCCGGTCTTCCTAGGTAGTCTCCCATCTAAGTACTAACAGGCTCGACCCTGCTTAACTTCTGAGATCAGTCGGGATCGGGCTTGTTCAAGGTGGCATGACCGTAGACTTTCGTTTTGTATTTTAATGTGGTTATTGTTATTAGATACAGCCCACATAAGCAAAATCTCTTTGAGTTCTCTGATAATTTTTAAGAGTATCAAGGGATGCCGAGACCAAAATGTTTGAGAACAACTCATATACGGTATAAGTGCCAGGCCTAGGCACTTTCCTACATTTATTAAAAATTCTGATTTAACAGTGCATTGATGGTTGTAAAAATTTAGCAAGTAACCCTTCCACAGTTTTCACCAGCCATCCTCCCTCCTGAGACTTCTATAACCTTCTTTTTATTGACAGTGTGATATAGCTGTACAAATGGACGTATGGTTGTGGTCCCATTCATCCTTTGGCCTCCCATCCAAGTGCAAAGAGGCAGCTGTCTTTTATGAGAACCAGGCAGGTGAAACCAGGTTGTGAAAGTTCAAATTTCTTACGTACCTCTTTTCAGATGAAAAGTTCAATAGCTGATGGTAGAAGAGCAATTGTTTCATGCAGGAAAAGATAACTTGTTTTGGGGTATTTTTTTTCTTTTCAATGTATCTGACAATAGCTGAGCAATGATTTAAACTTCCTAGAATTCTTACTTTAACCTTAAAAATAATTTGCATTATGCCAGCATTAGAAGTGGAATCTCAAACTGCAGCCAATGTAGACAACTGAAAGGAAGTAGAGATCTATATTGTTCAGAAGCTAAGCCTGGGGAGGCTCTGGTACTCTGCAGCTGTGTAAACAGAGCTAAAAACTCTTTGCTTCCACTCTGTTAGTTAAGCAGTTGGTTCCAAGCAGGACCAAACCATCCCATGATGATATGTGCAGAAACAAAAACGAAGGTAAAAGATCTCATTTTTAGGTTCAAGAAAAGCTATAAATTTTCCTTTCTTAAGGGATGTATGTGGACATGACATGTGAAGGAGATGTAAAGTTAACTGGGAAGGCAAGGGAAGGTGTGAAAATTACTTTTGTTTCTTTCCTTCTTAGTGGCCATATTTTTCTATTTCATATTCCCATTCTTTCTTCTGTTAAAATTTAAGCCCATGAGCCATTTTTGTGATGGAACACCAAGAGCAACCCTCCCTGTAACTAACTTCTTAACTAGAGAATAAGCTATTTCTCCTGGTGCCTCTCCATCCTCTGGAGGAAGTAATAAGAGGGGAAGATGCCTACCGGGGACAGCTTGATATGTAATTCCCATGTTCAACAGAAAAAATGAGAAGAACTTACAACTTAAATTAAATTTTAATATTAAATTAAATGACTACATTTAATTAAAAAATACATTTTTTGAGTGATACCTCTTTAACTACATGCCTTCCATTTTTATAACCCATTTAGATTGAGAAACTCCTATTCTCTCTGAAGTGCCTTAGAATAATCTCTAGGAGCACAGATTGGGTTTTCTCGCTCTGATTGTATTGTTTTTAAATCAGTAACATGCTATACATTTTAGTGTATTTCTCTAATATTTTTTAGATGATTGCAGTGAATTTTGAGTGATGACTTTGGTTATTGAATTAGTGTGGAATTAATGGGGCAAGGGTTGGCATTATAAAAAAATGATAATAGAAAAAAACAAGTTCAGAATATGGGACTCTGCTACAAGGAGAGCTGAGCAGGTGTGTAAAGATGCATCAGCTGATCACAGAAAGGATGGAGCTGGGGCAGACTGAGCTGTCACTGTTCCTGAGCCAGAGCAGAGTTAAGCTGCAGAAGGCTGGTCGGTGGGAGAGGGGTTTGATGATCAGACAAGGAGGAGACTTACACCCAGAAGTATGTTTGATTTGTCTCTTTGACCCCTTACCATTTGTAAATGAAAGAGACCAGTTTTTATGTGTTGGAAGCAAGTGAGCAGTAATTAGCAGCAGGTAGCTCTGATTCTTATTTTCTTAAACTTTTGAGAACATCAGAATTGCCTTTGTAATGACCTTCATTAGCCACAGGAAGCTCAATAACTCATGCTCCCTATGCTTTGCTCCTTGATTTCGCTTTGTTTGATATGCAGGGAAATTTTGTGGGTCAGACAGGCAAACCCTACTCCCACCCCTCACTCTACCCCGCCACTCCTGAAAACCTGTGGAGTTCAGTGCTGACACTGCATTTAATGCCATTATTGAAGCCATATCACTATGTGTAAAGGCCCATTCATTTACTCTAATGTGTACTTTCCAAACCCGTTATGAGGTGTTCTCTTGAGATTTCTTGTTCTCCTAGGAGCTGATGCAAGTGTCTATTTTGGAGTAGAACCAAACATCACTAAGAGCAAGGCCTAACACTGTGGCTCTACAACCTTTAAAAAGTGAAGTGTGTTATTCGAAACATCACCACCTAATATAATTGTTTAAAAGTTCCCTGGGTGTTTTTGTTGTTTATTTTCAAAATATTGGCTCTACTGCTGGTAACACCAACTTAAATGACCAACATTTTCAGACACATTTATTGGTTGTAAAATGACCTTTGCCCTTTGCAGAAGTGTACTAAGAATACACGTTACTTCCCAAGGTGAACAAAGCTCTTCACAAGGAAATCACAACAAATACAGGATGTTCTTACTGCCTGGTTTGCTCCTTAAAAACCAGAACATATAGCTGAAGTCTTGCTACTTGACAGACTGGGAAAGGCAGAAAAAGTTGGGGTATGTGGAGGATTGGGAAATTTAGGGTTTTCTAAGAAGTTTCCACTGGCTGCTTTCAGTATAGAATGAGGAAACTGTTGTTCTAACACTGATTTTTATGATCGTGCATTTCATTTTTGGCAGCAGAAAAATGTCAAAAAGTAAATCAGATTGGTTCTCATTGCAGAAAAATATATAATTTCTCAGATGGTTCCTGGAATTAGGTTTCAATCTCCTCTTGACAGGATTTTTTTTGCTCATTGGTGTTGGCCAACAGTATTTTATTGACAAACCTGTCTTTTATCAGTTCTATGGCTTCTCTTGAAAAAATTCAAAAGATCTAACTGCTTGGGTCCATATTTTTCCATGTTAGCTATCAGTTCCAGCTGGATAGAATTGCCTCCCTCAGGCCTCAGGTTTCTTCTATGGCCTCAGTTACTGATTTGCTCCCTCATGTTATCTCAGATGGTTCCTGGCACACGTTGGACTTTAAAAAGTCCTTTGTATGTGAATGACTCTGTGCTCCATTCTACAGCCCCAGTCCCAACTCAGCTTCTCATCACATCTGTATACTGCACCTGTGCATTCTTTCTGCCCAGAAGTCCTCTTGACACTCAAATGGTTTTTTTCTTCATTTCCTTCTTTGCCTTCCCTTCCCAATTTCACTACCATCCTCTTTGCTTTCTCAAAGTTGAATTGTTACTAAAGCTTTCTCTTTGCTTCCACATCTAATAGCTACTAAGAGAGACTTCTTCCTTCTTGACTGTGCTCTCTCCAGTCCACATTCCCTACATTCTGTCTTTCTGTTCACCTATCATCTCCCTGCAGGTACAGTGAGTCTAGATAGATGGCACCAGCCTCCCAGCAGCTTGTCTTACTTCTAGTTTCTGCTTCCATATGTTTTTCAGGAAGGAACAGGGACGAGAAGAGGCTTAAGCAAATTTCATTTTCATTTTGTCACTTTCTCTTTCAAAAAGCTGCTATGATTTTCCATAACTCATTATACCAAAGGAAACTCCTGTGTGTTTCTCCCCCAACCCAAGGCTTCACCAGTTGCCTGCACATATCCATTTTTACCAACTCAAGTTGATATTTCTTAACTTGGGTTTATCTGTCATCTCTTGTACTCAGCCTGCTGGTTCCCTTTACCACAGGTTTTCACACATTCATACCTTCCCTTCCTTTGCTAGTTCCTGACCTCATTTGATATCCAGTTCAAATTCTACCTCTTTCTCAAAGCTCACCCTGGCATACTCCGCCAGGGTGATTATTCTTGCATTCTGCATTCTCTCTGAACTTGTACATTAGGATGAACAGTATAGTTCAAAGCATGAATATGTTTGAATTTATGTTCCACCATGTATTGATTATATAGTGTTAGGTCTTGCTGAGTCTCCTTTAGCTGAATTATGAAAAAGGCATTAATAATAACACAGCTCTCCTTGAATTATTGTACTTAAAGATGATAATAACCGTGAAGTGCCTGACACTCAGTAATCAATGAGCCCATATCTCAGAGAACATCTCCAGCCACAACACATGCTCACACAGTGGAGTTAGGCACTCCCTGAAGAAGAGAATCTGGTTTTGCTCATCTTTGTACTCTGAGGCCTTATAGAGTGCCTAGCACAGATTAAATACACAACAAATATTTGTTGAAAAGTGAAGACAGTGTGATCATGAATGGCAGATGGATTATTGTGATTATTATTGTTATTATTTCACAAATGTTTGCTAGCACACCATGAGTAGAAATATGTGCAGTAAGAACACAGGACACTTCTCAACTGTGTGTTTTCATCAAAAAGTGTATCTTGAGGTGACTGCAAGTTTTTCATTATCTTCTAAAGACAATGACAGGAAGTTTGAGGATTTTTCATTATTTTGGATTATTTGGTTCTTTATTGTCTTCTATTGCGTTGTCATCTGCTTAGGGATTCATTATATATTCATTATAGTTGCATACAAATAATATGCAAATTAATACTTATGACATTTATGGTTATTTTTTTTAAACTTTATTTTAGAAATTTAGGTCAGAGGGGTTTCTTCATTTATGTGTTTCTATTTTCTTAGTTTCCAGTTAGAAGCACAGAAAGAGACAAATATAATCATTGCTAAGAGGTGCGAGTCTTCTCCAGACTCATTTTATTGAAAATATTTCTGGCACCATCATCACCAGCATCACCATCATCATTAACATTGAAATTAAATCTCACTTAGATAAATTTTCCCAAGAACTTGCCATGGAGTTTATCTCCTATTTTATGTATTCACAAACATCTTTTGCTTTGAAAAGGGAAAGCACCAGAATAAGCAATATTATATTCAGTATGCAAATGTAAGTTTTATAGAAATAGGGTTGTACTGGAGATGAAATTAATTGTGACAGTTCGGGAAGAGTTTTGCAGAAAAAGAAGAATAACATGTTAGGCCTTCGGTGGCTGTCGTCCCTCATGCATATAATATTAGGCAAAATGAAATCTTCATGTGTCCAAGCTCAGTGGAATAATGTTTATTGAGTCCATAGAAATTTGAGCAGGGCACATCTCTAAAGGTTTATGACAACCTATTTTCTTCTCTCAGTGTGGGGATGAATTGGTCCATTATCGTCTAAATTGGAAGTCAGGATGATGGTTCTTTTTTGATTCTCTTATTTACTTATTTGTTTGTTTGTTAAGAAACTTTGACAAAATGTGTTGCTTATTCTGAAGTTGCTGTTATTCTTCAGAACAGAATAGACTATAACATTATATTCTTCAATATTAATATATACATAAAAGGGGAAGATTTTATAGAGAGTGAGACAAGATCTAACTTAACTCATTTCTTTGATTATTTGACATAGACTAAATAATACACTCTGTTATTGCCCCAAAGCTAAATTTCCTTTTGAATTATTTTTGCGATGATAAATCAGAAAAGTTATTTTTATACATTCATATATTTTTTTTCCACCAAGGAAACCAACATGTCTGACAAAAGTGACTTGAAAGCTGAGCTAGAGCGCAAGAAACAGCGCTTAGCACAGATAAGAGAAGAGAAGAAACGGAAGGAAGAGGAGAGGAAAAAGAAAGAGGTAAGTACTGGGTGTTAGGACATGGTGGGAGGATAGAAAAATCGCTTGATTCTTAGGGGCTGGTCAAATGGATAAAGAAGATCCTCTAAAAGAATCCTTTTATAATGCCTGAAAAAAGTGAGGGGATATCTATGGACCCAGAATAATGAGGTCATTGCCATCTGCTATGTACTGATCAGATACCACATACGTGGTAGGGAGCATTTGGTCCAGAGGTCCCCAAACCCCACGTTCACCCCAGACTTGAATAGAATCCTGAAAGTGGTCTGTGACATCTCTATTGTTAGAAATTCCTTAACCTTTCTGAGTTTCAGTTTCCTACCCTTAATATGGGAATAGTAATATTTTTGTGGGATGGTGGGGATTAAAAGAGTTACTCTTATAAAGCACATAGCAATACCAAAATATAGTTAATACTTAATAAGTGTTAGTCTTAAGTTTTTTTTAAAAAAAAAAACTACTGGTAAGAACATTTTAGGAGAAAAATAAAGAATGATGCCAAGAGATTTCCATGGTTTACTAAGTGGTCTATATTTTTCAGGGTAAATAAGAATCGGAAGTTTGCTAAAGGGAAAGCCACATTTCCCTCCCTGGGTGAGGGGGTGGACAGTATAGTAGACTCTGCCCCATAGACATAGAATTATGAGATATTAAAGCTGAAAGAGATTTTAGAAACCTTCTGTTGAGGCCCCTCTTTATGCCAAAAAGGCAGCAGACACCCAGAGGCGAGATGTAGCTTTTCTGCCTGCTAGACCTGGAATCTGGACTCTCAGTTTAATGCCTTGCTGTCATATCATGTTTCTTTCTCCTATCTTTCTCAATCCAACAAATCATTTATCTCCAATTTGTTATGGCAGAATAGAAATAGTCCCCATCTTGTACAAAAACCAGATGCCAACGATATTTTGGAATAGTTTTCCAAAAAGGAAACTTTGTGTGCTTGTGTATAGAAACCGGAACTGTTTCCCTCTACTCAGGGTTTTTCTTTAGGAAAAGAGAACATATTTTGATGCTTCACAATCTGAATAAGTGTTGTTTCAAGTTGTAAGGCTGGGAGACCAAGGTAACAGACTTATAACAATTATTTTCTGACAAAGTCAAACATAATTACAGTTGCATTTTAGCTTTCTAGCATCATGTATCTCCCCATTCCATTACTCTGTGTTTGACGCCATCGTTTATTTGTCCTTAACAGAGTGCATCTTTTTTTCCCTGTGGAAATCTTTGCTGTTATATATTTAGTCTCTGAGTGAAGTGGAGGTGAGAACTGACAAGGAATGGCTATTCATTTTTATGCAAAGCCAGAAGAAGAATTAAGTTATTATGCTTCCTTTCCTTCAAATGTCAACACTTACTGTAGTTTTAAAGCACCTTCACTAATAACTGGTTTATTTTTAAACTGACATTCTAATATCCAACTTAAATTTCACAGAATTACCGCAAAATGCAATGTGATATGAGAACTCTGGTTCCAAATTAGTCTGTCTGCTTCATCTTTGTCGTTTTCCACATTTGGGGGAAATTACAGGCAAACAAGACTGATTGAAATAGGCCACCTTTTTTGTTTCTACACCAAGCAGCCTGATAGGGATTTGGCTTGTTACATGGCAGACAGAGCCTGGCAGATTCGGGGTGGCAGGTGGTGGGCGTGTGAAACACCTGGATTGTAGGCGTTCCTGGGCCTCTACCTAGTACTGGAATTAGAGTTCCGTCATCTTAGTCTCCTCCTTTCTGTGCTGTCCCGACCCTGCTCTATAGACTCCTATGGTAACATAGAATCATAGTCTCCCATCTCAGAGTTTTTAATTTGAAATATCCAAATGAAGCCAGATTTGAGGATCCACTGGACTATATCATCTTTAAAGTCTGCCTGGCTTTAAATCCTGTCCCTTGGCCAGCATTCTCCTTGCCCCCACCCCGCAACCTCCACAAAGATCAGTTCATTCTAAGCACCTTTTGTAGACTGTGAGGACTTGGTTTGTTTGAGCAGCCAGGGCTGTAAGACAGAAGGCAGTAAAACTCAATGGTTATCACAGAGGCTTTTGAGTTGAACATGGCTGGGAAACCTGGCTCTGCCCTTCACATAATGGCCTTGAGGGGTCTGGGGCCTCTGTGAACCTGTTCCCTTCTGTTAAATCGAGAAAAGAGTGGTGCCTTCCTCATAAGTTCTGAGAGGACCCAGGAGATACTGTAGAACAGTGAAAGGCACAGATGAACTGGTTAGTAAGAAACAGCCATTACTCTGCTCCTGGGATCAGCTATCAGAGGAGGAGAATACAGTCCTATAGACTGGCTGCCTCCTTTCATCGCCATCCCTGCTGGTGAGTCCATTTTCCAAAAATGCCCCATTACTGCAACGATCTTATAATTCAAGGCCCCTAGTTTCCTGGGATTATAACATTTTGTAGCTGAAAGGAACCTGGAAGTAATCTATTCTGATTTCTCTTTTTCAAATGCTCTTAAGCCCTAGAGGCCAAAGCCTTGTGGGCAGCCCACCTTTACTTCCAGTCTCAGGAAGGGATCCTTCTAGCCAATTGTCCAAAGCAGAAGCCTGGGGTCACTCTCTCACCACCCCCCTTTCTCAACTGACAGTGATCATCAGGTCCCAAACAGACACAACACTCTTTCTCCTCCACTTTCTTTCTCCCTAAAATCTGCATGTCAGCCAAACTCAGCCACTTACATATCATCTGTGGGCCCTGTTCCCTCTTGACAAGGAGTTTGTGAACTTTCTCCTTCCTCTACTTTTGCCTTTCTTCTATTTCTCTCTATTGCCCTTCACCTGGCTGTTAACTACATGTCTTTCTGTGCTCATATACATGGCACATCCTCCAGAAAGCCTTCTCTGATACCTTTTGCATATATGACTGAGTTAGTCCTGCCCCCTGTCTTTGACCTTATCAAACACCATTTAGCACAAAGCATTGTATTTGCCTTCTCACTTGTCTTTCTCTTATAATAGAGTACACACTTTTGAGGACAGGCTGGATATTTTTCATCATTGAGCCAGTATCTAGCGTAGATCCTGCCACTAGAATAGGCCTTCAGTCAAGGATTATAGAATAAACGAACGAGTGAATGAGTGTATACATAACTAGTTAGGGCAGATCTGAGGTGCTGGTCACTGACATTCTTCCCACACATCTGGATTTTTTTTGTACAAATTTCCTTGGAAGCTTCTGATCCTGAGTCTTTGGGATGCCCCAGTCAACTGGCCACTGTCATTGACTCCTAAGTTTAAGATTTTCTAGTTTTTATGTTGTTTATGGAGAGTTAGACATAGCTTTGTCCTTATAGGTTTGATACTTAAACAAATAATAAAATAATTCTAGAAAAAAAAGAAACAAAATGCTTTTTTAATGCTAGTCTGAGTAGCTAGTTTTGCTATGACTGAAAACTAGTGTGAATTGGGACCACCCAGGTTGATTGTCTCCACAGAACCCAGAAAACTGTGTACATGTATAAAATTACCACTCTCTGCTCCTTTGGATGTCAACTGCTTACTTGGTTGTGGTATTATGGATGAAATCTGATTTTAAAGTAAATATAGTGGCCAGCATTTAAGACACAGTCCCAATTTCATGAAAAATTGCCTTTAATGCAGCGAGGTGTTCTTAATGGGGCCACCCTGAAGTTTTGTCCTGTCCTTGGCCTTCTGCCGAACTGCTGCAAGGTATGATGGACAGAGGTTTCCTGGCCTGTCCTCACTTGTTCCTCTAATAACCACAGAGCTGTCTCTGGAGAAGTGACTGATAATTCTCCATCGGTAATTTATCTTTCTTCGATTATCCTCTCTAGGTTTCAGCTGTGATTAATCTTCACAAATAGAAATATCATTGGCTGAGGAAAACATCTTTAGCATATTTTTAATTACTAGTACTATGAAATCACTCCTTATTGAATCATTAAAACATATTTGGATTATGTAGTATTTACATGGAAAAAATCAAGAGTTTCATGATTAGGGCACTTAATGTAGCTGTCTTGGATGAAGTAAAATTGTTTAGTTTAAGGTGCTATTTGGTGATGGATAGGGACTGCCTTTATTTCTAATAAGTCCCAGCTACCTAATTTTGCATTTTTCATGGTCAACTTTGAGCGTGTTCATAGCTTTCCTAAGCTTATGTTACATCCAGATGGACATTTGTCCTTATTAATATATGTCATTATATTGCCTGTTTCCTGAAGGATTAGAAAAGGTGGAAGGCAGGAAATGAGTTGTAGAGGTGCCTCGTATTGTGGGAGTGAAATTTTAGAGCCGGAGTTCAGGTGAACTTTATTTGCACAATATGTGATTATGGATGTTAACCTGTGATTTACTCTTTAGTATGTTTCTTGGATGATTAAAGTTAAAATAAATTAAAAAAAAAAACAGATTCTGTGCCTTTCTGCATAGGTCATACATGACAGAAAATTATAGGTAATATGCCCTAAGTTTATTCAAAAGGAAAAGATTAGGCAGATCTTTTTCTGTTCACTCTCTATAAGCTGCATTAGAACTTCTCAGTTGCTTTACCGCTGGCATTCTGTTGTCAAATAAATTTTGTTGAATAAGGGAAGGTTAAAGATTTTTTATTTTTTGATCCTAGAACATAGAAAGGGTTTTGTTATGAGTGTGGAGTCACTGGAAGTTTAGGTGACTCCTCATGGTGGTGTTGTAAAGGCGCTTTCAGAATGGGGTCCAGTTGGTGGAAATCGGGCTGAATACTGTGTTATTCTAAGATTCTATAGCAGTAGAATAACATTTACCAAAAGTAGATATTCATTCATTCAACACATTTTATTTATTTATTTATTTTTTAGCATCTTTTGTGTTTCAGGCCCTGATCTAAATGTGAGAATATATTGGTGAACAGAATAAACACATTTTCACTCTCAGTAAAGCTGATAGTCCAGCCATGGCTTAACTATTATAACACTCAAACTATTCTATATGGGCTAAGATGAATTTTACTTGCCTTAGTTTTTCATTTGTGTTTCAGTAGCTGCTATAGTGATTCCCTTTTCTTTCATTTCTCCCCTTTGTCTTCCATTCTTCTTTTAACTTTATGCTGTGAATGTCGATACAAGATCCTCACTCCGCAAGTCCCTTTTCTCAGTTCTATGTTCGCCTTCCTTGTACGCATAAACTTTGAAACTTGCTCCAGTAGTTTAAATGTTAAATTTGGAAAAGAACATGAACCGTGATATCTTCTCTGATAGAGATTAAACTGCCATTTCAGAATTTTGAGTTACCTTAGAGTGCCTGAAACCCTCTAGTACTCTCATTAGCCCTTATCGACCCCCATAATGGCAGTTTTCCCTCTAGTGACAGATTTCAAAAACATCAGTGCCTTTTAAGCCTGAGGCAAATAACAACAGAAGTACTGAGTTCAGAACTATGTACAAAGATGCATTTTGCTTATATATCAGGGTGTAGTTAACCGTCTGGGAGTTAAGTAAAAATTTGCATGAACTTTTTCTGCTTTAGATGCTAAGACATAAATTATGCTTCACTGCTTTGCAATGTTCTCTGCATTCCTGAAGGAGGTAATATGCCTGTTCAGGTGCCAAACTTGCCCCTAGGGAGGAAAGTGTGTGTCTGATAACTGGATAATTGGCTTTTGACAAGCTTTAAGGCAGCTTCACTTCTGTAAACTCACAAAGCTTTCTTGTGAGGTAGCTGCACATCAAATAGGGTGTTATCATGTTTCAGACTTGGGGCAAATGCCGTGTCTTAAGAAGTAACTGTTATGAAAAAGAAGAAAAGACCTTAATGTTTAATAACTCGAGTCCTGTCGTTAACCTTCTTTAACCTGTATTCTGACTTGTCCTGTGAAAATACAAACTAGCATAGGATCTGACTATAAGAGGCTCACACACAAGATGTGGTTTTTAAATAGAATCTGGAAAAGGAAGTTCTTCTAAATGATTTTTTTATTCTATATTTTTCTATGCATTAATTTTCTCTTGTGAGTTAATATGTATAATAGAAGCCTATGAAAGTCAGAAATAAGTAACGAGCCTTACATCAATATCATTCATATGACTTAATAATTAGCTTTTAGCCTAGCTTATTTTAAACCATGATAAACTTAGATTTACTGAAACAAATAGTGTATTTTACAGTTACAGATTTTCATAACTAATTTTACTTTTTAGTCAGATCCCAATAATACCTTGTTTGCAAATTTCAAACACGGGGCATGATATTACAAACACACACTCACCGAGAACTGATAGTATGTTTCCCAGAAGGGACAGGGGTGTCTCAAAAGCAGACGAAATTTTTTAAAAATTTATATCCCAGTTAGAAGTATTTTGCCTTGATGGTTTCTCCCAAAACCTGAGAGAAAGAAACTTTTATGCCATGTGACAGAGGCAGGAAAAATATTCAACCAGCAGAGAAAGCACTGGGTTAGTAATTATTAAATGGAGCAATTACAGTGTTTTTTTTTCATCCTTTATACACATGGTTATATCTATTTAGGGCTTTGGCCTGGTCTTCACAGCCAGCCATTTACCATTTTCAGTTTCCGCCACGAAAAGCATACATTCAGTTCTGTTATTAACTCTTGTTACCGGCGTCTACTTTTTAAAGGCTGATATGCAGCAGAAGAAGGAACCTGTTCAGGACGACTCCGACCTGGATCGCAAGCGCCGGGAGACAGAGGCCCTGCTGCAGAGCATCGGCATATCGCCGGAGCCCCCTCTAGGTACTTAAAAGGGCTTTGTGTTACTTATTATTTCCTTAAATTCAACTTGCACGGGATATACCATGTCCAACATTTACTATTCTTTTACTTTTTTTTCATTTTTAAAGAAGTTCTGTGGCTTATGGTTCAGACTATTTATTTTTGGAATTGAGGGGCTGGAAGGAGAAAGGACGACAGGTTGTATGAGGAGTTGTTAGCAATTGGTTGCTTATTGACTGATTATATGGTCGACCATCTCCACTGTGATACGTTAGATTATTTTGTACTTGCTAAACTGGTTGCCACATGGTAAATACAAGAAATTCTGGAATTTTTTTCTTCAGTTATTCTTTATTTCCATTGCTGAATTCCAACCACTCTGCCAACCTAAATACTGTGAATCTGGTTATGAATTTCATAACCACCACAGGCAAAGAGTTATTCCATGCTGAAAATAGAATGCTCAGTGGGAAAGTTGAAGGAAAATCTAAAATGCTGACAGATTAGCAGCTAACTAACAAGTTTTATTTGATTCTATTGTATATCTTGGTTTCATTGTTAATTGACATTTTCACTGCAGTACCCCTCTTCCAACTCATTCATTCCTAGTTAATTGTCCATGATCTCATTTTATTACTAGGATTTAGATTTTGAACTATTTGTTTTATTTGTGTTGAAGGTACTTGTACATATTATGTTTTTTTCCCTGTCATTTAACTATATATCTCTCATGTGAAATTATTTTTTTTCTTTATCTGTTTGCTTTCCTGACATTTTAAAGTAGTCCTAGGGTGTGTGTAAAATTACATGATAGGCAATATAGTTTAAAAAACTTTAAAAACAATAAATGTAAATAAAGACAATATTAGTTCCTTTAAAAATGGTTTGTTTTCTTTTGATTCTATCATTAATTTTATATTAAAATAAGTTCTCATTTATTTCCATGGTTACTAAGAACAAAAATTATCCTATGTACAAAAAAATGATAAGTATTTACATTAATGTAAATAAGAAGAGCAATATATAATGAGCCTGCAAATTATTAAGTATTGTTGGATATAATTTAATATGTACACATAAAATTAGAACATCATGAAAAAGCATTTTATACTCAACTTTAATTTGTAGTAGATAAAATCATATGTCTAACAATGATATAAGCCCTAATTAGATGTCAATAATCTTGGTTAGCTTCTTTATGGTATGGAAGATGTAATCTATGGGGATACTGATGGACCTTCTTCAAGGAGGTTGACAAACTTTTTAGTACTTAGTTGATGTGTGATATCAATTAGACACATGGTAATCAGTTGTATTTTTGCCTCAAAGTAGTCTTGGAAATTCTGTTACAAGGTGGACACTGGTTAAACATGATAGCAGTATGTCCTGTTCTCCCCTACCCAACATAAGACCAGCAATTAAACTTTAAGAACAAAACAGTTTACTATCCTATCCCTAAGCCATGTCCACATTTTGAACTATTCCTGAATCCCTATCAACAGGCTCTGGCAAGGGTGAACTCCATGTTCAATTGTTATTCATCTCTCTGACTTCCCCTCTGACTTATTGCAGAGGATAATCAGTGAATTACTTGTGGGACCACACGAGAATTCCTAGTTTCTTGACAGATCTGCCACTTGTGTTATAGGATTTGGATAAAATAGTTAAATCCTTTGCCCTGTTAAATAAATAAAAGGAAATTGCACATGATTGAAACCAAATGGAAATCTGCACTCATGAAATGAAGTTTCTTTCTGCCCATATGACTTCGTTGGCATGTGTGATATTGAGAACCCGTAGAATTCGTCTGGCCTGGAGCCATCTTGGCTCTTTGGTGCAGCTTCTATCTGAAGGACATTTGGTTTGTATCTGAAGGGTAGAGAAAAAAAATACACTTGAATTTTCTTTAACTTGCTTTTATTATTCTTGCTCTCAGATTTTAAGCTTGCACTGACCTCAATCTTTGACCTTGCTTCTCCTGTCTTCAGAATGGCAGTTTACTTACATGAACACGACACTGCCTTCTAGAGCTGCCAGAGGCAAAGGAACACAAGTCCCAAACATAGTAAACCGTACAGTGGGATGAAACTAATAATTAAATGTAAAAATAAAGCATCCTGGCATTTTCCTTTGTTTTGAAAGAGATTTTTAAATTACCAGGTTCAACATTTACCCTTTCTCTATCTGTCAGTTTCTCAATAATAAGTGCAGTTTATGATTCACAGAAGATAGATTTCCCTCCAAATGCAGACATACAGCAGACTCTTCAGACTCTTCTTGACCATTTAAATTATCCGGAATCACTTCATAATCTTATTTTAAAATTTTATAGACACTCCATTTTATTTTTTAATAGGTCACATCTATGCTAACAAAATAAAGTGGAGAATTAGAATTATTTGGAAAGTTCATACTAGAGAGATCTTTGATTTAAAGTGTCCGGATAATTATTTTAATTCTCCATTTTGCTTTGTTAAGGTGGACATGGCCTTAGAATCCCTAAGTTTTATCTAAATTCATTTCAAATTTTAATTTCCAAAATATAAAAAATTCACTCGACTTTTTTCCTTTTCTTTCTTTTTTTTCCCCCTTATCCCATCTCAATTTCTCCTGGCCATACTACCACTTTTTAATTTGGCCCATTTGTTTTGATTTGTCTGACACTGCTCTTTTCCAGTGCAGTCACTGCATTTTTTAACATGGGATACCTGTTATTTTCATTATTTAGTCCCAACCCCTATGTCTCCCTCCTCGAAATCAGCGAGCACTCCCAGTGAAGCTGGAAGCCAAGACTCAGGTGACCTGGGACCATTAACAAGGTAAGAATTATCTCTTTACAATGGTCATTGTAGGATGCCAATAATAAAAAAATAGCCTAAAAAAAATCATGCCACTTCATTGTGCACTGTTAAATCTTTGTGAATAGAACACTCAAATGTTCTAACCCTAAATTTAATTTTTCAAGCAACTTCTTTGTTTGCTCAATAGAATCAACTAATTTGTCCCTCGGGTATTGTTATTATTATTACTAATTGTGCTCATCAGGGTTGACTGCTCGCTCCATTTTGTGAGCCAGTTGCCAAGTTTTTATTACACTATGTTTACTCAAAGATTATGTAACTTCTGAAAACAGATACAGATATTCTCTAATTAATATGCTGGAGTCATGATAACTTTCTTAATTCATTTGCCTTCACCAGGATTCCCACGTGCAGGTGCTCATAGGCAGGTGATATAAATGAGTGGGGTGTGGCATCCTGTGGCAACTGAATTATAAAGCACCCTATTTATAAAGGCCAGATGGTCTCCTCACAGCCCAGGCTGGTTGAGGTCATGTGGGACTATGAACCCAGTTTTTCCACATCTCTCAATTTTTCATGAGAAGCTAAAAATTCAAGAATTTATGTAACAATCTCCTAAATGTTAAATGTTAATGACTTTGTTAAAAGTAGTTGTGGGCTGGATTTGAGCTGCAGGTTGGCAATTTGTAACCTCTGTCTTTGATTCTTAATTTAAAAAAATCATAAAATACTTTAATGAATCTTAAATAAAAGAAAAAACAATCATCCACAGTACTACATTTTCTAACAAATCAGCTTTTGCCTTGTCAATCTGTCTTTACCTGTGTATATTTCTTACTACCACAGGTATTACTGGGGGAGAGGTATATAATTTTGCATTTTTCTTTTTTCACTTAACACATTATCATAAGCATTATCTTCTGAAAATGCATAATTTCCCCATAGACTGAGGCAATTTTGGTAGAAAAAAGATGGAAATGAGAATAGTCTAGTATTAGCCTGAACTGTAGAGGTTTTGTTTTTGTTTTTGTTTTTGTTTTTTTTTTGCTTTCTGAAATCAGCATGTAAGACTGGTATTATATCACCCATATCTGCCAGTTGGTTTACTTTCAGACTTGAGCATATATTTTGTTTTGATTGATCTTTTCAAACCAGTGGGCATTGCTTCCAATTTGAGAAGAATGAAAGTAGAGGTTTTTGTGGGCACCAGGCTGGTTTATTTTAGCAAATCGCCTTTGTGATTTGGGGCAGCACATGTCTTCTCTCATTTTTTGCTTTGTATACTTCAAAGATCTTTGAGGGGGAAAAAAGTAATAACACAGTTATGTAAGATCTCACATTTATATAACAGCTGGCACAATATAATCACATTCTAGAAGGTCCATTGTTCTATTATTAAGTTAATATATTTGCCTCTTTCTATATAATGATGGTGTTATGTCATTAAGGGTTAGCTTCCAGGGTACAGATGCAGCATTAAACTCGGTCAGTATGCTCACAGCTGATGAGCCCTTTTGGAAACTTTCTAGAGAAAGCTGACTTACGCTATTAGCCTTGTGGGTACAGCAATTGTTCCTTCTCAGAGAACATCACTCTTCATTTCTTCCTTCTTCTTACATGATTTTTTTTTTTTTTTATCTTAAATCACTTTGGAAGAAAGTGATTCTTTATAGAATTGAATGTTCTGGCAAGAAGAGACAACTAGAAGTCAGTGGGTAAATCCCTTGCTAAGTGTAAGTTTCATAGGATTGAAAGAAAATTGGCACTGAGGAAATGAAGATTTTCAGAAAAACTGAACACAAAGTTTGCTTAAGGAGAAGGTGTTGGGAATAGCTTAGTAGATGTTGCCCTTGTTTTGAACTTAGGAATATTCCATGCAAATTTATGTTTTTGCTTCCGTAAAATAGATATGGGAGTTAAATTTCAGAAGAAAATTATATTTGTCTTTAAAATTCCACTTGGAATGTCTTTTTCTGTAGAAGAAATATTCCTGAAACAATTACGGTTAATTTTAACACTTCATAAAACATGAGACTGGGAAAAGAGCTTAGTAATTCTTAAGAATATAACTCTATCTCATAAATTTGTCTATTTGTGTGGAATTTGGACTCTGAAAAATGGAAAATCTTTCAGAAGATAACATAGGAATAAAATTAACATTTCTGGTCTTAATTAAGGGTGCTCATAAATTCTGTCATTCATTTGCCAAAATTTCAAACCAAAACTAAAATTTTCTTTACAGAGTCAAATTGTAAACATTTCTTAATATCACTCTCTGTAAGTGGTTAATTTGCAAATTGATGTGCTTTATCTACCCTATTATAAAGAAAAGGTAAAACAGTGCTTTTAAAAAATCAAGTATAACAAAATTTCTTTTATTGATTTTTAAAACAGTTAATTTTTTTAAATGAGTGAATAGGGAGTTGAAATATATAATAAATTTTCAATTATAGTAGTGTGGTTTAATTTTTTTAAAACTTAGAATATCACAACTTCTTTTGCGATTTCTGCTTCTTTTGTTATGGCCCTCTTCTTTACAATTTACATTTGTAGTATTTTACTTTGAATCACTTTTGGTAAAACTAATTAGTCATTGCACAGCTAATCATATTGGGCAAATAATAAACTCAATATCATTAATAAAACATTTGAAAGACTAGTGTTACTTAGAAACATAGATATAGAAAACCCTAAATATACTATATGCAACTGGAATCCAACACAACATTAAGGGGATACTATGCTGTGATTCATTTAGGATTGATGTAAAAACTCAAAGATATTTTAGTATAGGAAAATGTGTTACCGTAATTCAGCATATGAAAAGGTCAAAGAGGGAAAACAACCATTGTAACATATACTTAAATGGTGTTTGAGAAATTTAAACATCTATTAGCATATTTTAAAAGTTAGTAAACTAAGAATGGAATATTTTTTCTATATGATAAATAATAGTAACTTCAAACCAAAAGCCTTCATCTATTATACACAGGGGTGAAGCATTTACTAATTCATAGCCATTAAAGAAGAAAAGAAGAATGAATTACATTTAGTTGAATATATGTCTTCTTTCTCAGGAAATGACAAGTTCTTTTAGGGCGGGGAGTAAGTGATATCTGAGGTTGTACCCATATAGTAGGTATTTGATAAATGTTTGTTGAATGAGGCAAGCATTATCTATATATATGTACACATATATACGATATACATATATCACCATCTATATGATAGATGACGCCATATTATGCAAACTGTCAAACATGTTTTTCTAATCAAGTATCTGTTTTTCTATTTTAATACATTTTCATCTTATTTAATATCTACACTATCTTCAGATTTTCCCAAATATAACATAATTTCATTTGTATTTAAAATTGATGCCTGTCCTCCCAGCAATTAACATCTATTAACCAAAATCCTTATATCTATGGATTTTCTCTAGGGAGGTGAGGTCCCACTCAAGGAGACGTAAACTGCAGTAGATAAAGAAATGTCTTTTGAAACACTGAACAGGGGAACAGAAGTACAAAGGAAAGGGATTAGAGGTCACTTGGCTTTCAGCTTCACATGTACTCCAGATTAGAGTTTAGGACGAAGGCACAAATGTCTGCAGATCTTCTGCTGCTCAGTTTGAACACTAGGCTCCCGTATAGTTAAACTTGCCATTGACAGACTACTTTGGTATAATTCAGACATTTGATAAACTCTGTCATTCTGTTGCCTAGTTATCTCTCAAATAAAGACATTAGAATAATTCATTCACGGTCAAAGTGTGCTTGCAGCTCCTGGTTACCACTCTCTTTTCTCAGTGATTCCAGTGGAGAAAATTGTGGCACGTGGCCACATGGGCTTAATGCCCAACAGAAACTCCTTGGGACTTTCATCTTTATTCAGTCAGAGTCCATAGGATCCTCTGGGACTACATCAGCTTCAAAGGACTTTTGACCCTTTTTTGGTGGCATCACTGTCTTCTACGGTGCTCTGATGAATCAGGGGCCAAAAGGAATACAATAAAGAGGTTTTAGTAAAGGTGAAAAAGTACAATAAAAGAATGTAACACCTTGGAAGAAATTTAATAAGATTATTAAAATTTTGTATATACAAAATTCTTTATCATTACATAAAGAGGAGTCGACAAGATGCTACCAGCTAATTGGACTTCAAGGAGACCAATATCTCTGATGCAAGGCTGGTTAAAAGTCACTCTCTTTGAAAATTAAAATAAAATGTACACCATATGGTTTTCTCTTTATGTAGCACATTAACTGATTAAACATTTTTGATATTCCTCTGTCTTCGGGAGAGTGTGCTGTGTATACCCATACAGTTATAGTAGCACAGTAAGCATCTGTTTTAGCAAGAAACAGCTGAGCTTTCCTCCAGAGAAACTGCTTGACAGCAGCTCTGTGTTGGGAAGTCTCACATTTCTTTTTTGAATCCAGCTCCAATGGACTTCCTGTATGGCTTATTGTGGTCCATTCTGTTTAAGGCTTTGATGTTAGGCAACAGGGAAGATTCTTACACAGTAAATTAAGAAAAAGGCTTTTAAAGAATAGCCTGATATTAATATGCATTGCACTGTTCTAATTTTATTTCTAACATCAGAAAAATCTTTATTATCATCATTGCCAGTCTTAAGGAAGGAAATAATTGAGATTGGGAAGTAAAATGTTAACTCATTATTTAAATGCCATCCTTGATTAATTGATATCATGTTAATGATTGGGACAGATTGAGTGATATGATGGATCTTAAACTGTCCTAATTATTCAGTATATTACTTTTGGAAATGGTACTCAGAAAAATAGATATTTGAGTGTGACATTACTAGAGATTATCTGTTTGGCACTGCGGTCACATTGGCCCAAAGTATTTTTTTTTAAATCTAATTAGTGACTAGTGCTTTGTTTGGCAGAGAAACTTTGGGACTCAGGAGTCAGTATTCTGTCCTCAAGCTATTTTTCCACCTTAGAGAGAGAAAAAAACATAACATAAAAAGTTGGGTTCCAATGCACATGTTTCAGAGATGATCTAAAGTTGCTAAGTTCATTTGGTAGAGAAGCTAGCTGGACTTCTTTTTTTTTTCCCCTCTCAGTACAAACCAGCATTATGGTCAGCATTTTTAGGATAGGCTATCCTGCAATGTGGAAGTGAGTTGGAAAATTTTACTGGGACTGTCTGGTGACATCATGCCATATGACATTGAGTTCCTTGGTAAAGATGAAGGAAATCAGGCAGATATGCCCTGATTTATTTTTTCATTTTTTATATAAAGTAAAAACTACTTCTTTGGGACTCAGCTTGCCCTAACACTTCATACTTACCTGCAGAAAGAGCAAGTCAAGGCCATTTGTGCGTTCATTCATCTAGTCACTCAATAAATAGTTGAGAATTTATTGTGTGCAAGACACACAACAAATGTTAAATGTTAAACCTGCCTGGAATATGCAAATAGGAATTCTTCTTACGTCTAAAGAGCCTACTTCCTGTAAATTAATGCATATTAGGTACTTGATAAATGTATGTTGATTTGCTTGTGTGTGGGTGCGCGCATACCTATGTGTGTGCACAACTTGCAAAAACCTGGGTGGGATGGATGCAAGATGAATGTAGGCATGAAGACACAGGCCAAAGCAAGGAAATTCAAGATTGCTGGGCACGTTACTTGAAGGTGAACTTTCCTCAAGGAGAACTATGGGCAGTCATTATAGGACTGAGGTACATGGTGAGGATTTTTTTTTATAGAAACAAGGCAGAAATGTATTTATTGGGCTCAGGGCAAACTGTCAGTGGGACTAGCACTGTGTTTGGCTTGATGCTGAGGCCCTTGGGCTTCAGTGCTCATTACCTCCTACAGACCATCTTCAGACTTGGTCTTAAACCCTGATACAGGACTACTATCGAGGTCAAGTAGATTATAGACTGGCAGAGAGAACTGTGGAATAAGAGGCTCAGATAGTTCTCTATTCTTCTCTCATAGAGAGGCAAGTTATTTCTGAATGAGGTTATTGAGGACAAATATATTTAGAGATCAAGCCATTTGAGGTGGGCCTTAAAGCATGCACATGCTTTGCATAAGTAGAGATAGGAAAAAGGGCTTCCAGATGATGGGACAGGCATAAACAAAAAAAGGTGGGGGAGTCTGACATTTTACTGAGCAATAATAAACTGAGACTGGGAGATAAGTATCACCTTTGAGATAATTGAGATCCCTGGCTCCTTTACCTGGTGGTTATTCAGTGGATTTAATTAGGAGTTTGTTAACAACACAGGTACCTGGGCCACAGGTCTGAAGTAAGGTCTGGGACACTGCAATTTTTTAATGCTTTCGAGATCTAAGGACTAGTTTGGGGAACCACTGCTTTGAAGAAAATAACTGCAATGAGGATTGCAGGAATGGAAAAGGAAAGGAGACAAGGAAAGGTGAAATGGCTTTGGTGTGCAGATATATGTGTCTGAAAGTCATATGAAAAGGTGGGAGTTAGATCTCAGTGGTCATCAGGACTTCGGGGTTATTCGTGCAGAAGATCTTTGCACATGATGAGATCACCGAAGGTTATAGTTCAGAAGTAAAGGAGAAGTAACACTGATTGGGAAATGCCTAGCTTTGTGGGTATGAAAGAATAAGAGCCCTGTTAAAACTGTTCATGGGATTTGATGATTTTGGGATCTCACCAGGACCACCACCACCACCACCATCATCATCATCATCATCACCACCACCACCACCACCACCGCCGCCGCTGCTGCTGCCATCACCATTGTTTTTGTTATTACTATTATTGCTTGCAATGTTTTATTTCTATAGGCTGAGTTCCTGGAGGTAAAACCAGTCCAAGAGTAAATCTGTGTTTATGATTCTTGCTACATATTGGCATATTGCTTTCCAGAACTGTACTAATTTTAAATGCCACCAGCAATGTATAAGAGTGCCTCAACCATATTGAGTGTTAGCATTAAATAATGATGGAACACTGCCTTCCTAATATTTATCAGATATCACTTCCTTATAACCAAAGCCCACAAGAAGTAAGAGCAAAGACATTCTTTAGAAAAGAATTATAAGGCTTTATATTCTAAGGTCTAATAAAGATGGAAAGAAGAATGGAAACCACCAACCTGGCTTTTTTGGTAATAGCTGAGTAGGAAGAAATTAACCACTCATGAGAGAGTAAAGTACATGCAACCCAAACATCATGCTTTTTACTTCTGAATTATGTTTTCAACAGATGGCCAGGGATTGTTTTGGTTTTGTTTTTGTTTTTTCAACTTTTACTTCAATTTCTATCTAATAAACTGAAACTGAGCAAATAAAATTGGACCGATGACAGTGATGAATTGACAGACGGTTTAAAATGTAAAGTTCTGTTAGTTTTTTGGTAGGTCACTGTTAATTTGAAGAATTTTGATGTTCTGTCTATTCTTAAAAGGAGTATTAAAGACAAATTGTCCCCCAAATTGTACACTGTAACATGGTAGGCCTATTTAGATGAGATGCTGGAGGCTACATTGTCTGGGTCAAATAAGTGAATGATTATTTTCCATGATGTGGGAAACTTCTGTAACCTGATATTTGGAAACTAAGTTGGAAAATATGACATTAATTGGCATGTCTAATCCAATTTTGGGCCTGTAGAACCATGATGATGACCCTTAGTTCAGAGCAGGTGAGGAATTATTGGGTTGTTCAGGACCAACAGCAAGGTCCCTGTGACAGATCAGAGATCCTTCCTTAGACCTTCAGAGAGTTAACCTAAGAAATAACCTAAAACTGATCAATGCAGACAAATGCAACTCTTAAACATAAGCAAACAAACAAAACCAGGATGGTTTCCCATGCAGGGACACCGAACACAATCAATTGACCTTTAGGGATGATTACATCGGTCATAAGGGGTTCAGTTGGCCACTCCGAAAAGTGGAGACTGGCAGCAGTGAGGGCGTACATCTGGCTTTGCTGAATGATGTAGACGCAGTCAGGGTTAGGGAAGGAGGAGCTGTAGCAGCTAAACATTCAGCTCTCCTTGTTCTGATTCCAAAGGTACTGCTACTCATCTGCTTCCCAGGAAGCTAGCCTTCAAGGAGAGAAGACTTTGTGAAACTTGTATAATTGCTTTGCTGGCAGTTATTGTTCTCATGATGAATTGATAATTTGGCATGTAAAATATGACAGTCTTTTTAGATCTAGTAAACTAAATCAGCCACCTAAGTCCAATAAAGTAGGCACTGATGAAAGTGAGTTGGTTATGTTCAGATTGTACCCCATCCTTCAGAAACCAAGTTGAATGGAATCCCTGGTCTTTTCAAAGGGAGAGTGTCTTCCTGCTCGGGCTTCCAAAGGTTAATGAAAGTACAGTCCAACACCAGGTTGGCTAGCACAGGATAAACACTAACTGAAAGGAAATCATAGCTATCATTATTATTAATTTTCTGATGGCATTTATTTTTCTTCAGCTAATCTTGATTGAAACTTTAAACTGTACCAGACCCTACACAAGTGATAAGAACTACTGTTTTATTTATATATGTTATCAGTATATCATCAGTTATAAATACTCATGCCTCATTTCTTTACTAAAATGTAAGATTTTGAAGTGTAAGTCCCATGTCCCACAGCACTTATATGATATATTTTACTTTCTGCCTTGTTCTGCTAAACTATTTATGCTTTATTTTTCCATAAGTGTGGTAGTTTCCTTGAGCAGTCTTTTAATCATATAACATAGTATTTTTACACATTAGACTCCTTAATTGATATTTGTTGAATGAGTAAATTAAGATTATGAAAAATATTCTCTCTCTGTGTGCATTGATTGTTCTGTTCTAGAAATGATTGAAAACTAGAACTAATATACTATAGTAAGGGTAATTTCTATATGAAAATATTTTGTGATAGTATATTATATCCATATATAAACTTAAAACTTCACTATTTCTTTCATTTTTAAAATAAACTACCTAGTAAGGTTTCAAACTGCCCAAGAAGCTGTAGGAAAACCATGATTTTATTTTCAGTAACTTGATAAGATGGGTGGAAATAAGACCTATGTCAATCGGTTAAATAAAAGTATACCAGTTGGAGAAGAGAAAGGTGAAAGGCAGTTTAATAATCATCCAGTGTTTTAAAAGATAAGGCGGAAAGGACCTGCAAGGGACTCTAGGTCTGTATCCTCATTTTACTGAGGCCAGAAGACTTTCCTGATAACACAGTGTTTAGCAGAGCTGGGAACACTGACCTCGGACTCTAGGCCTGGGCGCGGCCCTCTCCATGGTGCTGCCATCTCCAAAGAAGTCTCTCCACCAGTTTTCACAGAAGGAATTCAGCAAAAGTTTAATTCACCTTCCTAGGCTACCTTTGGAAACACAAGCAACTGCCTATACATTGTATTGGCTTTAAGTTCATTTTTTTAAAAAAAGTGCCTTCTGTGCAAGCCTGACCACCCCACAGATGATAATGGGAAAAATGAAAAGAAAACTAGCACATGAGATAGCATCCTTGGCTTGACTCCTTACCCCACTGGTCATTACTGACAATAACGATGATTTCTTTTACTGAATAACATATGTGTGATCAGGGTGGAGGAGGGGCGCAGAAGTGTGGTAGGTCAGTAGCATGGACCATCTTTGTTCTAGCTGAGTAAATGCAAACTGCCAATCCATGGACCTCTTAAGGGAGTGATTTTGATGGAATCATCAATTTTATTTCTGAAGAGTTACAATGAGTTCAGGTGAGCTGTCAGATATGTCACAGAACAGCTGGACCTCCTGGGGTCTGCCACATTCTTCACCTGCCTGGGAGAAGTGGAAAAGGTCAACAAAGGTTGTTCCATCAGAAACCTCAAGGCAAAATGAGGGCAAAGTATTTGATTCCACCCCTTCCTTATGAGGGAGTTCATCTCACAGTCAGCCAGAGCCAGAGGCTGCTCTTCGGTTGACAGCCAAAGAAATGCCTTAAGATGAAAGGTTTGATTCCCCAGAAGTATGTGAATGGCAAACATGAATTGTAACTTCCACCATCTGAAACGAGGGGAGGTGTCAGTGTCCAGAACCAGGAAGGGCTGCTTTTCCTGAGCAGAGAGTGAGTCCAGGGCAGTGGTTCTCACCTCTGACTGCACATTAGCATCACCTGGAAAGTTTTCAAAAACACAGATGCCTGTGTCCCACCCCACACTTTCTGATTTAGTTGGTCTGAATGTGGTCTGGGCCTAAGGCCAGGCTTGAGTTAATCATGGGTTTAGATGCTGGTTTATTTGAGGATCAGTGGTACTTTGTGTCTGCTGACTAATGAAAGCAATAGTCCAGACTAGTCATTGCCTAAAGGTGCTTCCAGGGTCAGCTATAAGCTGGGAACTTGTTAGAATACAAATTCTCAGGCCCCGCTCCAGATCTACTGAGTCAGAATTTCTGGGGTTGGAGACCAGCATTCTGCATTTTAGTAAGTCCTCCAGGTCATTCTGATCCATGTCCGAGTTTGTGAGCCATGTAAATTTAAGCCCAGACTTTGCTACTCAAAGTGTGGTCCACAGGCTGGTGACATCTGTATCCCCTGGAGCCCGTTAGAAGTGCTGTAGACCTTCTAAATCAGAATCTGCATTTTAATACTATTTCTAGGTATCTGGATGCACATTTAAGTTTGAGAAGCTCTAAGAAACAGTGACCAGTTAGTATTCTCATTGGACTTTAGTGGTCACCTTTTTAGAGTATTCAGGAAAGGGGACAAAAGAGCACAGCCCGAGCTAATAAGGGAAGCTGTGACACTGCATTCTGTTACCTCTGCAGGAAGAGCTTATGTGGCATCTGTCACATAGGTAGGGCATTGACTCAAATAAATCTTGGTAGTAGATATAGTGGATGTGGTAGTAATAGGAGCAGCTACTGTGTATCAATTAGTTACTTTGTGCTTTGTAGGGATTATTGTATGTAATCCCTTTAGAAAACCAGAGAAAGACCATCCATCCATCCATCCATCCATCCATCCATCCATCCATCCATCCATCTATTCATCAGTTGATTGAACTAATACTATATTATATAAGCACGTATGCCAGGCACAGTTTTATGCACATGTCTCTGTAAGGGATTTAACTGCTGTTATCATCATGAGTCTTAAGTCCAGATCAAACAACAAACAGTAATAAATGAACTTATGTATAATAAATATAAGTGCTGTGGAGGAAGTAAAACAGGATAAGGGAAAAGGATAAGTGTGACAAAGTGCTGCTTGAGATAGGGTAGCATAAGGAGAAAATCGCTCTGAGCAGGTGACATTTGAGCCAAGGCATGATGAGCCACACAGCTCCTCGGGGGAAGAACATTAGAGGACACAGGACACATAGAGGATACAGTGAGGGAAGTGGACAGCGGTTAGAGATAAGTTATGAAGATAACTACAGGCCAGGTCATAAATTATCTCATAATCCATGGCAAATCCTAATGCACAAGGAAATGAAACAGGGCTTCTCATACTTTAAGGTGTCCATGAATTGCCTGGGACCTTATTAAACTAGTGTGGTATTAGTAAGTTTGAGATGGGACCTGAATCTCTGCATTTGCAACAAGCTTCTAAGAGGTTCTTATGCTCCAGGTCTGTGGGCCACAGTCTCTAAAGAGTAATGCATTGAGAACTCATGCAACGTGCCCAATGTCACACAGCTGGTAAGTTGCAGAGGCAAGATTTGAATCTCAGATGCCTGACTCCAAAGTCCCTGCTGTCCATCAGTTGCCTGCTAGATAACCTCCTGCCCGATTCACCTGAACTGCCTACGTGCAGGAAATTGAACAGGTCTGCCCAAGAAGAGTCCTGTGTGCCCTCTGTTTACAGAAGATCTATTTATCCCTTCTTATTTTGAAGAAGAAATAACAAGGGAAATTGTAAGTCTGGGTAACTATTGATACTTTGTGCATTTTTTTTTTTTTTTTGTCAAATAGTAAAATATGTAAGATATCCCTGGCATTCCCTGGCATTTTAGAGACAAATGGTATGGTTGGAGACCATCTTGGTGTAATATATAAATAAAAACACCAAAATACCCATGGGCCTTGAAAACAAATGCATTATTTTGAAGTAACTGACCCGAGGAAGCCAGTTATTCTTCAGGCCTTGCAGTCACACTCCATCTGGCCAGACTCCCTAGATGCTCCTGCTCTGGCCCATTTGCACATTTGCATTTGGTTCTCTTCACTGCATGGAAGACGCGTGGTACTCCCAGGTGCAGATGGGCTCTGGGGTATCGGAGATACATGAAACAGGTCACATGTTCAGTCAGGCTTCAGTGAAAAAACAAAAAAAAAGATGGCAGAGGGGGTGGAGTCTGAATATTTAGCTCTGGGCTTCCTTCCAGGAAACAATGATAACTTCTAATATCAAAGAGATGTCAAAGGAAAAGGTGGCTCCTTGTTTCCTCTTTCACGGGAGATGGAAGGGGTGTGGGCGAAGAAGTGGGAGATGTTCTGTGTATGTATCGTATATGCCATTGCCTTGATGAATGACATGGTTTGGTTTGGTTTGTTTCCCTCCCCTTTTGTTAATTCTCTGTGTTCTTTTTCCTTTGTGCTGCACGATTAGGACCCTGCAGTGGGACACAGACCCCTCAGTGCTCCAGCTGCAGTCAGACTCAGAACTTGGGTATATGTCTGCTCTTTTGTTACTCCTTTTATTATTTCTTTGCTACAGTTGTGTTGGAATGCTGGAGCTGTTGTTGCTCTTGTTTTTTCCCCCCTTTTGTGGAACTTCCAGTTCGATAAGTTTATTTCCTTGTGATAGATTTCCTTATAAAGTTCAGCTTTACAGAAAGTCACTCTTTGTGGAAAACACCACAAAAAGATGGCTTTTGGTCTTCCCTTCTTAATTCCGATTATTGGAAAATAACACTCCCTTAAACAAAAATGCAAGCACATGCCCACACCTCTGCTTCAAGGTGGGGCACATAGTTCAGTGATAGGAGACATTTGACTTTATCCTAACTACCGTCCCCCTTTACTAACAAGTTGTCTTAGGTTAATTTCTGTCTAAATTAGTATTAAAATGTTGTGTCTTGTTTGGTTCCTTTCCTTTTCACTGTTTTGGGGACATACAATAAGCATTTAATTTGAATTGAGTTTGAACATATAAATATTCCTGTTAAAGGAAAAGCAAATTTTTTGACTTCCTCAATATTAAGAAATCTAAAATATTTGATGATGGGTAATGTCTCCTATATCATAAAAATCATTTTTTTTTTTTTGCAGGGGAAGGGGATGGAAATGTATTGTCACAGATTTAATGATAGTTTCAGAACTGAAAATGTGGTATATATGTATAATTGATCTATTATTCAGCCATAAAAAAGATTGAATTTCTGCCATTTGTGATGTCATGGATGGATGGACCTTGAGGGTATTATGCTAAGTGAAATAAGTCAAATAGAAAAAAATAAATACCATATGATCTCACTTATGTGTGGAACCTAAAAAAAAATGAAAAAACAAAACCAAACTTGTGAATAAAGAGAACAGATGGCTGGTTGCTTGAGGTGGAGGGTTGGGGGTGGGCAAAATGGGTGAAGGTAATCAAAAGGTACAAATTTCCAGTTATAAACAGAGCAGGTCATGGGGATGTATTATGCAGCATGACTGTAATTAATAATGCTGTATTGCGTATTTGAAAGTAGTTAGGAGAATGGATCTTGAGAGTTCTCATCACAAGAAAAAATTTGTAACTGAGTAGTGATGGATGTTAAATGGACTTATGGTAGTGATCGTTTTGTATTTACAAATATTGAATCAGTACTTTGCATACCTGAAATTAATATAATGTTGTGTCAGTTATACCTCAATAAAAAACTTCATTCACAAAGACTAAAACACTAGGCATACCCTAGAAACTTGATTGATTTCTCCTTTAGGTTTGGAGTTAGCATGGTCACACATGAGATAGTGGGGTGCTCATACCAGCTCGTGCTAAAGCTCAGGAGAGCTGACTGTGTGCCTCTCTTCCTCACTTTGCATTCAGTGAAGTCAGATTGAAACCTGCCATGGCGAGAGTATTTATACTCCAAAAATTGGCAAGTGCTACAAACCAGGACTTGCTCCCTTTCCCCTAAGCCAGTTATTAAACATTTACCAACATGTCACTGGGTTCTGCAATATGTATATAGCAAATGTTGCTACAGTATTTTATGAAACTATTATTTTTTTATTTCTAAATATAACCCAATGAATTCCAAAAAGGGCTTTCTTTACTCACTCACTCACTGACTCACTCACTCACTCACTCACTCACTTATTTACCCACTTTGAATTCCTGAGATTCCTGGGCACTATCTCTGGGTTTATATCAATGTCAGTGCCCACTGTAGGTGTACGAGGAGGTTGAAAGGCTATTTGCATGTTAAGTTCAAAGCTATCTGCCCGTGTCCCTTTGTATATGCAAAAGTTCTTGGCAAACTCACAACAATGCAATGCTAAACCAAGGAAATAGCCTAATGATTCAGTAACTCATACACTATTTTTTTAAACATTGCTTAAATCTTGGCTATTTAGTTATATAGTTCACTGTATGTTATATTTCAATTTGTATTGTTTAAATAACAAAGAAATATGGCTTCATAAAATATGGTAGTAACTAAGTAACTAAGGAATATAATTTCATAAAATACTGTAGTAACATTTGCTATGGTTCAGGAGAACTTCAGAGGGCAGTTCTTCAGTATATCATTGTGCTTAAAAAAAACGAAGATGGAACTGGCAGAGACTCTACCTTGTGCATGTAACAGATTTTTAGACAGATTGTGGCATTGCTACATTACACTTGCTGATGTGGAACCGTTAGGATTTTTCCCATTTCTATCTCTTTTCCAAGCAGAAACTCAGTTTGCTATGCAGATTAAAATTTGTGACTCATTCTAGGGAGGTGGCATATCTGTGGCTCCCACACTGCCTGCCACATTTCACTTCTGAGTGGACCCAGTGAGTCAGAGAGACACGAGATGTAAGTCTTTATTTCTGTTCACTGAGTAGTTTATATTAGAGAGGTTGAAAGGAACATTCAGAGAATATTTGAGAGAGGAGATTATTTTAGCCATGTTACAACTTCAAATATTGATTTAACAAAAAATTTTCTCTTTTTGATAGTCTTTATGTGCAGAGCACTCTTTCTTTCATACCTGACTTTATGAAATACACCTCAGGCAACAAGATTTTTCTAGAGACAAATTTATTTTCTCTTTTTAATGCTTGCCATGGCATTGGCCATAGCTCATAGCTTGCTCTGTCACTTGATTTTTTTAAAAATAAAAACCAGCTTTATTGAAATATACAATGGACATAAAAAGCAGCACACATTGAAAGCACTCAAATTGATAAGTTTTAACATGTACACACAACTATGAAATCATCACCACTATCAAGATAATGAACGTATTCATCATCCCCAAATATTTCCTATGCTCCTTTATAATCCTCACTCCTGTTTCTCCCCATCTCCCCAAACAACTGATCTGTTTTGTGTCATTGTACTTTAGTTTACATTTTCTAGAATGTCATAGAAATCAAATCATGAAGTAGGTACTTTTCTGACTAATTTATTTCAGTCAGAATAATTATTTCAAGATTCATTGTGTATCAATATCACTTTTTATAACTGAGTGGTATTCCTTGTATGGATATACCACAGTTTGTTAATCTGTGCACTTTTTAATGTACATTTGGGTTGTTTCCAGTTTTTGCCATTACAATTTAAACTGAAATGAACATTCATGTACAGATGGTTTTATGGTCATATGTTTCCACTTCTTTTGGGTAAATACCACCAAGTAGAATGGCTGAATCATATAGTGGATGTACATTTAGCTTAAGATCCTGTTAAACTGTTTTCAAAGTGGGTTTATGGTTATACATTTTCTGTAGTAGTGTCTGAGAGCCTCAATTCCTCCATGTTCTTGACAATGAGTAATTTGGACTTTTGAAACAAATTTTTTTTTAAACCATTATCAAATGAGTCTAGTGGTTTCTCATTGTAGTTCTAATTTGCATTTCCATAGTGGCTAATGATGATGAATTTCTCTATGTGTTTATTTGCCATTTGAATATCTCCTCTGATGAAATATCTGATTAAATCTTTGGCACTTAGTGGTTTTGAATTGGGTTGTTTGTTTTATCATCATTATTAGAGTTTTTGAGAGTTCTTTATATATTTGGGATACAATCCTTTATCTGATATATAATTTGTAAATATTTTCTTTCAGCCCATGACTTGTCTTTTTCAATCTCTTAACAGTGTCTTTTAGACACTTTTTACTTTTGACAAATTACAGTTTACAAATTTGTCCTTATGAATTATGCTTTTGTTAATGTAATTTCAATTTTTAGTGCTTCTTTAAATATTTGGTAGGATACAATTAACCTGTGAAACTATTTGGGTTTAGAATTTTATTGTGAGGAAGGTTTAAAAATACAAATCCAATAGCTTTAATAGCAGTGGAGCTATTGCAGTTATCTATATTTTTCTGAGCGAACTTTGGTAGTTTGTATCTTTAAAGTAATGTATCCATTTAATCTCCATTGACAATTTATTGACCTAGAATTTTGTATATAATCTCTTATCATCTTTTAACTATCTATAAAATCTTTAGATATATTCACCTTACTTATTTCTGATACTGGTAAATTTTGTTTTCTGTCTTTTCCTTGTTATAAGTACGGTGAGAGTTTTATCCATTTTATTGCTCGTCTCAAAAACCAGCATTTGGTTTTATTGATTGTTATCTCTTTTATTTCATTGATTTCCACTCTGATCTTAATTAGTTCTTTTCTTCTGCTTACTTTGTGTTAATTTGCTTTTCTTTTTTTTGTTTCTTAAATTACAAGTAGAGGTAATTGACTTGAGACCTTTATCATTTCAAATATATGCCTGTAGTGCTATACTTGAAAATTTTTATTTTTTTGTTGTTTTCATTGGGATCAAAATAGTTTCTTTTTATTTTAATTGATGATTTATTTGGAAGTGTGTTATTTAGTTTCCAAATATTTTGAGATTTTCTGGAGATCTTCTCGTTTTTTATTTATAATTTAATTCTTTTGTGGTTAGAAAACATTCTTTGTATTCTTTGTATCCTTTTAAATTTGTTAAGACTTATTTTACATTCCATAGAACAATCTGTCTTAGCGAATGTCTTGTTTGCCCTTGAAAAGATGTGTATTTAGCTGTTGTTCTTAGGTGTAATATTCTAACAATGTTAATTAGGTCAAGGTGGTTGATTGTATTGTTCAAATAGTCTATATTCTTTACCAATTAAAGTTTCCAACTGTAATTTTGGTTTTTCTATTTATTGTTGCAATTCATCAGCTTTTGCTTTCTGTACTTTAAAATTTTGTTATTAGGTGCATAAATGTTTAGGATGCTTATGTCACATTTGATGAACTGATTTCTTCATTATTATGAAATGATCTGGTACAGTATTTTGCTCTGAATTCTCTTTCTGGCATGAATATGGCCACTACAGCTTTCTTTTGGCTGCTGTTAGCACAATATGTCTTTTTTCATCCTTTTACTTTTTAACCTACTTGTCTCTTTATACTTAAAATGAATTTCTTGTAGACAGGGTTTAATGGATTCCTTTAACATTTTCAAAAAGAAAGATGTAATAAAGACTTTTAAGTCATAAAAAGATCTTCACTATAAGAAACACTGAAGGATATCCACTAGGCTGAAATCTTTTTCTTTCAGTACTTTAAAATGTTGCTTCACTGTCTTCTCACTTGCATTGCTTATGACCAGAAATCTGCTGTCATACTTGTTTTGTTCCTCCTTATTTAATATCTTCTCTCTCTCTCTTTCTCTCTCTCTCTCTCTCTCTCTCTCTCTCTCTCTCTCTCTCTCTCTCTGTACGTGTGTGTTTGTGTGTGTGCGCGTGCATGCATGTGTGTGTGTTGGTTACTTTGCAATGTTCTCTTTTTCACTAATTTTGAGCTGTTTGATTATGATGTGCCTTGGTGAAGTCTTCACGCTTTCTGTGCCTGGGGTTCATTGAGATCCTTGGATCATTGGCTTTATAGTTTACAACAAATTTGGAAAATTTTGACATTACTTTTCAAAAAAATTTTTTGTCTTCCTTTCTTTGGGGACCAAAATCACATGTATATTAGGCAACTTGCTCTATTTATTTCTTTTTCTTTTATATCTGTGTTTGATTTTGGATGGTTTCTATTGATATGCTTTATATTCACTAATCTTCTGTTTTGTAACCTCTAATAGTCCATGAAGCCTATCCAGTGAATTTTTCATTTCACACCTTTTAATTTTCATCTCCAAAAGTTTTAGGGTCTTTTTTTATATCTTCCATATTTCTACTTAATTTTTTTAAACACATGATATAATGTTTTAATAACTTTTAATTGCCTTGCTTGCTATCCCATCATATGTATTTGTTCTGGCTCAGTTTAAATTGATTGACTTATCTTTTCATTATAGTCATGTTTTCCTGCTACTTCGCCTGTCTGCTAATTTCTGATTGATGTTAGACATTGCGAATATTACTTTTTTAGGTGTTGAATATATTTGAATTCCATATCAATAAATCTCAAATATCAATAAATCTTCTTGATATTTATTGTAAGATAGTTAATTCACTTAACTGTGATCTTTTCAAGTCTTGCTTTTAAGATTTATTAGTTGGGATTAGAGCAGTGCACAGTCTGGGGCGAATTAATTCCTACTATAGAGACAAGACCCTTTTGTGTACTCTACACAATGCCCCATAAATTCTGAGGTTTCCTAGCCTGGCTGGTGGGAATAGGTGCTATTTCTGTTCCTTTGTGGGTGCCCAGAAGTGTTACCTCTAGTTCCTTGAAGTGATTCTTCTGTTGGACTCAGGTACTTTCCTTACATACAGGCACTGATCAGTACTAAGGTGAATCCTCAAGAGCAACATTCTGAAGATCTTCCGAGTTTCTTTTTGTGCCATCTACTTTTCTCTCATATTTTATTCTGTGAATTTTAGATAACTTGGTCTCTTTGGACTCTCAGCTCTGACTCCTCAGCTTAGGGAGCTTGCTAGATGTCACCTCACATTCCTCTTTGCGCTGTAACCTGGAAATGCTCTTAATGCTGTAAGCTGGAGAAATTATAGGGCTTATCTGTTATTTTTCCTCTTTCATGTATCACCAATCTTTATTGCCTGACCTCTAGTGTCTTGCAAACTATAGCTTAATTCAAACTGCTGTTCATTTTTTTTTTTTTTAGTTGTTTTAGGCAAAAGGTAAATTGGGTCTCTATTACTCCATCTAGACCAGAAGCACAAATTTGTGTCCCTTTATTCTGGTTTATATTTTGACTATGTGATCAGCAAAGCAAATGGCAGCATAGAGAAATAAGTACATAGTATTCTGAAAAAGAAAAAGCTTCAAGAGAATTATAAATAAAACAAATAAGTGCAGCTCAGCTTGTTGTTGTAGTTTTTCTTTTGTTTTGTTTTATTTTTTCTACTACTTATGTAAGTAATTACTTATGAAAGTGCCCAAAACACTTTACTTTCTTAGACTATTATAATAAATTAAGTGGATTGAAGATAGTAGAAGTTAAAAAGTGAAATAATGAGATAAATAGAGTAAGTTAAAAGATCACGAGGTAGATAAAGTCTGTATAGGGTAGGAGGTGAATAAATGTCTTTGAAATTTTGGGTTGCAATGGGCACGTTTGAGGAATTACGATTTAAATGTTTTTTTTGTTGTCTTAAGAAAGAAATGTAAGTGCAAAAGCCACCATGAGATTGTCAGTCTTTAGGGAGATGTGCTGAGTCAGTAAAAGGGAACGAGCTGGGAGGGAGGCAGAGATTCTCAGTGGTAAGCTGCTATCAATCAGACATGAGAGTATTTTATAGCTCCTCACTCCAAATCCCAAACCCGTAACATACAAGAATATTCAGTGCCTTCTGATTTTACTGAAGCTTCACAATTATATTTCCTTTATGTCTCAGTATATTAAACTCTTAGTATGGTTTCTGAAATATTAGGAAACGAAGGGAGAAAGAGGAATAACTGAGGCTATGAGCAAGGATTTGGCTGCTTCTGTCCTGAAGGAGAAACTTAGAGATTCCTTCAGTCCTTGAGAGACATTGTTAGAAGATGGTGACCTCTTTTTTTTTCTCTCAATCAGCAGAAAGAGAAGGTATCACTGAACCCAGCAGGTATCATCCCAACTGCTGTGGTGAAATAGAGAGATCACTGTCAATCATAGAAGTTAAACCAACTCTATAAAGGTACCAGAACAACATATGGTCTTCAAGGTTGTGGTAGGTGTTTGAGAAACCTAGCTAGGCAGTTCTAGAGGTCTTTTCATGTTTTAAAGTTATTTCCATTTGCTTAACAGAACAGTAACAACCTCATTAGCCTTTGATGAAGTAATCCTCTTTTGGCTTATTCTCCAAGTTTTGTCAAATATTCTTATGCATTATGTTTAAATCTCTGGTTTGAATGAATTTATAAAGGTTTCCTATGTAACAGTGCCTAGTGTTTTGTTGACAATGATGTTGGTTGTGTCCTTGAGCAAACTGACAGTCTCAGACTCTTCAGTAATGCCTAGTCACCCTTTCTATAGAAATTAAACTATGGAGCAACATCTTGTAGTGTGTATGTGTATGTGCATGTGCAAATCAAAAGGTAATGGTAAAGTGCATGTCAGAATTTATAAATATAGAATAAATTCAGACCCACGAAAAACTTCAATAAATTAGTTTTAACAGATCCAATCAAAATTTTGTCATGAGAGTGGGAGAAAGCACGTTGCCTATATAGTCATATATTGAGTCTCCAAACATTTCTTGAGAAGCTGCTATCAGCCGGTCTTTGTTTTCTGCCCTCAAGAATCTTGAGAAAGTAATTATAGGATATGTCCTGTTCCAAACCAGCAATTGGATTTTCAAAAACAATATCCTTTTTTTTATTCCATTTCATAAAAATGAATATGACCAGTTGGTAAGGATGTGTGTGAATCCCTTGGTACTCAGTGTCTTGAAGAATTTCATAATTTTACAGCTCTATGTTACAACTTCTGTAGGCAGTTGTTCATAAACATCAAGTCAAAAAAGTCCATCCTTATAAAGTTGTTATATTATCATGTTATTTCTATGCAATCTTGTAGAAAACACACTTCTGTACCTTCTGTCCTTTTAATTCTAAACTTTTAATTTCCTTTGTAAAGGGAGCACTTAATGGCGGAACCTTTGCCAGTGTTGCCAAACTCTATTATAGCTAGACTTATCTCTCTTCCCGGAAATTTACAAGATTTGCTTGTGTTCTAAAATTCCAAGCAAACCTTTTGGCTATGCCTTGACTGATCCAGACTTGACATTTGCTTCTGTTCAGGAAAAATGCTTTCACTGCCAAACTAATATCTCTGCACAGTAAGAAGCAAATATCATGGAAATGAAATAAATACTTCCTTAAATGATTTCTTAAAATGTGAACATAGAAAATGGAAATTTATTCTTCTTGAGATAATCAGAAAAGATCAACCATCAAGCTGTGTCATAGTCCTTGGAGGGAAATACCCCTTCTGAACATAAAGGATAAATGGAATGTGGCCAGGGGGTTGCCATGCCAAGCTCACTTCTTCTGTGTGATGGCCCATGTCACCTTTCCTCCATGTGCTGTCCTATTCCCAACTCTGGGACTCAGTCCTTGAGATGTTATATTTTGACACCTCATTACACTAGTTTATGGTGTTGGGGAAACAAGTTAATTTTTTATTATTTTTTAAAACCTCTTTCATGTTGCATGAGCTTCTATGCCTTTAGCTCTCTATATTCTCTTTTTCTGTTGATGCAGCATTATCTCAGATGACCCTCCATGGTGGGTAGCTCCCAGGGCCACATTTTCTCTTTTGTCTTCTCTTCTGAGCATTGATCTTGCACTTCATATCGTTAGAAACCCCTCGCCACAAACTCATCCACTGAGGTACTGGTTTCCACCCCAAAGCAGGTCTTTCTCTGGATTCCCATCTTCCAGTTATACCACTCACTGTTCTTCCCATAAGGCATGAAGTCTTGAAATAATCTCCAGTCTATATCTTTTGCTTCACCCTCCATACGAAGTAAATTGCTGACGTCTATACCCTTAATTCTTTTCTAGAGTCACCACACTAGAACATTTCCTTTCTATTCCCAGCGTGGTCACTACTGAGTGCTTTCTCATCAAGTCTCTACATTGGTCACAAATCCAGTAATCATTTCTAGGGCTGCTCACTTGGAATTAAGGTTTTGCCTGGTTTCTCTGTTTAGTTACTGAACCCACCCTTTGCTTGTAGATTCTTTTTCAATCCCCCCCTTTTCTCCATACTAAGGGCACTCATTTGTCAAAGTGGGAGATTTTTACTCCTCTTTGCATAGATTTTTACTCCTCTTTGCATTTATATACACTAATATATTTTAAATGTCTCTTTGAAGCTGTCAGTTTCTTACTTGGTAACTTTAATGGGGCCACCTCTCTAAAACACCCTCCTCATTCCTCTCCACTAGACTGAGTCCCCCATAGCCTTCAAGATTCAAATCTGACCTCTATTCTCAATGAAACTCTCTTTGTTTCCCCAAACACATCATAATCTGCCCATTGTACTCTCATGTCTCACTTATTATGTGAACTCTCATGTTGGCTCTTATTATTTGCTACCTTTCTTTGCCTTTTGATATATATGTTCAATATCCTCATTCTCTCTGTGTTATAAGGATCTGCCAAACTATTGTGCTTCAAAAATTGTTTGTAGTTGGTGGTAATGATATTGGCTGATGTAGTGCCTTTGCCAGTTGTCAAGGGCACGGTAGGTATGCGCATATTTCTGGACAGAAAGAAAATAGCACTATTATCACTCTTGCTGTCTTAGAGAGCTCTTCTGTGGGAAACCTCAAAGAATTTACAAGTGGCACTAAGAGAAAGCCTCTGGTAGCACCATTAATGTATCTTTGGATAAAATACTAACATACAAATAAACAGGGATAAAGCCCAGCAGGATTGAGTCTGGGCCCAATGCAGACATTCTTTTATTCCTTGGCTTTGACCTACTTTGGCATCTGGCCAAATAACTCCTTGTCTCTGAGAACATCTGTTCCTGGTTTTATCTGCTTTACTCCCATGTCCCTTCCCTGCTCTGGAGATGGCTCCTTGTTACAATGACCCCTTTTGATTTTTTTGGCTTCTGAGTGCCACACACCGGCTTCTGACCTAAGCTCCCGAATCTGCCATCTTAATTACCCACACTCTTCTCCTGCCACCAGGTCTAACCAACATACCCTCAGCATTAGAATTTGCAGTTATTGAACACTCTGAAACTTATTTAAAGACCATATTGAGAGTCTTTTGTGATTCAGAATTTCTGAAATTTGAAGGTTCTTAGATGCCTGAGTTATATTTTTATTCTGGCTTTTCTGTATCTTGACACAGGCTCTTGCACTGTAACATTAAAAAAATTCTACTAATGTCAGGCTCAGCCTATCTTGCAGCTTTACCTCCCAGAATTGATAATGGGTCATTAAATGAATCATCCACCTTGATATAAGTGTATCTTTGAGGATTAGCTGATGGGATATGTGAAATTCTCAAGGCAGCCATCTTGCTTAAAGCCTTTGTTGTCTGAAGCTAGTTCTCTGATATTGTTGGGTTCCTTTATGCAGTATTTATGCAGTTTTCTTCATGTACCTTAAATATGAAATGCAGAAACATTGAGTTTACTGTATATAATTCATTATGGTCTGAAATTAGAACTTCAGAATATAAGTTGCATTGTGTCTAACTGATTCAAGAGGAATTTGATGATGCTTATGCCAGTGGTTGAAGACATGCTCTGGATCTCTGAAAGCTTTCATGAGTGCTGGGAAGCTTTTAGGTGATGAGGTCCTCCTCTAGAATCCATCCTCCCACAGTAAGTTTGGGCTACTGGTTGGGGCCAGTGGGCACAGTGAGGATCACTATTCATGGCAAAAGCCTTCCTCAGCTCTCCTGCTCAATCTTGCCACTGAATATTAAGAAAAATTAAGCATAGGACAACTGAATATCCACATGTAAAAGAATGAAGGTGGGTCCCTCCTAAAAAATAGATCAAAAACCTAAAAATCAGAGATGAAACTATAAAAAACCTTAGAAGAAGGTAGAGATATAAATCTTTATAACCTTGGATTGGGGCAATGGTTTCTTAGATATGACACAGCATAAGCAGCTAATGAAACATAGGTAAATTGACTTGATTAAAATTTAAAATTTTAATGCTTCAAAAAACACTAAGAAAGTGAAAGGGTGCTCTTTGCTGTGTCTACTCTAAAGTCGAAGACCATTCTCAGCAATCAGACTGCTGACATTTAAGAAAATGTGGTTATCACTCTGAAGGGACACACAGTTATTGTGCAGGGCCCTGGAGACACCCTGTAGAGGGACACAGTCACATCAGTGTAGAACTCAGTCTTCTTGGAAAGAAAAAGAAGGAGCTTCTGGCTGACGTGTTGGGGAAATAGAAATGAGCTGGCTACTGTTCACATTATCTGTAGTCACATACAGAACATGATGAAGGGTATTACACCGGGCTTCAGTATCTCAAGCCTAGAAAGATGAGTCGATTCTTGAAGGAAACAACATTGAACTTGTGTCACATTCAGCTGTGGTGATTCAACAAGCTAGGACAGTTAAAAACAAGGATATCAGAAAATTTTGGGATGGAATCTGTGTTTCTGAAAAAGGAACAGTTCAGCAGGCTGATGAATAAGTTTTCCATCTACAAAAACACCAAGATGTCTGATGATTCCTCAGACTTATTTGCGGTATCTTAAATATGCAATAAAATTGTGTATTGAAAAAAAAAAGTGAAAAAGCAACCCACAGAATGAGAGAAAATATCTACAAATTATATGTCTGATAAGGATCTAGTTTTTAGGATGTATAAAAATCTCTTACAGCTTAACGATAAAAAGACTGAATAACCTAATTTGAATAGGCATTTCTCCAAAGGAGAAATACAAATGGCCAATAAACATGTGAAAAGACGCTTGACATCATTATGCATCAGGAAATGCAATTTAAAATCACAAAGATACCACTTCCACTCAGTAGGACAGCTATAATAAAATAGACAGATAATAATAAGGATATATAAGGATGTTGAGAAACTGGAATCCTTGTACACTGCCAGTGAGAACGTAGACTAGAACAGCAACTGTGGAAAACAGTTTGGACGTTTCTTAAAAAAATTAAGCATGGAATTACCATATAATCCACTCCAAGATATATATAAATTCCAAAAGAATTGAAACCATACTCCCACACAAAAATTTGTACACAAATGTTCACAGCAGCATTATTCATAATAGACAAAAGTGGAAACAACCCAAATGTCCACCAGTTGATGAATAGATTAAAGGTAATGTGGTATATTCACACAATGGAATATTATTCATCATTAAAAAAGAATGAAATTCTGGTATATGCAATAACTTTGATGAACCTTAAAACATTAAACTATGTGAAGAAAGTGAGACACAAAAGGCCACATATTGTATTATTCCACATATCTAAAAGGAGACAGAAAGGTTAGTGGTTGCTAGGGGCTCTTTGGGAAGTAACGAAATGTAGGTGTAATTAGGTAGTAGTGAGTTTACACAACTTTGCAACTGTACTAAAAAACACTAAATCTTATATTTTAAAAGGGGTTATGTCATAACCAACCCCCTACCACCCATGTCCTTGTCATGTCAAAATTATTTTTCCATTTAAATTTGTTACTTTTATTCTTAAAGGCAGCTAGATCATAGTTTCTTTGAAATCCAATGGGTTTTCTTTAGCACTCCACATGTAGGCACGAAACAATGGCTCTCCATATTTTTAGGTCATAGGTACGATGACTTCAGAAGCTGAAATTCCCTTATTCATGGCTTTGAAAGGAATGGAGGTCTTTTTAAAAAATAGAGACAAACCAAGGGTATCTAACTTTGAACTTTCTTCATCTCTGAAATAGGAAAAGAGCCAGATAGATAGTGTATATTTATTTGAATTCCAGTGGCAATGTACGTTTCTTATGCTGTTAATATAGGACAGAATCCTTTTATTTGGGAGTAAGTTTGCATAACTGTAACTCTCTTTAGCTTTGGTAGACATATAGACAACACTTAAGTTATACTTTGTACTTCATCTTCCTTGGGTAATGAAACTTTATAAGTACCTAGCAAAGCCATGCTAACCTTATTGTAGGTGGATACAGACATTGCAGTTGAGCCAGAAACAGAAAGGGGACTGAGGACAGTGGTTCCTGCAAGGGAGCATTCTCGTGATTCATAATGTCCAACTAAGAACAAATGGACAAACCTGGGTAGATTGGGCTGGAAATATTTACACCCTGAGCACTGGCAAATAATCTTCTCAAAGTTCAAATGCCTTCAGTTTTTATTCTTTATCAAGACCTGACTTTTTTTCCCCAAAGAAACATTTCAGCTTTGGTGCAGTGTGGCTTTCCTCAGCCAGCTTGCTCAGCCAAGTTGATAGGACCAGGTGGAGAGGAAGCTTCCAGGACTTTGAGCGGGGAATCTAGCTCTAGCCCCAAGGGGATGATAGCCTCCTGTCACTTTAGCAACATGCCAAGTCAGCTTGTGAAGATGCAGAAATGTAAATGCCTAGTGTCTCTGGCATCCTCAGTCTGAGTTTTTAGTTTTAAATCTAGGACAGACTCTTGTGCCAGTGCCTTAACATTTTGTACACTGCAAGTCCTTTATTTGGCAGTCATCCTCTCACCCTGTCACTCATCCTTGTTCATCTTTGCACCTGGCCTATCTCATAGTGCTTTGTCAGCTTGGTCCAGAGACATTTTCCCTCCTCAGTGAGACTAAGGCCTTATCCTCTAGGATTTGGCTGCAGGATAGGGAGGTCTAAGCGAATCTAGTTAAATAATGAAGTCTCTGTCTCTACAGTGTAGTGTTTCTAAATAAGTGGTACCCAGCCTTTAGTGTGCTTCAGAATTTTGGGGTTGGGTAAGGGGGCTAATTAAAACAGATTGCTGGACCTTACTCCTAGAGTTTCTGGTTTAGGAGGTTTGGGTGTGGCCTGTGAATTTGTATTCTCACCTGTTCCCAGGTGGTGCTGCTGTCTGGGGCCACACTTTGGGAACCTCTTTTCTAGGACTTCTCCCATTTGGGGTTTCTCTATGTTTGTTAAATGCAGTCACAATGAATCCAAATATATGAGGCCTTCTTGTACTTAAGTGTTTTTTATTTTCTTACAGTTATTTAGAACATGTTGTACATTTAATTTGGCATATTTAAAATTTTATTAAAGCCTCTTATTATAGAGCAAATTACCAAGTGGAAATACACAGTATGATTTAATAATAATAATAATGCCATGTCAACCATGGCATAGATAATTGAAGTCTCCATTTACATTTCTGTATCTTGCCTTCTGCCTTTTCCTCCCTCAGTTCTTCTCTTCTTCCTTTCCTTCCTACATCAAACATTTATTTACTGCCTGCTCTGTACCTGACACTGAACTCAGGCAGAGAAAACACAGGGAGGGATAAATAAGTTTGCAGTCGAGTCAGACATGAAAAGAGTGACATGTAGGAGATGAGCTTGGCATTAAGCTTAGTGGGACAGCGGGAAATGTATCCTAGCCAGGCTCAGAACTGAAGAGCCAACATGGAATTTATAGCCTAATTAGAAGAAAATGAATTATAGTAGCATTAATGGTACATTTTCCCCCCTCCTTTTCTAGTTTAATTTGCATCCTTGAATAAAAGAATTATGAACTGGTAAGACCTTGAACAAAAATCAGAAACATGCTCAGTGTTTATACTTTTAAAGAAAAGAACTACTATATACTTCATCTCTTAGACGTCGTTCTAAAAAAATTTTGTTAGCTGATTAAATTGTAGGAATATTTTAGGGAAGTCGAAGAAGGTTTCTATCATGGGTTGTGTAAATGGATGGATTCTGGATCAGCTGGGACATGCAGATCTGAGGATTCTTTCAGGAGGAAGGTCTTTGCTGTGGAATGTCGCCACCTTCTGGCCAACCTTTCTAAACTACCTAGGGCTGGGACAGTTAACTGTAGTGCTCGTCTTGAAATATGGTCCTTCCATCAAGTCCTAATGACCCAGGCGTGGCTATTTCTCAGGAACCCTGTCTCGTGCTTATAAAATGAGCACATGGGCTTGGACCTCTACTATCTTAGGTTGTAAGCCTGTGCTTCAATGAGAGAAAAAAACAGAACAAGGTCAACCTAGCACAGTTTTTAAGAATATACCCCTGGACTATAGATAGAGCCAAGGCCTAAGTCTGTCACTTAACTACCTTTGTGATTTGGAGCAAATTACTTAACATCACTGAGCCTAAGTTTTCTCATCTATAAAATAGGAATACTATGCGAAATTTTAATAACAATAAAATAATATATGAAAAGTGTTGACACAGTTACCAAAACATTTGCAAAATAGCCACAAAGAATAAAATCATTTGTTATAAATGCAACTTAATCAATCTAGATATTGCATGGAAAGATATTGTAATCTATCAGTACCCTATAATTAGCGTCAAAGTAGTTGCTTTAAAATTGCAAGTCATTTGAGACAGAATCACCCTCAGGCCAGAACAACCACAAGTTTATTAATGTATCAGCTGATTGGCATGTTGGGGAAATCACATGATCACATCTAAACTTTTATTTATTTTTGCTGGCTTGAGTTGAGTTGGGACCTGAACTCACAAACATAGATAGCATCAATGAGGAACTGGTTGAAACTTTTCAGTCATTATTGAGAAAATAAAATATTTTGTTTAGTGGGATAAGATCACTTCTTCAAGCTAAGTTTTTAAAACTGAGAAGTTTCATGGTTGATAATTCTTTTAGTTAAAGGAAAGGCGAATGGACTCTCAAGCAGCCAAAATAACCATATGCCCATCCATAGAAGTTAAGAGTGTGATTCTTATGTTTTATTGGCAGATTTATCTTCAAATCTAAGAGAATCTGTAAATTGGAACATTTATAAATCTGTCTTGTCTGATTTTTTTTTAAATGTAAGCATTATTATGATCAGTCAAAAGGATAAATTAAAGGTAGAATCCTTGAACCAGGAGTAGCTTGCTATGTGCCAGGCACTAAATTGAGTGCTTTACAAGTATTAGCTTCATTTAATTGTCACAATTACTATGATATGTTCCCATCTTACAGATAAGAAACATGAGGCTTAGGGGGGTTTAACATTGTCCAAAACTTTCACATACTATTTGGCTGGTAGGTGACAAAGCAGAGATTTGAACCTAGTCTTTCTATGAGTACATGACTTAACCATTATGCTATACTGCCTCCCTAATTGATTTCAATTTGCCTTAGTAGATTATTAAATTATAGCTCAGCTTCCCGTTGCCCACTGCCTGCTGCTGGTCACACATGAAGATAGGCCTACAGCTTATGTCCCGTTAGCAAGATGTGCTGGCATCTCTGCCTGCACAAATAGGTACCTTAGTGGGAGTATGGAGATCTCTGGGTCTCCCCCGGGTGTCCATCAAAGTCTAAGGTCCAGGGTGATCTCTTCATGCCAGGGGTCACCCTCCATGTCAGTAAGAGAAGCTCTGCCTCAAGTAGACCTTGGGTGTCTATTTCTTCTGATGCTTCAAGAAAGTCCAATTTCATGAAGAAAAACATTCTTCTCTGACACAAAAAAAGCTTTAAAATAGTACCTGAATTTCTTTTAAACTTTGAGCCTTTTACCTAGTTTGGTAATCTTGTTTCTAGAACATTTGTGAGCAGCCTGTGTGGGAGGGTTGGGTGGGAGCAGCCTCACCTTCCTTTACACTCTGTGGTTCAGACTCCTGGTGAATGTGGCCCAAGCTTGCGTGGAGCCTGGGGGTATAGTCACACTGATTGGGGCTACAGAGACGGCCACTAGGCTTGTTCTCTAAACCAGCCTTGGTTTGTTTGTGTCTGCTTTGTTCATATCTTAGATCTCACCTCAGTTGTTTTTAATAATTCAGAAAAGAAAAAAAAAATGTTTTCCTAGAATACTTGGGAAATCATGCATAGAAATTCCTAGCTCTGTTATGCATTTACTTTCATTTTATTATTACTACTATTAAAAATAATGAGTCTCTGCCACCTTCTAGTAATAATTAAAAACAATAATATGAATAGAGTATGCGTCTACTGATCCTAGAGAGCTAGGGAATGTAGGCTTTTGACTAAATGATTAGTTTACCTTTCTTTGTCTTTCTCAGAGACACATATATACTCTATACCTGTAAATTTTTAAGAAATAGAATAGAATATGTTCAATATTAATAGTAAATGTACATATTAAAATAATGTTCTAGAAACCATTATAAGATATATATTTATGTAAATTATGTACATGTGTATACACAATATCTATGTGGTACATATATATTACCTATAACAATCTTAATTGTAAGTACAAATAATATCTTCATTTTATGGATGCGGGAACTGAGGCACAGAGTAGTTAGGTAACTTGTTAAAGATCACACATGGTTGGTAGGTGCTGAGTTTATGTGCTTAATCACCAGAGTATGCTGCCTCCATGATGTTTTCTGCATGGCCCAGGGGACACTTCAGATTATTGTGGTAACTCACAAATCATCATTGAGGACCTTAGGATGAAGTTTGGGTTGGTGGAAAAGTACTGTACCAGGAGTCAGGCCAACAGTATTTTAGCCCTGTTCTCACTCTCCTTGTTTATAAAATGGGCATGATAACATCTGCCCATTTGCCTCTTAGAGGTGTTTGAAAGATAGATGATATAATAGAAGTGAAAGACATCTTAAAACATTTGAAGTGCTACATAAATATTCAGAAAGGATTTTTTACATGGTTACCATTAATTCCAAGCTAAAACTTTATCACTCTTAGCCCAGTGACCTCTTCACTCACCTAGGCTATGTCAGTATGTCTTTAAACAAATTCACTTGCTGATCTATTTCTAGAGAAATGAGACATGTTATACCCAACCCACCCACTGCCTTAGAATATGATCCCCTCATTGCTATTGTAGAGAACACGCAACTTCACTAAGGAATCATCTCTCTTTCTTCACATTTGAGAAGCATACTTATCTTTTGTCCCTTTCACCTACGAGTCTAGAATCCTATATTATAAATGAAAATTCCCTTTATGAATTTAACTCAAGCAAAATCAGAGATGCTTAGAATGGAAGGAGTCTCATCTGAGCTGGACTAAGATCTTGTTTTACAGATAGAAAAACTGAGGGTCAGCATGAGGGACCCGTCTGACATCACCCAACAAATTAGGGCCAAAGTGGATTAGCAGCCCAAATGTCCTGACTTTCAGCCTAGGGCCAGTTCTACTTCCTGTCCATGACCCTTGTACTGGAAGCTGAGAGTATTTGGGGTTCGTTTGTTTTAGTCCTTTGTTTTATTACTGATAGCTCTTTTGCAAGGAATACCTTCCTCTCTAAGTATCTGTCCTTTGTTACTTACAGACGAAGACTGCATAAGCTGGGCGTATCGAAGGTTACCCAAGTGGACTTCCTGCCCAGGGAAGTGGTGTCCTACTCCAAGGAGACCCAGACTCCTCTGGCTACGCATCAGTCTGAAGGTGAACTGTGTCTTTTGTTTACTTCCCATGTGATCTCTGGAGAAATTGCCAGAGTCACATCCTTCTTCTTGATTTTGTGTCTTACAATAACAGATCTTCACAGGATACAAACAGTGACACGCCAAAGGCTTAAGGCTCCTTTGGCTCTAATTTTGGTAACTGTGGTGAAGGAACCCAGTGGTACTCCTCTAAGGAACCCAGGGAGTTTACAGTGGATGACTTAGGGAGGTCACACTTTGTCAAAACTGTGTGAGGAGGGAGAAGATCACCAAAAGGTGATGTGATAGAAACTTTTCTGGATTTTATCAATAAGAAGAGTGTGTACGTTAAGATTCATCATTGGTAGGAGTCAGCAAACTACAGCCCACCACCTGTTTCTCACCCGTTTTGGAATACAGCTTCATCCAGTTCTTCTTATCTATATGGCTGCTTTCCGGCTATGAAGGTAGGGTTTAGTAGTTGTGACAGAGAATTTATGGCTTCCATAGCCAAAAATCTTTACTATGTAACCTGATGCTTTACAGAAAAACTTTGCTGACCCATGATTTGCTTTGCCAATTTAGAAGACAACACATTAGAGTTTCTTACCACAAATTAAAAAGATTTCAATTGAAGCTCAGCCTAGGCGAATGGGAGTTGAACTTCATGCCTCCTTCATACATACCGGAAAACATCAAGTGGAAAATCCACATGCAAATCTTAGTGGATCAGAAAAATACATTAATAAGAGAAGTGAAAGCCGATAAATCAAAATGCTTTCTAGAAGTAAAAAATTACACCAAAACAGAAGAGGGATATGTGTATACTTAAAATAGGATAAGCGAAGATCTCATTGTTTGAGAGTAACATTATTGTTAAAACTAAGCCCATTCTCTTTTTACTTTGTGTTATTGTATTGTTTAGTGTGATGAAGAGGATGTCAGAATTCTGGTCTCAATGTTGTTATGCAGTAAACACTGAACAAAAGCCATAAGAATGAAAAATGATTCACGTTTCCTACTTTGTTTACAGAAAATATATAAATCAGTACAATTTGGTTTGTGCAAACTGTAGAGCTTTCCAATTTTGATTCTAAACACATAAGCAAAGTGAAATATGATTCCTTAGGTAGAGCACTGCCTATCAGCTTCCCGAAAACCTTTCCTCCCTAATGCTGGCCATCCTGGATGGTTCTTTGGTAGCAAGGCCTTTATTTTTCAAGTCTGATATTGAAATGAACTTTAGATATAAACAATTAGCACCCTCTGGTGGTGAAATTTTAAACCACCCACTGCAACAAACGTGAGACCTGTACATTAATGTGGCAGAAAATACAAAGTTAAAAATGCCTTCGGGAGTTCACCTAGTCTATCCTTGGACCTCCAGGCAAATCAGGAAGATCGTTAAAAAACAACCTCACTACCCAACCCAAACATTTGTCTGAGTTAATTTGCTGCCAGAGGTATTTGCAGAGCTGTAGCCTGAGGTATGTTTATTTAGCCTAAAATTTGACTCATAACATAAAGTTATACAACTGAAATAGGAGAAGGAGTGAGTTATTTTTTTTTGAAAATTTGTAGACTGCAGATATTGGCAATTGTACAGAAATATTTACAGGGTAAGATAAATTAAGGATGAACAGGCATCAACTCTAAACTTTTAAACTGGAATACATCAAAAGGAAAAGCCTGTATATGCCATTTTATTACTGCGAAGAGAGCTTGGGAGCTCTCATTACGCTGTGGTCCAAGCAGCGGGAAAGAAGGAATTTATTTCTCAGCTATTGGCAGAAGTCCTTTCTGTTTTGTTAGCAAGTCTCACAGAGCTTTTAGTGGTGATTGTATTTCAGTAGTTCAGATTCCACAATATAGACTTGAACTCAAAACTAGCTATTGTCACTCTGGACATTAAAGTAACCCCCGATGGATTTAGAAGGAAGAACTATAGATATGGGTTCAGCAAATTGTTTTCACCACACACTATTCCTTGAATTTCGGCTGCCTGGTGTTACCCAGCTACCTGGCTGATGAGGGTACTCAGTGCTCACCTTTCACCTGCTATGTAAAGGGAGGTGGTGGAGGGAGAGGCAGGGGCAGCAGCAGGCAGCTGACAGCAAGGATCTATCACATGGCACATTTTGGTTGGCTTCCACTTTGGGGTCTTCAGTGTGGCAATGTTTTCATGACAATCACAGCAACTCAGAGGCAGAAAACAATGCACTACTGAATTTAATGACACAATGAGGCTCTTGGATGGATAATATTTAAAGCAGTGGAGTTTATAAGATCCACTTTAACTCTTTATTGCCCATAGTATGTAAAGGAATGACAGTTGTTTTTTAAGTCATTATGGGACTATGAAAAATTTAATAATATTTAAGCTAATGATCTCAGAACATCTGTTCTACAACTAATGGAGTTATTATGCATTCTGTTTTTTTTGTCTTCCCATTTTATTCTTTTAAATGAAGGGGAAGGCACCTGGGATTTACTCAAGCTTAAGCCTTTTTCGCCACTATGTACAAAAATGAACAGCCTCTTAATTTGTGATCATAATGACCTGTTACAAGAAACACTTCAGGGAATGATTTAAACCAGGAAGATTTAGGAATGACATCTGCATGAACACTGTTTTTTCAATGCAAGTTTAGAACTTTTCTCTCTACTTAGGTCAGTAAGTTTCTTTGCAACTTAGGTGAGTTGCAAAGAAAGAAGGCTGAGAATAGGAAACACTGATTTCAGCGAGAGCTGGATCTCTCTACTCCATAACATTTTAAACACATGCTTTTTATTCCCAAGTAGTAAGAAAGGAAAAAAAAATATGGTTCCCTACCAAACCACTTCTGCCTTGCTTCTTATTACTGTCTCCCTGAACTGACCATGAGGTCCTGAGGTTAGTCAAGAGCTGAGTCTCCTACATCTTTATTATAGTAGCTAAGTGACTAGCTCATAACAGATAACTAACAAATGCTGCTGAATGACAAAGACGATGCCAGACATCTTAGAAACTCCAGGTTCTGTAATGACCCCTGGGAAAATGAGAATTTTTTAACTTGCTGGAAAGATGTAAACCAATCTGGAGGGAGGAAACTTAGATAACCTGTTCATAGTTTTGAAGAGTTCTCTGATCCTCCTCTTCTCGTCATGATATCTTATAAATAGGAACTTTGTTCCTCATGTTGGCTACCCACCTCCCTTCACTTCCCTCTTATATCTTATTTCTTATATCTAAGGAAGACCAGTTTGCTTGCATTTAACTGTACTTGCTGGCACATACTGTCTCTGCGCCTGGAATGCCATTTCTCCTGTTTCCCTTCCTTTAGGACCACAATCAAGGGTCAGCTCCTTGGTCATTTCACTTCTGGTAGACATCCCTCCTCACACCAGGGGCACTGTCCATGTCCCCTTATCACACTGTATGTAATTATTTTTTAAATGTCTGCCTTTTAGACTATGATCTCCTTGAGGACATGGCATGTGTTCTTTACTTCTACGCCCCACACAGTGCCTGGCGCAAAGGAAGGGCTCAATAGATAACACTGGAAGAGATGAAGAATGAGATGATCCTGGAGGAATCTCACTTCAAGAAAGAAGAGGAAGTGCTCATTGTATTTCAGGGAGGGTGGAGGACGATCCATGCATGAAGGCTACATAGGTTTGATGGGTTTTTTAAGAAAAAGTTGTGAGAGCAAGATTGTGTCGGGAGTTTAGCCAAGCCTCTGTTTCACTTCCTAGGCTGGTGCAGGCAAGCCTGCCCATAAACATGACACAGTTATGAAAACCGAAGGAGAACATCACAGAGGCAGCCTGGGTTGGCCCAGGATAGAGCAAAGCAGTCATCATCAAGTTTCTACTGTACAGAGATACTATTTAAACTACTTTTGAGTTTGGAACAGGTATGCAGAAAGGCGGCCAGGGAAGGCTCTTGTTTCACTTTTGCATTTTTTTAAAAAAATATTTTCTTGGCTGGTTAAGGAGAATTTCTGCCTTGGTTACCATTTTCCAGCATATACTCAATACAGAAGCTGCAGGCATAGAGACAGTTGCTCAGAATAGTCAAGTTTGGTACTGTTCAGTAGAAACATAATGAGCCATTTTAATTTTTAATAATGTTTTATTTAACATAATATGTTAAAACATTATCATTTCAATATGTAATCAGTATAAAAATTATCAGTGAGATATTATACATTCTTTTTTTTGGTACATTTTTTTTATGTTAAATCTTCAAAATCTGGCTTGTATTTTATACTTACAGGATATCCCAATTCAATTACTAAATTTTCATTGGAAATACTTGCACTGTCATAAGAGTCCATAGAATTTACAGTTGAAAATATAGATTCACAATACAAAATAATATTAAATGTCAATAAAGAAATAAATCATGATAATATAATTTTTAAAAAATATAGATTCAAATATTACTGTCATTCCAAATATGTTTAAAAGCTTTTAAGTAATATATCAAATATCACTTGTTAATTTTAAACTTAAATCAATTAAAAGTAAAAATGAAGCTCCTTAGTTGCCTTAGCCACATCTCATGTGTTCAATAGCCACATTGATTGGTGGCTTTTGTGTTGGACAGCTCAGGTCTACCACAACTTATCCTTGCACAGGTTCAGATGCAAAGACCCACAAAGCCAGCTCAGTCTTCACTTTGCCCTGGCTGGGCAGAGGGGCTGGGGCGAGAAGACCTCTCTTACTTGTAAAGAACTCCTTCATTCTGTGAGGCCAGCTGAATCCAAGGTCATTTATAACATTTGTTAAATGGTTGGAGAGAGCAAAGTTATACCCTCAGCAGGGCAAGTTCAAAATAAGGCTCATCTTGTCATCACAGAGGCAGTTGCGGGAACCCCTCTGGGCTCTTCCTTCACAGTCCATTGGGATAGTCACTCCTGCTGCTCTGTCTTCATGCTGCCCTAAGGACTGCCGAAGACTGTGTATGACCTCCTTGTTAGGTATCTGCACCGCTGCCGCTCCCTTCTCCCCTCTTCCCCTGCATGAAGTCAGGAGAGATCAGGATTAAGATTTGAGTTCTAAACTGCTGACAGTTGAATTCTAAATCTTCCTACATCTTGGTGGCCCTAGGAGCATAATTCTTTGGTTCAAAATATTCCAAAGAATCTAAGAATTTTTATTTGGAATCTTGAATTTGAAATTGGACAGTTCTTAGAAATATAAAATAATTCCCTAACGAAAGCCAATCCTGAAACACCTAGAGATGAAATGAGAGAAAACAGGCTGCGGTGTTTTAACCTTGACTCAAGCTCTTCAACTGGTTCCCAATTTCCTGGACCTTATACTTTTTCTATGAACTTGTTATTTAAAGCAGCCGCTAGTTTGGAGACAAGCCATGGTGGCATCTGGATGCCAATTAAAAATCCCTAGTGAAGATGACACATACTGTTCTTATTTTTAGCTTCTGCTCCTTAGATAAGAACTGACACTTTTCCAGAGACAGATTGACATTTGCAGTGCTTTGCTTCCTTGAAATAAGCCTGCTATTTCCCCTTTGACACTTGTTTAAGTGTTAATCCTCTTTTAGAACAAACTGTAGAGCCTCCAGGCCCATGTTAATAAGGTTGGGGATTGAGGGATCCTATCCTGGGAGATTACTCTTCTTTACGCAATGTTAATCTCATATCATCTTGGCAAGACTCTTGAAATACCAGGGGGAAAAAAAAAGGCTACCTAAGGAATATAGACATTTCAGGTATTATTTTTTTAGGTATTATTTGTGTTAAATAGTCAAAAATGTTCTGGTTAAAAAAAGCCTCTGTTTTTTTTTATTTGGGTTAGACATTAAAATGATATCGGCCTACAGTCTAGCCAGTCTTGATATTCCAGAAGAGAAGGCTTTTAATCTCTACTTGGGTTCAGTGACAAACCAACACCTATGTCTCAAAAGAATAATAATATAATGAAATGGCCACTCTATTGCTCTAAAATCTAGGATTTCTTCTGTAATTTTTTTTAGAGCTTTGCCACAGACACTATGGGCATCAATGAATCACCCAACTATAACATCTAAGTAGTTTAGCCATTTAGAAGCCATGCAGATTTTGCCTACATTGTCTTCAAAAGCCAGCATGGCCCACCAAGCACTATGACTCATCATTGGAGAAACAAGGTATTTGCCATATACTTTGACATTTACCAGACTGCTAGACCCATAGAAACTTTCCTGAAGTAGCAGGTCCTTATATTTTCAAAGATTTTCCTCCCATCCTCTAGCCTATCTATGTCTTAACAAGATATTAAAGATACCAATCCAGCTTATCCACCAGGTCCTGCTGATATGATACCCTGTGTTGAAGGTAAGATGATCAAGGTCTATTAATAGAGTCACAGAGCTGGCTCAACCCTGATGTCAGATGATGATGATGCAAAGAGAAATGAGGTGGATCTTCTGTGGATGTCAAGCAAAGCTTAGTGTAGAATGTGGTTTGGGAAGACGTGCAGGCCTTCGTATTCTCCTCGTATTCAGTTTTCCGTTATTTCCCAATTAGCACTGTCACTTTTACGTAAGTGAGCTGGTGAGACTGGCAATTCAATGGAATAAAGTCAGGAACCCACAGAATTTTGGCAGACATTTACATAGACATTTATCACAACCAGCAAATTCCCTGGGCCTAGGCCTTGAGCTAGAATATTGAAATTTGAGCTTGTCATCTCTTCTTCAAGCTGTCTAGTCCCATTTGAAGCTGCCACCTTACCCTAGCATCTTTAAATTCTTCATGCCATTCACACTATTCAATGCAGTGACAATTTGATCCCTTAAATCCTTCTTTCCTGTGGATACTTCATTAAAGACTGCCACAGAAGAAACATCATCTAGCTATTTGTTATGGCTTGCAGGTTACCATTCCTGAACTCCTTCTGAATTTTCATTTTTTTTAGCCCCTATTAGGACAAATAACCAGCACCAATTCCCCATGTGGCTGTCTTTTGATACCAATTTCTGTACCAGTCTGAATTCATGGTTGTCAATAATAGAAACTAACTCTGGTTAATTTAAACAGAAAAGGGATTTGTGGGAAAAATATGAGATACTCAATAGAACTGATGAAATGTTAGAGAATTAGGTCAGAAATGTAAAGAAGGCAACCCTAACCCCCAATGCAACTGCATTTGGAAACAGGGCTCATAAGAAGTAATGAAGGCTAAATAAGGTCATCAGGATAGAATCCTTCTCTGATAGGATTGATGGCCTTATGAGAGGAAGAAGAGATCTCTCTCTCTCTCTCTCTCTCTCTCTCTCTCTCTCTCTCTCTCTCTCTCCACGTGCAACAAGGAAAGGCCACGTGAGGACACAGTGTGGAGGTGTGTCAAGCCAGGAAGAGAGCTCCCACAGACACTGAATAGGCTGGTAACTTGATCTTGGAATTCCCAGCCTCCAGAACTGTGAGAAAATAAATTTCTCTTGTTTAAGCCGCTCAGTCTACAGTATTTTTCTATGACAGCCAAGCTGACTGAGACAGCAGCTAACACAGCACGGTCATGCCACTGAACTTGTTCAGCCTGGTAAGAAGACCTGAACCTTCTGGACTTCCTGTCACAGGACAGTCACTGTGATGCTCAGGATTTGAACTCTGTACTCACTGCTGCCTTGAAAACCTCTACCTCTCCTGGTATATCGCCTGTGCTCCCTCAAGATTTAAAGAGTGGTGTAGAAGTCTAATAGCTGGGCCTAGGTTACATGCCCGGTGTTAGCTGTGAGGGGCTGGGCACAGGAATAACTGTCCCTGCTCAGCTTCTATAATGTCAGGGGAGGCTATGACTCTACTGTGATCTATTTTTATGTACTCCCCTCCAAAAAAAGTTGTGTGGATGTTGGGCAGCCAAAAAAAATATGTTTAGAAGATACTCATTCTGGTGTGAGAAGAAAAAAGGAGATCTAAAGAGAAAAATTATAGGAATTTATATTTATTATGTGTCTAGCACACACATACATTATTGCACTTATGGTATTGCTACAAAATTTACTCACCTTTAAAATCAGAAGTGCAAAGAAAATATAACTCCTTGTTTTGTCTTCCTTTGTCTACAATACTACTGGCTATCAGGGGAGAATAGGAAAAATGTATGAAACAAACAGCCTTAGTTCAATCTCTTGTTTTAAATAAACTCCATTGGTATGTTTTGTTGTAATGGGGTGGAAATGCTCAAACTCTCATGAAACCTCACTCTCACCTAGTTTTCTTCCTAAGATCCAAGTATAGAGGGACAAGAGGTGAGGTTTCCATGATCTCATGGCATTGTGGACGTAGGGAGGGGTAAAAGGGACCCTGGCGTCATGCCCATCCTTGACAGTATGCTGGCTGACTTCTGCAGCTCTCTGATGTAATGGTCTTTGCCCACCTGGGCTCTGGCACCCAGTGCTACAGCATGCAGCTGGCAAACTTGTGTCTGTTCTTTTGACGTGGCAGTGTTCCTAGGGAGCATGAGCTGTTTCCCTTTGGTGACTTGGTCTCCTCTCAGCTGGCCCTCAGTTCAGTGTCCATGCCTCATGTGATCTAAAGGAGGTTCATAAACACTCACTGGTTCTCTCTGTCTTGTCATGCCGACCAGCGCCAGTGAGGCTGGGTTGCCTCGTGCCTGAGACCTGCTGCATAAAGGTCTCCTCCCAGGCTCCAAACAAAGAATGCAGTTCAAGGGTCCCTGTGCTCATGCCTCTCTCACTTGTTTAACATGCATCCTTCCTAGAGCTTCTCCTCAGAAAGTAGATATCCAGATATATCTGAAAATTTCTCTCTTTTTTTTAAATGCTGCTTTTCTTGCCATTTATAAGGAAATAACTACTTTCTTTGTTTAACTTTTCCATTGATAGAAGGAAGGTTTTTCTTTTCTTTTTCTTTTTAAATGTTTTTTGACATTCTAAATGGTAAGAAAAAGGAATTTGGAAAATCTTTTCTCTCTCAATTAAATCGAGCTTTCCCCTTGCTGTTCCAAAATCCAGTTTTTTTAGATGGAAGCTGATTCTTACTTTAGCTGTTTATTTTCATTCTTCTGTATCAAATTCTAATCTTTCTCCTAGCAAATGAATGCCCTAGGTAGAATAGAGTGAAGACAACTATGTTCAGAAAGACAAATAAAAAACACATTAATAATTTTCAAATATAACTCCCACTGTACACCAAAACAAAGAGGATGTTGTTTCCATTTAATTCTCCTGATCCACGACAGAGTCAAGAAAACACAGGGATTACAGAATACTGAAGGATAGTGAACCTTTCATTTCCTTGAGAATTACAGTTGATATGTTGACTAATTCAACAAGTATGGAAAAGTTCTGCTGTCAGTAAGGCAGCATGGGGAACTGTGTGGATCTGCTTCCCAGGAAAACTAATGAAAATTATAAAAAAACAAATAAGCAAACAAACAAAAAAATCCTATAATTTAAGTCTCTGGAAATGGTCCCAAGAGCATACAGCTAATGAAAAAACTAACTATTCAAGAAAACATACTAAAACTTGGTAAGAACAGGAAGAGTCCACGGGGTTGAAACCACAGCCCACTCATTTTCTTCCTCTTTCCAGTTCAGCTAGAAGCAAATTCCACTTCAAACAGGTCAATCAAAGAACACAGAGGCACCACTCCTTTAGCTCCCAGTTGTAGGGCTATATAGTATCTTTCTTACTGGGAGGGGCAGGGCATTAGCATTTTCATTTATGACCCCAGCTACCTGTTACAGAGCCTGAGTTCCAAGCAAGTGCAGCTGAGAGGTAGGTATTCCCTTCTTCTGCCCAGGCCTGACTTGAAGGATGGCAACTTTACCTTGGGTTCAACATGATAAAAATACTGGAGCCCCAATCACCCTCATCCCAAGGACATGTGTAAAGTGGAGGTTCCATTCAGGGAGAGACAAGCCAAATAGAGGCTACAGCAGCACCCCACTTTGACAAGCACCAGCTCTGAAAGCAGGGGTGTTACTCAAAGAGAAGTATGCCACTGTCCTTTCCCCCAGCTTCAGAGTCTTGGCTCATATATTTTGCCTAGGAGAAAAAGCAGTCTACAAAATTGGAAGGAAGGAAGGAAGGAAGGAAGGAAGGAAGGAAGGAAGGAAGGAAGGAAGGAAGGAAGGAAGGAAGGAAGGAAGAAGAAAGAAGAAAGAAAGGAAAGAAAGAAAGAAAGAAAAAAGAAAGCGAGGCATATAAAGAAACTGGCAAGTCTTTACAGGAGGCAAAAGAAACTCCCTGTGAGAGCAACCAATCTGTTGGCTATAACAGATAAAAACTTCAAAGTAGTAGTTATACACCAGAGAGAAAGAAAGAGCGAGCTCTTTCAAAGCACTAAAGGAAAATGATTTAAAAAGTAAATGAGGGTATAATTGCAATATTTCATCAAGTAGAGGATATCGATATAAATAGGTAGAAATTATAAAAAAGGACTGAATATAAATTCTGGATTTGAAAAGTACAACTGAAAAAATTTAATAAAGGGCATAATAGTAAGAATTTACAAACTTGAAGATATATCAGTGAGAGTAGTCAACCTGAAGACTAAAGAGAAAGAATGAATGAAGAAAAACGAGCTCCTCAGAGAGATGGAGGATACTATCAGTAAATCAGCATACATGTGAGAAAAATGAATTTTTACTTATAAGGAAACTCAATAAGGTTAACAACTGACTTCTCATTAGAAACAATGGCAGCCAGAAGACAGTGAGATAACATATTTAACAAGCTCAAAGAAAAACTCAACCAATAAATGTGAATCTAATGAAACTTTATTTCAGAAATGAAAGTGAAATAAAGACATTCCCAGATAAACAAGCATTGAAAGAATTTGTTACTAGCAGTCCCAACTTATAAGAAATACTAAAGGAAGTTCTTCAGATTGGAAGCAAGTGACCCCAGTCATTCAAATCCACAGGAAAACACAAGGAGCACAAGTAGAGGAAATCATGTAACTATAAAAGACAGTATAAGTGCATTTTTCATTTTTTTCCTCTTAACTGATTTGAATAGCAGTTATATAAAACACTATGCATATAATTATAATGCTGGACCTATAAGACATAGAAATGTAATATATTTGCTAGTAATAACACAAAAGAAATGGGCAGGAGTGAAGCTGCATTTGGCCTAAGAAAGTGACTCAAAATGCTAATTTGAATCAATAGGAACAAATGAAGAGACAAATACAAAGGCTAAATAACAAAAGCTTTAGGTATAAAGTTGCTCTCCTTACTTTTTCAAATTCTTTAAAATATATAAAATTATATAAACAAATAATTATAACATTGCATTGCTGGCTTGTAACATATATAGATATCGTATGTATAACAATAATAGCATAAAAGAAGGAAGGGGCATAGGGCTATATAGTTGTAACATTTTCATATAGCATTGGAATTAAGTTAGCATTAATCTGAAGCAGACTCTGATAATTTAAGATGTAGATGGTAAACACTAAATAACCACAAAGGAAAAAACTAAAAAAAAAGAAAAAAGAAAAAAATCATTAAATAATTAAGATATTATAAAATATTCATTTAAAGTTGAAACAGTAAAAGTATAATAGAAGAACAAAATAGACATGAGACATACAGAAAAAAAAAATAAAATGCAGATATAAATTCCACTATAGTATTTTATTAAGTGTTGGGATGGGAATGGGAGTGGGCACCTTGATAAAACCAGACCTGCCACACAGAGACTTATAGGTGTGCTGGCTACAAAAGATACAAAGACGAGGCAGCAGGTGTATGTAATGGGAATATAGTAGCAATACAGAAATATCTCATTGCACTTTGCTTTATTGTACTTCACAAATGTTGCATTTTTTACAAACCAAAGGCAAGACCCTCCACCAGCAAAGTGATTACAACTTGCTTTATTCTGCTGGTCTGGAACTAAATCTACAATGTCTCCAAGGTATGCCTGTACAGGCAGGCAAATTCTAATCCAAAAAGACAATGAGGTGGCTTACAAAGAGATGTCTAGGACTGGAGCATAGTGGAATAGAGTAGAAAATGGAGTTTTCAGTAGAAGAAGATATTGGAAAAGTGATAGGGGAAAAAAATGAAGACAATTCGAAGGTGGCAGAAAATAATGGCATGTGAAGGTAGCATAGTGTCAAGAAGTTCTGATGGTAGATAACTTTAAAAAATTATAATAGAATTTTATCCATAATAGAAATATGTTATATCTTGAGAGTCTACTGAAATCTATTGGTAGTGACTATCTAGATTACTATATTGAGGATTCTGAGGCTCCATTCTACCTCATCCCAATTAAAGATGTCTTCCATGGGCATGAGATGGGAAGCAGGCAAGCCTCTTGTGAGCAAACACTGGTTGAAACCATTTCCGAGGAGGGGAATGGAACAATGAGAATCTCAGAGCTATCATTTACATTTCATTTATATAGACTATGGGATAACTCTTTTTAGTACTTTATTATTTGAAGAAATTTTCCTATGTTCATTATTTTTATTTTTATTTATTTTTTTGCTGATTTTCTATAGTTTACAGTAACTAGCACTAAAACTCTTAAAAGGAGAAATATTTGGGGGTAATAATGAAACAAAGAACAATTAATTTCAGGAGAAGGAACTGCAGAAGTAGAATAAGTAATAGTAATCAAAAGTGAAAGAGAAGGAAGCTCGGCCCTTGTGGCATAAAGCAAGCAAGAAAGCTGTAAACAAAGAGATAGTGAAGGACATGGAAGTTGGGGCAGGAGAGCTCCATGTCATCTCTACACATTTTAGACAGTCAATGGGGTTAAATCTGGGGCATCCAGTTAAAGGCATTGGAGATTCAGCCATGTGACCTGGGCTTTGTGGAAGGGTACAGTGTGAAGGAAGGGCCTTCTGTTCCCTTCCACGAAGAAAGAGCTCCCCTCAAAACTCTTGACTCTTGTGCCTTTCTTTTCTTCTTCTCAGAGAAGTGGGTTTGTAGGAAGGCTGGCAGGCAATAATTATTGGCCAATATTTCTTAAATGGTCTTAAGCATGGGAAATTTAGTCTCTTTATACTATTGTCACAAATAATATATTTTATACTACTGACCAGATAGAGGTGTTGACATAAGTAAGAGCATTTGCTATGCCACATGTGAACTGTTCTGGGGCCTAGAATCTAGGGAAAAATTAAGGATAAGCTATGAAAATTAGAAAATGGTTTGTGAGACCAGGGATCTGGGGAGGTTGTTATGCTTGGTGACTTGTTAAAAAAAGAAACAAATAAATGAATAACAACAAAAACCCTGATCACTATCATCATAGAGCCCTAATGTATAATAAGTTTTCCCATAAAATCATCAGTGTAGGATTCCATTTTTTGGTAATAATTTAGATGATTTTGTCAAAACAAACAAACAAACATGTATCTGAGAAGTTTTTCTTTTTATAAAATAAGATAGTTTTTTGAACTATAGGAGAATAGTTGATCTCATTGAACAGCCTAAAACTTGTAGTGTGAAATTTGTGTCCTTGTGGTCAATAGAGCAGGTGGCCATTTTCACTGTGGTGTGGCATACTGAAGACTCGGGATGTTGCTAATATGTTTTTCTGGTACTGGGAAAAAAGATTAAGCTCATGGCTCAAAGAAAATGAGAATGACCTTTCATTCCCTCTACCTAATTATTCTTGGGTGTCATTTGCAGGCTGTGGCAGCCCATTCACATTTCCTGATTAATAAGCAGTTGGAGTCAGGCAAATGGTCATGCTATAGAATGGAATGCTAGATGATGGTAAGAATAGTTTCAAAGCAAGAAGCAAAATATGATGCAGCAAAATATGATGAAATTGTGTGAGTTCATAATCTATTAACTGTTTACAGAGGGTAAGATTTGCTTTGTGAATTCTCATTGATTTCATGCTTGCTTCAGCTGAGGGCAACAACATTGACGTGTGTTCTGTCTTCAGGAGTACCATTTAAAATTTCCTTCCATTCCTGTTTTCTCCACTGTAACCTCCACTTAGGAACCGTTGTCTTTCTCTCGAACAACCATTTTGATTTGTTTGGACACCACAAAATTCATATCTTTTTTTCAACCCTTTTCTTAAGAGGACATTATAAAGATAAATGACAAAATGATTGGAAAATGCCTTTCCTTAAACTATTATTTCAATGATAGAGATTGGTTTTGCTGCTAGTGGATAGAGGAAATATATATGTAATAACAATCTTCCCCTCATAAAATGGATCAGGACAGTGTTCTTGCCAAAGTTGGGGGTTTCTTAATAGTGATGTGTTTAAGGATGTGCCCATTTTCCCAAGAAAAGAATACCATATTTCTTAAAATACTTGGATAGAGAGTTTGAGCAGCTGTTTAACTGTGTCCTCAGTTCATGCACAGCACAAACCTCAGCAGAGTCATCTAGCAGAACTAAATAGTGGTCCAATCATCTTTAGGTGCCCCGGACAAGTCGAGATTTGGGCTGCCAGAGGGATTCTTGGGTGGGCTGGTGGTGATGTATCTTCCAAAAGCATTATTACAAGTGTCAGCTTAGGTAAATTCATGTTCATCTGGGTTCATTTTATCTTATTTCGTTTTAATTTAACCCAGATCTTGAGATTCAAGTGTTAGGTTGAGCATTACTTTAGTGAGGTATGGCGAAATTTGAAGAGGGAAAAAATGTTCCTTGCCACCCTTACAGAGACAACACACGAAGGAAATAGGACTTTTCCCCTCCCTGTTTTGGTAAGTCTTGGCTTGGCATATTTGGGTAAGAAAATGAAAGGTTTGCCTACATAGTTGAAATCTCTCGTCACATTATATCATCTGAAGCCTATTTGTATGTTGGGATCATTTTATTTGGTTTTGGTTAGACATAAAAGTGTTCTGTGGTCTCCTATTTTTTTCAAGGTCTTCTGGCTTTTGGAAAATTGAGTGATTTCATCCTTGTCCGGGTTTCCTAGTGAAATCTTTTATTTTTACTCAAATTACTTGATCAATTAGTTATGTCAGCTGCCCAAAATGTGCCTTTTTATTAATAGCACCTTTTATCAACTCATTGGAATTAGACATTACAACCATGGTCTGAGGCTGGTAACATCTTGCAATAATTTATAAATATTACTTTAAAAAATAGCACCACAATTGCTCATTCGTGAACTTTTTGGATGTGTCCCTGTGTGTGAAATTGTGTTTGTACTATTATTAGTTCTGACAAACTGGATTAGGTTTTGGGTATTGTTAAGTGGTTCTATCTGCCCTCAAATCTACTGAGAGACACAGCATTCTTAATGAATTTAATTAAAACTGCATGCGGTTTATACAGTTGCCTCTAGCCAATATGCCATTCTTCTTGACTGAATGGAGTTCTTGCTAATGCGTAATGATGTTTTCTGTGAGAGATGTTTGAAACCCTTCATAGTAGCCCCAAGGTAGTTTCCACGAAATGACATGGTGATGAAATATTAAAATAATAAAAAAAACTTTTCTACTTAAGTGAGCCATGTTTACACTAAGTAATGTATGCACAAATGTGTTAAATATGTTTGTTGAAGCTGTGAGAGACATGGGTTGTATTTCAACACCAGCAATATGTTGGCAGTGAAAGATTTTTAAGAAATTCAAATCTGGCAACACTTTGAATGATCTGCTATGTGTATTATTCTTTGAAGCAGTAAAAAAAAGGCCATTACGGAATTTCCTCTTAATATTTTGGCCAACTAGTTTTAACAAACAAGAATTATATGGAAAGATGGTTCTCAGCATCAATTTTAACAGTCTTGGAAGACATCAATGATAGAACTTTGTCCTTTTTAAAAATAAAAAAAACATCTAATATTTTCTAAATATTGTTAAAGAGGAAACTGTTTAATAAAATTTTATGGAAGGGGTCAGTGAAGCCCTCTGATTGAATAGACTCAGTTTCTGATTATGGAAATTGATCTTTGATGGTAATGATAAGAGAACAGCAAGGAAAAAGCACTCATCTTGAGTGTTGTGCCCTCATATTTAGTCTTTTAAAATGTCCAAACACTACTGAGGAATCTTTTCAATCATCTCTATTAAGTACATAACAAAATGTCTAACGATTTTATAGAACTCAGCAGGGCCAAGGGTAGAAGGTTTTGTAAGATTATATAGAGGAAGTGGTTCGGTGGAAGGCAGAAAGCTCCAGGTAGATGTGCCTCAGAATGGGGAACAGATTCCTGGTCATGGAATTTGACAGGGAAGAAAGATAAACTCAGATCAAAGAAGTCCAGTGAACATGGAGGGGAACGATGAACTTTCCTTGGGAAGAGAGTTGAGATGAAGAAAGGTCATGGAATCTGGACTGTGATTTCTTGAGAATTCAGTGAAATAGACAACTGGCATGAACAATGAAGACAGGCTAAAGGGATAATAGAGGCAAAGACAGCTTACAGGCTGCATACAGAGCAGTGTTCTCCATTACTTCTCTGACACTCAGTTTCTTAATTTACCTCATGGGGTTGTAGTGAAGATCAAATGTAATCCATGGAGAAAAAAGTTCATATAAAATGCTTAGCACAATGCTTGTTATAAATGCTCATAAATTTTTAACTTAAAATGACCATTTATACTTATTCTAACTAAGTGTCTTAACAGTTTCAAAAAATAATCCACATATTAATTCAAAATCACCAAATAGTCTCTCATTTCTAGTACCCCTATCTCTTCTCCAGATCTGAATGGCATGTCATTTTAGAATTTTTATTTTGAGAAACACACCTCATCATAGCTCCTTAAAACTGAAATAGTTTTAGGTAGTAGTATTCTCTTTCAACATGTCATTGAATGACAGGAAGAAAATCATTAAAATTTTTTTTGTTCTTTGAACTTTATTTTTTTTGTCCCCCAATTTTGGGAGATGAAAACAATTTTTCCATAGAAAAGATGAGCTATCAAAGTCATATTATAAATCCTACTTTCAAGATTTGGGTGACACTAATTAACAATAGCAGCTATCATTTATTGAGCTCCTACTACTTGCCAAGTGGGATATCATATCCACATATGTTTCTCCACAATCCTCATTCCTGTGCCAAACAGACTGCATTATTCCACATTTTATAAAGAAACCAAGATTCAGAGAGCTTAATTTGCTGACAGACGGCCAAGCCAGGATTCACACTCTGCGCTTCCTAAGTTTCTTCCCACGATACCACTGTGCCTCAAACCTCTTGTCTTCAAGAAAACACATTTCTAAAAGCATTTTCAGGATTGTCTTATTTTGATATTAGTGAATTGACCAACTATACTGTTTGACTGACCAAGCAAACCCTCCCCAAGGAGTCAAAAGAAGGTAAAGTGAAAAAAAAGTGGGGAAGAAAAGGTTGAAAAGGAAGATAGCTGAACACAATAGCCAAAAAGATACCTCTGTTTCATTGGAAAACATATGGAAGAGAGCAGCAGTAATTCCAAAAACTAGTTAGAAATATGCCCTTTATGAGTGATGGTATTCTGTTTCTATGGTAACTAGACATAGAAGAATAAGTTGGTGCCCCATTTCTATTTACTCAATCTGTATGTGTTTAACATATATGACAGCAGTTTTCAACAAAAAATAATTCAAAAAGACAGCTTTGATCATGTCACCACCAGCACCACTCCCACCCTGCCTAAAATTTTTGTGACTTCTGTCTAAGGGCAGGATGCTATGTGAGCATAGGAGGCCCTCCAGTGCCTGACACTAACCTACTGAACCAGCCTTATCTCTCATCCTCGACAATTCAGTCTCTATGCTGTAGGTCCAGTGGCTCTTAACCCTGGCTGCCTAGCAGAATCCATGAGGAGCTTTAAAACTATACAGACGTCTGGGCTTCACCCCAAGGAATTCTGGTTTAATTGGTTTAGGGTGGAGTTTTCAAAATTTCTCCAGGTAATTAGAAGGCGCAGTCAGGGTTAAGGATTACTGCTCTAATCAAAGGAGATTCTGAAAACTGCTTCAGTCTTCGGATTGCTTTTTACTGAGGTTCTTCCTTTCTCTTGAAACATGTTTTATCTCTCCCTTCTACCTCCTCTGGCCAACTGCATCTTCTAAATTCTTCCCATTCTATAGGGCCCTTATCGATCGAATGCCTGGAAGCTTTTCTTACTCTACCCCTCCCCCTTTAATGGCATGTCATCTCTCTGTCATCTAAACACAAGGTCTTTATGACCTATTACAGCATCTACAGCTCCTATCCTAGCTTCTTGTCACCCTTCCCCATGAGAAGGAACTAGGTTTTACTGATTTCTTTATACACTAAAGGCTCAATAAAAAATACAGATATTTCAAATGTTGAAAACAATCTTCACATAGATTCTTGGAGAAAAGAGTTAATATCATCCTTCATTTCTGATGATGTCTGGATTGAGTCCAAGACTACACTCAAGGTGTATCCTATAATAATAAGACCTCTTATTTTAGGGTTTGCAGGTCCCCTGATATTGTATTTAGAATGGCATATGGGCCTGCATGTGTTCTTTTCAGGAGAGATTCCATAGTTACAGAGTCTCAAAGGTACCCATCTATGATCTGTTGACTTGTTAAGGGCCAGTGTCCTTAAGAATAAATCACCATAACTCAGCATGCAGCAATAACAGTGGCCCTATTTGCTGGCCACTAAAGTTCCATTTCTCTTTCTGCCATGCTAGCACAGCAGCACACCTCCATTTAGGTTGAATGCCTTCATGAAAAAAATCATTAGTCTAAAGACTATTCAATCATAGCATCTATCATTTGGATGATTAAATATTTTTAAATGAAAATAAAATCAAATTAAAGCCTCTTTTGTTAAATTTACAGAAAAGCTGTAAATTTCTAACTTGACTGGAAAATAAAAGTATAGTGGCCCTGCCATTGTCCTCCAGTAAGTCACAGCAGAAAAGTGCTCACGTGAAGGTATGAGTGAATTAGTGTGTATGTGTTATCTTGTGTTGTATGAATGTTTAACCAAAATATAGTTTTTCTTTGACAAAAATTGGCAACAATCTGGTTGTCTGCAAAGGTAATAAAATTTATTTCAGCTGGCCACCTCTGAGTTTCTTAGGTTTCACTACTTACTGCTGAAATATTTAGCACTAAAACAACAACAATCGAAACATGACTTAGTAGCTGTTAGAAGTAATTTTTCTACTCCCAGGCACAAAAGAGCCAGAAAAGCATGTCTTCTCAATTGAACTGATTTGTAATTCTAGAAGGTAAAAGGAAAAAACTGTAAGAACCTCCACTTAAATCTGTAATTTGGGTGATCTTGAAGCAATGTGACGGAAGGAACTTTGATCGGCGCTCAGTTTGGCATGGGAGATCTCCTTTCAAGGAATAAGAAACGTTTGGGAGATATACTTGGAGGGAGCTGCAGTTGGGGTTTGATCTGAATCAATAGAAACAGAACATGGGAGACAGTAACTAATAAATCTTTTAAATTAATAAGCTAAAGATATGGTTTAGCAATATATATATGTATATGCATATATGTGTGTGTATGTATGTATATATATATATATATATATATATACACACACTTCGAAATAATTTTCAAAAATAAACATCAGCCTTATGTGAAGTACTGATGTGCTTTCCTATGCAAAAAAGCTAGCATTAAAATTAAGAATTTCCAAAATACAAAATTTAGGAGGTAATTAGTCATATTTTAAAAAGGATTTTTTGCTTTACAAAAGAATCTACCACAGTATTTCATTCTAAATACCTCTTATAGTATGTTAAAATTGCCATTTGGTTAATTCCAGTGGTTCTTAAGTGTTAACATGTACCAGAATCTCCTGGAGAGTATGTTAAAACACAGATTGCTCAGCCCTTACTCCCTTCAGAATTTCTGACTCAGAAGGTTTGAGGTATGTCCCCAAAATTTGCACTTCTAACAAGTTCTCTGGTGAAGTTGATGCTGCTAGGCATCACAGTTTGAGAATTGTTTGTTTATTAAAATTCCACCTGAACATAGCTTTAAGAAATAAATCTGCGATATCATAGAAGGTATACCTGCAAAGTATTTTTTAGTAGAAGTTATGGGATGAATTGTCACTCTCAAAATTCATATATTGGTCCAATACCTCATTTTTTCTTAGTTTCTTGACTTTATATATTTTGGCACAGTGGATTTTGAAAGGAGTATTAAAAAAATAACTCCTGATTTTGACTACTAAATACTATCATGTTTTAGAATTCTCTCTTAGCAGGCTAATTTCCATAGTAACATACCTTTATTTATCCTAATGGGGATATTGAAGAATCAGAGGAAAAAATTCACCTATTATATGAAAATAATTTGAGATAAATTAGGCAGTTTGTTGGTTAGTATTTGCAGTATAGACTTGTGACTTGAGAAAGTGTTTTTCATTCATTTCTTGATCCTTTTCTCTGGAGTTTTATAATCAAAGAAGGGAAAGATAAGGAAGTACTTGATGTCTGCTTGGGAGGAATATTAATGATACTGTAAAAAAGGGCCCTTTGGGCAGCATACATTTTGGTTTGTAAATATCTAGTCCTTTTGTTTAAGACTCTAAAAATGACAATGTGAAACATCATTCCCAATAATTCCCTTCAATGTAATGAAAAATATTGCCTGGGTTTTCGAGTCTCTTAAATTGCTTAGCTGAGAACATGAGCCGTATTCCTGTTTTTATTTGGGGTCCATCATATTGCTGGCACTCCACAAATGTCAACTACGAAGCTTATAAATTTTGGTATCAAAGACTGCTGATGGTGCAAAACCTAGAGATCGAGGAAATACTGAAGAATAGCACAGCGAGACTCAAAGGATCTTTTTTTTCTTTGAGCTATCAAAGCTAGGAATGTCAATGGAAAATATAGTTAATATAAGCAGATGTCAAACAAAGCCAAGTGGTAAGAATGGGAAACAAAAATATTAAATAAAACAGCAGTGTGCTAACTGGGTTGGGGCTTGGAGAATTGGGTTTGGAATCTCTTAAAACAATCCACCCTGTGAAGGGTTGAAATACATTTTGAAGTGAAATGAAAATTTGTTTGGTCCCTCAGTGGATAACCATTTCCCAAACAATATAGAATCTGATGAAGCCTTGAGTTTTGTTCTTTGCTGTTGCATATAAATAAACTTGCTGACTATTTAAACATGTTGGTATTATACTACTATCATGTGATGCAGTAGTAACCTTCCTGTCTCTCATCTATCCAGACCCAGCATCCTTGGAGATCCAAAATCCATTAGCACTACAAGTGTAGGGTGTACGAGTGTGTATCTTCTTCTAAACCTAGGTAGTAACCATTTCTTAATAGAGTTCTTTAGGTAATAATAGTTTAAGGCTCCTATTGTTTGTCAGTCATGACCTGAGAGATTTCTTATGAAAGCAGGGCTGGCTGGCTGTGGAGAAGGACTCCGAGTTCAGGGTCTACTAGCGAGGGAAGCCAGAGAAACTATCTACTCCACTCTTCGATTCTTTGGGCCGTTATTTGCAAGAAGAGCCAGCAGAAGGCACTAAGCCTCCACAGTCTGTGAAGCTTTGGCTGCTGAGCTAATTATAGCAGAATCTGAGCAGTGGAAAGAAACTAGTGCTGGCAATAGCTTGCTTAATGAAGATGGCTGCTTTTTCAGGCAGTTTCAGAAACAGCTTATTGGGGGTTTGGGTGAGACTAGAACAGGAAGACCATCTGCTCAGGCCTGTCCAGTGAAGAGCCTTGAGTCCTTAGCTAGTATTAATTCATCTAAAAGGAAGCTCTTTGTGAAGAAGTGTACCGAGTTTGAGCACATCATAAACATCACAGCAAGATGAGAGACAAAGAGGTAAACTGGAGAGGATTATTAATATCAACAGTAATAATAATAAGTATGATTATGTAATCTAATGTCTACTACATACTTGCTATATGTCAAGTCTTACACTGAATACTTTAAATTCATTGTTTCATTTGACCTTCTCAGCTACCTTATGAGTTAAGTACTATTGTTATTCCCACTTTCAAATGAGATAGTTGACAAAGAGAAAATAAGAAATTTGCCTGAAGTTACACAGCAATTAAACACTTGGAAGTGAGATTGCACACAGTTCTGTGAATCAGAATTTCACACTCTTTTCACTAAATCATGAGGCTTGAAACAAACACAGGGAAGGCCAGTGAGAAGTCAAAAGGCAAGTTGATTATTACTTCATGGCATTGGTGTGTGTTGTGGAAACCACAAATGGCTGTAAATTATTACCCCTACCCTCAAGGAACCTAGAATGTCAAATCCATGATCTTTCTCATCAATTCTGTTTGTGTTCTATTTAGCCTCATACATAAAAGCAAAACAGTAAAATTGGCTTTGTTCATTTCCAACTGAATGGCTTATTTTTAAATTTCGAGAACCTGTCATATGTCAAATGTTAGTAAATATTGCTAGATGGACTGATTATATTAGTGTAACATACTGAGAATAGTGAAAATTACTTAGAAGTTGTTTTTTAAATACATGGTCGATGTCATTCCTTCTAACTTGTAAGACCAACGTGGAAAATTTGTCTCGAGTTTATCAATGCAGGTTGATAAACTGGGATTGTATCAGTTAAAAAAGGGAGGACTATGCCAGGGCTTTTGGAATTTTAGGGAAAGAGAAGCCTCTAATTGGGTGAGGAAAAGTAGAATTTGAGTTATAACCTCTTCCACGGGCCGTTTATGAGCACACGGTCATTAACATCTATCCCCAGGTTTCCAAGCAGGAAGCAGGAAAGGCAACAAACCAGAGAAAGTTCTGAGCCCCCTTTGAACTCTATAGAAAGGCACTTTATAAATCTTAGGAAAATAAATTTATGTTATAATTTCTCCAGAGTGACTCTGAGTTAGAACTCTTTTGAGGGTACAGCCTACTCGATATACCACGTGAAAAATCATGTGTCTCCCTCGCCCCAAGCAATGTGGACTGTTCTGTGTTGACTTGTTTTTCATTGCTGTGATTTTCTCTCAGTATCCTTTCCTTTGCACCTAGATTAAAAGTATTAAGAAATACACTATAAAGGGAAAGAGCCTATACAACAGGAGGCCTAAGGGGCAGGAAAGAAAAAAATCTAGCCCTTTGTCATGAAATGGAATGAATACTTATCCTTGGGTGTTGATTAAACAAGATTTTAATTAGCCATGGACAGTCGTGATGTAATTGGCAGGCAGACCTGCTTTCTGTGCAAAGGAATATATTTGTATGTGTTCATTTTTTTTAATGCATTCCAAACCCTAACAGTCAAGTGGATTTTTTTTTTCCTGTAATAATGATATGCTTTTAGTAGCGTGTCATTTTCTTTACCCTTGTAGAGAGATAACATGCAATTAGGGAGTGATGTCAGCCTATAACATTTTGGTGTAAAATTTTGGTCACACCAAAATACTGGGCTCCTTAACAAAGCTGGCAGACACATCTTCTGGCAGCAGCTGCTCGCCATGTGAGTTAAAACTTCCTGTCACTATAATTGATGTGTTTTTATTCTTTCCATTTCCTGAAGCCTGATCAGAATTAAAATTGCTGTTGGAATTTCCTGTCAAAGCAACTCATTTATTCGCTGAGCTCTGCCCTTTGATTGGACATTGCCTTCAGCAGCAGTCAGGTGGAGATTGCTGGGAATTATCCTCTCCACGCAGGTCTGACAGCCACACACACCAATACACAGATTGTCCATCATGTGGCAAACGTGTTCTAATGAAAACGCCAATGCAAAATGTTAATGATTTGAATATCAAACTTGGCCACCTGCTGGGGGCTCTGGATTTGTATTAATTTAGGAAGTCCCACAGTTTCCAACTGATCGTTTCACTGTTGAATTTGGATTCTTGTCCCAAAGCTCTTGTATTTCTGATTTGTCCCTAAAAAGTTTGAATATTCTCAAACCCATTTCCCAGTCCTTTCTGTGCTTGAAGGATGGGTGATTCTGAACTGTGTCTTAGCGCAGGCACTTTCTTACATATCTGTGGATCAAGATAACTACAGAAATTAAGGATGAAGGTGAAATACAGGCAAACTTTGTTTTACTGTGTTTCTCTTTATTGCATTTCACAGATAATTGTGTTTTTAACAAATTGAAGGCAATACCCTCCACCAGCAAAAAGATTATGGCTCACTTTATTGTAATACTTGCTTTATTGCAGTGGTCTGGAACTGAACTTCCACTATATCTGAGGTATATCTGTAGTAGGCTGTGGAAGGATCTAAATTTTCATTAGTTGTTTTGTTTTTATATCTGAAATAAAAATCCATAAAATGACTACTTTTTGCAAAGAAGGGAATCCCTGACTTACCTCTGATTACACAGAGGTATTATTTATTTATTTCTCAATTTTAGAACTGAGTTTATCATCTGTTTAAAATGACTATTTTCAGGTTGAGGCAGGTAAAAGAGAAAAACTTTATGAACTTGAAGAAGTGATTGACTAAATTCAGTGCCCTGAACAACAAGGACACTTTACTCATTCCAGTGATTGGGTCCTAAGGTTTCTTCTTGGGAATGGGAATCTCTGAAAAAAAAAAAAAAATCTTTATTGAAAACAATCTAGCTACTCATATGTAAGTTTTTTGTTTGTTTGTTTTTTAATCCTCAGGTAAAGATAAGCTTTTAAATTTGAGATTCTCCAAGTAGTTTTAAAATATTTTGTCTTTCAAGAATATAAACTCTATGAGTCTGGGACTTCATTTTGTTCATTGCCTTTCTCTGTTACCTAGAACAGTGCCTTGCAAATTATAGACACCCAATTAATATTTGTTAAACAAATAAATGAACTCCTTTAGACTCCTTAAAGTGTCAAAGCAACAGAGAGAGGACTGTTTTATATCTGGAGGCAGAGAGTCTCCAAGCATAGCGACCTTTCTCTGAACAAGGGATCCCAGTTCTGCTTGTACTTTGGAATCACCAAGGGTGCTTTAAAAATAAAAACCTGATGCCTAGATCCCTCCCTGCACTATTAAATCAGAATGTTTTGCTGGTCACTCTTGAGCTGAAATGATGTGACGATCAGAGGTCACCTTCTTTATATACCAGCCACCCTTGAGGTTGAACTGTAGGCCCATTCCACTCCAAACTGCCAGGTCTAATCTGTTAGTCCAAGCAAGCCAGAAATCATACAGGACGTTTTTACTTTGTTAATTGAGGCTCTCAATCAATACTTGAAAAATGAAGACAGAAACAACAGTTGGTGGGGAAGGCAAAACTACTCCCTTAGGCACATTGTACGATGAAACAACAAACGAATTAAAAATAACAGGTAAAACAGGGAAGGTTCAGCATCCTCAAATCAGTCAAAGTGATATATCACATTAACAAAATGAAGGAGAAAAATCCTGTGATCATCTCAATAGATGCAGAAAAAGCATTTGACAAAATTCAACATCCACTTATGATAAACTTTCAGCATAGTGAATATAGAGACAATGTATCTCAGCATAATAAAAGCCATATATAATGAGCTCACAGCTATCATCATACTCAATGATGAAAAGTTAAAAGCTCTTCCTCCAAGATCAGCAACAAGACAAAGATGTCCACTCTTGCCAGTTTTGCTCAACATAATATTAGAAGTCCTAACCATAGCAATTAAGAAAATGAAACAAAAGACATTCAAATTGGAAAAAAAAGAAGTAAAACTGTCACTATTTGCGGATGACATAATATAAAGAAAACTTTAGAGACTATCAAAAAACTACTGGAACTAATAAACAAATTTACTAAAGTTGCAGGATACAAAGTCAATACAAAAAAATCTGTTGGCTTTCTATATATAATAACAAACTATCAGAAGGAAATTAAGAAAGCAATTCCATTTGTAATTACATCAGAAATAATAAAATACCTAGGAATAATTTTAACCAAAGAGGTAAAAGACCTATATATTGAAAACCCTAAGACATTAATGAAAGAAACTGAAGAGGACACAAATAAATTGAAAGATATTCCATGCTCATGGATTGGAAGAATCAATATTATTAAAATGTCCATGCTATCTAAAGGAATTTACAGATTCGGTGCAATTCCTATCAAAATTATAGTGGTATTTTTCACAGAAATAAAATGAATAATCCTAAAATTTGTACAGAATGACAGACCCCCACATAGTCAAAACAATTTTGAGAAGAAAGGAACAAAACTGAAGGCATCATGCTCCCTGATTTCAAACTACATGGTAAGCTCCTTGATATAAGTCTTGCTGATTTTTTAAAATTTGATGCCAAAATTAAAAGGCAAAAACAAAGCAAAATAAAAAAGTGAGACTATATCAAATGAAAAAGCTTCTGCACAGCAAAGAAAACTATCAACAAAATGAAAAGGCAACCTACAGAATGGGAGAAATTATTTACAAATCATGTATCTGAAAAGGGACTAATATCCAAAATGTATAAAGAACTCATACAACCAACAGCAAAAAATACCCAAACAATCCAATTTAAAATGGGCATATCTGAATAGATATTTTCCCAAAGAAGACATACAGATGGCTAACAGATACATGAAAGATACTCAACATCATTAATCATTAGGGAAATGCAGATTAAAACCACAATGAGATAGCACTTTACACCTATTAGAATGGCTATTATGTAAAAGACAAAAAATAAAAGTATTGGTGAGGATTTAGAGAAAAGGGGATCCTTGTGTGCTGTTGATAGGATAAATTGGTGCAGTCATTATGGAAAATAGTATGGATCCTTGTGTACTGTTGATAGTATAAATTGGTGTAGTCATTATGGAAAATAGTATGAAAGTTCCTCAAAAATGAAAAATAGGACTAGTATATGATCTAGCCAATTCCAAGTCTGGGTATTTATCCAAAGAAAATGAAAACACTAACTTGAAAAGGTACATGCACTCTTATGTTTATTGCAGCATTATTTACAAAAGCCTATATGTGAGAACAATCTAAGTATCCATCAGTGGATGAATGGATAAAGAAAATGTGGTATATACAGTCACACATCACATAACAAATATTTTGGTCAGTGACAAACCACATATATGATGGTATACCATATAAGTACACTCTATGATGATTGCACAGTGACAAAATCACCCAGAGACACATTTCTCAGAAAGTTTCCCTGTCATTAAGCAGCACATGACTGGATATACAATGTAATATTATTCAGCCACAAAAAAAAAATGAAATTTTACCATTTGACAACATGAATAGAGAGGGAAGGCATTATGCTAAGTGAAATAAGTCAGAGAAAAATAAATACCATATGATCTCTCATATGTGGAATCTAAAACAAAACAAAACAAAAAACCCAAAACACCAAAACATGAAAAACCAGGCTCATTGATACAGATAACAGATTGGTAGTTGACAGAAAATGGGCACAGGTTTGGAATGGGGGAAATAGATGAAGGAAGTCAAAAGGCTAAAAGAAAAAGAGATACATTTTTCTCTCTTTTCCTAAAAACTGATCTCCACCATAAAATAATTTGATGGTATACTATTTGGGTAGTGTATAATTTATATCAAATGTCAACAAGGAAAGCTTGTCTGTAACTAAGCTTTTTAATTACTCTATTCTGTCATTCAATATCAATCATCTTTAAAAACTTTTATCTAATATTCTAAACAAAGTTCACTTCAAGTTTACATAATAAAAGAATAAAATCAATGACTAGGAATTAGATAATAATATTTGGGATGGGTGCTTACTTGGTATCTGCTTCCACTTACTATCATACTTAGGGCATTTAATCTCACTTCATAGTTCACCTCTGAGAGGCTGGGGGGAAAAACTTATTTTAAACTGCTTACTTTAGCCTGCTTTTCTTCTATTTCTTTTTGCAAAAGTATGTCACAAGGAACACACAGGTATTCTTTAAAATCCAATGTAAAATATTTTGAAGTCCACTATTGGAATATAAATCACACACATACGAGAGAGAGAGAGAGAGAGACAGAGAGAGAGAGAGAGAGAGAGAGAGAGAGAGAGAGAGAGAGAGAGAGAGAGAATGAATGAGAATCACAGGTAAGGATAAACTTACAAGAGGAGCATGTTAGAAACCACTACTTTTATTTTTGTTCAAGGTCTCTAGCATGTTAGGATATTCAGAACAGGGGGAAGAAAATTTACATCACTAGTGTTTTTTGTTTTTTTGTTTTTGTTTGTTAATTTTTTAATTTTAAAGCAAGTTTGAATATCTATTTTTTCTATAACTATCCCAGGATATTTCTAACTCCTCATAGTTGTCTGACCTCTATTATACCTCAATATCTCCCTTACCTTATTCCCCCAAACTCCTTGATTTTAGAGCAGCTGCCAGAAATAGCAGATAAATGATACACTTATTATTGTGGTAGGGGCTCGTCTGTTTTATGCACACAAGGATATATAGATCTGTTCCCTGGAGCACATGATTTTGCCCTGATAATGATCTGTGAAGAGTTTGCATAAGTAGTTCTGTCGCCTTCTCTAGAGGGACACAAGCTTGGGAAATTCATCTATAGAGGGCGCATGAGGCTAAATGGATTGAAAGCTCATCCTACTTTATTTTCAGTTGTGCGCCATAGCCTATGTTCAGCATACCACTGGAAAAGAATCCTAGTTTGTGTTTTTCTTTAAATTTCCCTTTCCTTTTAATTCTTGTTTCCTTCTTATGACATTTTGCTGTTCTTTGCCACAAACCATTGCAAAACAACCCATACAAGAATTTTGCCTCCGTCTTGGCTGGGGCAGAAGGCTCTTTGAAAACCACAAAGCCACATCTCCAGGGAACAGTAGCTTTATTAATATAATAATCACCATCATCATGGACCGGTTACAATACACACATTGCTTTAGAAAGCAAAATAAGGACAACCTGGGGTTTGCTGGAGAGGCTGCTCTTGAGGTTAGATGTGTACAGTTAAGTTTGGAGTCAAGCTGAGGTCATTGCTAAGGAGATTTGGAGTTGGAAATCTGTGTGGAATATGGTTGTCCCATGGAAGCTATCCACTCACCATTAAAACTCATTTTAAATGATATCAGAGCAGAAAAATACAAGGGTTTGATCCCAAAACAGATTTGGGCTTTTCTTAAAGTCTTGGTTTGTTTGGAAAAGAGGTTTGATAGTATGTAATCTTTGCTGTCCATATTTCACTTATAAAAGAAATCCTAGTAAAAGTTGAATGAAACGTTTTATTGGGAAGATACATCCCATGTGTCTTCCATGAGATTTTTATTACAAATAATATATAAGGAACGATCTATAACATGTTAAAAGAACGACACAGTTTTTACTTTACTCTGAGTCCTTCCAAAGAAACTGAATATATTTAATAAAATATTTTCTCTAATTGGAATTGTTATAAAAAGAAAATAACAAATATTAAGAGAATCTTTAATTTTCTCTTTGGTTATTCCTTGGAGGCGGGGGGAGAAAAAGAAATAATGTATGATAAACCAAACTGGCATCCTCTTTTTTTAAGCAACCATGTCAACTTGGATGCAAATGACTAGTGACAAAAGAGTCAAGCTAAGTGTGCTGGAGCCTCCAGGAAAGGCAGACTGCTGACATGGCAACAACTCTGTTTCCAGCTGATTTTAGGCCCAGATAACTATCCCTCTCAGCTTAAATGATGCTCTGCTGTAATTGACCAATGCCCAGTTGGGTTGGAGCAGAGTTCTTTTGGAACCTGTTCAGACCAACTTGGACTGCCTGTGAGTGCTGGGCCAAGATCAGACTGGTTTCCTGGAGCCTAAGGTATTATGCTGGCTGTAGTCAAAGGGGCAGAATTCTCTGAATGTTTAATAGAATGTGTCATTGCATCTGTTTGCTGAATTTAATATATTCAAGAATAATTAATAACAAATAAGGCAATACTGTAATCTTTAGGCTGAAGCAAGGTGTACACTAAACACATCTAATAGTCTATAAGTTGAATAGGCAGTTTCGGTTTAAGAATAGTTGTACTCTTTCTTAGCAGTTGTTCTTGAACTGTGTTCTGCATGTTGTCTTTTTATGAATCTTAAATCCTCCTTCTAATATGAAGCTGACTTTAATTGACAAAAGATACCATTTTCAAGTTGTTCAACTCTCTGTAATAACGCTGCTTACTGATAGTGTCACTAATGGAGGCTGTAGAGTCTAGAGGACATGAATGGATGATTTATACCAGAAATTACTGCTTTATGGCTTTGGTCTCAATCAACACGAGAACTGATTTCCCTAGTGAGTATATAGGAGGGTAGAAGTGAGATACCAAACTGATCTTCCAGCTCTAGTGGACCAATGAGTGATAAAATGGCCACGAGCTACCTGGTGGTTTGTTTAGATTTTGCAGCACTATCTTTTGTTTCTTTAGCTGATGTCTGCAAATATTGGTATTTAAAAAGTGGCCCTGAGGTGCCCAACAAACTTGGTAAAATTCAGGTGGCTGCCTTTTACCTTTCCTCCAAAATAATTGTGTTTAGTATATGAGTCCAGGAGATAATTGCCTGCTGACATCTTGTTCTCTAACAGAGTATTTTTCTGCCATTGAGAAGAACCAAAATAGTTAGCATGTAGAAAAATACATGGAATATTAAACTAAAATACGTCTGTCTAGGGATCCATTTAGTTCCCCCCAAATAGCTCCTTTCTTTGTGCATGCCAGTATGTTTATATACATTTAAATGCCCCATTTGCTACACTGGTTTTAGCTTCTTGTTAGCATCACTTCTTGTTAGCATGATGTTCTACAGCGCAAGGCAGCTGGAGAAATGAAACATGTGTTGAAGAATTTATGCCGTGTCCTTAGTTTCTTTCATTAAGAGAACCAGGAATAATAGGTGCATATTATAAGTTTGGTATGTTAAGCAATATGTTATAGCTATGCTTGACAGACATCTTGTTTACATTCATGTTATATATTGGGGAAAGCATAGTATTTTAAGAAAAATGGCATTTTAGAAAGTAATATTTATACTGTGCCTCCATTCAAGGGAAACTCAGTCGTCTAAAAACATAGTACATTTTAAATCCACTTGTCTGCTTCTCCTAACGAAATATTCCAAGTGATTTCTCTCCAAAGTAGGGAGTTCAGCATGGTCTCTATTCAGGCTGTAAGAATTACTGCCAAGGAAAAACCCAGCTGCATACCCTTGGTTTATTAAAACAAAGGGCCATCTTATTGCATTTCGGTTTAATTCACTTGCGAAAACTTTATCCTGCCTTTTCTCCATGGAGAACGGTATGACAGCTATCTTTCTAGTCAAGTTCAGTGTTTTTGTTTTTAAATACATCCTGGCATTTTCCAGAATGACTTGGGGATCTTCCTCGGTGTAATTGAGCATTGTGAAGTCATTAATGGGGATGAAACATCTCAGTGGTGCAAAGTATTAAAGTCATCCATATCCATACCTTTTATTAAAAAAATATTATTATTTTATGTTTATTATGGTGACATTGCTTAACAAAATCTAATAAGTTTCAAGTGTACAGTTCAGATATATATTGCATTGTGTCCACAGCCATATCTTAAAAGCAAGATTCTTTTATGCCTTTGCCCCTCCCCCCAAAAAAAGAAATGAGAAGAAACTTGAAGTTCAATATAGTTCCTATTTTGGTAGTAAGTATATTGAAGGCAGGAAAGAAGAAATATCTACTTTTTTCCTTTTTCACATTTTTTGAGCTTAGGTCAAACTTCATCACTCCAGAGCACTTTGCCTTATTTTACTCGAATGCTTCAAACCTGTGTGAAGTGTTCATTTTGGAGAGTGAGGCACCTTGTATTTTCTAAAGCATTCCTGTCTATCTCCAGCAGAAAGTGGGAAGGCTAGTCATACCTGGTTCTAGTTGTCGTAACCCCTGCCAAGGACTGGAACCCAAATGAAGCAAAAGTGAAGAAAAAGTACAGAGCTGAGATGAAAGGTGGCACCACTTGAAGAGACTTAAAGTTTGAAGTGTCTCAGCCCATGGAAAACTGGCTTTCATGTGAATATTCTGTCAGAACAGAAATGATATAATATCATCATCATTATTTCATTACCACCCCAATTCACAGTTTATTGACTGCTTCCCCTTTTCAGACATTGCTAAATGCTTTGAATCCCTTCTTTAATTTTATTCTTACCACAACTCTGGAAGGAAAGGCTAATCATTCCATTTGATAGATAAGGAGCCTGAAGCTTAGAGAGGTTGCACAGCTTTTCCAAGGGCACAACCAGTAACTTGTAGAAGCAGAGTTACAGTTCTTCTTTGTTCGACTCCAAAGAATGGGAATGTGTATCACTGACCAGGTGGTTAGTTGAATGCCAAGATGCTAGGCAGTAGTGGCTGCTCCTGCAGGAGAGCTTGGCTTAGGGCAGAACGCAACTGCCAAAGAGACAAACCCAGTCAGGAGCAGCAGCAGTGTCCTGAGAACATGTTGACAGTTGGGCAACCTTTTGTGGCTAGAATAAAAGATTTCAAATTTAGTTTTGCCTTGTTGTGTTGGAGACATAGATACCATTGAGCTGATAACTGAGTTTGGTTAGCCCTTTATTTTAAGGAATATGTAGGACTCAGAATACTCCAAATATGTCATCTACCTTATGGCACAGGGTCATCAGTGTCACAGAGTCCATACTACGTCACTTTCATAGTCCTGTTAACAAGGACCTGGACTACAACCAGACCTCAGGGTCTTAAGTCCCTGGCCATCTGTGAGGGATAAAGGCAATGGGGTTTTAAAGAAACTGCTGAATGAACTGCTGGATAGAGGAGGAAGCTATGTTTTAAGAACACACAGCAGTGAGCTGTAAGTGATGTGCTTTGCGTGGGGCAAGTCTGTGAAATGAAAGTGTAGTGAATGATTCAGCGTGGAGATATTGGTCAGATTATTTGAAACAAAAATGACAGGAGACTGGGAGATGAAAAGGTTCATTATCAGTCAATGACGGATACAACTAGACACAACAGAAGAACATTATTTTTAGATTTACAAATTGATTAAATCTAACAATTAGATTCAGGAACATTCTTTTTGTATATAGAAGAATGGAATGTGATCTTCAATTCTTGGAAAATCCTTTTTTGAAATCCTAAATCCCCAAAAATACCTTTTTAAGTTAAAGATTTATATATATATATATATATATATATATATATATATATATATATATATATATATATATATATATATATATATATATATATATATATATATATATAGCATTTTAGTCCATTGAAGGAGTTACCTCTTGAATCTTTCCTCTTTAATCCATTGGCATAATATTTCCACATTAATTTTCCCAACACTTTTTGTCACATCAATGTCCTATTCAGTAACTTTCAGAACTTTGAAATTGCCTGTTGCATTAAGTCAAAATTCTTTGTCATTGAAATCAATACTTTTCATAAGTCAGTTTCAACCTACATTTCAAGCTTCATTTCTATGACTTTCTCTACCGATGTATTTAAACAAATGGATCAATTTATTGTTTTTAACCTTTGTTTAAAATGTTATTTTGACCTATAATGTGTCTAGTATTTTCTCTACCTAGTGAAATGTCATTTGCAGTGTAAGGTTGATGGCCTATAATTATGAACTAGCAGGCAGCAGATAAGGTGTAAGTTGACTTGGTAAGTACCTGAGGTCATAAAGAGCAGTTGGCTTCAGAATGGTTGAAATAAAGAGGTTCCTGTGTTACATTACAAGGTGCTATTACAGAAACACTAGGACAGACCTTGGTCCACTGGGTCAGAAATTAGGGGTGGAATCAGTCAGTACCCTGGATAGCTCCCAGGAACAAAAATTCAAGTTCTGACAGGGTTCTATACCTTGAGCTGTAGACCTACTCAGCTACAGACCTGTGCTCTCTAGGCCCTTTTTCTTGCCTTGCCCCCCAAGCTTATCAACTATAGATTCAGAGATTCATTCTAATATTGACCCTTCTTCTGGTCTGACTTGGGGTTCCTGATCATACTAAAGGCTTATCTTCCACACTGTTGCCTGAGTCATTCTCTGAGGGCTTTGTCTCTCAGAGCAGAGATAGGGACTGGGGTCCTGATAATGCTCCATTTTGTCCAGACTTTTTTTTGTTTTTTATAGATGACATTTTATCATTTTGCCAACATTGTGACCAGATTAAAGTTTTGTTCATCCTCCAAGGTTAAATTGATCAGCCCAACGTAAAAACAAAACAAAAATCCCGTCTTCCTTATCTTAACCAGAACAGTTTATAGTTGGCACCACTCATTCCAATATTAATGATACTGCCTTTTATAAACTGTCTTTTAATCTGCCCATGTCTTAATCTACCTACATCTAAGCTCTCCACTTAGCTCGTGTACTTCATGCCTCGTATTAACAAGGCTTCCCACAAAGGATGCATTTCAGATTATTCCATGAAACATACTTTTTTTTTGGAAAGAGAACAATTTTTAACTTTTCTAACAGACATGTTCAATCAGTAGCCCTTTTCAATTATGTGTTAAAGTTTCTATTATTTACGGAAACCTTCATGTGGTGTAATGACTACAGTGCGGGCTGCTGTGAGCCAGAGACTTGTGTTTCCATTCTTGCTTCACCACTTACAACTGTGTCCTTGAGCAAGTTAACTTAATATTCTTCCTTGAGCTATATTTTCCACATTTGTGAATGGGAAAACTGCATGTGATAGCCATGAAAATTAGGTGAGATGTAGGTAAAGGGTCTCAATCACTTGACACAGAGTGAAAAGCTCAATTTTTATTGATGCCTTTTCCTGTTTTTCACATATATGTAGCTCCTCCTTTTTTCCCTGTTATTTATTTATTTATTATGGTGACAATGGCTAACAAAATTCAATAAATTTCAAGTGTACAATTTAACAGTAAGTAATATATATGTGTGTGTGTGTGTGTGTGTGTGTGTGTATATGTATATATATATATATATATATATACATATACACACACATATGTGTGTGTATACATACACACACACACACACACACACACATATATATGGTTTTAAAAACATCACCTTTAGAGGGTTTTGTTTTTTACCATGTGCTTACAATGACTCCCTGATCATGGTGAAGTATTTATCATCTACTTCCACTTATTCCTAGAATGGTTTGTTTTTTTTCAGTATGAAATCAAGAATTAGGGTTACCATATTTAACATATAAGAAACAGACCTTTAAGCTTTATTCTTATATTGGGGCGGGGCGGGGAACAGGCTAACATTTATCTTGGTGGAAGTAAGGGTGAATTTGTTCTTTCTTCTTTTATTTATAGAAAGCCACCTTATCAAGCAACCTGACAGAAGAAGGCCACTAGATCTTGGAGAAAATAAGACATGTGTGCCAAACACAGAACCCATGGGCAGTTCAGTCTTTTCATGACTTGCAAGGGGTTGATTTCCAGAGACTGCTCAGGAAGAAAAAAATGTCTCAGAAAAATAAACCTGAATATTTATGAAAGAAAAACAGAGCTTTTTTAGCTGGATTTCTATCTCTTTAAACAATACCTAGTCACAGAAATGTGGTTTCCTAGTCATTTAAAATACAGTTTACAGAGGAATTAAGCTAAATCACTTAAGCTCTGCAAGCAGCTGGCTTCCCGGCTTCCTTACTAAGATCTGCTTGCAGAGAGTCTCCTTTGAAATCTGTGGCTCAAAGACAGAGTTGTTGAGCTCTGAGCGACTTGCTTTTGCTTGTCCCGTTCTTCTCAGGTGATACAAAAGCTGGGAAATATTTGGATGCAAACACATATTCTTGCTCCATGTCTTAGTGTTTTAAGGGGCATTATTCTCACGAGTTTAAGTGAGTACCTGAAGATGAGATAAGGTCATGTATTGAATGCTTTCATAAAATACTATATAATTCCCAGAATGATTGTGCATTTTGGGAAGAAATAGCAGGGCTCTGTTTTCCAGGCGAATACACCAACACTCAAAACCTCCTATAGTTTGCCCATCCAGCCTCCCCTTACTCCCCACACGTGAGCCCTTGGCTCCTGCTAGCCTGGTTTCTACACTCTTCACTAAAGTCAGCATACATTTCTGTCCCTGTGCCTGTAGTCTTGCTCTTTCCTATCTTTTCCAAATGCCTTTCCCTTCCCATTTCATTGCTCAAAACCCAAGGCCCATCACCTCACAAAAATGGACTTGCCTTCCCAGTCCAAATTAATGTCCTCATTCTCTGACCTTCGCCAAGACTGTTCAGCCATCAAGGAGCAGTTTGGTTCTTGTTCTGTGAATTCTTAACTAGAATGCAGTCTACTTGAGAGAAAATGTGTCTTATTCAACTTCTTATTTTCATCTCAGAAAGTGTTTTATATATTCAACATTCAGTAAGTATTAACAGAATTATTAGATGAGAAATTAGAAAAGCATAGGCAAATTGAATCCAACTTTTAAAAAACCAAATATATAAAATGTGAGGGAAAAGAAATAAAAGGAATTAAAATAGCCTGGAAAATGTGCAAGCAAAAACCCAACTAAATGTGATATATGGAAATTTTTGTAATTGTTGAATGTGTTTTACTTTATATAATTTATGTATTAATAGACACAAAATAGTGTCTAGGTAGTATAAATTCAGTTAAGCAGTCTATGAATTTAAGGAAGAAAATGATGAACTATTCTCTGTAACCTTATTAAAACAACTATGCATGAACATGGTGTTTGTGATAACACTCTGAAGTTTAATATAAATGTATACATTTTTGTGTATAGTTGCATAAATGTTAAAAGTATTTGTTTATGGAACTATATCATGGAGAATTCTAGTTTAGCATGTGAGATATTTTTCCACATTTCAATCTAAAAGCAAGCATTTAGTACCTGAATAGTGACCTATAAATAAGTTTAGCATCTATTATGTTATACCCTTAAATATCTAATATTTTAAAAGCAATGGTAGACACCACTGACGAGATAATTAAAAGAATTTTGGGGAAGATGCAGCCTTTTGTGTCAGAAAGCACTAAAAAACTAAATGACCATGGTGGTCCTTTACAAGGAAGTAATATACCAAATTGCTAGATGTTACTGATTGAACAACTTTTCGACTCTGATATCCTTAGCAAATTTCTAGCTGATCTGTAGAATTTAAGCCAGTGATCTGAACTCTTTTTTTCTTTGACGGGGGGGAAAGTTCCATACCTACATGCAGAAGAACATCTACAGCCATTGACGGTTCACAAGCAGGCCAGAAATCCAGGGTTCATGGGTGTGGTTTGCCGTGGCATCTGGTGTGGAAGCGATCTGCCCGACTTAAATCCATTGCAAGCAGAGCTTTCTACCCGGCACGCCCAGCAGAGCCGTGCAGGAAAGCTAGCATCCTGCATTATCTAGAGCAAAACGTTCCTTGTTAAATGTGATCTTGACCTCTAAAAAAGCCAAAGACTACTTTTAAGATGAGGCATAAACTGCATTACAGGACAGGGAGTAGGGGTTGAGGGCAGGTCTATAGGACTGCAAGGGGAAAAAATTAAAGAGTTGGGCATAGCTCTCCAGACAGTGTCTGGACCAGGGCTGTTACTGGAACAGAAAGAAAAGGGAGGATGTAAAGAATGATGAAATACCCAAGGGAGACTGGAGATTAAAAACAATTCTAAATGAAAGGGAAAGAATGGCAGGACAAAAGTTCACCGGGAGCAGAAGAGGAGTTCAGTAATTAAACAGCAAAGTGAGCACAGCCAAAAACTAGAGGAGTTTGGGAGAAAAAAATTGAGCTCTAAAAATATTCATGTTGTATTTTCTAGTAGAAATGAGGATTTTTAAAAACCACATCCTTGGCTATAAGAATCTTGTTATTGCAGATTACATGTAAACTAAAGAAATGTCCAGATTCAGTTTTTTATTTATTCACTGAACACATATTTATTGAGCGTCACCCGTCACTATGTGCCTCCCTTGTGCTGCTGCTGGGGGCAGAGGGTGCACAAACTTGGCATGCTCATGCTCTTCTTCTCCGGAATATGCAAAGGAATTTGGATCCTGAACCGTGAATAAGGAGAGAGGAAGGAAAAGGACCAGGAACTGGTAGAAGAAGGAGGGGTGAAGCTGGAGTGATTTTTATAAAATATAAATGTTATGCCATTCTTTTACATAAAACACCTCCATAGTTTCTATGTGCCCTTGAAATAAAATCTAGACCACGTCCTTTATTACCTGATCTGAACCTTGCTCTCCATCTCATCCTAATTTCATATCATTCTCTCCCTTGCTCAATATAATCCATTTTTGCCAGTTTATTTTCTGTTTCTTCTGAATGCCCTGAGTCCTTTGATGACTCACAGCCTTTGCCCTGCTCTACCCCTGCTGACATACTCTTTCCCCAGGACTCAGAATTGCCCACTTTTCATTCTTCAGCTCTCAGGCTATGTCACCTCCTAGGTTGAGTCTTCTCAACCTAACCTAGCCCACCCTCTCCTCTCCCCTCTACCCTACACCACCTAATGACTTAGTCACATCACTCTGTTTTACTTGTCATAGCATTTATCATAACCTATAATCATCTTACCTGTTTTGTTATTCACCTGTAAGCCCCATGAACACAGGGAGTCTGTCTGGCTTGGAGCACCCAATACAATGTCTGCTATCTAACAGGTGCTCAATAAATAGCTGCTGGCCAGCTATTTATTGCTTCTGTCCTCTCCTACTGAGCATATTGTGGCCTGCTCCACTGTGTTTCTGAGCCCTTTATCCATGCATGCATGATCCAGTGTAGGTGACAGCGAATCTCTCCTGTTCAGGCTGTGTGTGCACTTGGCTCCAGTTGGAATGTGCGCATTTCTCGCCCCTTGATTTGCAATGACGTAAAGAGTGCATAATTCATGATAAGACTGATCCAATTTTGATCATGTGAAGATTTTCCCACCAGAAGTATCTCCTTCGAGGCAGCTCTCCAGTAGAAAGGACTGTCCTAACCAAGTCTGCTCTGTTGGACCAATGCCAGATGAGGTGCCAGCCAGCTCTGGAGGCAGGAGCAGGAGATGCAGCCTTTGAGTCTTGACCTTTATTAGCACAGCTCTGATCGGTGGTTGACATCCCACAGCCTTCCTCTGCCTTTGAATTAGCTTCTGAACAGTGGGAGGTTTGTCCTAAGGGCAGGAGACTGTGGGGCACAGGTTAGACTTCCTGGGGTTTCTACCCAGGCCCTGGGTTGGTTTCATGCATCCTTGGAAACAGCCACTCCAAATGAAATGCTCCCCAAATGAAAACCAACTCTTGCAGGTTGGTAGAAAAGAAAGCTAATTAAATTCCCTTGATTCATGCTCTATCCTCATTAATAGTTTTATGCAAGCCTTTTCATTTGTTTTGTTTGCATAAGGCAAATGAGTGTCTCTTTTATAATTAGCATCTCTAGTTAGGAGTTGGAGCCTGGTTTATGGCTCTGTCCTCAGTAGGAAAAAGAGATGTTAATGTGGTTGTATCCTCAGGTTCATAGATTGATATTATTTGCGAGTTCTTTTGAACTGAAGTTGAACCTTGACCCTTATCCCATAACCTTACCCTTGCCTCTGAGTAAGGTGGTCGTGATGTGAGAACTTGAAAGGAAGAAAATTCAAGTACTGAAAAAGAGCTTCATAGGGTATGACAGATATAGATAACACACAGGAAACTATCCTCATCAGTTGATGAGTTATGAGTTTGACTTTCAGTCTATTCACTAATAAAGCTATGTTTTATTAGGTCAGTTTCTAGAGCTGTGCTTTCCAATATTTCTCACATTCAAATATTGGCTTGGCACTCTGGAGTAAGCTGAGGGAGAACTCTCATCCTTGTCACGGCTGAGATCAGAAGTTCACTTGTGACGCGTAAATGACATGCTCATCAAGAAGCTCTGAGCTTGGGCAGAATTATACATGTAGCTCATGTGCAACCTTTTAGCTTTGACTCATTTCATGGCCCAAACTATATACTAATAAACTAGGTAACTGCAAATGCCAGGACAGAAAGCCTGGTAGAAGCAGCTGACCTGTCTATTCCTAGAAAAAAACAAGTCAAAGCGTATTTTGTTTTATGGCCGCCATGAGTCATGTTTTTATTTCCTTTACTTGTAAGGAAGCTCTGAGCCACTTCCAGAGGCTGAACAGGATGGGGTCGCTCTTCTTGTCCATTGCTTTGTGTCTCCCTTCGTCAGGACTTCCTTGGTTCTTTATTTCATCCTTTCATATTTTGGTTCTTTTTATAAGCTGCCTGAATCCTCGTTGTGAGTTGTGGATAAGGGAGGGAATACATAATTAAAAAAGAAAACTAAAACCCACGCCTTGCCCATATTGGGTCAGTCATGTCATTTTTGTATGCAGACAGAATATTTTCACCCTTTAATAACATTGGCAACTGAATATATTAGTCATAATGTGAAATGATGTTCCTTTTTGAATGTGATGATCATCCTGCTTTATTTTCCCATCTGCAAGATGAGAATGATAATTATCCCTTTGAAAATATCATATGGTCAAATTAGTTAATGTTGGGCAAGCCTTTCAAAATGAAGATACCTAATAATTTATTAGCAGCTCCACTGGGTGCAATTTGAGAATGAAGTCTGCCTGTGAGGAACTGGCATCTGCATTGATTCACGCTTTCTTTCTATACCTTAGGAGGCCTGTGCTGCATTTTCTCCTCTGGGCGTCAGCCGTGCCCGCCTGTGGCACGTGGTCCTGTAGCCTCCACCTATAGCAGTCTCGAGCGAGTAGCCCGAGGTCAGGGGATCATGTCCTAAAAGGGAAACTGAGCAAATAAATTGACCCATGCACTTCTTTTAAATGGACTCACTTTTCCTTTAATCAAAATGAGATTTTCAATTTTTAACTCAAAGGAAAATCTTGTAGCATTTTATGTTCTACTCTATGCCCTTCAAGATACATTATTTGACTTGAATGATGTCAGTTATATCCTTAATGAGACAAGTGAATTATTTCTGCTTCATGTGCTGCCATTTCCATGTTAGATAATTAAGCTTGGCATAATTCAGAAAGCATGAGATTGTATAGTCACAAAGAGAGCCAAGGACGACACACAAATAATAGTCCATACAGTAATAGCTATCATGCATTGCACCCTTACATGCCAGAGACCTTACATGTTATACCTCTAATAGAACAAAATATTTACGTACAAATCAGGAACTGGAAGGTGAGAAAGTTTTAACTAACATGCACAAAGTCACATAGCTTAAAAGAGAGAGAATGCTGGGATTTTAAAAGCTTTTACTTTTTAATTTAACTTGTATTTCATGAACCCAAATCATTAATGAGTATTTATGTTTTATTTCTTTATACTTCTGAAAAAGCTGTTTTTTAAAAAACAATTTTTTGGCTACTAAAAGGAGCCATAATCTGATGGAGCTGAATTAGACCAAATGGTCTTTCTGTTGTGACTGTGAAATGACACAGGCCGACCTGTACACGAAACTTTCAAAATATTCGGTGTATTTTCTTGAGTGCCTACTGTCCTCCAAACTTTGCGACAAATTGCAGTCTAGTAAAATTCATAAATTCCTTGAAGAGAATTCCTTTTTTGTCAATGAAATGAAATCAGAAAATTTTACTTCTTTAAAAGGCTGTACCTTTATATAATACAAATCCCCAAATTAACAAAGTCAGATTATTTTGCTTGTCTGCTTTTCATTTAGGTTAGAATATTTATTCTATTTAAGTTGGGCCGAGTCCATAAAAGGGTTCCCCTTTCCAGTTCATCGGCAGAGAAAATGAAACTGCTTGGTAGTTCACTAGGATCCATTCGACAACAACAAGAAATGTGAACTCACCAAAAGATCTATGTGCCTTAGAGTAAATAACCAGCTATCCCTGCTCTGAGAATCTGTGGGCTTGTGAAGCTTTGAGAATTGATTTGATTCTACAACTGTTTGCTCAGTACTCTAATATTGTGTCTGAAATGCCTAACAAAGAACACTTAGAAGTTATACTGGTGACCGTATTTAAAATATTTATTTAAAAGAAACTAGCCACAGATGGAAATGTTTCTAACTAAAAATTATCTTTCTCAAGTATAAAAACATTTCTCAAAATCAAATATTTCCCATATAAAGTCAGTTAGCTGTGGGCTCTGAGACTTTACTTTCCATTGCCAATAAAAGCCTTTGATTGGCGAGCCTTTCTTTGCTTTAAATTTGAAACTGAAGTATGTAAGCAGAGCTTGGATATGAATGGAAAAACTGGCTTAAATTATGTGAATTTCAGAAATATCACTATATATTTATTTGTATAGTTTTCTCTAAAGGGTAAAATTTTGTTTAATATTTCAATATGTTTATTTATGAGAACGATAGAATAATCAGCAGACATTTGTATTCTATTAGAAATATGTGTTCTTCATTTTCTTTATGTATTTTCTATTATAAGGACCTAGTTTTCATATGTGTTATGGCAGAGTATTTACTTGAACATTTAGAAATCACTACGATTTCACAGTTAACCTTTAATATGTGATTATCAGTCCTTTCCACGACATACACAGTCTTTCCTTGAACATTTTCCTGTCTCTTTAACCCAGCTTTGCCGCTTTACCCTATTTTAGATTCTCCGAGCTTCAAAAACACAGCCAGGAGAGGGCGCTGCTGGCCTACGTTTGCGAAAACTGCTCATTGCCTTATTTCAGCACTTAAAAATCATACGTGGAAATTATTTTTATTCAGTCAAAGCAATCAGAATGAAAAAACTCTTAAATTTGTCAAAATTATCCATTTGTGTCACTTGCCACCCCAGAGACATTAAAAAACTGGGCAATGAGTTTTTCTTCACACATCTTCAGAGCCCTTAGCTGACCCATGGTAAGGATGAGTTCAGGGCAACCGGCTGTGATTATCTAATTTTTCCATCAGCTTGAGGTTCTTCTGTGAAAGTTCTATTCATGGAGAGCCAGAAGAAGGGGAAAATAAAAACCTGTTTACGCTTTCACTTTCCAACTAGCCCTGCCAAGTAAGTTATCCCCCGACCTGGTATAATGATGAGGACATATCTGTGCAGCCTCCACCGTCCGGGATGTGGACTTGGGAGGCTGTGTTGGGGGGTCTTGGGAGGAAGAAGTCTATGGAAAGTGGGCATGATCTTACCAACGCAAAAGCATTCTCTCTTCTCACGCAGGCATTTCCCGTAAATACAGTGGCAATGCTTAGGAAGTGATCTGAGGAGGAAACTTTGCATTTCTACCAGCACCACCATTCTTTCAGATCAACTACTGACAGTCCCTCAATATTTTATAAACTCCTATGCAAACACAGTCTCAAGTCAAAATTTCTAGCCAACTCTCTCCCTAGTCTCCTTCCAAAGAAAATGCTATACCTAAGCCCTTTCTACAAAGAAATTCTAGAACCTCCACTGTTAATATAGATATTCTGCAGAATTCCCTCACCCCTCTTAGGAACATTTACAAGTTGTTTAAGATGTTGTGGTGAAATAGAAAATATCAAAATACCATGCTAATCACATCTGTGATTCACCTTGATGGTGGTGTTAGGGAGTGCCAGAAACACCCTGATAAAGCTTTTGGTGAATCTGAACTTTGCTTAATGTGGTTTTTCTTTGCCATGTGGGCACTGGGCACTTGCCGTCCTTCATAGCTGGTAGGTGCCACATTTGGCTGGCCTGTAGCTGGCTGCAGTGGTCTGTCCTTCCACGGGATGAAAAATGTCTTCCATTAGCTAATGGCTGTGTTCTCCGTGAAACATTCTGCCCCTTGGCCTGGGGCTTCAGGAGAGCATCAATCAAGTCTCTTAGATGAGGCCTCAGAGGACCAAGGGAAATTTGTATAATCCTGAACTATAAACATGGGGACCAGTGGTTGAGGTTTTGGATTTGCACAACATTTAAAAATGTCTATTTGAGTATTGAAAGTAAACCTTTATTTTAAAGAGAAGCTGAGGCCCAGGAGGCTCTCTGGGTGGCCTTCAGAAGGCCGACTCAACTTTCTGCCTTCGTTTCCCTTTCTTCAAATTGAAAAAAATAAAAAGACAAAAGACCTTACTTTTCTGTTTTACAGAAGAATTAGTTTAACTTGATTACCAGTGTGAGGTGATCTAATTAATTTAATTTTTACCAGCCAGGTTTACTTTTTTGCCTCTGCACACCTTATAGACTGTATTATAAACCCTCTACCCTGAGGTTTAAGTGTCTGCTAGTGATCTCTCCCTAGTGTTACTTTTTGGCTAAGGTTTTAGTTTTTCTTTTTCTGCATCCTTTACTCTTACCTACTATCCAAGGAAGACAGAATGAGGTGCTCCTACCCTTTCTTGTAGTGGCAAAACAGCTCCTGGCTCGAGAGAGAGTGGAGGAAGGCAGGAACCGGGTGTATGTGTGTGCACATGTACATGTGCGTGTGCATGCACGAGCTCACACATATATACGTCTATGTGTGTCTCTTGGCAGCTGGCTTTTTTGTGGTGGTTTGTTGCTGTTGGCACTTTTAAAAGCAGTTAGACTTAAGTTATTCCTTAGGAAAAAGAATGATCTAACTTCCTAGAGGTGAAGAGAAGTTTGTGGAGGCCTTGCAGGGCGTTTATGTAGAGCTGACTTTTCTCTATGCTGCTTGGTATTGCTTATTTTAAGTTCTTTATTGTTAGGATTAAGTTTTTGCTTACCATCTCCTCATTCTCACATTTTTTCCCTTTAAACAATTATCATAAATATTTTCATTTGAGGAACGGTCTAGAATTTCCTGAATTCATGCTTTTTCCATTTTAATATGCAATGCATCTGAACTTCAGTCTTGTGAGATCTTCTTAACAGTACTGCCCAACAGTTTTAGAAACTCATTTTACTCTGACCTTGAAAGATGAGATGAGAGGGACACTGAAAAAGCTGTTATTTCTGCACAGAGCAGACAACCCAGAAATATTCATGAAATGAAAATTTAATTACATATACCATTCAGGCTGATATTTTTCTCAATAAAACTCAGAATATTGCTATGTATTCTTATATATTTATATAAGGACATGCATTCTGATAAATTAGCAATTAATTCTACTGAAATATTGAAATAATGTTTTCTACAAATTACACTATCTCAAAGAAATAAAAATAAACCCAGACATAGAATTTGATTACTAACTCAATGTCACCAACCTAGAGATTTTTTTAAAGAGTGAGTAAAAAAAACCCAAATCAAAAAAGCTAGTTCTAGATTGTCTAGTTAAAAATATGGTATGCTAATTTCAGCTTTAAATGTCACATGACTTCCATTCTATTTTCACAGATATAGGTTAATTTCACAAACATAGGGTTTAGGTTTGATGTTTTGTTTCATATATATAAACATTTAAAAATCATCTTCTTTGTATGACCAACACGTCATAGGAAAATATGTAAAAAAAAAAATATGATGACAGTTTGCAAGAAAAACTGGAATGGTCTATTGTCTTCGTTCTGAAGTATTGTTGGGCTCCAGGCAAGAATTTGATAGTCCACCAACTAAGGGAAGAGCTTGGCCTGGTGACCTGTGTGAGCCATCACATACCAAAGTTAAGAATCTGGGCTTGGCATTTAAAACAGTACAAAGTCAACATGAAAATAGTCCTATTCTTCTCATATATAATTTTGGAAATATACATTGCAAACTGGACAAATGTAGCTATCTTTTTAAAAAGTGATATTTAGGAGCAAGTAGAAAGAGCTCTCAATGGCCAAATCTGGGATAACTTGAGTAACAAAATAAATAGCAGATCATTGGATTGGATTGGGTTGGGTTTATAATAGATGAGTATTGGATCATAAGTCAAAGAGTACAATACCTATCTATGAGTTCACAAGGATGTAATAAATGATGGAGTAATTAAATAAATCAAGGAGAAGAGACAGATCCCTCATATAAAAGGATCCCAAGTAATTTATATAAATAATATGTCTTCGAGGAGGTGGAGCATACCTTGCTCATTAAGGATGGGTTACGCATAGTAACTTTCCTTTATGGAGTATAGGATGGAAATGGGGTGGAATTGGGGGAAGATTAATTTTACGATGGAGAGACTGGACAGACACTGTCTTAGCCAGGTGATCGATGTCGGCATCACAGTGATAAATCATGTTGATGGCCCATGCCTTCAGTGTGATATGATGGTAATGACACTTTACTCCTGTGGTCTTCATACCCCAAATCCATAACCTCAGTCTAATCACGACAAAAACATTAAATCCAGTAGAGAGGCATCATACAAGACACTAGACAAGTGTTCCTCAAAGCTTTCAAGGTTGTTAAAACTGTGGAAAGTCTGAGAAACTGTCACAGTCTAGTGGAGCCTACAGACACATGATGACTAAATGTAGCACAGTATCCTGGATGGGATTCTGAGACAGAAAAAGGACATCAAGGAAAAACTAAGGAAATCTGAATAAAAGTTGGACTTTAGGCAATACTAACGTTTCAAGATTAGTTCATTAGTTGTGACAAATGACATAGTAAAAAGATGTTAACTGTAGGAGAAGCTGGGCGAGAGGTTTACAAGATGATTCTTTACTATTTTTCCAACTTTTCTGTAAAACTGAAACTATTCTAAAATATAAAGTTTTAAAAAAGTAATCCTTATTATCATATGTTAGCCCTGAATCTCAATGTAATTATTTTCCTAACTCTTGGTTGATTTTTAAGTGATGACATTAAATTGGATAAAAGGAAATATGTTCTTCAAATATTACTATTTTATAGTTATAATTGTTAAAGGTGCCATTTGTAGAGCTATGAATATTATGATTGCCTTTGCATATAAATAGACTCAATATTCTACTTTATGAATTTTATTAGGGATCCAAGGTATGAGAAGGCTTGCTCTCTAAATTTAGGACTACCATGGCCACCCATGGAGGAGGAAACTGAGTACCTTAGTGGTGAGTGGCCACTTTACCATTCAGTCAAGAATTATATAATTGTAAATGGGTAGTTTAGAAATAATAATCAAATGGTTTCTCTTCTGTGCACAGTCCCTGTTAATATGATAGCTTCCTTCATAAAATCGAGTTTGTTATAGCCTTTATCCAAATGGCATTGTATTTTCTTCCTTTGATAAGTAGTGTTTTTAAAAGAAATTAAACTATATTCCCTTTGAGATAAAGAAATGAATTTTTCATCCCAAAATTGTAACCGTTCACAAAAAATGTAAAATTTGTCATAAATATTGATAAACCTATAAAATTTTTTGAGGTTCTCTTATTTTTTGTAACTATAGTATGTTATTATGACTGCAAAAAGTTCAAAAATATTACACATCACTAAACACACCATGCCGTACATATGTAGGATAAAGAGACATTTTCTAGGAGAGTCCTTTTGTGTGGCCCAATGGTCCTCTGTGCATCCCTTTTCCCCTCATATTTAAAGGCTAACTTCTTTCACTTTTTCCATTTTAGTGTTCAGCTATGGTCTGGTACAGATTTTTCTGCCTACAGTAAGAAACACATGGTCTGGCTTCATCATTAAGAGTCTTTCTGTGACCTGGGCGTCTTTGAGGAGCCAGCGGGTTTTCCCGGTTGTCCTCTTGTCTGCAAACACCCTGGTCATCTTCCAAAATGAAATCCTGGGAGCTGAATGTGCACCATATTTGTGAGTGTGTTGACTGACCAATGACTCACGAAACTATCACACAACAACTGATGATGAATATGCCATTTTCCTTCTCTACAGTGACTCCTGTCACAATATGGTTATGAACAGTGTGATTTTACAGTTTTCTCTCCTTTAACCCAGTAAACCCTTGCTGTCTTATTCTTTGAAGGAATATTTCAGTCATTTTGAAAGAACAGAGAGTGAGCAAGTGCTGTATGCAATTACTGTGTATTGTATCTAGCCTTGAGATAAAATAATGTCCCAGTAGATTTACTTCATCTTTTAAACACATAACAATTTAAATTCTTAACTAGAACACACTTGAATTTTCCCATGTTTAATTATTAAAAACGCAAAACTTAATTTCATCAAGTGCAATCAAAGAATTTTTCCTAGTAGCAATTAAAAAATATAGAACTGGAATTTCAATGACATAGAATTGAACAGCTGCTATGTTATATTTTTAAACTTCATCCAAATCAAATGGCAAATCAGATTTTTTCTTCTGAATTTTATCTTTTCTTTTAATATTAGTGGGTTGAAAGGTGATTTCAGTAATTCAAAAACCTCCTTAAACATTCTCTAATATATTTTGAAATGTATATACAATGTGACTCTGAAGTGAGTAACCTTTCTATTTCTATAAGACACAAGAGGCAAAAGTGTTTGGAGAAGGACTGATTGGTTAGCTTGCTTTGGCATGAGGGGACTTCCAACTATACTGAGCTGTTTAACTAAGGAAACCCAAACCTATTTTGCTCAGTTTGCTGTTCCTACCGTACTCCATGTGTGGCATTTACAAGAAGAGAAAGTAAAAGCCACACATGAAGTTCAGGTCCTTCTTCTCATTCCTTCCTGTTTCCATGCTGGGGGAGAAGGGCTATTTTTGTGACACCCAGTCTTCCCCATACTTTTATGTGTAAGACAGAGAGCTGAGACATATGTAGCAGATATATAATTAGCTGAATGGCATATTTTTCACTGCATGCGCAAACATGTTCCCTCTGATTTTCCTCCTTGACTTTTAGGTGTAGACACCAAGGAAAGGCAGTGCCCAGTCAAGCCAGGACTCCAGGTTTTCAAAAATGCTTAAATACTTTGAAAAGGTGGGGCTATTTAATTATTTTATAATGTCAAAAGCCTTCTTATTTTCTTTCTTTATATATTTTTTCTTTCTGAAAATAAATTTGAGTTATCTAGTCTTGAGCCCCTGTCACCTCTTAAAGACTTTTATTTTAGTTCATTATTTCTTTTTATCAAACCTCTCTTCAGACTCTATTCTGGTAGCAGATTTTTCCCAAATCCTCAAGGCAGTCTTTTGGTTTCAGAACTTGCATTTCTTCATGGGCCTTTTATTTTCATATCTTTTTTATTATTGGGGATGGGCAAGAGGAGGCAATCGCCTCCTTTGTGGGGACAGAGGCTTGACTGTCCCCACAGGAGGCAGGACTACACGTAAAGTGACTTAAATGGTAAATCAGCCTTTGGGACAAGACTTCAGCCCACCATTCTTTAACCATTAGAATTAAGTGAATAATAAGGGAATTGCTTTGGTTAGTAGAATTTTTTTTGACTAGGACAAGAACTTTGACTTATTCAGTGTGAAGACCAAATGACCATTAAGACATAAGTTATTCTGCCTGAAATATTCATTGATAATACTTTTTTCAAAAAAATAGAGAAGTCCCCTATATCGATCTTGCACATAGTCAGAGTGCCTGAAGGCAGTAAAATGTACGGAAAAAGCCAGTGACAAAGAACTTGTATTTTGCTTATTTTGATGTCTGTGCTTCACAAGGGTTTTTTGTAAAGCTTAATGAGACAGATCATGTTTTATAAACAGTAAAGGACTATCCACATGTAAAGTATTATTTTTATTATTAAAGTGTGAGTTGTGTTATGTGCAGGAAGACTGTACTCCGAGAATCATTTTGGTGGGAGCAACATTTTATAGATTATTTGCAAACATTCTCTACATGATTAAAACAATGATATGTCTTTATGAGTACGTAATTCAAACTCTCAGAATATCTCTTCACCATTCTTTTAATTGCTTTGAACAAGATGCACACACATGAAAATTATATAACTTCATCTTACAAATGGCATTTGAGTAAAAGTGGAAATTATAATAAAGTCTTACTTACTAATACATTTTTAAAGTCCAGGCCCTGCATGTCAGTTCCTTACAGTAACTTAATGTTGGCATGATGGCTATCAGGAACTGGCACTGTGATGGCATGGGAACAATTTTTTATGTTCTTCACATTGGCACCTCTTTACAGTTATGCTTTTTGCCAAGGGAAAACATGAGAGGCTCATTGCTTTGCATTTTTTAGCGACTGTTGAGAACATTTTCCCCATTGGCATGGGGTGCCATTACGCTTATTGGAAAGCACATGTGGGCATTGAAAGGATGATTTAATAGGGCATGTCTCCAGCTTTCTTTGCATTGTTGACTGAGCATAGTGGTCATGAGATACAGTCTTTTTGTGTTTCGCATCTTGAATTATCCTTATTTTGCTTTGGTAGTCTTGATCCACATTCTAACCTCCAGATCTGTGTTCCTAATGATTCAGTAGCCACTGGGCACACAGGGCTATTAAGTGCTTGAAATGCCGCTAGTCCTAATTGAGATGCACTGTAAGTATAAAATACACACTGGATTTTGAAGGCTTGAGGTGAAAAAAAATGGAGATTATCAATTTTTATATTGGTTATATATTGAAATTATAATGTTACATGTATTATGTTAAATAGAATAATTATTGAAACTAATTTCATCTTTTCTTCTAGAAAATTTAAAATTACGCTTGTGGTTTTCATCGTATTTCCATTGGATAGCTCTGAGATAGATAGTAGTCAGCATTTTTCTGCTTTTGATGAGAATGGGGAATGAAGAGAGTTATTAAGTCACACATTGGAAAAAATTTTCAGTGTTCGTTAAATTTCAGCTAATTTTGATGGGAGGCTTAGATTTAGATCACCTTGATAGTTCACAGTCAATGCTTGGAGCTAGTCAATGTGGAACGCAGCACAGTGGTTTAGCTCATAGTGGCTGGAGCCAGAATATCTGGCTGGTCCTGATCTGTGGCAGAAGCGACTTTGACTGAGTGGCAGAGATGGAGCCTGCCTGCATCTTCGACCTATTTCAAGGCAGGCTCTCCCAGGGTCCCTCAGTTGACTCTCATGTGATCTTAGCCAAATCTGTGTAACCACTACACTCTCTTATACATACAGGGAACAACTTTCTGATCTCACAGCTAAAATGCAATTCTGCATAGACTTTAGTATCTGAAAATTTCAAACCTAGTCCTTGGTGACTTAAGGCTTTTTTGTTGGTATTCACAAAAGTGCCCTTTGATTGTCATGTATGAATCACAATATTTGCCTTAGTATCTGCTCACCATCCCCTCTTTCTGAACATGTTCATTACCATTAGGGTATTCTGGGTGGCTTATGTGGTTCACATAAGTGGGGACAAGAACTTGCCAATATGTTATCAATGTCTTGAGCTTAAAAATATATGTTTGGATTTTCACCAGAGTGAAAATTTATGTCTAATCACCCCCTTTCCACCTCCCTTTTGATGAAAATCATCAGAATGTGAGATGAAAGGATCTAATGGGTTGTCTGAATGTTTTTCCCAGCCCTGTTGGAAATGATTGAGGCATTGGGTCTTCAGTGTTTCCTCAGAGAAAGCAATTCCAAAGGTTGGTGTCAACTTACAGCTTAGTAATGGACTAATACACATTATCCTGTATGCAACTCTAAATTACAGCCTGCCAGCTGTGATTCTGGAAGTTTGGAATAGGTTCCTTCCCAAGATTCTAAACAGAAATGGCTTTGAATGTTGCAGGCAGGAGGAGTTTGTCTAACCCTTCTAAAGGCAGCATGAGTGCTGTAACATTTCTATTGATTTTTAGCATTCAGCTCTCTAGAAAATAGAAAATAGCCAAAATTTGACAGGTGCTTTTACAAAATGATTTGATTCTTCTAAGAGCTGTGTTCACAAGTGGTACTGTGCTTAAATTTGAAACAAACCTTCCTTTTTTCGTCTTATGCCTGTTTTACTATATGGAGTGATTATGTTTTACTGGATTTGAAATAATGCTTTAAATATTGTCTTATCTCTTTTAGTTTTTTCTTTTTATCTTTTAGATATTTATAGCCCCAAAATTTTAAAAGGGAGTGTAGATTTTCAGTTGAATTATTTAATGTTTAGCTTGGTATATAAATCAAAGAAATCTAAATTTAAGCAAGGAGCCACTTTGCATATATTCATTTGTCACAGATAATGTCCAGAGTTAGCAAGGGTGTGTGGGTGAAGAGGCTTTGCTATAGCAGTTAAAATTGTCACAATATTGCTGAAAGGCAATCATAAGCTTTCACACTGAGCAATTTCATTTCTAGGAATTGTTCCTGTGGACAGTAATTAAGAATGAGAAAAAAAAGATTTAACTATACTACAAGAATTCTCATTTCACTGTTATTTAAAATAATAACAATAGATGAATCTGGGTAAAGGGCATATTGTGTTCTTTGCATTATTTCCTTATCTGTTCATTTAAAATCATTTCTCAATAAAAAGTTTTAAAAACCAATTCTCAGATAAGAGGCAACAGAGGATAACTATCCTTATTCACTGCCTTCTGATACCAGCTGCTTTTTAAATTTCCCAATTGCAAAATAAAAAAAAACTAGAAATATCAGGGAAGTAGTTACATAAATTAAGATACATCTATACAATGAAACACTATTTAGCTATTAAAGATGACATCTTTTAAGTGAAGAAAAAAATAAAATAGTTTTCAAAATAAAAAACAGCTTACAAAAATGAATTTGAATGTGATTTATATCTGTTTTATACATATGTGTATGTAAGCCTAAAGCAATAACACCCAAGCATTAATATTAGCTTTCTCTGGAGTTTTTTTTTTAATCTACTCCTTCTGTTTGAGAAGATATAACAATTTTGGCTTCCTGAACAGTGGTCTGAAACTCTTTTTTGAGCACATTTGAGTTTTCCTCATCCTTCCATATGTGGTAAGAATAATAAAAGCAAAAATTGTACTAGGGATAAAACACAAATGAGGGATGTAAGGAATTCCGTTGTTATTCAAACCAACTGTTTCATCTGGTAGTTGCCTTAATAGCTGTCTTGTTGATCTTGGTCTTTTATAATTGTAATGATCCACCCACCCACTCCTGAGGAGCTTTCAATATAGATACTGCTTGTCATCGTTCTCATGTCATATTACCTTTAATTTAATGCTCAGTGCATAGGCAGATATAGACTATGTTGTTCAAACTACTTCTTCCGTCTGTTATGATGCTTTGGCATTGTAGTCCTCTCATATGTCTAAAATAAATGAAAATACTATGAATTTTTTTGTAAATACTTCAACAAACTCACCTCATGAGCAAAGACTATTATGATTTAATAATTTCATTTAAAGGTTATTATAGTATGTGAATCTTCTTAGACTAAGAAGGAAAAAGTTCATTTGTGTAAATGACATCATGGAAGTCTTAAAATATCGAATACAAATTAATAAACTCTATAGCCATGTGTGTGTGCGCGCGCGTGTGTGTGTGTACCTGGCAATTCAACGAACAGATATTTGCTCTGCCTTCAAGAAGCTTACAGTCTAGTAGAGGAGATAAATGACCAGACAATGCAAGACAGGACATAATAGTCAGAAGAGAAGTAAATTTAAGTGCTAAGGTAGTATCACAAAGGAGAGAGAGATGTTAGGGATAGCATAACGGCAGCGGTAGCATTTGTGTTGAGTTAAAAGGACATTATTGGGCTAAATGACAAAATTAAATATGAACGAGTATTTAAAAATATATCAGTGTTAAATTTACTGAAGTCATAACTATTCTGTGTGACTATATATCTTTAATTAGGAAATACACAAAGACGTATATGAGGGAGGGAGGGAATTGAGAATACAAGTGATACAGTAAATGAAATCTGGATATCAACAGTAGATGAAATCTGGATAAGGGCATACAGATGTTCTTTGTACTATTTTTATTTTTGCAACTTACCTGCTCATTTGAAATAATTTCTCAATAAAAAGTTTTTAAAATCCGACTCTCAGATAAGAGACAACAGAGGATAACTGTCCTTATTTACTGCCTTCCGAAGACCTGAACTGATACCAGTGCTTTATTTCCCCAAATGTGGTTCATTCTAGTTATTTGTTGACTTCACCAAACCACCGCATAATTTCACACAACCCAGTATGGAGGGCAGCGGCATCTGCTTTACAGAACCCAAGGCCTGAAAGAGCAGGAGAGCTGTGTCGTGGGCGGGGTGGGATACAGTGCCCTGCCCAGCAGTGTTTGGCTTGCTCTGAGCAGTTTGCTATCAGACCCTTCATGGTGGATAATCTACCAGCGCAGATAAGATGGAGTGTATGACAAAAAACAAAGCTTTTTGCCTTCTATTTGAATGTTGCCTTGCCTTTTTCCTCAGAAGAGCACATGTTTCTTTAAAGATGTTTCTCATATGGCACTCAGTCGCTTCCTTGTCATCACTGTTAAATTGGAGTTTTAGTAAAAGGACACGAAGTCCTCATTTGTGGTGTCCAGGTAACCTCCTTCAAGTATTTTCTCAATGTGGCTCAGACCTGAGCTGTTTCACCTACTTTACCTTTTAAAGACAGCTCTATTTAAGAAACACATTTTCCAAAGTGTTGCAGGTTTTAAGGACCCCTCGGCAGTGTGAGAGCAATGAGAGTGACAATGCTCCTGGAGAAGTGCTCATGTCCATCTTAGCCTGAAGCGGGACAGTTGCTGTAGCCAGGAGGAGCTGTATACAGTCTCCAATGCGCCTCCTGCCACACCCGCCTCCACCACCCCCAGCTAGTTGCTCCAGGAAGCAGAATTAGAAACACTGAAGTTGATTCTCCCCTTCAGGCTGGGAAAGGTGGAAATAGAGGGTGTTGAGGGCAGGAAATTATCCACCAGCTTCTCTCAGTAACTCCAAGATGGGAACGTGGTCACTCAGAGCCATAAGGCTAGAAAAACTACAGTCCTGACTGGGGTGGGTTTGTAACTGTCTTGAGGTGGCTCTCCACATGGGCTCTCTCCGCTGCCAGGGCTGCAGTGAGAGTTCATACCTGATGCTCAACGGCCACGTACAGCTCTGTGCCTTCACTGAGCAGCCAGGCCCCAGTGTTAGACCCACCAGGTTCCAGCAGGGCTGTGTTGCTTACTGCCTACGTGGCGATAGGCAGTCAGGGAGCCTCGCTAAGCCTCAGTTTCGGCACCCATTAAATGGAGATAATAATAGTCCTGAGCTCCTAGAATTGGTGTGAGGATTAAATGCATCAGACAGTGCATATCAAGTCTGAAATGTAAATGGTGGTTATTGCTGTCGTTTTTGTGTGTCGCGAGTATTAATGTTCGCAGCCTGGCTTCTGTCCTTTCTCTCTTCTTTCCCCAAACTTACTGGTGTTGCATAGTCGGTTCAACTGTATTTAAAGACACTGCTTCTTTGAAGATGAGAGTCTTGCAATTGGATTTGAGTAAAATGCTCTTTGAAAAACCGTGAAGTCCTCAGTGAATACATAAAGGTGAACACTCTTTAATTGTCCACTAGCATATTTCATTTAACATTATGTGTTAGATTCATTCATACTGTTATATGTAGTTCTAGTTCATTTACTTTCATACGTAGTATTCCACTATATAAATGTATTGTTTATCCATTCTGCTGATGTTACCCTGGAGAGTAACTATTTTGTGAACTGAATTGAATACTAATGTCTGGCTTTTAAGAAACACTTCCCAAGGGAAGGCTGACAGGACAGAAGGTTAAATTCATGAATACTAGAAAGGCAGCCCTGATTTCTCACTACTTGGGAAGAGCAATGACTGAGGACACTCAATTCCAGAGCTGGCAAGGTCTTTCAGATTCGACACACCTCAGTTCCCCAGCCCACGAGAGTTCTTTATTCTGCTCCAGCCTGGCTGATTGCTAAATTGGTAAAAATCAGGGTGCTTCTGGGCATGGGGGCATTCCTAGGATTCTGTTTTGCTGTTAAATATTGACATATAAATATATAGCTAAATGTGTTTTACTAATGACTGTGGTGGCATTAATTGTAATTACTTGTCAATCTAACTTGTTGCCGCAGTCTGAATTTCCAACATGTTTGAAAAGGTTTTTAAAGGATTTCACTAGCAGTCTTATAAGTCATTTGTCAATAAATGTTGAAAAGGCCTGTCTGTTTATATATCGATGTTATCGTTTTAATGAATAACTGTCTACACGCCACCCACCACTGCCTTTTTTTGGGGAAGAAGGTGTCTAAGGTGGAGGGAGGTCCAGTTGCTATGGATATTTTAACAGGTAAGCTGAAACCCTCACTATTTGGTCTCCACATGAGTGCCGTTCACATTTAGAAGCTGTAAGATTGTTCTTGGCTATCTGGAGCTTGAGGATGTGGCTAAGTACTGGCAGTTAATTAAAACTAGTCTGGCTTTCAGTATCAGAATTATGCAGCCTGTTTTTGTAGGATGCCCCTGAAGTCTTCACCACCCAGCAATGTGTTTTGATGTAAAAAAAAATATTAAAAAAAAAAAAAAAACATAACGCAGGGCAGCTTGTCCTCATTTACTGCAGAAGTTGGTTGCTCTGTGAGCTTTTCAGAGTGGGGTTCTGCCCCGGTGTTCTTTGTCGCTTAGCTTTGCAGGCTCTGGGATGCCACACTTTAATGTGCCCCAGATAGCCGATAGGAGAACAAAGCCCTAGCAGAAGATTGCTTCATGGGATACCAATGGGGACGATCTTAGAAAAGTTTCTCAAATCAGAGTATTACTACTTTAAATGGAAGATAAAATCGTTTTAAATTATTCTTTTAATTATTATTATTTTAAATATGTTTTTAATTATATAGCAATTCATGAGTACATTCTTAATGTAAATGCAAAATCTAACAATGCAGATAAAGAGAAAGATCTTGACTATTCTACATCAGATCTGGTTTGCTCTCAGTAGACACCCTCTCATTAGTTAGTATGTATTAAGATAGGTCAGGAGTCAGGAAACTATGGCCCAAGGGCCTATCCAGCTCCCTGCCAGTTTTTGTAAATAAAGTTTTATTGGAACACAACCATGCTTTTGTTTACATGTTGTCCCTGTCTGCTTTGATACTGTAGTGGCTGAGTTGTGTAGTTGCAACAAAGATCACGTGGCCTACACAACCTAAAATATTTACTCATTGGCCCTATACAGAATAAGTTTGCTGATCCTTGTACTAGATCTTATTTTCTTTGCAATTTTGTATATTTAAAGTAATATGAAATTTTATTTGCAATGTTCATATGTATGTATAGTTTTTTACATTGCAGAAATCATCATATAGTACATACTGTTCTATACCTTACGTTTTTTAAAACTATTTGCCTTCATGAACTGTCATCCATATCAAAACATATGGCTCTACCTCATTATGTTTATTTAGCTGTTACATATTGTCCACAGTAGGACTGAGTGAAACTTATTCAGTCATCCTCTATTGGTGAGCATGTAGTTTACTTTCAGCTTTTACTATTAAAAAGAACACAGCAATAAAAACTGGCAATAATCTTTATTTTTTTCTAACCAATATCAGAAAATCATATATACAATATGCTGGCATATTTTCACAACAGAAATTTCAGAATAATCATGGCTAATATGAAGGAAATGGGGGTTAATGACTTTGGCCAGGGACTTAAAACATGACAATTGACAATACTCAGGACAGACATTTTCATGCTTCCCATTGTTAGGCTGTGCCTACACTGGGAAAAGGCCTGAGTGGAATTGACAGTGCCTTCCCCTAAAGGACTATGGGTAATAAGAGAGAACAGAGGGTCCTTTGGCAGGGTATTGGTAAGCTTGCTGTCATTTGAACTATAGTCTGAGAAAATGTCGAGATTACAGTGTATGTACTAGAGATATAAAACCATGAATATCAAGCTTCTATGAACTTCCACAGTGATCAAGTTGAGCCCCTTCAGTTTTTAGTTGATAACACCAAGACTAATAAAGGTTAAATGATCTATTCAAGATCATAGTATTTGGCTTTGATCATGACCTAACCTGACAACCGACTTCAACTCCAATGGCCTAGAAAGGAAAGACCTGATTTTTGTAATTCAGGAGGAAGAAGACTTACAGTAGCGCATCATTTATACATTTCATAGTTGGTCAGAGTATTTGTATTTAAAATGCATGATTTAGGTATGAACATTCACATTACAGTAGTTTCATTTCTGATAATGTATTAGGTATCATTCCCTCAGCAATCCCAACAAAGAAGAACCCACACTGATCAGTGCCTGAGGGGCCTAAAAGTTCCTGTCTGGGACAGTGCCAGTCCGGCCATTTGTTCACGTACATTGAAGAATCACTGGAAGGAAATAGGCTTCCTCAATGGAAGTAGTTCTAGCGCATTGCTGTGATGCAAAGGGTTAATCCAGTACAGGAATGTATTTTTCAGAATTGTAAGAAAATTTTTGCTTCCAATGAAGTAACAATAATAATTGATGCACATATGGATTAACACTTGTGGCAGCTTAGAAATTACACCAACAATTGGCCAAACCCACATTTGCACAAAGAAATGCCTTTTGAATATGTCAAGATTTTTATTCATGATAGACATACTGTTTGAATGCAAACTCTTGCAGAGGTGACATGAAACTGCACTAAAAGTGTTTTTTAAAAAAAAAAAAAAAAACCTTACCTAAAATTACATAAATATTTAATGTTAGTGAAATTCTCACCTTTAAGTTCCTCTTGCTATGCTTGCCACAGCCTTTCTCCTTTACTATTCTTAGCTAGATTTATTTTGAGCCTGGTGGTAGTAAAAGAAGTAACATAAAATGAAACTCAATATTCAGAACTACCTGTTTCTTATTCATAAGTTCACTCTGGGGTCACCTTGGTTCCAATGAAAGACTGGCCTAGAAAGCAATTGTAGTCCATATTCTTTACAGTAGAATAGAAAAGATTTTTGCCACTGATAATTGTTTTTATTTAAGCAATAATTGCCTGGTGGTCTTGGAACAGAGAAAAAGAGGGAAATAACTAGAACACACTCTGCTATTCAGTTTCTTGGCCTGGAAACCATGGAGAGACAGAGAAAACAAAACTGAAAAGGCTAATCATAACTAATCTCAATGACTGGAAGATGTGAGACAATGCCATACATTTTGTCAGGTTAATAGATGGTCACTAAGTATTTCTAGAGTTCCTGTAGGTACATTATTAGGTATTTGGGGGGGCACATATGAAATTACAGACATGAGCTTTGCTTCCCAAATTATAGCCCTTGCTAGGAAAAGCAAGACAAGCAAACCATAATCAACGTCCAACTAGGAATTTCTTCTTAGTAGGTCTAGGAGCAAGACTCTTAAGGCTTCCATTATTTAAAAAGGTAGCTGAACATATAAAATACTAAAACAGATCATTGAAAACTAATCAGTTATGTATCCACAAATAAAATGGGTTGATAAATAGTTCTTTCTTACGAACACAATTATGTTGTTGTTTTGGCTTCATGTGGACAGAGAATAAAGGCAACCATTCATAGAACAAAACCAAAGTTATAGAATAAAACAACGAAGTAATAGAATAAAGAATCTCCAGAACTAGAAGAGACTTTAAGGTATTCGAGTCATATGCCAATATCATCAAAAATATTATCCATCTGGTGGATTTTACTTTTAAATTTTTAAAATCCCAGCCTGAATTTCCCCAGCTTCTACTGGAATTTTGAAGTTGCTACCTCACACCATCACTTAAGTATACAAACCTTTTTTAATATTAACATAAGAAAAATATAAGAAGATAAATATACATGAAACTAATTTACAAAAACTGCATGTAGCACCCCAAAGTTTAAAAAAAAATGAAGCTTTTTGTTTGTTTGCTTTTTGCTTTTATTTTTTTTAATGTTAGCTGAAGTATACAATTGCACAAATACTCTATTCTCTCCTCTCCATTAGAGGAGCTAGTCAGATGTGACCATATAGACCTCAAATTTGCCTGGATACGATGTGTTTAGTTACTAAATAGGCAGGCTAATCTTAAAGTCAGGAATTGTGTGTATACGATAAGAATAGTTATTATAGGAAAGTGTAGTTATTGAGGAATTAATGCAATATATGTGTTTGCCATATTAATAAGGAACCTAAAAGTGTTCAGATATATACATGGCTTATATGCTGAGAATGAAAGAGAAATGATTAGGAAACTAAATACCAAAGTGGTAGCTATTTTTTTCCCTTGGACTTATCTCAGTGCCAGTCTCAACTAGAATAGCTACAGCTAAACAGTTCTTAAAACTAAGAACCTGGAATATTCACAGACTCTGGAAATTTGACATTAAGATAATGCCCAGATTTATGGAGACAACCACAGAATGATGGGTTTTCATCTGTAGCTGGTTTACAGGTGAAACAAGTTATGTTTAGAAAACAAACCCAAACCAGAGACAAAAACAAACAAACAAAATAATCTGGAGGAATAAGATAATGCAAGCAAGAGAAGGAAATTACCAAGAAAGAGTGCTATAATTGATATATTTTGAGTAGTAAGAGGTGATCTGATACTCATAAAATAAAAACAAAATGCTGTGGAAAAAGCAGAGGACAAAAAGAGTTTTACAAATTAGAACTACAGTAGGCCCATGAGGAAGCAATCAGACATAACCAGAATATGAAACATTCTAAAATAATTTGAATATCTACTAAGAATGAATGCCACTAAAAAAAAAGGTATGTGTGGGAGGGGTGTGGTGAACACTGGGGATATGGCTCTATTAGGATGAAAGATTCTATAAAGGCAGAACAACCAAGGTCAAGGTGTGAGCCTTAATTGGATTTAGTTAAAAAAAAAAAGCAGCTATGAAACATATTTGAAGGACAGCTAAAAATACATGCATATAGATTGAATATTAGATAATAACTGGAGTAATATAATTAATTTTCTTGGTATAATAATAGTGTTGAGGTTAGTAGGATAATGTGCTTGTTTTATGAGATGCTTGCTGAAGTAATTAGTAATGAAGTGTCATGATAGTAAACATTCTAAATGGTTCAGAAAAATTAAAAAATGTTATTACATTTTATTTTTTCTTTATAATAGCAAACCATTTCAATGTGGAATAGAAAATACAGGAAAAAAAGAAGAATGTTTACAAGCAATCATAAATATAATTCATCCCAGCACTGCTAACACTTTAGTGTTGTATATGTGTGTGAATATATTCATAATATATATTATGTACTAAAATATAACATATATGCATTATTGCATAAATGCATACATATATAACACATTATGTATATACCCACAATAATACATATATTTCTTTTAGTAATATGAATATATCTTTGACATTAATAATGTTAATCATATAATATCATTTTAGTGATTGCACATAACATTGTACTGTGTGCATAGACCCTAATTTTTTGTATCTATATCCTTCAGTGAAAGGAGTTTTACTTATTATTATGTAGGCACAACTCTTCCTCCTTGTGACTGAGGTTTTAATTTAGTGTGCATGACTTAGAGTGCTTCTGAATTCCCTCTTGATGAGACCTGAGTGGTTTGTTATGCTTTCTTATCATCCATTCTGTCAATGACATTTTTCTTCATTTACATTAGCCTAAGAGGGCAAAGAGCATTTTTATCTTGATGGGTAAATCTTACCCATAACAAATTGGTTGCATATCTTTGCTCACTGGTACTTTATTTAACAGGCTAATCTGATAAACTACCTATTTTTCAAGTTGTAATAACATTCATGGTGGTGGTGAATTTGATGAGGTTCCAAGTCTCCAAAGACAGAAGCCGATTGCTTGCGGCCACATAGCATTTTAGCTAATGCAATAAAGGATTACTTCTCATAGTGAAGAGATAAAGACTGGAAGAGAAGGGGATGGTTAGCGTATTAGGGCAAATGCAGAATAATCACATATGGCAATTTATTGCTTTGGAATGTAGAATCTTTTTATTGTAATATCCTCATTTTGAAAAAGGGCACTTGGCATCAAATAGACCTGCTTCAAATAATGGCTCTGTTACTTTTTAACCTTGGCAAGTGAGGGTATGATTCTCTCTGCCCAGTTTTCTCATCTGTAAGATCGATCCTGAAGTATGTATGGAAATCTCATAGATCTGTTATAAAGATTTAATGAGGTCATAAAAGCTTTTTGTAAATTATAAAGTGCTGGTGATGGTGGGGTGAGGATCATGATGGTAGTAGTAGAATTAGTATCAGTAGCATAAATAGTAACAGAATTAGGAAAATATTAGTAATGGGTAACTATTATTAATAGATAATAAACCATTAATATGATATTTATATTTTATATCAATATTTATATTTTAAGATATTTATATATTTCTATTTATAGATATTTATATCTACATTTTAATATTGATATTTTCAGACAAAATTTTACATTTCTATTTTATATTTATCTCTTTATATTTATTTCATATACAAATATGAGATATTTACATTTTAAGACACTTTTTTATGGATTAAAAATCTGATCTTAATCGATGCATTTATTATAGTGTCTTTTCAGACACTCCAGAGACCACCATAAAAGATAATTTGTATATATTTGCAAGTAGAGAGAAAAAAAGAGATATTACTTGATTCAAAAATATGATATTGAAAATTAATGTTTATTCTACATTTTATTATCTATGGAAAGGGTTTTATTTTATTGTAAGTTGCAATAGCAGTTTAATAATAGTCTTCTAAATAAAGTATTTCTGCTAGATTTATAGCATCTTTGATCTTTGCTCAAGATTCCTAATTTCGCATAAGTATTCCTTTAATTTAAATTCATATTTGTTGTCATTCTTAAGTTTTGGCTGTAAAGGAGAAAATGTACTCATTATAAGTGATACTAAATAGTCATATGTAAGATTAGCTGGCTCATACAATAAGTTTACTTAAGAATATTCTTGTTTTTTCTTTATTCTAAAAGATACTCTTGGGAGATAGATACATTTCTGAAGCATTAAGTTCTTACCATTCATTTTCTTCACATTATACACCAGCTTGTGTGTGTGTGTGACCCAACAGACACATAATACAAAAGAAATGAACACAGTTCTTCTTATAGTGGAGGATAAATGGAATAGATGTTTGTTTTGTTGTTTTTGTGAAGAATTAGTGAGGTGGGTGTTTAAAAAAGCACCAATACATCAAAATATAGAATAATATTTAAGGCAAAAAAAAAAGATATTTTTTTCTATCTATTAGGATTGTTTCATCTCAAATTAGAGTGTTTGGGATAGCACATAAGCATAATTGTATGAGATACTGACATAAACATGTAAATAAATATAATTCTCTTAAAATCCCACATTCTCCACATAATCTTCGTCAGCACCCAGTAAGAAGATGTGATTCTGGTCACTCGCAATCCACTGCATGTTCAACATGTATGCAAAATACACCTAAACACTGAGCCTCATTCATAGAACATGAGGGTGCCATTTGGAAATAAATTGGAGTAGAGCAGAAAGAGTCATAGTCCATTCTACTTACAGTTTATTCATCAATTCATTCATTGAAAAGACATTTAATTAATGTCTATCCTGAGCCAGGCCCTATTCTAGTTGCTAAGGTCACTGCAGTGGACAAGGCACAGTCCTTTCCTTCATGGAACTTATGTCTTGGTTCAGGGGAGGAGGCAGAAATACAACAAAAATATTGAACAAGTAGAGAGAGTATGTCAGATGGTGATATGTGCTATAAAAGAGAACAGTGAAGGAGATGGAGAAAGCCAAGTGGAAGGAGGGTACTCTTTTGTGTAGGACAGACAGCGAAGACCTCACTGATCTGCTGAAGTCAGAACATAGGCATATGGAAAGGAGCAAAGACAGCTCTAGATGACTGGAGGGAATGATTCCAAGCAGAGGCGAAGTAAAGGCCCTGGGGCGAGCAGCAATCTTGATGTCTCTGATACAAATTAACTAACTTCTCTGAGTTGCAGTTTCCTCTGTGGTCAAAATGGAAGTAACAGTAGGACAGTGAAGGATGGTTTGTGAGGATTAAATTAAATAGTGTGTGCAAAGAGCCGCATATACTGAGTGTTCTGTAAATCTTCAGTGTATTTCTTCTGTAAATATCTGTTCATGTGTGTATATGTGCTTGTCTGTATCATTATGGTCTCTCTTCCTTGAAAGTGACGTGTCTTTTAAACACTATGACCAAAATCATTACCAGATTGTGCTACATAAAACACTAAGGCAATCACCTGTGTTATATAGTTTAAAGATGTCCATGGATTACTTCATGAGGCATGTCTTCATGTTTCACTTGTCTTTCTCAGATCCTGCCACCATTGGTCCATCCCAGAGCTCCTGCTACTGAGATCTTATACTGATGATGGCAAATTTGGAGGTGGCATATGCCCAAGATAGTTCCAGATTAGCTAGCTCCCTTCCTTCTGTTACTCCCTCCCTGAGAAACTCATGTCCCCAGAAAGAAAGTGGGATAGATTTCTTGGCCTCTACTTTTCTAAACCCTTACATTTCTCTCTAGTTTCCTTTTTTCCAGCATAGGCAGGCACAGGAGCTAAGAGAGCTGAAAGGCTCTGTGTAAAAGAGTGAGAGAAATATGGATCAGGGTGGGGCTTATACCTGAAAAGGAGAACAGAGAGAAAAGAGAGGAAAAAACACTTCAAGTATAATGATAGAGTGTCCGAGAAGCTTTTAAGAATAGAAAAGACCAATATGCATTTCTAAGCAGTTTGCATTGCTGCATTATAAATTCTTTCCATCTCCTCAAACCTTTGATAAAGTCTCCTACAAAATTGGTCTTTGTAGATGGCTTCTTTTGGGTAGGAGTCAAGGAAAAGGAGTGAGTTCCATTATGGAGTCAACATCAGGGCAGAAAAGAATGAAAAGCTCTGTGACCAACAGTAAGGAAGTAAGAATTCTGCAGAAGAAGGAAGCAGGAGCCAGAGATGACCACCCCTTCATCCCAGAGAGATTCTCAGAAGTCTCTCAAGGACATTGAGCATTTCAAGCCAATAGTATATTGATTTTTAGGAGCAGGATAACCTCAGCTGACATGTGCATGTACAAGACACTACAGGCAGCATCCCAAACAAAGACTCTGAACTCCCTGGGGTGATAACATGAAATTCAGGTTGATGATCTGAGAGGGCCTTCCAGGAAATGGGCATGACAGTTAAGGCACATCCACATTTGTCAGTGTCCTTGAATGGACAGTGTATATGCTTAAGCTGCATTGTAGAGGTCCCAAGACCACATTCAGAAGTGACACCTTGAGAATGACTCTGTTCACCAGCTTAGTTTGCTGGCTTAGTCTTGAATCAACACCTATGATTCCATAGAACAGAAGGGGAGTAGGTTTGGGGTAACTTCCCTGGACCGTATCCATCCTGGGCTGCATGTTAGGCAACTGTAATATTAAAGCTAACATTGATTGAGTACCCAGTGTGAGGAAAAGCTTGTGCATTTAACTCATCTAGTTCTCGCAATAGCTCTTCGAGGTAACTATTATTATTATTATTATTCCTAAATGAGGAGGCATAACTTGACCCAAATACAGGTTTTGGGAAACTAGAGCATGTGGAATAAATAAGTACTGAGGGGAAATTTGGTGAGGATAAGTGAGAGTTAAAGAAGCAACCAGTTCAGCAATTCTTTAATAGCACATGGGCTGTTAACTTCATACAGATGCCTGGTGTCTTTGTCAGGCTTATAGGATGACGGTGTAATTTCATTTATGTTTGTCTGATGTTTTCATTTAGACCATGAAGACTCCCAAGTCAGTTCTTCTCAGGCTGTAGGTCTTCCTCTGTCTTTGCAACCCCACTCTGGATGGGCGGGTACGTGGCTCATTAAAGGCAAGAGTGGAAGATGATGATGATGAAAGCTGGGGAAAACTCGGGCTTTGAGTTTGAGCAAAGATCAAATTGAGATGAACACAAAGGTGAATGTGATCAAGGAATAAGAGTCTGTTTAAAAGCAGATGTTTGTAAGCGTACTTAGTCCAAAATGTAGCTCCGGAGATCCATTTCAGAGTTTGGTCTTACAGTGTGCATATATGTCTTCTGTGGAGTTTGCACATTCACTCATGCAAGTGCACAATCCTTAGAAGCCCAGCTACCCATTACTGCCTGGGGTGGGGCCAGCGAGAGGTTGGGGAAAGTGATGCTGATACCTGCTGGAAACTCTGCCTTTGGATCAAGCTAATTTACTGCATATTTGAATGTTTGGCTTTTGATGGCCATTAACTTGAGCCTGACTCACCAGAGTAGCTGGCTTTTAATGAAAAATTGCTTTGCTTAAAAAAAATTCTTAAGATTTTTTGGAAAAGGAAAAAGTAAATCCCAGAAGATTTTTAGAACTGGTAGTTGAAGCCTGTTCACTAGCCTGCCTGGATTTCCTTTTAACGCTAAGATGAAAGTCATTCAGCATGGAGCTCTCACTAGTGGGGATTTAAGAGGTTTTCATTCCTGTTCTGTACTACTGCCAGGAACTATAATTAACAGGTAAGTGGGAGAGATGGAGATGGATTTTTTTCCCCCCAGCTTATTTAAATATCCTCCTCCTTTAAAAACCCATATCCATCATAACCAGAGTGGACCTGGAATAATGGAAATCCAAATGGACAGAAAATCCACAAAAACAGTGCACCTGTTCTTTTTTCTTTTGGCCTGAGGATTAGCAAAGGACCTTGGACTAGTTTGTCATTCATTTCTCTTCTTTCATTGTTCAGCAATCTTATCTACAAAATGCTTTAAATTTTAGATGTGTTCACTTTGAATTCTTTCCATTTTTTCCCTCTTGGTAAATGTTTATCACACTCATGGGCAACTTGAAATTTCCTTTATAGAGAGGAGTGTCCCATTAAGGAAATGAAAAAAAAAAATGACTGCTTAGAAAATTTAAGAGCCCGGTGAGACTTATATTTCTAAAAGGACTCCTATTAAAAGAACATTAGGGACATGTAAGTATAAACACTTGCCATTTCTTCAAATATGAAGATATCACTACTTACCATTCTTCAGGCATATTTTGAAACTTTGTTTCGTTTTGGTTTGTTTGGTTGGTTGGTTTTGTTTGCTTACTTGCTTTTTCTATGAACATCAATCTATTTGCATCGACTCATCCACATCTAATTTTTCTTTCCCTTCTGACCAAAAATATACTTTAGTGTGGACAAACCAGTGAAAAATCTTATTAAGGCATCTGTTCAATATGTGCCATCGAGTCTTATACGAGTAAGTAGCTTCTGTTGCCTGTAAGGAATGATGGACTCATGAGTTTTCTTTTTTGACATCTGCAACTCTCACAGCAGAGTTTGGCAAATCTGAATTGAGTCATGACTAGACAGTCAGTAGGTCACATTTAGTCCAAGAGACAAGAGAAGGATGGAGAAGCAATGCCATTGTCAGTTGAGAAAGGTGCAACTACAACCATACTCATAAAACAAACGTGATGATCCAGAAGAAGCTTAGCTTAGAAACAGCAACAAAAGCATGTTGATAAAATGCCCAGAAAAAAGGGATCATAGAAATTAACCCACTATAGAATATTCATGACACAATAAAGTTTTGAATCACCTCTACTTCAGGGTATGTGAAAAATTCATTACCTGTTGCAAAATATCACCGTTTCCTTTAGTCTTTCTCTCCCTGAGACTAGTCTCGTAACTCTTCAAAATAAAATGGTCTGTTGAGCTAAGAATGAACAGGGTTGAATAAAATAGACCCGTGTATTGGTGACAATGATTACACCTTTTAAAGTTTTCATAAATAGCACTTTACTGTTATCATTATTTTCTGCTCAGTGGACAGCACCAGTTCCAGAAGTTGTGTGAGATAATTGAAATTGATTTTTTTTTTTTTTGCTAAGCAGCATGTTTGATATTTCTTCAATGAAACTCCAGCTCTCCTCCCCAAGCCCGCCCCCACAATCTGTGGTGAAGGAAACATAACTTTACTCCATCTCGTCCTTAATATAGTTCTTAAATCCTTAAAGGTCATGGGCAGTATTTACGAAGGCTAGGATGTACTATGAGAGAGATAATAATGCTTATGTTTTTCTAGTTATGGTAAGCATCAAGTAGTCCAATTAATGATCCATCTGGAATAGTCTTCTCTGGACTTGGCTTTTGAAAGTTTGCTTGAAACCTGAGAAATTTTTTTTCTTTCCCTCATTACCCATACTTGTCTGTTACAGTTGTAAACAATACATCCAATACAACCTTTTTATTAAAGGTTAAATCTAAAATGTGTTTTCTTTGGCACAATTCTAAACTCACACTTTACCCACTTTTTGAATGCCTTCAGCTCACAAAATGAGAGAAAAATCTTTCTGTGACACGACAGTATCACCATCTTTTTTTCCAGTGGGAGGACTGCACGCCCACACAGCAGATTTTGTCTGTGTTGTGGCATTCGTGCAGCAAAGGGCTGCACTTCTGAAGGGTTTCTTGTGTAAGGGCTTTCATGTTTCTCGCCTTGGAGAATTCACTCAGACTCATAGCCAAGTGGAAGTCAAGAAGGACCCCGCCCTGATGCCGCTTTTCTGTATGTTTCTCCGTGGTTCTCCACAGCCTCACGGAACATATTCTTTTTAATCTCCCTCAAAATAATTTATGTTTCATTATTTGCAGATGGGAAAATAAAAGCACACTGACAAACAGGAAGAATTCTTTTATTTAATAAGCCTTTGGTCGCCTGCTCGATTCTGAAATGTGTGTGCTCTGTGCTCCAACTGAATAAGTCTGATAATAAGACTGTAAGAATCTCTCTGCTTCCTCCCTTCTTTTCTTCTTTCTTTTCATTTTCCCTGTCCTTCTTTCCTTTTCTCTTTTCATGCTTTCCTGTTGTATCTGTTTTAAGGCCAGTTTGCTCCCCAGATTATCCACTTATATTCTTTTCCTCATGATGGAATCTTTTTGTCCTTCTGACTCTTAGAGTTGTTCCAGATCTCTGTTAATGCATTTATCACTTCTGACATAAGGTGGTAGGTTTTTTTAGCTTATATTTTCCTCCCCTTTGCAACTCCCTTCTTTCACTAATGGCGGAGAGTGACAACTAGTGATTACAGGAATCTTGAAAATGCCACTGGGAACTCAGCAACAAGAGCTGCCTCATCAAGACGAAGATGTGAATTCAAGCCTGGATCCCCACATGCCTCCCTCCCTTTTATCCTCACCCCACTAGCAAATTCTGAGTAACCTCTTCCTACTTCCTGACCTGGAGGGTCTAACTGAAAACCTCAACAGGCCCAAGGGTGTGTGTGGCCTGCTTAGTGCTTTTACGTTCCTTCCCACACACAGTCTATTTTAGAATGAACACTATATTATTTCTGTACTAGGCAAAAAAACCTTTCTGTGTAAATGGAAATATAAAATTTGTAGGTGCTAAAAAATAAGCTTACAGAAAAAAAAAATGTTTCAATGTGTTTCTCTCATTCTTCCTCTGTCCTTCTTTTACTCATCATGGTAACCTTTGTCTCTTCCTTTTTTATTTTTGTATGTGCTAAAGTGTGTGGGTGAGTCCTGAGTGGGGCTTAGGGAATGATCGATCACATCAGACCTTCAGGGTCTGCTTGTCCAGAGCTCAGTTTAAAGCCAGACCACAAAACCACTCTGGTCTCCATGGAACGGCATTATACGGGTCAAAGCGGCTGATGGCCTTCATGGAGCACAGTTACGAATTACGATGGTAGGTCCATATCTTAAAAAATTCATGCATTCATTTAGCAGATATTTGTTTTGTACCTACCGTGGGCTGGCTGTTCTAGCTCTGAGGATACTGTAGAGAATAAAACAGATAAGTGTCTCTTTACACGTACCTTCACATGTTAGGTACAACATGTTTTAGACATAAAATTTTAGACATAAAATTCCCAAAGTTTTAATGACTGTAAGCATCTTGTTCAGTTTTATACATTTTTAAAAAAGAAACAAATGCTATAAAATCAAGTAAAATAACTTTTGTCTCTTTTTATGTGAGTTGAACAGCCTTTTGCAGAACATGTTTTAATTTCTCTTCCCCCATTTCCTTGCCCCTATCAAAAAAAAAAAAAAAGAAAAGAAAAAGAAAAAAGAAACATGTTTGGATTTTCACCACCTGTTTATGGTTAGTTCTTTATTTTAAAATCGCTTTCAAAACAGATCAGACATTACACTGTTAAAAACAATTTTCACTGTAGGTATAGAATATCATACTGCGCTTGTAGTAATAACTGATAGATATCTAGAATAATCTTCAATAGGACTGAGACTATAAAGAACTGTCAATCACTGAGTTTAACTTTAAACACAGATGATTTGAATTCATGTTAGCAGCGTGAGGAAGCCAAGAAGATGGAATAGTGCTGGCTGGAGAAAAAAATGATAGGATTACCTCTGCAGTTTGCCTTTCTTGCTGGTTGTTTGAGTCACTAAATCAAGGCAAAGTTTATGAAAAGCCTGTGGTTGGGGTCTCCAACTTTTTATTCCTGCTGAGATTTTCCTATTATAAATCTGCTGTCAGAAATAAGTGCTTTACTTGTGACTTAATTCTATGCAGGCACACACACCTTGGTTCAACACTTTGGCCAGGCAGCCTTGACTGTCTTGAGAGCAGCAGAGATCTCATTAACTCGAGCTGTTACAAAGAAAAGTGGTTCACATGCTTTCTGGTCGTCATTCACTGCTCCGGCAACAGCTCCATGGATGCTGAAAGAAACCACGAACTCCAAGGCAGCAATAGGGCCAGAACAGTGAGGACCAGAGGGTGCAGCCGAGTACAGAGGAGAGAGTGGTGGGACTTGTGAATTCAAAACCATTATCCTTCTAGGAAGAGGGAACTCTACTTTCCAAGTCACTTATTTTTAAAAACAGGTTATTTTAAAGTATTTCTGCTACTGCCATTGCGGGCTAGACTTGAACTGTTCAGTGTGGGAGCCACTAGCCACATGAGGCTATTTAAATTGAAAATAATTAAAACTGAATAAAATTTCAAATCCAGTTCCTCAACTTGCACTAACTGCATTTCAAGTGCCCATTGCCGCACATGGCTCAGGGTTACAGTATTGGACGGCACAGAGAGAACATTTCCTCTGTCACAGAAGGTTCTGTTGGACAGTGCTAGTTAGATGGTGTTGGCAGAACATCTCTTGGTCTTTGGCCACTTGACACCTTTACAGTGATTAGTCATTTAAAAGGTATAAGCAGTAAGAACTGAATGCTAACACGTGAGCATATTTTCACTTTGAATATTCTGACTTTGTATTAGTTACATTTCTGTTAAAATACGAGGATGATTATTTCCTTTGCTATGTCTTTTAAATGTCTTTGAATATCATATATGTCAGTGCTGTGTCACATATGCTCCCTAAAGGATCCAGTCCACACCTTGTTAGTTACCAGTCAATGGAATAGATAGAGAAATAGAGAGTAAGCATTTAGATGTTTTTTTTTTTTAATAAGGATCCAGCATTGTGCAACTTGCAGTCACTCACGTTGATTGTATTTTACAGAAAGATCAGTCTGAGACAGATTAGAAATTATTTAAAAAGAATAATTGCCCCTTTACCACAGAGAGTTAAGAAGCAAAGATATATGAAATATTCTCCTTTGGAAACACATTAATCAGTTCAACTAAGGATTTCAGGCAGGACCAGCTTATACGAAAGGAACAAAAGCTCAATTCAGAGTAAAAAAAAATCTGTTAAATGTATAATTATGTGACATGACTGAATATAAGCTACAATAGTTTTCCCATTCACTCTTCAGTGTATATAAAAGATTTAGTTCTGGGTGCTCTTTTCTATAAATGTAACGACACCTTTATGTAACATTCTCTATCTCAGGGAGCTTGGACCGAAGTAGGGGGAATGGGTGTGTCAGTTCTTGAGAGGAATGTGGCACTTATTCAGTACAACTGCCAAGTTAGAAAGATTTGGGCTTTAGCTAATAAAAATAGCTACTATTTGAAGAGAGTAACAGTATTTGAATTGAAAAATGGTATGTGTTACTGTTTCAGCACAAAGAAGATGTCCCCCTTGATGTGAACTGGTACAGTGCAAGAGCAACATCCCTAGCCTTGTTTTAGTTCCATCCCTGCAAAGCAGGCCACGTATCAGTGCATTAAGCACAGGCAACAGAGTCTACATGGCATGGGCATGTAGACTTGCTAAGTAAATAATGTGTAGTAGTAAGTGCTTATTTGCTAGCTTCTCTAAACTCTGAGCTCTCCAAGGGAATTATACAGTGGATGCTCACGAAAACCCATTTAACAACTGATGCTGTAAGGTGCTATTAAAACAAACATATTTAGTGATAAAGTCAGTTATTCAGGTCATTCAATATGATACCAAATCACTGCTTTGACATTCACTTCATCTGATTGTTCTGTCACCCTGGATATGCTAAGCTTAGACTCTAGCTAGGTGAATGGCTTGTTGCAAAATCAGAAAACTCTTATTCTGAGTTATTGCTCTTCCTTAGCTCTAAAATAATAATATAATAATATTGGTTTGCAGTAGAGGCAATATAATGAACAAATGATTGTGAACTACTTTACTGTGGGATAAGGTGAAAATATTCATTCCATGAAATATTACTACCAGAAATTAGCCAGAATTTATTAGAACTTTTTTTAAATTTTCTGAAACTTCTAAGTTTAAGAGGAATTTGGGATTTGCTGCTTAGGATTTCAGAATCAGCAGCATCTTCATAAAACCTGGCACTTGGAAAGTGGATTTCAGGGTAATCTGCTTCCCCCAACCCACCCCTCTATTTCTTTGTATCACATAACTACCCCTAAAGTCAATGCTCCCCTTTAAATAAATAAATTGTTCAAGCTCTTTCCCATCTGCCACTGCTTCCTCATTAACTCAGGGTTTCAACGTTACTTATTCTCCAGACAGTCCTACTTGCCGGCTCTTGTCTGGGAGTTCTTGACTGAGGGCCCTATCCATCTGAAAAAGAATGCTGAGGCCCTGCAGATATGTGAGTGAGCTCTTTGCCCACTAGCCCAGCATGAGTTGGAGGTGTCAGAACTGAGGAAATGACTCTTGCAGCCTGAATCTTTCAACTGGAGGCAGTAGTCAGGAGCTAGGAGGTTCATTTAGAGTGACAAATGTCATGTGATTTACAGGAAAGGACACACATAGGGGTACACTCTGAATGGAGTAAAGTTCTCCATCAACACCACAGAGCTCAACCTGTGGTTTTCAAGTCATATTCACACCCACAGGAAGTATCACTACTCATGAGGGCTTCCACTGGAAAAGGAAAAAGTATAGGCTGAGTGATACCCAGTGCATCACAATTGCAGAGAGTGAATGGATCTGATGCATCAAACTCAGCACCACTGGCATTTTAGGTTGGTTAAGTCATTGCTGCGGGGGTCATCCTCTGCATTATAGGATGCTTAGCAGCATCCCTGGCCTTCAGCCACTAGATTCCAGTAGTAACCACTCCCAGATGTGACAACCAAAAACATCTCCAGATATTGCCAATGTATTCTGAGGGGCAAAATTACCCTGGGTTGAGAACCACTAAACTATGGAGACTTTGAAAGGATTCCAGATGTGCCACCATTTCTCAGAAAGATTCAGTAACTTTTTTTTTAGGAATCTCTAGGAAAATGATTAAGGAATGTTTATTTCATGCTGTAACCAAAAAAGTACATGTAAGCACCCACTTATATGAGACACTCTGTTGAGTTCTAAACAAAACAATCAAAACTTTTCTCTAAACATAAATCTTCTAAGCCAATCAAATGACAATTCTTGCCATGCACACAGTCTAGAGATAAATCATATTCAAAATACATCCATCAGTAGAAATTGACATTGACTCTGTCTTAAAATACGCCTTAAAGAATTTGTCTGCTAATTCAACATGCAGAAATATTAATGAGCATCAACTGTGTGCTAAGCATTGGCAAGAATGGACAAATAAAACAATATTACTGCCCTTTGTTGTTTAGAGCAGAGTGGAGACCGACAGTCATTAATTACAAATGATAAATGGCTAGGTTGCTTTACACAAAGAAGCAGCAGCTAAATCAAGCAGGGATAAGGGAAAGTGTTCCCGGGAAGGTGAAATTTGAAGCTGTGTTTGGAAGGATGCCTAGTTAGCAAGGATGCTGCAAGAATGTGTATGAAGACTCAGAGGGATGCAGTAGCGCGATACAGAGAACTACGAGAGACTCCGAATGTCTGTGCAGAGATGGGGCAGGGGTTAGAATGAAGTGAGAGAGTCACAGGCAGATCTGGCAGGGCTTTGGGTGCTGAGGCTACAGCCATGGTGGAGATGCACTGGGAGAATTTTAGCAGGGGCAGGATGGGGTGTTTTTGGCAGCTCCTCCCAGCAGCGTTATAGAGGATAGATGGAAAGGTGCAAACCAGGGACAGAGAGTCCAGTTAGAAGACAGCAGCAGTATTCAGGAGGGACCTACATTACCATTGTAGCAGTGAGTTAAGAAGGAGGAGAGGATAAGAGATCTTTCAGAGATTAAGAAGATTAAACCGATCTGCTGATTGTATATGGGGACTTGACATTGAAGGGACATTTCTAATGGATCCCAGGCTTCCTGTGTAGGTGGTTCATTGGCTGGTTCTCAATCCCAAAGATAAGAGAATCAAGGAACGAGACCAATTTTGAGTAGAGAACAATGAAACAGCATGGCGGAGTGGTTAAAACCTCAAGTTCTGAAATTAAATTCAACGTCGGTTTACCAGCTGCATGAATGTGCTTGGATTTGCTTACTTTCCCTAAGCCTGGGTTTCCTCCCGTGTTAAATGCAGCTGATAATAGTACTTACTTGCTAGATATAATTGAAAAAATTAAATTAGATGACCATTAGAAAGAACTATGCCTAGCGCTTAGAATATGCTCAATAAAAGTTAGTCACAATGTGAAGATTTCTGTGGAGTTTACAATGAAGCATCCCAGGGCTGCCAACTCAGAGCTTATACTCCTAACCATTCCGAAGGACTGCTTCTTTGGGGTGTGATCATGTAGATTAAATAGTTGCAATATAGTCTACACTAGGGAGAGTGGTGTGATATAAGGATGACAAACTAGGCAAAGCTTAGATCACGGGACACTTTATATGCCACGCTAAGGAGTCTGGCCTTTCTCCTGTGTGAGGAAAGAGGAAATGCTGGAATTTTTAAGGAGGGAGATGCTATATTCCAATTTGCATTTTATAATTATCACTTTGACAGTGGTGCAGAAGGGATGAATTAACACCATAAAAAGTTAGAGAAAAAGGCCCATGAGACTTCCTCTTTCTTGTTTCCAAGTGTATAGAAAACTCAGCTGGCCAACTTGATCTGCTTGCTTCTATGTGGAGAAGATAGAAAATGGTGATAGAAACTTGAGGTGTTCCAAGTATATCAACATAAAATATTTCTCTCCACTGGTCCTCACAGCTGCAGGTAGGTACTGTGAATTCAGAAGGTTTCACTTTGCCTTAAAAGGCCAGTACTCCATGCTGTGCATAGCAGGGAGGGAAGGAAGTGCCTTTGCAGACAGATAGGAGCAGCCAAGCCTGTGGGACCACAGCAGGCTCCGATCCAGATACTAAACTCTGTTCATCATCGTCTAGACCTGTTTGAGTAAGTTGGTCTAATTAGCCTGTCCAAAAAAGAATCTTCAAATTTTAATGGTACATAGTTGTGCTTGCAAACTTCCTTCTGCCAGGCATGGTCTCTAGAAGTGAGGGTTTGATGGCCCACAGTGGTTTGGCCAGAAGCCAGAGTGGTTCTTTAATGACTTTGAATAATTTAATGACTTCATTCAGAAAGAAAAATTTGGATTAGAGAAAATGAATAAATAAATGAGGTAGTAGCCATCTTGACAGGTGAGGCTTGCTGAGAGTGTGTCAGATAATCCTCTGCTGAGACTCATTTCTGATGCAAATCTACTTGGAATTGGGGCTTTTCTTCCTCTGTATGACAGTCTTGCTGCCACAGCCTGAGGAATGGGCGGAGCTCTGAAGACAGAGTCTGCAGAGAGTCCCAGTCTGAGCTCTGCCACTAGCTGGCTGTGTGAATTTGGGGAGCCTGCAACTCCATGGATGGCAATAACTCACCCATTCAGTGAAAGACTAAACTAGGTCATTAAGAAGGAGGAGAAAGAGGAGGAGGTGCAAGGGAAAGAAGAGGAGGAAAAGAAGAAAATAATTTCCACTAACCTAGTTTTTTATTTAATTTTCTGAGCATCATGTTATGTGGGTTACATACCTCATCCTAAAATCTCATAGCAATACTTCCATAGCTCTTTATGAATTTTTTCAGTTATATGTTTTATATGCATTGATATGGAAGCTCTAGGAATAATATGGGATGGCAGAAGATGAAGACAAAGCCTTCCTGTATAATAGGAGGAGATATCTTAAAATACTGAGGCTGCCTCTCCAGTGACCACCAGCAAGGTAGGAGCAGGGATTGGCACACCTAGAGGAAAAGATTAATTTCACTGGAGCACCATGATCAAATCATGGTGCCCGTGATTTTGTTTCTTTCTCCCGAAGACTGCATTACAGCTAGGGCTGTAATAAGTATATGGCTACCAGATAATACTTATTTTAAATATAGTTGTTTTTCTGTTTCACCACTCTATCAAAACTCAAGGCCTTAGCCTAGCTTCCAAGCTATCTGTCACATAGTTTTCCACCTTCGCACCATTCTTGTCCCTTTCTTTCTCTCATGGGTCTTTTCTTTCCTTGCCGTGCTCATTTTCTCCTGACTTCACGCCTTCCTTCATCATGTACCCAGATCAATTCAACACAGTTGTCAGGAGTCCCACCCTTTATGAGCCAGACGTTAGGCCAAGAACTGGCAGTACAGAGAGAATTTTATCAATACTTAGTTACATATTCCATGTTTCTGTGCCTTTAAGATGAAGTATAAGGTGTGATGGGAGCCCAGATCATCTAACCTAGATGAGATAGATGCTAACAGCTTTTCTGCCCATCACACTCCTACCTGTCCTTTAAAGCCCAGTTCATGCCTGCAGCAGGCCCCAGTACTACCAATGCCCATCTGTGACCCATAGTTTACATGCTTTCTCTAGTCCCAATAGGATGTAGAGTCTGTTTAATACAACTTGAACCATGATTTTGTATACTTTTTTTTTGACTTTTACTAGGTGCTTTATACTCCTTATCCCTAAATCCTACCATAACTCAACAATAGCTGTCTGTGTGGATCTTTTCAGCCCTTTGTTTCTATGACGAGTCCTAACAGGAATGTCTCTCTTCTCTTTCTACATTGCACATTTTTGTGTCTGGATAGGCCATTGGATATCAGAAGCTGTAATTATTATTACAGTGACCTTACCTTAAAAACTAACACATTACAGCCTTTACCACACACTAAGCATTACTACATTCATTATCTCATTGTTATGTAAGTAGCACAGAGTTACCATCCCTGACTGACAGGTGAGAAAATAAATCTTGAAAGAACTAAGAAACCTATCTTTCACATATCATATAATAAAGGGCCATGAATAAGGCCAGGTTCTCCCTATGCTCTCTCTGGGGGGAAAATATGTAGGTGGTGATTTACCTACCACAAAATTTCTGATGGGAAAACTGTCCCCCTGGGTCATGGCATTGCTAACCCTCTAAGGATCCTTAAAACCCTCTTTTGACATAAATTGAAGCAATGTGGATTTACAGTGCTTCTTCTCAATTGAGCTGAGTGAATCCAATAGCAATGTGCATGACCCTAATTATCCTGTTGTTTAAGGTCTTCCCTTATTTCCTCTGTTGAACTATCTGCAATGCACTGTACACATCTTTCTGTTGTTACACATTCATATATGCTCTTTACTCATCTTGGAATGATACTCTGAATTCTCATTTCTACATCCTTGTCAAGACCCCACCAATCCTCAAACCAACTCAAATTAAACTTTGTGAAAAAATCTGTTTCCCTTTCTTCTCTCTTTTCTTATAGTCTCCCTGCCAGAAGTTAACTTTGGCCCTCTTGAATTCCCATAGCACATCTCCAAGAGGTCTCCATTCTGATTCAGATATTTACATATAGCTGCCATTTTCCTGCTCAAATACCAGCTTCTCTGAGGTCAAGCATCTCTCTTGATTCATTCCTGTGGAGCTCATAAGATGTAGCCTATGCCTTGTACATAGCAGTTTCTCAAGAACATATGTCCAATTACAATGAATGGAAGAATTATTGTTAAAGGGGTCAATTTAGGTTGGGTGAGGACACTCAACATGAAACTGAAATAGCTGAGAACAGGCAAAACTTTCAGGCCTTCATGCTCTAACCAATGGACTATTTTTTCATTCCAAATAGGACAATCATGGTCATTATTTTTGTTGTCACAGTTTCATTCTCACACTCACACTGAGCCTTTGAAGTAAAATCTCTCCTAGCACCACTGAGGTTATCCTTCTGTTTGGAGGGATATTCAGTAGAAAGTTATGGAGTCTCTGGTGAAGTGCTGCTCAGTTTATCCTCTAAAGATTCAAATTCTTTCGACCAACTTAATGTTTCAACAGCTTGAAAAATGAAGGCAAGAACCATGTCTGTCTAGACTGACCAGAAAGTAAAAACAAGGGGCACTTTGAAATCTGTGAACCTGACCACAACTGAGAGTTGTACATAATCCAAGTAACTGGAAAATCAGTTTCTTGGATTAGACAAATGCTTCTCTTAAGACTCTCAAACTGCTAGCTTTCTTCTTTGATAATTAATAGAAAATTATTACATTGAAAGACATGGGACCTCATATTTGGGCCAATGGGAAAATTTGACGTTAAAACCAGGGAAATAATTTAGCCCCAAATAGAGTTGTTAATGTCAGGATAAAGGCAAACAAATGTGCTAATGATCTTCCCTGAGAATTGGACCGTGATGAATTTTTATGTATTTCCAGATGGAAAATATATCAGTTCTCTCTGGCCTGGTGACTGGACACTAAAATGAGAAAATCCTGAAGTGAAAGTCAGCACAAAGCACTCAGAAGACCTCATTTACATTTTCTAAGGAATAAGAATGCAAAAGAGATAGAAAACTCCCATTTAAAGAAACCAGATCTGTAGGTTTTTAAGCCCCTGTGACAAGATGGGGTATTCTAATTTCCAAGCAGGAATGCCATTACTCTGATGGCTTATGGAATTGTGTGTGTGTTGGTTTCAAGATACAGTGGTGCCTTGCTATTCATCTGTGCATTCAGTCATCTTTTCATTCAACAAATATTTATTGCCACTTCCCACATATTCAGCTGTTTTCTGTGTTTTGGATACAGCAAAGAAGAGAGAGAGTGATTGATGTAGAATTCCCTGTCTAGTGGTGGGACATAATAAATACATAATTGAATGTATAAAATTAGGTAGCTATCAGTGTTATGAAATTAAAACAAAACAAAACAAAAACACATCAAGCTAAAGGAGAAACAAGTGTTATGTGCCAGGGCAGAATGGGGCAAGACATGTTGCTATATTATATGGATTGCATAGGGAAGATCTCAAAGATGATATGGGATTTGAACAGGGACCCTAAAAGGTCATGAGAAAGACATGAGAGTATTCAGAAAAATGGTATTTCAGTCAGAGGGAATGGCAAATGCAAAAGCCATGAAAGTTGAAGTTCTTGGCAAGATCACGAAAAGGCTAAGAAGCTAGCTCACTTGAAGCAGGATCAGCAAGGGGAGAGTGTAGCCTGTGGAGTAAGATATGGAGCAGGGAACTTTCTCTAGACATGGTCTTGCACTGAAGAAGACAAAACTGTCTGAAGGAGACCACTCTGCAGCAGGTGGGTACACTTATGAAACTACACGTGAATAGTGAAACAGCCCACTGATGGTGTTACACTGACTAAGCAAGGAAAGAGAAGCTGGGGTCTGTTTGATAGGATATGGGTGGCAGCTTTGTTTTCAGCTCTGCTCCAAAATGGCTTTGCCACTTCATGATCTTCTTTTCCACTGGCCATGCTTATTCTTACCTCCAAATGTACTGAAGCATCTCCATATTTCACAGCCTACATCAGGCAACTGGGAGACAGTCTGAACAAAGCTGAAACAATGAAATTTGAAGCCTCAAAACTTGGGTTCCAAAATTTCCCTTTATAATTTAGTAGCTTTCTGACTTTCAGCACTTTATTTAACCTCTTTTGAGTCTCAATGTCCTCATTCATAATAATAATAAAATATTATTTAAGTATATTGAGCAATTAAAGAATCACTATTATCTAAGGAGGGCAATTTTGTAATCAACAGCCCAGGAAACGAAGGCACAAGGGGTTAAGTAGTTCAAGTTTACTACTAAATATTAGAAACAGGATTTGAATCTCAATAGCATGGTGAAAAGACTCACGCATTCAGTTCTATGCTACCTTTCAGGATAGCATGCATACTGAAAGAGATTATGTTGAGAAAATACAGAACATAAAGTAGATACTCAATAATTATTAGTTCCTGACCATTTGTACTTTTTTTTGGTTGAAAATGGCAGAGAAACTAAGCCTAAATTACTTAAGACAAAAGAAAGTTAATTGGCTCTTACAAATAAAAATCTGGCCCCAGTGCCTCAGATACAAAGTTTCCACCTAAACCTTAAGAAGGATTTACTTAGCTTAGAGAGGGGAAGGAGGGGTCCACCCAAGAACAATAGGGGGATTCTTATTCCAGGAAGTGGGATGGTGGATTCTGGGTGGTCAAAGCTACAAATGTCCATTACCTTTCCCTTTTCTTCCTTTATACTGTTTGGTATGGTTTAGCAGTAAATAGTGGGGTTTTGGAGTTGGAAAAACACGGGTTTGAATCTTGGCTTCCTTACTTCCTCTAGCTCTATGACTTAGATCATCTTCCTTTCTAAGTCACTTTCCTCACATATAGAGAGAACTATATTGTGTAAGCCTCTGTGAGTTATTATGAAGATTAGATGGAATAATGGACATAAAACATTTACCACAAAGCTTGACATATCTGAACATTAAATCAATAACTATTGTTTTCCCATGATGCCTAGAGTAGACCTGAGAGCACACATTAGGTAGTGAGGTAATACCTAGTGACCAGTGACAAGGACAGAAAACAAAGAACCATGAATCTTACAGTGGGTGTGTGGAGTCTCAGGATAAGTTTAGACAAGTTTGCTGTCAATGATGATGAGACCTAGAGATCAGGAAAAGATATCTCAGAATTTGAAATTAAGTTCAGATTAATTTGTGATCCAGCTAAAACATTAGGGGAACCACTGAGAAAATGTATTTTTTAGAACTACCATGTAGATGAGGTTATTAACATTTAAAACAGTCAAGAATACATATTTAACACCCATATTGGAGCAAATAAATATGAATAATTAATCCATCCTACTCTCAAGAAGTTTAGAATTTTGGATGGAGAAGAAAACTCATCAATGCACAGGGATGTGTTCTACTTAAAATAAAAACATAATAAATAAAGTAGAGAATGATAAATGCCATAATCTTAAACATTCGGGTTCTTTGATTGGTTGAATAAAGGTTAAGGGAAACCCAGCTGAAGTGTTATGAAGGGTTAAATGAGGAAGAAAGCCTTTCCAAGGAGGAAGAACAGGAGCGATATGGAGAACTGGGGGCATTCGAATCAAATCTTAAAGTAAAGCTGGTTTTTACTTGTAGGGAAGATATGAAAGTATTCAAGCCTTGAATACTCAAGGAACTGAGGGAATCAAGCCACATGGATACCTGGGGAAAGCATTCTAGCCAGAGAAAAAAGTACAAGGGCAGAATTTTCCCCTCAGTTCCTTGAGTCTTTGTTTTCAAATGCCACCTTTAGGTAAGAACATCTTTAGCAACCTGTGTAAAATTGTGACACCTACCACTTCCCCTTTTCTTCCCTCCTTTGCTATTCTCTTTAGCATTTGCAACTCTTTAACCAACTGAATACCTTACTTGTTTATCTTCTCTATTATCTACCTCTCTCACTAGAATGCAAGTTCCATGAGTATAGAAATTCTTGTCTATTTTGTTCACCGCTGTATCTCCAGCACCTGGAATGCCAAGCAGCATATTAAATATTGAGGGAGCAACATGAACCAAGGGACAGATGGAATGTGGACATTTGTGCAGCAAATGCAGTATCGGTGTAGACTGACTGGAGTGTGTACAGAAGCAAGGGTGACGTGAGATGAACATGGTAGAGGAAATTCAGACCAGAAACATATTTTAGGGCCAGACTCTAGAAGACTTGGAGACTAGACCAAGGAATCTAGCTTATGTTCTGCATGTCATGGTATCAAATGTTTCACTAGGTAATTTATATGAACAAAGTTCTATTTTAAGAGATTGATCTGATAATGTTTGTAGCAAGGGTTCATGTACAGAGAGGCTGAACATAGGAATGCCAGCTAGGGGACCAGGACAGTAGGCTACATAAAAAGCCACAGTGGCCTTAACTAAAGAGAAGGACGTGGGAAGTGGAAAGAATAAAGGGAGTTTTACAAGTGAAGGAGATACAAAGAGAATTAACAAGATTTGATCCTTTTAATAAAAGGAATGCTAGAGAACATGTAATAGTGGCATGACCTACATGTGCAGTAACTGATGTGACAGTTGCTCTGATATTAATCATCAGAGTTGATAATACTTAGAGATGGTAGTTACCACTTTCTCCTTCAGAACAATTTTTTTTATAGGTAAAACAATTTTTCTAAATGGTTTCTAATATAACAATAACCAATTTAGTACTTGAAGACCTGAGGTTTGACCTTCCTTGGGATGTATCTACAGTCACTGTTGAAAGTTAGATAGGATGACATCTCTGTTTCTGTGACTTGAATTTTCTTTTTCACGAGCAATTATTCCACTGAAAGGATGTATGGATTTGCACATTTGGATGAAATGGTAGAGGAAACAAAGAATAGGGTGTGGGATTGGCCAAACTCAAAAATAGACAGCAAAAATTATTTAAGTCAGAAAAAGAAAACTAGGAGTTCTTTATCTCTTTCCAAGTAGCCAAGAATTGCATTTTCAAGGGTTTTTGAATTATTGCCCAGAATGTGTATGTATGTGTGTGTGTGTAGATCTATATCAATAAAGCTGCCAAGGACAGACATAGAGTCTGTGCCCCGTTCAGCTCCAGAGGCCCTGTTCACATGAGTGTAATAGCAGTGCTGCTTTCTGGAATTGTCCCGTGGATGGTTCAGTGTCCAAGAATGCAGGGAAAAGGACTGATTTGAGCAGTGGCTCTGCTCAAAATCTACCCTCCTCCTAGATCCTGCAAGAACTGCAGTTTGTCAATAGAGATTAATTTATTTGGGTTACTGTTCACTAATTCATTAATATGAATTAGTTTATCCAGCTGATCTCTTCTGTGGCTGAAGGCTCCATGACCTCATGAGAAAGCTCGGGAGAAAACTACAAAAGTTTGGTCTGAAAAACTACAAGAGTCTGAAGTGAGGGAAGATGGCGGGGTAGTTTCTGACAACAAACTTGGCCTATTTCATATGTAGTTGAGTCAAGGGCTATTCTGCTTTGAGCAATGCTGAGGAATAAAGTTGGGATTGGACAATGATGAGCCTTAAATGCTGATCTAACCTTGAAAATAGGGAACTATTAAAGGTTTTTAAGGAGGACAATGTATAGAAATACAGATCAATCAAGCCTTCCTATCCCAAACTTCAAATGCTGAAGTTACACGTGAGGTCCTGCCTGGACATCTCTGAGAAGAACATTGTTCTCTTCCTCATATCGGTCCCTCCATGCAAGCTGACTAATCCACACCAGCTCCATTCAACACATATTTACTGCACACATATTATATATCAGTACAATTACAAGTTTCAGAAACAGCTGCGAAAAGGTACTATTCTCTGGCTTCCTCTCTCCTTTTGAATATTTTCTTTCATTTCCTCTCATTTGCAATGTCTTGGGTGACATTCCATCAGGAAGTAAACTTTCCAAGTACTGTCATGTTAGAGCCTTAGGAGAGAACTGATGTGGCCGAGAGTGTTAACAGGAGCGCTCTGTACGATGAGAAATGTATGTTTTCTTTACTCTGGCCAGACTTTTCTAGACCAGAAAGTAAAAGTTTTTTAAATATTAGCATGTAGTATATTTAACAAAGTGCTTACTGAAAATCCCACAAAATATGTCGTTCCTGCATGTTTTTAAAGCACAGAGGCGCTCACCTTGGTTTGTGTAAGCATTCAGTGGTGCATGTTATACTTTATTTTGGCCGCTATGATACATATTGGGAGGTGGCTCTCTTTAAACTCCTGGCAAATTGGCAAACCATACACAAAGCTGGTCCAAGGATAGGGTGACTCGAGTGAGTTCTGTCCGAGAGCCTTCACTGTCTGCTGTAGAAACACAGGTCTAAATTCACAGTTCAGTTCATCACACCCACTGGTAACTAAACCATCCAAGGTCAAGTTCTCATCATCTGGTTGCTTGGACTACAGCTATAGCTTACCTTCTAACTATCTCCCTCCTTCCAGGTTTCCTGACTCTGCTCCAGCCTTCATATTGCCTGCAAATCACCTCTGTATTCTTAAACAAAATGTGACCTTGTCTCCAGTGTTTTTAAAAGCCTCCAGTTTCTTTACAGGGTTGGTTAACAGTAGTATTTTCATCAAGAGTCAGGCAGCTTCTTAAAGAGATATATCCGAATATGCATAAAGGGCTGGCTGAGAAGGAGATAAATGTGGTTCCAGAAGCTATATATTTGGCATCATCAATGCCTTGAATTCCTTCTGAAATTTAAATTAATACTTATGGACTAAATGAAACCTATGTTTATTAAAAGGGATATTGATCTCCAGAAAGAAGTCCAAGCTCATACTGTCATGCAAGGTCTTAAATGGTGTGGTTCATAATTCCTACCTTTTCAGAACTATCACCTGTCTCGATGTTACTAGTCTCAGTACTTGACATTGATTTTACTAATAAGAGTAGGTCTTGAGAGACTTTTCATCTGGTTGTGGAGGCACATGCATAAACCTAATTTCAAGTGGTCTGAGATGTGGTATCGTAGCGATACATAAAAAGGAGGAGTGGTTGAACAATGGAGAGGGTCAACAAGTCTGCTTGGGGGGAAATGCTAAAGCCTCATGAAGGACCAGTAATAATCATCTGTGATATTGGAGGGAAGACCAACATAAGAAGAAAATAAAGTGCAATGCCCTCAAGGCACAAACCTACTGGGATGTCACGTGATTGTGCATCGTCTACAGAGAAAGCTGAAGTGGGAGAGATGAGAAGAAGCTATGAGCTTTTATACTAAATTTTTTAGAGAACTACAGAGATTTTTTTTTTGATGGAGAAAGCATGCATAGATGGGTTTTTAAATTAAAAAAAAAATGAAACTATGTAAATACAGAGCAAGACTTAGCGGGAGGATGACCAGTCAAAAAGCTGTTACAATACTCCAGGCAAGAGATGGTGACGGCTTGGACTAGGGCAGCGCAGTAAAGACAGAGATGATTTTGAGACAGATTTTGGAGGAAGAATCCAAAGGACTTAGAGGCCCTTGCTTGTTTTTCTATTGAACAAATTTAAATATGTTATAAAAAGAATCACTATCTGAAATGTTTATATAGAGAGAGTTATAGAAAAAGGGCTAGAGCATTTGTTCTTACATTTAAAGAATACATCTAACTATCCCCCGTCCCCCCCAAAAAAAAAGTACCTCTGTCTCTCTTTAAACCTGTTCACCAATAGCACAATCACAGATTGATTTAGAAGTAACTGTGTTCTTGCTAGCCTTTTATCTTTTGGAAATCTGTTTCTGTTTATTTCTAAGCCACAGATTATTTTATCAATTCCAACATTCACAATTTTTCACATTAGAATTGATGATGTTATGGTTTAATTGGCAGTAATTGTTTTTCTTAGTGCTACATAAAGTAATGGTGCATCTTACAGTTGTTGGTTTGTTTGATTCAAAGTCGTGTGGTAATTGCTTTGTGACCAGCCCTTTTGGCAGCAGCAAGCTAGCCTTTGGAGTCAAGAAGGGTGGAGTGAGATGGCCTTCTCTGCTTCCTGCCACCCTTCTGTACCTGGCCAGCCTTAGTGGCCTTCCATGAAGAGGCAGATGGAGGGGCCACAGCCCCCTCGTGAAGAGCCAGGAGCAGAGCAGCAGGAACTCCATCCAGGCACTTAGACTCTCTTATCCTGGGACTTTGCAGGCCCTTGACAGAGCATAGAAAAGTGAGAAACCACTGACTTTATAAAACACAAGGCCTCATCTTCACAGATGGCCACCCTGCACCACTCAGAGTTTTGGTTACAAGCAGCAGGCACCAAGTCCAGTGGGATTCATTGGAAGGAAAGCTGGTGCTGACAGAATCAACAGGAGACAGAAGGAACAGGCTTAAGAAAAGGGCAGGGACCAACCCAGGCCGTGGTCCTCTGGAGCAATCTGGCCAGGATGTTGGACACCACTGCTATTATGGCATGTTGCCCAAAATTAATCCTAACTGTCCCCTCAGCTTTGCCTCCTGTACCCAAAGACAAAGCGCCAGTTCAGAGCATCAAGTCTGACTTCCCAGAACCTCCTGTTCCCTGGTTACCAGAGATGGAGAGGGGAAAAGTGTCTCCCCTTGGCTTTAGGAGAAGAAAGTAGGGTCTAGCATGTCACCAATACAGCATAACTGCTAGCAGATTCCCCACAGACAGAAAGCGGTTGTCATATTGTATTCCAAACACTGACAAACGTTCCACTCTACTCCCTTCCCAGCATCTCAACTTCGCAGCCATCAGAACAGTTCAACAATCAGAAGACTGGCATACTCACGTTGGCTACCCAGCCTGATAGAGGAAACTGACCCTTCTGGAGCTCATACAAAGGGTCAGGCCTGTGCTCACTGTGTTACGTGTGGTTGTTGCTGAACATGCGATTATTCATTATTAGACCTTCAGAAAATCCTCAGGAAGGAGGACAGTGGTCACCAAAGATTTTTCCAACTTTAGAGGGAAAGAATGCAGCAACTGCAGAAGGCAGCGTTTGGGTGCTAAATAAAATATTGTGGCCAAAAGATGCCATTGCTGGAAATTAGCCCCTTCACTGACAGGTCATTAAGTTCTGCCACTGGTTTAATTTCTTGTGTGGACCTGGTACAGGAAACCATGCATGGGTGGTAATTTTTTTTCCCTTCCAATCTCAGAGGAAATGTAACCGGGTATGAACTAGTAGCACAACTCATATATCAGTAGTCTGTAGCAGGTCTACATAAATCCTTTTCTTTAAAGTTATTTAACTGTTTTGAAAATGGTTTCAACAGAAGTAATTCCAATTGCACCAGAAAGGAAACCAGAGTCTTAAAGAAAAATATACTCTCTTTGCTGAGCAAGGCAAACATATCAGTATGCGGAGAAACAAACCAGTCTCTTGTGTTTTATTTCCTTAGCAAATCCACTGAAACACTTACTTTGTGCCTTTAAAAGGCTGATAGACAAAGAATTCTGTGGCCACTAAAGATAAATGCCTACAGCTGGTTTGTAACTGCTTTAAAAAAACAGGTAACTGTTTTGTTTTTTTGTTTTTTATTTTTTTATTTTGTTTCTCTCATGTTCACAATTTCTCATTATGAGACTTGGCACATATTATAAACACAATCAATATTTTTAAAAACTCATCAAAAACATATTCTCTGGGGAAGGATTTTCTATTTGAAGAATTGGATAACTTGCTGTTTCCCCACACACTTTGTGCTCAGACTAATACATTACTATCACAAACCTTGCCCTTTTTATAGCCAAGCCCTTATAGAATAATATTTTTCCAATATCTCTAATTGGCACTTTCTGTCACGATGTTGCTTTTTGACTCTTCCAGAAATTAACATTTAAAATAAAAACTCTTATATCTGCTAAAGCTGAGAACTTAATAATATTTAAAGCTGACTAATTCAAGTCATTGGTGAAACCAACTACATTTTGAGAACTAAAAGATGTTAATATACTGACTAGATGGCTCTGATAAAAGCACAGTAGTTTTCCATAGTCAATGGAACTGATAATAAATTAATTTTAGATCTTGATCTGTTCTGCCCCTTGGGTCCACACAATGAGATGGAAGAATCTGTTTGTTCTTAGTCTTAATTTCTCAAGATCTTCATACAACTCACTCCTGTAACTCCTTAAAACTTTTACTCTAATGTCCCCTCAGTGTGCCTTACCTGAACACTCTATTTTAAATTTCAGCTCTTCCTTCCCTTACTGGCATGCCCAATCTCTCTTTCCAGCTTGCTATTTCCCCGCAGCACTTATCTGTTACAGTGTAAGTTTTGTTTATTGTTTTTTGGTTTCTTTAACTCAAATGTAAGCTCCATGAACACAGAAATTTTGGGGGTCTGTCTTGTTCTCTGTCATATTCCCAGCACGAGGTGCATAGAAAGTGCTCAATAAATCTTCATTCACGTACAAGCTAAGGCAATGTTGTTTTGAAGGTTTCTGGATGCAGGTATTCCCAATTCTCTTGGTAGTTTAAAAGAAGTTTCACATGAATTATTTTATTTGATTATTCTTACAATGACATTGTGTTTTAAGAAAGGGTTATTATTTACTCAATTCAGTAAATGAAGAAACAGGGCCGCAGAGTTTTTATCAATGGAGTGAAATCTAGAGGCTAGCAAGTAGACTCCAGCCTTGACCCAGGTCAGTTACCTCCCTTGGTGTCCTGCTCCCACCCAGGCTGTGAATCTGTCAGGCGGGAGGAATCAGTGCTTTGTATTACGCTTTGCTGGTCACATCTCAGGGAAGTGGATTCCAAAGTGAAAATGAGAACAGAATTTGGATGCAGAGTGTATGTTCTTGACAAATGAAACAACACGTAAGGGATGGCTCTCAGCTGAGCCTCATGTGTAGATGAGCGATTCGCTCTGAGGCCATGTGACATCCGTCTTAAAGAGCATCCACAAACCTTTCCTGACACTATAAGTGACCCTCACACCCGCGTGTGCTCTAGGTTTTTCTCCTCTGCATTTCTGTTTCATGCCATGCGGTGGGTAGGGAGGTGGTAGACATAATGGTTAAAGGTTATAGGCCTGAAAACAGTCAGAACCAGACAGAACTTAAAGCTTGATGTGGTTGGTAGTTGTTTTTGTATGTGTGTGTGTGGGGGGGGGGGTGGAGGCGGTGTTGCTCTGTTTCCTCATCTATAAAAACAGCCTGATGGAACCAAATTCTGATAAATAAATTATATTTATACAAGTAAAACATTTATCATTGTCATAGGTATTATTATTGTATTTCGCCTGTGTCTCTCCCGCTAGATCATGAAATCATAGAAAGCAAGGCACTTTACTGGCTTTATTAGTTTGCTAACACAGTACCTCCAACTGGGTTTTAAATGGAAACTTATGTTTCACAGTTCTGGATGCTAGGATTCTGAGATCAAGGTGTTGGCAGAGTCGGTTCTTCTGAGGATTGTGAGGAAGAAGCTTTTTTGTGCCTCTTTTCTAGTTTCCAGTGACTTGCTGGCGATCATTGATGTTCCTTTTCCTCGACACATCACTCCAATCTTCGCCTTCATCTTCACGTGGCATTCTCCTTGTGTGAGCGTGTGTCTAAATTTCCCCTTTTTATAGGGGCATCATTCATATTGGATTAGGTGCCTGCTCTACTCCAATATAAACTTATTTTAACTAATTGCATCTGCTTCCAAATATGGTCACATTTTGAGGTATTGGGGGTTAGGTCTTCAACACATGATTTTGGGGATAGGGGATACAACTTAACGCATAACATGGGCCTTATCATCTTTGCACTTGTATCTGCTTGCTGTTGGTAAATGTCAGGGCATTGCGACTGCATCCATTACATTTGAAGAAATGTCTCTAGAAGGTTCAGAAATGGAGCCACTTTCAAACAGATTAGTGACCTTTTGAAAATTGTTTCTCCATCTAAGATTTACCAGAAGAAACTTCCCTCCAGGTAATGCCTCGTTGAGCTTTGTGTTAGATCTTTGGATCAGGAAGAAAAATCATGTGGAGGTGAATGCTTTGTTCAGGACTTTCCAAACAGGTTTTTAATGAGTAGATAGCAATTATATCTTTATATGTGGGTATGGATTTAACTGTGCTATTTACAACTTAACATTTTAAAGCTTTGTCTAAAAATCTGTGTAACTCAGTGTTCTTGTCAGTATTTTAAGTGCAACTTTTAATCGCATAGCTATGTGTTAGTAATAATGTATTAATAAATGTGTTAACATGTTAATAATAAATGACAATTTTCCTTTGTTTTACATTTTTTTCTGATATGTATATAGTGTAGTTATTAAGTAATAAGGTTGGTTCCACAATCTTCAGACATGCATATAGAGTACTATATTTCAATGAAAAGTCACATTTAAAAAAGTAATGTCTAAATTGCAATGCTCTACATTATAAATTCATATTTTTTAAATTGATATTCTTTCCGCAAATGACTTGCTTAATATCGTCAGAACTTTTGGAGTTGCTTTTCAGGCTATGCATATTTATTTATTTGGGCATTTAAGTATGCATTTATAATGTGTTCTCTAAGTGGTTGGTGCTGAAATTTTAGTCGATGTCAACTTCAGGATTTATTGTGATGGAAATGGGACTATCCATAGAGCTTGAGATCTTATAGAAGGTCTATAAATATTTGTTGAATGAATAAATGAATATATGTGAATATATGAATGAATATATGGGGGGAGGAAGTGAATCTATTTCTTTTCAACTCCATTTGAATGAAGGAAGTCAATAACCTACAATGAATATAATATTTAAGTGTGTAAGTAACACATTGAAAACTTGTGAAAGCAAGTTTTAATTTTTTTATTGGATTTTTTTGTGATACCTTGACTCTCCCCTATATGTTCTACATTATGACTGAAATTTTAAGCACAACAAGAAAGGGGCCTCTAAGAAAGGCGGGTTGAGAGCAGAGAGAGCGAGCAAGCCCACATTAGCATAGGGCAGGAAGGGCACTATAACATCTGGCAGTGGTAGCCGGCTGGTTCATTTGTTAGTGCTCATTAAATTCACATTAATGCATGAGCTGCTCTGAATGTGTAAATGCCATATTGGTTGGTTGCTTTCTCCCAGGCCAATGGTAGTGGCTTTTGGGGCCCTACCCCCAGAGGCTTACTTGCCAGTGGCATTTGACCTGGGGTCAGACCTGTATTTAACCCTTTCCTGTAGGTCAAAACTAAATTAATTTGGTGAGAATTAAATTGGAAATGAGTCGTCTGTACAGCAGGTGTCCCCTATGGAGAATGTGCCCCAGGTGGAAACATTTTAAGATCTGTTCCTGGGCTATCTCCGAAGAAGCTTCAGAGGTCAGAGAGGCAATTCCAAGACATCCCATGTGGTGAGGGCCTGGAGGTGGATGTAGCAGGTGCTGACTCAGGGCAGTTTTCTCGGCAGCTTGGGGGGACTTTCAAAGAGGCCCCTTTCAGAGAAAATTTATTTATATATTCATGAACATATATCTTGGGCATTCATTGTGGACTGATTTACTTAGAAGTTGCCCTAAATGATTGGAACTTTACCCTTTGCCCCTACCTCCCACCATCAACCAAATACTTTGATTTGAAGGAACGATAATAATGCATTTTTCTCTTTCTCTTTTCTAGAGGATGAGGAAGATGAAGAAATGGTGGAACCTAAAAATGGCCATGATTCAGAACTGGAAAATCAAGACAAAAAACAGGAGGTGAAGGAAGGTATGATGTGAGAGATAAATTGAGTCATCATTTTGTTTTATTTTTTTAACCAACAGTTAAGGGCTTACAGAAGTAAGAAAAAATTAAATGTACACCCACTTTGTAGAAGGTTTTTTTATGACTGTTCAATACATTACATTTAGCATCATAAATTTTAATCTCCAAAGCAAGTTGTTTGTTTTTCTGACTGACAGATAGAAGCAAATAAAATACAAATCATCCACACTTCCAGCAACAAGTCCAGTCAAAATTCCAATAAAATTATTGCATTTAGAAATAATGATTAAATGATTGTTGTGTTATCTAGTTCACTCCATTGTATATTTCCAATGATAACAGTAACAAGAAAGCGAAACAAGAAAAAAAAAACGAAAAAAGTAAAGAAAGGGAAGACAATACTACAGATGATGTTTTCTTAAAAATCTAACCTTGCATCCTTTTGAGATTCTCTGCCCTGGAAACAAAAGAGAATTTTTAAATTATCTTTCTTACTGACAAATGGAGTATCCATGAGAACAGAGTATAGATTAAAAAGATACTTCCATATTTCCTATTAAGTGTCCCAAATATTTATCACCATATAATCTTAATTAGAAGACCACTTGATTTAAAAACTTTAAAGATGCCTGTGGCTCTGGCACAGCGTGTCACATAGTTGTCAGTGGGAACTTTTGTAGGAATGGGTACATACTGGTCATATGCACTCACCTCAGCCTGCTCAGGCATTGAGCGAGGTTGATAACTGTCAAGTTCTAGGGAGAGGATTCAGCATCTTTAACAGTGGCATTCAGAGAAGGCACAAGAGTTAGTTTTTCCAAGAGATTATAAATGGATATGATTGAAGAAATTTTACCTTTGAACACCTACAAAGAATATATATATATTTAAAGCAGGTAAATAGATCATTAAAGCAAGACAGGTATAGCACAAAACAAAATAAGTCAGAATTTATTAAAATACTCTCTTCTTTCTTTTGCAAAATATCCTTAAGATGTACTGGGTGATAAGGAGCCAGGTTATGTTTTATGTCTCTTGGCACCCGCAAACCCCACATCAAATCTGGTCTCCAAATCATCTTCTCTGGCAAACCATTGCACCTCCCTCTTCACTTCTGAGTAAAAACACCCTCAAGTTTTAACTGTTCCTCATGCTTCATGGAATTGATTAAAGTTCTGGTAAAAGTCAGAAAGAAGTTTGAGAGTTCATTTCCTATTACTGTTCCACTGTGCATCTTATTCTCTATTAAAGAGTTTTCTGCAAATTAGCACATAATGGGTTAAAAGCATGTTTATGTTGGCATCAAATCTCTCTGACTTTTTTTTTTTAAAGCAAGACAGTATTTTGCAAACTTTTAAAAGAATCTCTAGCAGATATAATCGTGGCGCCATTCGCATGGCTGCATAGTAGTTAGGGCTGTGTCAGCACTTCCATTATGAACCCTGAGTTTCAGGCATTTATTACTGAGCCATAAAAATTTGCTCTGGGCTGAAACTTGACATACATGGTTTCAAACCAGGGAACACATTTTTGAGAAATCTGGCCTTTTTTGGAGTTAAGAAAAAAAAGGGGGTGAGGGAGAGTTGGGAAAAAAAGTCAGTGCTCACGAGCTTTTGACATTTTTGCTAGTGTGACATCAAAATGCATTAAATAGTAAAGAAACATGGGTTTGATTTATTACCATTTTCACTCCTTTTTTTCCACAACAAAGTAGAGGAAAACAGCAGGCACCAAGCTTTTAATCAAAATTTAGGGAATTTCTATATATAAGTGTTGTAGTATCTTCATGTTTGGAGGTTTTAAAACAACAGAATTGGAAACCTAATTCTTGTAAAAGCACATTGACTTATAAACCTCACATGAACTTCAGAGAAGGATATCCATCTTTACTAGTTTGGTTTGGTTTTCTTACTCTTGTTTATGAACTGATTTCACCAAAAGATCTTATAAAAACCACTTTCTCTATTTAATCTGATTTGAAATTTAAGCTATGTGGGTTTATTTAGTTATTTATTTATTTTCTTTGAGATATATTCTTGGAAAATATTAAAAGATGTAATGTTTTATATTGAAATTTAAAGCTACACCATTGAAAGAATGCAATGTATTTCTTAAATAGATTTTAAAAATCTAAAAATGAGATTGTAAAACACTTAATATAAATTGTGAATTTTATTATGAATTTTACATTTTTACAGAGAAAAAAATTCCAAGAATCCGAGGAACCAAGAGAAGGAGTATATTGTAAATAGAATAAATTAAAAAGAAACTGAAAAAGTATACTTTAATGTCTAAAGAAAACTCAAGAAATCAGAACAAATAGGATAAAATCATCATGAAAGACATGATAGTCTTTTCATATGTAAAACCAAGAGAAATTAACATTTCTATAATAAATAGAATAAAAAGTTATCCCTAAAATAAAATTTATACTAGATTTTAATTTTGCAGTACATGAGTTCATAAAATTAGGCAGTCTTCTAAATTCTGAATTTCATGAAGGCAGTAAATTGTTTTCATACTTGTTATTCGAGCTAAATATAACTGGTCAGGTACATTCTGTTAAGCTTGGAATTGTGTCATGTCACTTGGATCATTTGTAAGTCATATTCATGTATTTTACTATTCATAAAACGCCTTTATTTTTTAAAAAATGTCACTTTAAATGCATAAAGTATTGTTAGCTCTTAGCAGAAATAATAAATATTTTATTGCAAAAACAAACAAGCCTTCTACAATAGCATTTTCTGCTTAACTTATAAAAATCAAATATTATTAATTTCCATGTTTTGCCATAATATACCTTTTACTATTAAATTGATTCCTACCTTTTACACAGTGAACATGTTAAATATGATTCATTAGGTTCCAGTGATAGGGAAAAGCTTCAGAAACACATATTTCAGGAGAATTTGAGCTCTATACTGGGGTAATACAATTTCAATTCTAATTGTTTATGCTTATGTTTTGAACCTTGTGGATTCCATTAGTCAACTAATTCTCTTTCATACAATATGATATATGGAGAGGTTTTATCTCCGAATTCAGCTTTTGATCGTGGTCCTGGATATTCCATTATGTTTTCATTATATTGTAACAACACATCGACTTAAAGACTTTTAAATATGGTACATTTGGGGTTTTTTATCAAAACTAACTATGTCCCTATTTAATTCCTAGGATTAACATTGTTTATGACTCTAAAGAAGTGCTTGTCCACACATACATCTTATTATTTTGTGCTAACAAATCATGTCATTTGATCCCTGTTAGACATCAAAGCTTAATATAAAAAATATCCTTTGTTTTGCTTCATTACAATTTAATTTCAAGCCAAATATCATATTGTCAAATATAATATCTGGATAGGCTAGTGCTTCACCTACCTGAACTTGGCCTCTGCAAATACACTTTGATCAGCCATTTATGTTTCTCTTGGAGAAGAAGTTGTATGTCTTGAAAGCTGAGATCAAAGTGACAATAAGCTACAGGGAAGAAAAAATTACAGAAAATTGCAGTGATACTATTTTTTATTCAAGGTAATGGACCTGTGAGGAAACATACAGGTGAAATAGAAGTAGCTGAAAAGATAAACAGAGAATAGGAAGATTTTTGTATTATAAAATGAAGGAGTATAGGGAAAATTTCTATTTCTCTTTTTAATTTCAAGTGTGTCATTCATCCACAGTGACTAAGGCTGAACAAGACTTTTAAAATAAGACATATTTTTCTTGGTCATATAGTATCTTTGTTCAGTGAAGGTTATTTATTTATGTAACAGCACTAACCAAAACAACATGACCCTAACATTTTATTGGGTGTTTTCTTTTTTCTTTTGCCTAATTATATTTAGTAGTTTACTGTTTTCTTGAACTTACATTAAGGGCAAAAAATTCAAATGCCTAATTTATGGGAATTTCTAAAAAGTAGACTAATAAATTGCTACTTAATTACTAATTATTGAATGCTTAACTATTTGTCCTATATATTTATCTTTAACTCTTAAACCAGACTTAGAGAAAGTTTAGGTATCATTACTCCATTTTATAAATAAAATTGCTTTTCAGAGAGCTTTAATTGATTAAAGAATCAAAACTAACACATGGCACAGTAAATGTTGTATTCCAGGTTGGTTTTGTAGTGTTCTTGTTATTTATGGTCTACACATTGCCTGTTTCACTATTTCTCAAACTAGTGTCTGGGCAACATTGCTTAGCAGAAGTTGATGGGGAATCATTTCTTGTTATATTACCTGAGGAGCATTTCTCAAGGTGTGAACCCACTACATCAGAATCATTCTAGTTTCTTGTATAAATATAGGCTTGGGAGTCCTTTCAGACTTCCTGAATTATGGTCTGAGGCAGGAAAGGGGGGATCAGAAGGGGAGAGACAATATGAACCTTAAAAGTTTAAGATGTGTTGCCATGGCTCTGCAGAGGAGCTTTTGGACAATTTCATTTTCTCAGGACAATGGCTTTGTGACACCATGAATAGAATCAAATAACATTTCCACAAAACATTACGCTACGAGTGACTGTACATAAAAGATTCTCAGACCACCTGGCCAGGCAGGAATCAGTATTGGTTATGGGGATAGTGGTGGAAGTTTGAGGGAAAGTCTATGGGTGAGCATTCCACCAGGAATCCCACCTGTAATTGTGATGCACAACCCTCCTCCTGTAGCTTACACTACAGATGTTTCTGGTCCTACTGACAGAGTCATCAGTCAAACGTTTATTGAAGGCTCTGCGCATGAGAGTTGAATGGGGGTGCTCCTAAAGAGCCACAAAGATTCAGCTGACAGTTTCTGCCCTTGGGAACTTCTCAGTCTGGGGAGTTCTTAAACCTTTATCTGTGTTTTTATGTAAGACAGCGACTATAAAAACAGTTTATGTAAACCAATTGTGACTCTGAGGTGAACTGACTTTCTTTCAGACACTATGACATAATGCTAGTTACCTCTCTGCCTTATTTTGCATCTTTGAAATTAACTTAATGAGATTAATTATGCCATGGAAATAATGCATAACAGAAATTGTGAAGTGTCTTATGAAAGTATTTATTTGTTCCGTGTGTTCATTAAAAACAGAGATATTTTGGGTGAAAGCAAGTATGGAAGGACATATTTCAGGTTTTGAGTGGAATCTTTACAACAATCATGTCAACTTTACCAACTCTTCATGTAAAATAAAATGAATTTTTTCATAGAAAAAGGAAAGGTGCTATCTGGATCATATTATAGATAGTTCTTAATTATTTAATATGTGCAGCTTTATAGTAGTATCTAATAGATGCAGTTTTAGATTTCACTATTATATGTTATTTCAGGTTTTTTCAAGTTCAATTCTAAAGAAAATGACATTATTCAAAACTGATTGCTAAAAATTCCACCTAGATATTTCCACTTGTAATCTTTTCTAACTCTTCCAAACAGTAATTAGGCCAGATATGAAATTATTTTCTAAAACTAGCAGTGGATATATCTGCAAAAACCTTTGGTGTGAATTTGGTAGGAATTTAGACTGCATATTATAAATAATGACTGTTCTCACTGTGTCTTATTACTCCTTTGATAAGCAGTCTCTTTCAAGAGTTGCATTCCTTGTGAAATGTTTTTAATTGCCTTTTATTTTTTTCTTGACAATCTCTTACAAAAAAAAGCACCTCCAAGGGAGCTGACAGAGGAAGAAAAACAGCAGATTCTTCATTCAGAGGAATTTCTCATCTTCTTTGATCGGACCATACGGGTAATCGAAAGAGCACTGGCAGAAGACTCTGACATCTTCTTTGACTATAGCGGTCGAGAGTTAGAAGAAAAAGATGGGTTAGTGTCTTGTGTGCATTTTTTGAAAAGAAAACTAAAAAAAAAACCCAAACAACAAAAAAACAGTGATAGATTATCTGTTGATTTTAAATTCATGTATGTATTGAGCAGGTAAATCCCAAACCTAACAAATCAGAGAAGGATGAAATTCCAGGGTTGATCTTGCTAAGGACTTTGGTTATAACTTCTGGCTTAGAGTTTCCCTGTAATTATCATGTGCTTCTGTGAAAGGCTTTTGAACTTGATTATCTGGGAAGCAGTCCAGGTGATAGAGACTGGCAGAGTCATGTACATTGTCCTTTGAGAACATGTTTTTATAAGCAGCAAAAGAAGATGTGTGTTACATCCAGTATATTTATTTTTTATGTCTAAGCAAACAAGAAGGTGAAGAAAATAAACATGAGATAAGAGAGACCTTAACTGATGTGGGAGACAGTGAACAGAGACTGGAAACTTTTTTTTTTTGATACTATAAGATTATGTGTGTATGCCTTTAGGAAACACATTGTGCAAGGATATATTTATAGATAAAACAAACAAAAAAGTAATCAATAAAAGCATATGGCCCCAACTGACTTTCTTTGGACTGCAACATATATATTGTAAAAGGCAGTGACTGCCAACCATCATTATAGGGGTGATAGGAGGTACTTTGTGAGCTTTGTAAGAAATAGAAATAGCTGGTTTTTAGCCATCAATTTATTTTGGCCAAGAACAATATGAAAAGGTAAGATCACCTGCCTTTTTCATTAGGTCTGACTTTACTATATCTAAAATTCAAATACATTCTCAAAGGACAACCTATCATCATTGAAGACACTCAAAGAAATGTAATAGAGACTCCAAATACAGTTTCAAAGGGGAGTTCTGAAAATGTTCTAAACAAATGACAACATCCTATCTACCTTGAAAAGACAACAGTATTTAGAATATAAATGTTCTGAGGTGTTTGTTTTCTTTGTAAAAGGCCTGCTCTGTGGCTCAGATTTTCTGGGTTCTATTTCCTTCTGGGTGCCTGGCCCACTGATATTCTGGCTTCCTGGCAGCTACTTGGGTACATGTACCCCATGCCTGAGTTTGCAGTGGTCGAGCCGAAGAAGGGTTAGCAGGACAGAAATCTCATAAGTCTGCTGATTAGAGCTTGAGTAAAGTAGTCTGAAGCTACTTTAGTCTGAACAAGGGCTATATCAGACAAGTGATTCAGGGGTGCAACCAAATGAATGAAGCAAATAAACAACAAAAAAAAGTGAGTGAACTGAAACCCAAGAAATTTAGGCAGCATTTTATGCACATCCAAACGCTAGTGGCACAGAACAAGCATTACTCAATTTAAACACTCAGTCTTGTGGAGAAAATGCATGACCAGTGCAGAGTTCTTCAGAAGAGGTTTTGTGGCCAGTTGAATATCAGCCAAGTAAACACCGGCCAAAGTGTAATCCACCTAGGCCCAGATGCCATTTGGGTCTGTGTTAAGGATCTGGTACATTTGGTGAATTCCCTCCACTTCACCATGTCTGTCTCATGGTAGAACTTACCAGTTGCTATTGAGCAGGGAGGTAATCACTATAGTCAATCAGAAATTACAGATAGAGAAACATGTGTATTATCTCTGGTCTAAGGCTAGATAAGGAGGCATTGATATTAAAGAATCTCTAAGTAAAATGTGTTCCCTTGACAGCTCAGAGATTTCTAGTGAACTCTGCTTCAAGATAAAACTTATTAGGAAAAGGAGAATCCTTTAGGACTAGTCAAGATGAGAATCTGAAACAAATTTGATATTTCATATCAGGCTTGAAACAACATGTGGAAATATTTTCTGGGCCAGGTTAGAGAGAGCCTGTCATAAAGGAGATCTAGTTAGTTCTTGTATTTTGATCAGAATTTGGTGCTTTGGCTGCAGAGAGTATTGTGTGCCATGCTCTTGCCATTTTATTCTTTCAGTATGAGCAGCAAAGGTAAAGCCCCATCCTAAAGCATCATGTTTGTCTTTGATGTTTAAACTTTCCTAGGGATGTCCAGGCTGGAGCCAACCTTTCTTTCAATCGTCAGTTCTATGATGAACATTGGTCCAAGCATCGAGTAGTCACTTGTATGGACTGGTCACTCCAGGTAAGATGACTGCTGGGATGGAACAAACTGGGCTTGTATTCTCATGGGATGTGTATAAAAAATTAAGAGAAATTTGCTTTCCTACTTTGGATACGTTCACTAACCTACAATTTTTTTCTGTCTGTGATTGTCCTTCTCATTTTACTGAGGTTTCATTTTAAATTCTACACTCTGTTGTTCATATATATTGAGTATTTACTATGTGCTAGATATCAGACAAGGAGCCAGCCATTTTGTCTATAAAACTGCTCTTATTAAGGTCACCAATGATTTCCTACTTGTCATATCCTCTGGATATTTTTAAACCTTCATCAGCCATGGCTGCTCTTTGTGATCCAGCTTATTTAAAAACAATAGCCTTCCATTAAGATCTACAACTCTCTAATTCTCAGACTTTTCCTTCCAAGACTTCTTTTTACTCTTCCACCTTTGTGGTCCTTGTGGTTATGGCCTCACTCCCTACCCTTCTTCCCAACATGCTCTCTGTGGGAACTTTCTTCCATTGCTATGGATTCCACTACCACGTGGACAGTCTGTTTATCTCTCCTACCCAATCAAGCACCCTCCTGAATTCTACTTAATGTACCATACATATCCACTCAGGTGTCCCATAGAATCTCAAATGTACCACTAACTCATTATTGCCACATAGTCGGAAATCCTTTTTTGCCTACTACATTCTCTTTATGTTAAAGCCATACCCAAGGGCCTCAAGCAAAACTTTCATCATTCACATTAGCAACTTCCTCTCCTTTATCTCTCAGACCTAGTCTGTCAACAGGACTGCCCATTTCTGTATTCATATATTCATTATCTTACATCTATAACATTGCAAACCTTCTAACTGGTCTTTCTACATCTATGCTTGTCCACTTATAGTTTTCCTTCTGGACAGCTAGCCAAATACAATTGACCCTTGAACCACACAGGGTTTAGGGACACCAACCCTTTGCACAGCCAAAAATCTACACATAACTTTTGACTTTCCAATTGTCCTTCAGTATCTTTGAGAGGTTGGTTTCAGGACCAGCCCTACCCTGCCACTTCCATGGATACCAAAATATGTGGATGCTCAGGTTTTTAATATAAGGTGGCATAGAGCAATGCATTCAATCAGCCCTCAACTGTGGATTCCCAACTGCGGATTCAAAATCTAGGGACAGAGGGTCAACTGTATATTTATTGAAAAAAAAATCAGCATATAAGCAGACTTGTACATTTCAAACCCATGTTATTTGAGGGTTAAATGTAATCTTTCTAAAATGCAAATCTGATCATTTTATTTCTTTGATAAAAATTCTCCATTGTCTATAAGAAAAAAGTCTGAACTCTTTAGTGTGGTTTTCAGAGTAAAAGCGGGCAAATTTATCAAAAGCCAGTTCACTGAATAACCAACTCAACTAGTTGACAATTTATCTAGGGCTGAGCAGTCAAATTATGTGCAGACAGGCATGCAGCCTAGCTGTGGTGCAGGCAGAATTTGAACTCAGGTGGTCTGAACTCCGAGTCCATGTTTTTGACAACCACACTGTTCTCTGCTGCAATGATAATATGTAATAACAATGATGGAAATAGGAAGGGCTAGTCTTGGCTATTTATGTACAGCACAGTCTCTACTTTCTTGTAGTATGTGTTTTTATTAAAAAAAAAAAAAACGCCATGGCTAGCTCTTAGTTTGTGTTTCTTATATGCCAAGCACTGTGCCAGGTGCTCTGATGGCGTTATCCCTTTTCACCCCCATAATATCATATGAAGCAGCCACTATTACTGTTTCCTTTTTGTAGCTGAGAAAACTGAAGCTTAGAAAAGCTAAATAATTTGCTAAGTCACTCAGCTAGGATGTTGTAGAGCATGGATTTGAACCCAAATCTTTTAGCACTTCAGGGCACATACTCTTTACCACCGCCTCCCACAAAGGGCTCATGAATCTGGAACCAAGAGAGGTGATAAGTGTTGAATGATAGGGGCAGATAGCAAGTGCTTTCAGTGTTCAGTGGAGGTTGGGAACTGTTTCTGGTCAGACAAGGCTTCTCAGAAGATTGAGATTTAGAGAGGTGGAGGGGTGAAGAGGGTATTCTAGGCAGAGCAGTGAAGCGGATGATGTGAAGAACCCCTATTTAATCCAGCTGGAGAACAGGAGAACTGAGGAGGAGTGTAATCCCCCACAACCAGACTGACTTCAGCCACCAAGCGGGTGAGTGCTCTCTCCTCTTGAATCTCCTTTTACATCTCAGCAACAAAGCACACTGTGCAGAGACTAATACAAGCAGGGTTTGCCCAGCCACTTCTTGCCAGTGTGTGGGTGGTCTGTGAGCACGTTCGGGTGTATGCACAGTAATCAGATCCAAGCCGGAGGAAACACTTAGCTTGGCGTGTTCACTTGTTCAGAGTCTGGAAATTACACAGGAACCTTATCTGACACGTTCCTCAAAGGCCACTTTTACTGTGTTCCTGGATCGGCTGATCACGCTCCCTGGGGAGGCGGCAGGGCCAGCATCAGCGGGACTGGTCCTGCCTGGCCTCAGCATGTGATGGCCATCTTACCCATGGTTGGATTTGCTTCTAGTCAGGGTTCTATGGGATGTTTTTGTTGCAGGAAGTGAAACGATAAAGGGCAGAAACTCCACCATGGAGAGGCCACATTTATTTTTCCCCATTTTTGTGTAAGCTGTTCATCTACCCTGTGGGGAAGAGATTTACAACTCCGAAAATGTTATCTTATATGGAGTGTGAGAAAAAGGAATTAGAACCCTCAGCTCCTACATCATAACACTTTTGCGGGGTTCAAAAGACCAGGTGTATATGCTTATGGGATGAAGAGACTTTCTGAATAGATCTTGATGCAATCCAGCGATATTAAGAAAGAAGATAGAAGCACGGCTTCAGAATCTGATAGGGGCTCGTGGGCCTATGATGATTTCCTTAGTGGGACAAAATGGAACAAAGGGGAGAAAAAGGAAGAACTACAGTATGTTCTCACTTAACGGTGTCATTGAGAGGTTCTGCCATGTTAAGCAAAATGACATATTAGGAAACTGGTTTCACCAGAGGCTGATATAAACCAGAGTTAAGCTCCTATGGCATCTCGATGTTATAATGAAATGAAGTTGGATGAGACGATGTTATCTGAGGGCTTGCCATAGGAGGGCTTGCCATAGCTTTGCTTTGATCTCCTGAGCTTTTAAAATAAGAACACTTTAACTTTGCAATATTATATCCACCAAACATTATTCCTTGTAAGAAATTTGGACAGTTGGGGAATTACATTAAATTTGTCAGTCATTGAACAATGTTTAGCAGAGATGGTCAATAATACTATTCACAGAGCATATGACAGATTTTCCAGACCTGCACAAAACCAGATTCACGATCTTACTCCCACATATATACTTCTTTTACGTGTAAATTGCATTCTCCAATCTTTCAGTCATCGTGATACAAACCCGAGTAATCTTTGACAGCTTTTTTGTTTGCCAAATCCAATCAAATTTACAGTAGCAAAAAGACTCCCACTGATACCAATTCGAATCCATTAACATATGAGTTTGACACCTACTTTCTGTCATGCCCTCCATTTCTTGCTTATATTAGGAAATAACTTTCTAATGGTCTTCCTACCTCCAGTCTCTACACTGCTGAGTCATTATAAGTACTTTTGCCAGATTAACTTGTAACTTGTAAAGATTACTTATATGCTCTCAATATCACCTTGGGCAAGTTGCCTTACTTCTCTTGGCTTAAGTTTCCTCATTCATAAAATAATGATTTAAAAAACACCTAGCTCACATATTTATTGTGAATATTGAATGAGTGAAGGTATTTAAAGCACTTTATATAAAAAATGTCTTAGTACATAAAAATTACTCAATAAATGTGACAGTAAGGAGGGAAGTTGTATAAATAGTTGTAGAGTATGACTCTTGCCATTCCTAATGTCTAAAATCATTAGCCTGTACTCAAAACTTCTGTGAGGATTCCCTGAGGCATTTCTAACTTTTTTTTTTTTTTTTACTTCTTCACATACCCTGCCTCCTAGTCCACAGCTACAACCCGAGGTCTCCTGAGCCTGTTCTTCTTCACTGCATTGGTTAAAAAAGCTTTACTTCTTGCTAGCTAGCTTAAGTGAAAGGGGGGATTTATTGGAGAGCCACTCAGGTACTTAGGGAATCCATGGAAAAGATGAAGAACTGCACCAATGAGATGCTGTCACTACCTGAGTCATTTGCCAGCTCGATGGTTCTGTGTCTCAATTCAAAATTTACAACATCCTGTTTAGAGAATATGATTTGTCCAGCTGGGTATCAATCCCACAATGAATGAATTATACCTGGGAAGTGAGACAGCTGTTTATTGAGGTAATCTTCAAAGATGTGAAAATCACCGTGAGCCAGTAAATACGCAAGAGAAAGCTCCTGCACCCATGTTGGTACTCTTGTCCACACTCTCCTCTCCCTCTTCTCCTAATATCTTCCCACTGGACACAGCCCAATTCAAGTCTCATTTCTTTTCAGAAGTCCCTTCCGATTTCCCTGCCACACCCCATCCCAATTAAAATAGTTATTTTCTCCTCTGTATTTGTATAGAACCTTGTTTACACCTCCATCTTAGTACACAGTATGTTCTTTTATGTTTGTATTACAGTTATTCATACATGTATCTGATCTCCCTCTACTTAACAGTGAGTTCCTATAGAGCAAAGCATGTTATTGTTACTTTATTTTCCCACATTTCACCTGGCACAGTACCGTACATATGCATAGGAGGCACAGTAAACCAGAAGGAATGGAGAATTTAAAGCCAGACTTTAAACAGGGTTCTCACTTCTTCATTTATTAGTAATAAAACTTTGAACAAGTCACTCACCCAGGGACCCTTGGCTTCTTCATCTGTAGATGAAGATGCCTGATTTACTACATTGCAAGGACCAAATGAGTTAACATCACCCAGCTCAGTGTCTGACACATAATGGGCACTTAAAACGTTTTGGTTTTTTTCTTCCAATAAATGTCAGATTTTATTTCTCTATTAGAACAAACAGCTTGAGAGAAGATTTGGTAATTTCCTGGTAAAAATTTTTTAGTTTAAATATTAGGTAATCTAGCCCAATGAGTAATCGCAAACTTCATAATTATTCATGTTCTCTTTAATATCATAATTTTGACATTTAAGGTTAAATAATTGTTCAGGGATTTACTTTTTATTGGAGAATAAGAAAATATGACTAGCTATGTTCAAACAAACAACAGAAAAAGACATACTAGAGGAGACTTTGAATTCATAAAAACTTACATTCAATAAGAGTTAAAAATAGTATCTTTTAGGACTTACAATTCCAATTATGAAAATTACATCAAACACATTTCACTGGTATTTTACTAAAACTCTCCCTGTTTTCTAAAGGAGACCTAAACCCAAATAATTTAAAATATGTTTTAATGGAAAAAAGGAAACTACGAGTGGGAGCCAACGATGAGACCCAGATGTGAAGCCGTGGGATATGATTACAGACACATCTGGCTGCCCATTGGTCACTGTGGTAGTGCTGCTCGTGTTTATAGAGTTTCCTTTTTACACGTGACATAGTGAAACTTCAGATGGACAGTCTGGAGACTTTTGTGTTTATCTGAATGTCAGTGTCTTTGAATGAGCTTTGAATCGGAGGCATTTTTTAACATCAAGTTGTAGCTCTTGATGCTCTTGTGCGGTTTTCTTAAGTTGAAGAAGCTGAAAGAATGTAGAAAGCCACGTGGAAGACTAAGGTTTAATTATTGTTGCTAGACAAAAACGTTGATGTTTAAATTTATAAGGATAATCTGTTGAATGTATATATAGCATAATGAAATAAGGGGAAAAAATTAAATTATGAGCAAAGGGTGATATGATCTGCTATAATCTTAATATAATTGCATATATAATGATGTGATTTTAATGGGATTGCCTTATAGGAATTCCACTAGGAATGGCCTTTTCATGAAATGTTGTCTAACTCATAAATACCTCCCATGATACTCACCCTCAGTTTATTTATTAACAGACAGCATAGAGTTTATATAGGGTGAGTAAGTATTTCTACTCACCATAGAGTCCTTGTGATTTTATTGGTTGTGTTTCTTACACTTACACTTTTAATCATTGACATTATTTGAAAACAAAGGATTAAATATAAGGACTTTTCACTGAGCACAGTTACTAAAATAAAAAAGAACATTTGTAATTGAATAGATTTTGGCACAAGTTTATCATGTGCTAGGAGTTACTAAACCCTAGATTCAGGGGTCAAGAAAAAACCAGTCCCTATACTCAAAGAGCTTACAAAATAGTAAGAGACATAAGTGAGGGGGAAAAACCCATAATACAATTTGACAAATTCATTAATGGAGGGGGACACACAAAATGCTAAGGGAGCCAGTGAGAGGCAAGGAGGTGTGATAGATGGTTAGTTAGAATTGCCTAGAGGCCTTGATGCCTGCATCGAGTCTTAAAGAATGAGTTAATGATGTGTATACCAAAGAAGAGGCATTCCAATGAAAGCATCAGACTCATAGGTACAGAGCCAGTACCTCTGAATCTCAGAAGCAGCCCAGTGAGGCTGGGTCACAGAGTATGGGGTGAGGTGGGAGAGGGAGCAAAGGTTGGAAAAGATTAAACAGAGGAGGTAGAAAATGACAGATTGTGAAAGATACTATATGACCTGCATTGTATCTTGAAAGTCATAATGAACCATTAAAGTGAGTTAAGCAGAGGAGTGACTTAGCTGAATGTATGTTTTTTAAAGTCATATTGATAAAGGATGGAGTATGGAGTAGGTGAGGGTAGAGCCTTGTGAGCTCAGAAGCAAGAAGCCATTTAGGAAGCTGTTACCTTCATGAGGTAGAAAATTAGTTTAGGAGGCTCTCACCTTAAGTATGGAAAAGAAACATGCATTTGAAATGTATTAAGGGAATAGCAAAGCATGGTGCATGGGGATAGGAAAGATAAAGGAATAAACATTAATGTGGAGTGTCTGGCCTGAGCAGCTAGGTGAATGTTAGTGCAAAGCACCAAAAGAGAGAACATTGGAAGAGCGTAGGTTTTGGTAGGAGGCAATGAACTCATCTTTCTATGCATTGCATCTGATGCATTTATGAAGAGCCCTAGGAAATCCCCAGTAGGCAGTCAGATAAAGTATCTGCAACTCAGAGAGAAATTAAGCCTAAATATATAGATAGATTTCAACATTGTCAGCATATTAGTGCTTGTTAAAGCCATTGGCATAGATGCGGTTACCCAGGGAGAATGTGTAGACAAAGAAAAAAAAAGGAGGAATGAAACAGCCCCTTTGAAATGTAGGTAATAGGAGAACTCACAGAAACTAAGGAGTTAACAGGAAGAAAATCAGGAGATAAATATGTATTGGAAGTCAATATAGAAGAAAGGACGGAATATGTCAAATGTCAGATAATGTAGAGAGGTCCAGCAACGTGTGTAGTTTGGTAGTTATTTGCAACCATATATGAAACATTGGAGGCAAACCCAGATTGCAGTAGGTTGAGGCAGGAAGTTGGTATTAAGTATGCCACAACTTTAAAAAGAAAATGCCATGTAAAGTATGTAGCATAACATGTATCTGTAGGAATTAAGAAAGTTTTCTTTGTGTTGTCATCTTGGCGTGATCATCTATGTGACCTCTTTCATTCAGTACCCTGAGCTGATGGTCGCTTCCTACAACAACAATGAAGATGCTCCCCATGAACCAGATGGAGTGGCCTTGGTTTGGAACATGAAGTTTAAGAAAACCACACCAGAATACGTCTTCCACTGTCAGGTAGGAGTCAGCATAATAAAAATAACTTACATCTCCTTCTAGACCAAATATAGTTCATGCTGCCTTGCATCTGTCTTATGTGGAGAGGAAGAACCAAGTTTAAAAATGGAATTGTTGACAATTTTGGAAAATTCCCCCACAGTAACCTAATGTTTTGGGAAAGTGGCAACCCTCTCCAAACCCTCTCCAAACATTTCGGAAGCCTGGTTGAGGACTGTGTGTCATGTTCTTTCTATTTAAAACCGACCCCGTAAAGATGAGTTTATAAAGACCTCGCACTTATGAAGGATTCCTGGTGTACCGCTTCCTCTGCTTAACAGCAACATATGCTAGCCCACCCACGTGGACATCTCTGAGCACTACCATTTCAAGTTCCCTGCTCTCTCTGAAATGCAGTTCAATGGAATTCTGCCAATTTTAAGTTTACCGGCGCCATTTTGCTTACAGATAATAATAGTTTCGTAGCTGGTTTAGGGGAATACCTAGCACAAATCTTTCTTGAATTGTTGAGAAATATAGATGCTGTTTCCGGTTTGCAAGTGCAGAGATCATTTAAAATAGTCGTAGATAGTTTACTCTTTGTGTCTGCTGACACATTTGTCTTCTCTTCCATTCAACACAATACAGGCTGAAATTATGTTACACTTGCAAATATCCAGCTTTGCTCTGTTGCCATGACTCTGCTTAAATAATAGGTCTCAGCAGTGACCAATATACCAACCCCTTTATTAATGCCCCTATCCTGTGATTATGCTCAGGAAGATGCAAAACAAACATTCCAGCTCAAAGTTTCAGTTCCTCAAATATTATGATTCAGACGTTCTGAGTGGCAGATTGCTCTGACTACAAATACACCAGCTAAAGAGGGTGGGTAGACCTGTTGATATTTAGAAGCTTAGTGCTTTTATATCTAAGAGCTGAATATCTTTTTGAACTGAAATATGTTTAGACTTTAGAACATTATCAGATATAATTTGGGGAACAGGAGCTGCTGGAATAAAAGTCCCAGCTTCAACCTGATTGAGTAACCTCTAACTCTGGCCATCTTTTTCTAATTTGCTATCTTAAAAACAACAAGAAGTCTAGGTCTGCATAGTAAATAACCTTTATTTTTTGAACCTTTGAAATAAGAACAGTTTTTTCTTTCTTTTTTAAGATTATCAAATTTGTCAGTGTGATATGCTCTTTCTGTAAACATAGAAGCACAAAATCTTAATTTTGTTCAGTTTTAAGAGGTTAGCTGAGTTACCAGTAAAATACTAAAAAGATTATGGGGTAAGCAAAAGCACATTTATGAAAAACAGTGCCATAGAAACTATTTTCATATTATATAAAGCATACCTTGATTTAAAAAAAAAAAGAAAGCTATAACACAATATATTATTTTGGTTGATGTACATGCTGTTTTTCAAAATTAAAAAAATATATATTTTATTAACTGACTATAGGTAGCCTGTAACAATAAATTTGATTATATGCTTAATATTCACAGCATTCTATAGTAAACAGGTCAGGAGGAGTGTAATAATGCTGAGTCAAGTACCAAATTTCAAAGGTCTTTGGAATTAACTGACATTTTTAAATTGCCTATTTTATTACATAATAATTAATACCAGTATTGATTGAAAAGAGCATCTTCTTTTTCCTTTCCTGGTATCTTTGGGGTCATTTACTAAAGATCTCACCAATATGCATTTAATTTCATTTTTAGTTTCTCCATTAAATGATACAATATATGTATTTTAGAAGAAAATATATTCCTGATTTCAAAAAAGAATTTGTAAGTGCTCTGACTATCCTACCAAAAGTTGCTGATTAAAATGTCTGTATTTCCTAACTTCCCACTACTATCTTCACTTTATCTGGTGACCAGAAGCATATGGGGGTTCTAAGCTCTACCTAGCATTCTCACTAGGATAACAGTGAGAATTCTAAGACTTTTAAACTTTGCAGTTGACTCAGTGACGAATGCAAAAGACCATGAGGACTCTGAGAGTCTAGGTACCAAATAAAAGCTACTCAACTTAACCACACGCATGTTTAAAGATATTGAAAATCATACTTGCACTATTTAGATATGAATGATAAGTAGTTTACATAAATGACACATTTAGAAAATCTTATGAAAACCTAAATCTGAATAACACTATAATAGCTTGCTTCTGTAATTAGATTATTTCTCTTAAATCTATTTAACTGTAGAGGGCAGAGTGTATCACCAGCTTTGGGAAAGTGAAAAGAGAAAGAACTTTGATCTCTCATTGAAGAAGAGGAAAAGGAAGAAGTGGGCACAACCAAAGTAATTATGAAGCCCTTCCAAGGAGCCATGGTAGTTGGAATATGCAGCAATAGTTGAAAACTACTGGAATATGGAGGAGAGATGAAGAATGGGAATAATAAGAGACAAAAGTAGCTGCCCTCTTTATTAGGAAGCATGGGACTTTTCTTCTTGCCCCACAATTCCATTTTGGCTCAAACTAGAGTGGCATTTTTTGCCTTTATTACTCTGATGCTTGATGTCCTGCCTGACCCTATTTGAGAAATTTCTTAACCAACTCCCCCATTCTTTTTCATTTATCCTCCCCGCCAACCCCAACTCCATCCCCGACATGCACACACGTATGCACTCACTTCCTCTAGCTCACTCATTGCTGGGATCTGCTTCACTTGGTGGGTGGTCAGAAGACCCAGAGTTATTATTCCAGGAAGGGGATCGAGTCCACATTGAACATAACATAAAGACAAAGTTCATTGGAGAGTCAGAGAGAATTATTTCTTTGGGAATAGTCACACACCTTGCTGTAGTTAGTATCTGTGAAGTTAGAATTAAAGCTAAGTAAATATTAATGGCTTCCAGAAGAAAACAAAGTGCTATAATCCTGAGTATACCTGAGCTAAGTATACCAGGAACAACTTAAGCAGCCAGGGAAGTTATAGATGAATTAGTAGATGGAGGTTAGGTGGAAGGAAAAAATAATAAAAGCAATTTGGTTATCGTGCACTGAACTCTAACAACTACAGTGAATATAACTACCTTTGTATCTTACATTTTCCCAGCACTTCATGATTTCATGGATTTTTACAACATTGCAGCGAAAAAGATTTTATTATTTTTCTTTTCCAGTTGAGGGAGGTTACACTTTAAAGGTTCCCCAGCTACTGAGCAATAGAATCACTGCTGGAACCAAGGCTCCTTCCCCTATGCTGTATTCAGCGATGGGGCATTGTGGGCCTCGATCGCAAAGGCTGTGCAGTTCATTCAAGGAGTACTTTTGGCAGTCTGCCACTTAGAAGATGTTGGTTAGACCTGGTCCTAGGGGTGCCTGCTACAAAGAGAAGGTAGACCTCAAGAAGGTGTGCAGCAACCATTGAGAGAGCCCTTAAATCATGTATAGGCAGTGGCTAGATTGGCTTTGATACTTGGCAGCCTGGCAGCCTGTCATCACTAGCCTAGTGCAAGGCATAAACTACATCCTGGGCCTAGAATTGTTAGGCAGAGGAGCATCTACCCACTGTGGACCTCAGGCCACTCTCCTTCCTGCCCTTCAATACCCCCTTGGTGGGAAGGGCTCAAAGTGGGCATTTTGGCCACCCAGGACCCATCTGGCTGTGTCCAGGCTAAGGAGGAATATGAGATTGAACCAGTCAGTAGAACTATCAGCAGGGGGGCTTTTTATTTTTTATTTTATTATTTTATTTTTTTTTAGGCGAGGCAACCCTTGGTTGACCTTACAGATTGCAAGGAACTTGTCCACTTACAATTCTTTATTTTTTACTTTTTATGCCTATAGCACCTGGTCTTCCTAGAGGGTCTCCCATCTAGATACTAACCAGGCCTGAGCCTGCTTAGCTTCTGAGATCAGACGGGATTGGGCTTGTTTAGGGTGGCATGGCTGTAGAGTGGGGCCTTTTTAAAGAAAACTATTTTGATGAATATATTTAAAAATCTTTAAAAATTTTAAAGCTGCAGTCTAGAAATAAAAACAGCAAGTTGGAAAACTTGATTGCTAAGCACTTCTCAGTTATAACATGCATTTCTTGATAGCTGATTAATGATAGCAATATCTTCTAAACTTAAAGGGGAACTTGGGGACCCCACAGAGTTAAAATACATATATGAAGAAACCTAACCCCCCACTCACCAACCTATCACTTTTCTTCTACATATTTTCTGATCTCTGATAAAACTTATTACAACTGGTCTTTTCTAGACACTATCTCACTGAAGGCAGGCAATTTGAATGTGCTTCCACATGCTCCTACAATGTTGCAATCATTTCATAATTAGACAGTTTGCTTAGTAGGAAAGAGGACTGTGGATAGGGAGAAGCAGTGGGTACCTTACAATGATTGTACTTTATCATTTTGGAGTAATTGCATTAGCTATCCATTTCTTGATGATCTCTGTGAATTCTTTGTATTTTTCAAAAGTGTATAATTGCAAACAAATCCTTTGGCTCCGAAAAGTGTCATTTTGAGCACTAGAAAGCAAATGCACAAGAAACAGTCATCAGTTTAATGTTCTTTTGCAAAGATTGACAGGCTTTTAGCCTAATCATAAAAAGATTGCAGTATGTAGGCTCATTTCTCTCTGTTAAGAATAGAAAGGCCAAATACCTTCTACTTCCACCGGCAGGGTTTTTTTTATTTTTATTTTTTGTCTTTACTAAACCCAATTTTTAGTGTGGGCCCTGGTCCTGCATTTTCTATTTTCATTTCAATAAGAGCTGTCCATACTTGGAAAATGTCAGTGGACTCTGCATAGAAATCAGACATTTGGCCCCACCACACAATCTGGCAGCGCTCCTGCTGTCTTCTGTAGTGGCTTCCACACACTGTCATTAGATTATGCCTTCTGACCACCCTGCATCGCTTACCCTGGTGTGGTCTTTCTCTTTTAAATGGAATGAATAGAATCAGAAATATATATCTTAGAATTATCTGCATTGAGGTAAGTGGAAAAGTTATATTTAGAGGCTTGGCTTGGTCAGAGGTTTTTATTTTTACTTTTATTTTTTCCTGATTTGGTTTCTTTGTTCTTAGCGTTCTCTTTTTTAAGGATTATCTGACAATGACCTGAAACCCTCACTATTTCAAGGGGAAAGCAGAATGTGAGTGGGGGTGATATTAACTAACCTCATTTATGCCAGTGTTTAAAATCCTCAGTTGGCTTTTTCCCTATGTTTGGCTTCACTTCTCATCGAGATTCTATAAACGTTATAGATGGAATTGCTACTCAGAGCTGTAGCCGTCCATCGTTTGGGTCTGTATGAGGTTCCACTGACCTTGGAGAGAGTCCTCCCGCACCGTGAGGAGTGATGCTGACACAGGAGGGAAAATGGGCTAATGGTTAGGAGAAGGGACAGAAAGTCAAGACTTGCAGCTCTGCTCTTAGCTGACCACACTGCTGAGTGACCTGTGGGTGTTGTTGAAGCTTTGTTGTCGTGTCATGGAAAGATTTCTTCTAGTCTCTGGTAGAACCAAGAAATTTATTTCAATGAACTTCTCCTATCAATTTTTGTCCTTCATCCAGCTCAGATTGTGGCCCATAATCCAAATCGATAAAACAAATTAATTTAAATGCATTTTCCAAAGTCTTTTGACCAGAGTAGTGCTGGAATTTGACTTACAGATTTTTTATTATTTTCTTTAATTAAAGAAAAAGTAATTTTCTTATGGCCTGGCTGATAAAAAGAAGAAAAGGAATTGATTTTCTGAGCTTTTCTCTTGGTTGCGGCAAGGAGTGGTTACTTGGTATGAATCAAAAAAGAGAAAGGCTGAAGGAATAGAAAGTTCTTTGTCAACTAAGGCTCCATATCAAAATGTGTTGGGATGACAGAACCAAAGGACTTGCTTGGTGCTTACTAATTGGAGGACGAAGTCCACAGACGAGAACATGCTAACTAGCGTAAGACCCAAACAGTTTTCAAATATAACGCTGGGTGAACTGCAAGACGGAGAAGCCCACAAGAGGAAACCACAACCATTGTTGTGTAGACTGTGATACACACTTCAAAGTATACAATTATGGAAAATTAAAGAATGCACATGACATAAAGGTAAAATTAAACTCTGACATAAAAGATGCAAATTACATGGATCAGACGAGAGGAACAGCAGCCCAGCAGTGCTGTTTTGTGCCTTTAGGAAAAGGCACAAGGGAGTTTAAACGTACGTGCTGAAATGAGATGCAGACGCTCAGAAACACTTCTTTTATGCCAATTGAGTCTGACTGGTCTGACGATTGAGGCTTGAGCTAGACACTGATTCTTATTAAATCAAACAGCAGGAACTTTTTTTTCTGTTTTTGGCCCAGGAAGCTAGAAGCAGAGAAACTGCCTAGCCAGTTTTCACTCTTTATCTGCCCTCTTTCTGGAATTTTCTCCAAAAAGTAACACAAGAAGAAGCAAAATTGATTGTTGGAACTTATCTAGGGAAATGAGAATGATCATATTGGCAGGATTATAGCAAACAGATTGTATCATAGACGATTCCTTATCTGAAAATAGCAATGACGGAGACCATATACCGTACAGGTGACTGAGGGAGCTGGTTGAGGCAGAGGTTGCCGTGAGAATACATCTTTGAACAAACTGTTTTTAAATTGTTTTCTTTGTCTTGCCACAACATATTGCAAGTGATCAAGCTGAAGTTTAATATTATTACAAAAATTATCTTAGACTTACTAGCATTTACTCGGCCCCATTAATGTGTACATATATTAGAGTCATAGAACCCAAACGTTAAAGTTTTTATTCTGTTCCCTAAACACTCTTCCTTCCCCCTTCCCATGCCCTGTGCTAAAACTGTCTAAACAGGGCTTTCTCTAGTTGCACTTCATCAAGCAATTGCCCCAGGATTATTGATGCTGAGCAATGGGAGCCAGATAGCAACATAAGAAGTTTTCTGGCCTGTCACTCCCCTTGTTCTCACCGTCATCCCACTCCACCATTCTCTGAGGTCAGAGAAACTGTAATCTAAGGGAAATGGATGTTCTGAGGAGTCTGGGCTGAATGCTGATGGGTTCTACTTACTTCTTAAGGTTATTGTGAGGATATAGAGATAATATGGGTTTATTAGTTTGCTCAAACTATGCTAACATAATACCATAGACTGGGTGGCTTAAACAACAAAAAGTAATTTTCCTACAGTTCTGGAAACTGATAAGTCCAAAGTCAAGGTGCCAGCTATTTTGGTTTCTGATGAGGACTTCCTTTCTGCCTTGAAGACAATTGCCTTCTAGATATTTCCTCTAATAGCAGAGGTAGAAAGCAAGCTTTGATAATGTCTAATAGCATTTTGAGGACCCACCCTTATGACCTCATCTAAACCTAATTACTTCCCAAAGGCCCCATCTCCAAATACCAAACATCAGGAATTAAGACTTCAAACATATAGATTTTAGGGGGACGTAATTCAGTGCATAGTAATATGTGAACATTCTTTGAGAAGATAAAATATTCTCTTTACATTTGCTTGTTTCACTATTATTGCATGACAGTCCCATAGGAGGAAGCGTAAACCCTGGCATTCTTATTTTTCTTGCTTGAACATATTTTTCTTGCTTGAATATATTCCTAGAGAAATTTTACCTAACTCCAATTCATTCATTCATTAAGTGGATATTTATGGGTTACTCATCATGGCAGGTCCTCACAGTAACAATTGGCTGGAACTGAGAGGAGGCTGTCCTCTCTCCACAAGAATTTTAGTTTGCCCCTGTCTGTACCATGCCCTGTCCTAATTCCCATCATCTGTCCAGCTCCTCTCACATTGCCAGATCCCTGTATATTTTTATATACAATTGCCAAGAGAAGAGGGAACCTGAGTCAGAGTCCTGGGATTATAATTCAGGTCCCGCCATTTAGAAACTCTGTGACCTTGGGTGGGTCATACATGAGAGTGAGATAAATAAATATTTAGGAAGCACGTAGTGTCAGGCACAGAGTGAGTAATCAGTGAATGTCAGCTGCAATTATCTAATAAAGAGGTCACTAGCCTTTTTGGCACCAGGGACAGGTGCTCCTTATGAGAATTTAATACCTGATGATCTGAGGTGGAGCTGAGGTGGTAACTAGTGCTGTGGAGCAGCCGCAAATACAGATGAAGCTTCACCTGCTTGCCAACCACTCACCTCCTGCTGTGTGGCCTGGTTCCTAACAGGCCAGGAAACTGGTACCAGTCTGCAGTCCGGGGATTGGGAGCCCCTGATCTACTATGCAGAAATGAAACTCAAATATGTAACAATCTATTTGGCCCTGTCCAAATAGCATGGATGAGGGCCCCCCTTGTATCAGGCATTGCATCTTTAGTTCCTCACTGAAGGAGGGACGGACCAGGCGACAGGGGAGCAGTAGTTAGGACCTGGAAAAAAGCCTCTTAACAACAAGTACAAAATGATCTCAATATTTTAGTAACTGGGGATGTACTAGTGTGCACGGCTTGTATATCATCCCTGATGTTCTGCTTCTACCATGTGCTGGACACAGATGCATTTGCTTCTGTGGCTTAATTACTCACACTGGTTGCCTCAGGCACAGTCTTCATATAGAAGCCCTCTGTTTTCTACATAGCTCAGATGGCTGCACTGAAGTCTTTGTAGACTAGCTGGCCATTTGCCATTCTGAACCCACTCTGGAGCAAGAGTAGGGAAGATGGGGCTGACAAATGTTCTACTTTCCCCGAAGACCAGGTTAGCATCTCTGTTAAGAGCTATCCCTCCTACAGACATATGATCCAGGCGCCCCTAGGTAGTGTTCTCATTCTCTGGAGAACAGATTTTACGTTCCCTTTATCTGACAACATTTTAAGATAGGCAGAAGTAGGTTTTTAAATATAGCAGATTCTCTAAACGGAAAGAGAAGTCTCGGAGGGGCAGTTCTTTCCCTCAGAGGTGTGGCTCCTTTCCAGGGCAGGAAACAGTGAGCAGCTGGGGTGCTGCCCCAGGCCATTAGCACACGCCAAGAGTATTCTAGTCTATTGTCACCTCTGAGGCGGTGCCTGTGCTTTGCTTTGACATCATTATATTCTAGGCATAGACCCACTTCTGGACTTCAGGTCATCTATTTCTTAAAAAAGTAAACCTTTTCCTATCTATAAATTTGACCAAAAGCTTCTGATTTGTGTGTGCCTTTAAGTTGCCTAATATTGTTGGATAAAAGGGGTTGTTTGAACTTATAAATAAATATAAATAAATACTTTCATATCCCCCAATAGTCACATTATTATTTTAACTCATTTTAGACAGTGGCTCTCAGCAAGAAGTTGTTCTTTCCATTTTTGTGATTGATTTTTGGAAGTTATTTGAAAGCATTATTATTGAAGAGAATTTGTGAAAGCAGAACCATCATCCTTCTGAGGAAGGAATTTTTTTAACCTTTGTTTTAACAAGTAGTCTGCATTTTACTTTCACCATGCATATATTTGATTTATTTAAAATGGCATATTTATTAATATATGAATAATTAAACAAGATGTTGCTTTTCTTAGGTGAAAGATTTAGCTTAGATGATTTGTAATCTCCTTCTAAATGTACTGAGCTTTATACTTAGATATTGCTCAAATCATTGCTGCCATAATCATTTGTATCTGCACTTTCTTTTGTTGTTCTCTAAAGCTGATATGTTTTCTCCTTTTTACTTGTTTAAAAAATATTTCTAGCACCTATGTACAAGAAAGGTGTGTTTTTTTTTGCTTCTTTGCTTCTCGATGACTTAATCTAGAATTATATTGAGTAGCTGAAATTAAATTTATTTCTTAGATACAACAAAAACCTTTATTTCTGTAAAATTTTGTTATAAATATGGTCTTCTGAAAAGAGAAAGGGACAGGAGCAAGAATTATACACAAGTACCCACACTCATATAAATGCACACACACACCCAAGACTCTAAAATCCTGGTCAAAAGCTATATTTCATAAAAGGGAATTATAGTAATGTTGATGGTTTGCCAAAACCTCAAGCAGTGACAAAATCCACAGAGTGTCCTGAAAGGGATGCCTTTGCAAAACCGTGCCTCTCCAGATGGTTTAGATTACAGATGTTTAAAAACACATGGCAGCATAAGTTTGGTTTAGAATTCATAGTTAATTCAGTAGATAAAATAATGCAAATTTGAAATCCTAGCCTGTGTATCAGAAAAATCATCAAATCTTATGATTGCTCTTAGGGGAGGTTGGTATGTAATGTGTTGATTTTTAAATGATCTAATTGAAATAATAAAATTAAGCAAGAAGGGGTAAAAAACAGGATTGAAAATACAAGAGAATACGTAAAAGCTTTCTTCTCTGCAGAAGATTTATTCCTTTAAGCTGTCATATCCAATCAATTTGTATGGGATTCGACAGGCAATTGTCATTTCCTGAGATAAACTATGTAAAGAGGTTATGTTACAGAGACAGCATGGAACAGTAGGGGAAAAAAATCCCAGAGCATGATGCGGAGAGAGGCCAGAATGTCCTTAAAGCCCACTAAGTGTTGCCAAGATCCCCTCACCTTGCTAAGAAAAGCAGATAAGCTGCTTACGCCCAAGTTGTCCCTTTGGCTTATTCAGCCTTTCCCCCTGCACATACTATTTCTAAAGGAAAGTGCTCTCGGTCCACATTTTAGTAAATTATTTTGCCTTATATGTGCTTTTTAACCTTGGTAGGGGCTCCATGTGAAGAGTGGTGTCACACACTGTGTTCTCTGGCACAAGATATACAACAGTTACCCCAGGGCACTGAAAGGCTCCATCACTAAAGGCCTGGCACCCTCTGTCCCCTTCCTTCTGTCTAAAATCAAAAGCATCCCACCCTCTGATCTCACAGCTGGGCGGCTGGCAAACAACTCCTGGGAAAGAGCTTATGTATGGGAACAGTATTAATTTAATGATGTATATTATTGTGTGCGCTACCTGCGGCACAAATAAAAGCATTCAGCTATGTTAAAATTGCCACTATAAGAATGTTCATCTAAAAGCTCAAAGCCTTTCAGAAAACACAGGACAAAGATTCTGCAAAAATAGAATTAGAAGGTTTCAAACAACAGTTGATGGGCTTCAAAGGGCTTGACTCTCAAAGGTGGCACAGTATTTACTTTCCCCAGAAAGGAACACATTTTGAGCATTTTCTAAGTATAAAAACTAGAATTGTGGCTTTTAGTGTCTAGAAAGAGCTCCACAATCAAAGCAAATGTGCTCCTTTAGGAAAGTGCACATACACACATATACACGCATACACACACATGTACATACAAAGAGAAATGTGAGGTGGAGGAGGAGACCCTGTGCACAGAATTTGTGTGGACTCATGGAGATTTCCATTATGAATTTATTTAATTTTGTGTTAGTAACAGAGACACTGTATTGATCAATCTTAACTACTGATCCACGGTTCTGCATCCATACCCACTTAACATTTGTAACCAGAGATTGCAGTTTTGTTTCATCTTCCAATTATTTTTTAAATAAATGGGTATGCAAACCCCAGCCAGATCGAATTCTATTTTAAGATAGTTTAATTGTACTCTACCATATGAAGGATGAAGGGATATTGTTTTTTAGCTTTTTATTTTGTGTGTGTGTGTGTTTTCATTTCTCATATGTGACTTAATACTATTTTTTTTCATAAGACTTATTAATATATAGAATTATAGAATCTCAGGGCTTTAAAGAACCCTTGTGGTTTTCTGGACGACTGCTTAATCAATCCTTGAATTCTCTTGAATGATTTCATCTTTTCCTACCAAGTCATCTTCTTGCCTTGGATGAACATTGCTTATAATACTCTTGTCCCAAGGCAAACCATCCTATCTCTGGCCGATGCTAGAGAGTTTCCTGGTGTGTTTGCCTTCTATCCTAAAGGATTACTCATTATGGACAAAGGCAAAGTCACGTTGGAATGTCAAGGGGACCACGTCTGGGAGCAAAGAAACTGTCTTTGAGTTTTTGAGGGTGAGAATGAGCACACAAATAGAATACTGCCTGCCCTCCCCTGCCACCTTCCTCATGTGTCGTACTATCTTTGTCCTCACCTGACTTCCTTTAACATTGTTTTATCAAAGGCTTAACAGCATTCTGCCAGCCTATCACATTCAAATTGTTGAAAAGAATTGACTTGGTGTGCTCACTTTGCCTGTTGTCCCCCATCCCCAAACCAGACTGCTAGTCATGCCCTCTATATGTTTTATGGCATTTCCTTTAAAATTGTGAGGACTTGCTAAATTTCAGAACTGAATTTCACTGGATTTTCCTCTTTATATAATGAGTACTACTGAGACAAGCCTAACACAAACCTCCTGCCTTTAGAACATTACAATATGTTGTTCCCTTTGTAAGAGGGTACATTTGAGCCAAGTTCTGTAAAACATCATAAATTTAGACAACAGGGACAAAGAAGGCCAGTTCTTAATTCATCTATGGCTTACTAAAGGATGCAACTAAACTTTTTTTTTTTTTGGAAAAGTGAATTTGAAATAATCCCACTCTCCCAAGTATCCTTTGAATAAATTGAACTTTTCATATATCAGGTCCTCTGATATGATATAATTTGGGACATGACTACTGAAATGACAATATATTAATAGTGAGAGAATGTGATAACCTGAACTAGCAATCAAACATCAAGGGCCTGATTGCTTTAATGAAGAGTTGAGAATGTTTTGTCGTTTGTATATTATGCTTTATAAATGTTTAAAAAAACATAGGACATATTTATTCCCCCAAAATATTTATTTACTTAGAAAGTACTGTCTTTTTTTTAATAAATAGTATAAAGGGAAACCAGTTGTTCTTTATTATTCTGTAATAATTTCATAGCTAATTAGGTGATTCTTTTGTTCTAGGAATAATGTCAAAATAAGAGAAAGAATCCCCTTGAGGTTCTCAGATCCATGTAATTTAATACGTAATTTAGATATTTTGCTCAAAACCCTTGTGGATTTTTAAGTGTTGTCTATACTGTGGATTTTTATCTTGACTGCCTGAGACTGTTAAATCTTGCCTATCAGCGGAATGAATTCAACCCATGAAAATATTACATTACTGCTCTCAACCTCAAAACTCCTCTAAAGAAAGGAAGGATAAAAATGAGCAAATCAATCTTATATTTCCATTCTACATAGTTCCTACTGAAAACTTTAATGAGTATAGGTATGACAAGTTCATATCAATAGTGTCTGGGTACATAATTCTAGGGCAGCAGAGAGCTGCAAAATATAATACATTGGGAAAAATGGAAGTGCAGAAATAGAGAAAGGCTTTTCACTTTTACCTACAGAATACAACTTGTCATACCCTCAGTCGATGGCATGTTGGCCCAAAGAAAAATACTCTAAAGTTTTGAATAGCATGTTTTTAAAAAGACTAATGGATTTTTACTGCCTGTTTCATGTGTATCACCATAAAAAAGATGATGCATTAGAAAACCAGCATTATCAGTTAAAGTTTAGTATAAATGCCGAGACCCACATTAAAATTTATATATGCTCAGAACCTTATTATTTGGAGCCTGAATTCTATTCTCTCTGGCTCTGAGTCTGAGAGGCCATGATCCATTTCACTAGTTCAGCTAGTTCAGTTATCACCTGTGTTCCAACAGTGAAGTCAGACCAGGAGGAAAGGAAGCTCGCTGGGCTGCTAAGATCCGTATCCACTCAAGCCTCTCTATTTATTATTCCACTAGGGAATGGTCTGCCCTTGAAGGCTGATCCGATGAGGGTGGGATCACAGGCAGCAGGTATGCCATGAACAACAAACCCATATTCTTAACATATGTTTAATTTGAGTAACTCTCCTCCTTTAAAATAACTCTTGATTTTAAATCCACATCCTGATTTGCCCACTCTTGTTACCATTTTCTGCTGCCTGTTCTGAATTAATCCTTTGAGGTGGTCATTCCCCGGAAAGAAAAAAGGAAAATGAGAAGAGAGATGCAAAGTTGAGAATGTGAATGAGAGAGAATGCGAGAAAGCAGAGAGAAGGGGATCATTAAGGATAATCTGTTTTCATGTGCTAGTTTTTCTTTGAGCTGTGGAAGACAGGAGAGGTAGAGGAAGAAGAGAAATACAAGGAAAAGGCTCTTGAAAGGTTACCCATTAATATCCTTACTGAAGAATGGAAATCATTTTTTGCAATAGAGCTCAATTTACAAAAATTATTTTGATTCTCCATCATACTTCATCTCAAAGAATTGGTATAATCTAAAAAGTGGTTAAAATTATTATTAAAATAGTTTCCATAGTAGAAAATTAAATGATTTTACTAACTGTCATAGTCAGTGTTTAAACTAAGATAATTCGAAATATATTTTTATAGTCATCATGTCACTGGGATGTCTAAACATTCTTTGTAAAAGAGTAATCGCTGATTCTGATTTTTTATAAACAGAAAACTGACTAAAGGTTAGAAATATTAGCCACTAATTGCTATTATTTGAAAAATCTACAGAGAAAGCTGGTTTTCTTGAGGAATTCTGAGTTAAAATACATTCTCCACTTTAGAACTATTAACTCTATAGGAGACTTTCTATCTTTTTCCTAGGTTTATTTTCAGCTCAGGAGATTGTGAAACTACTTCAAATACTTATTTAGACTATATTTAAATGTGAAATAGCAATTTCATGTGCTATTAAATATAGTCAAATAGCAAAATATTATGTTACTTGATGCCATCACATTTATTTTTCCTATTTCTGTTTATGTGTGAATTCATCTATCTATCAAATCTAGGTTTTTCTAGCCCACAACAGACTAGTTAAATGAGGTCTCGTTAACAGTATCAACCATATTTTTGTAGTTCTCACCTCATCTGCAATTTAGGATTTCTGGGCTCTTCAAATTCCTCTACTTCTTTTCTGAGAGCTTCCAAAGGAGGTTGCAAGTGTGTTCATGAATGAGGTTCCAAGGACCACCTGTGACTCTAATGGCGGCTTGCTGAGACTCCAGCACCCAAGCCCCATTGCCTTCCCCAATGCCCAAACCCCATCAGGCACCGCAGGGCTGGTCCTCACTCCCCCACAGAGTGAGCTTCACAACCATGTGCTGGTTTTTATTGCTACAGTACCATTGTTGCTGATTGTATTTCAGAACCCTGAACAGCCCAGTTACTTCTAGAACTGAAGTTAGTTTGGTCAAGGAATGTTCCATGAAGGAGACAGAATGATTCTCTCCCCTAAGTGTATAGTTTTTGTCTCAAGGAAGCCTAAATACTGCAAACTGGTACTTCACTGTCTCCAAAGTTTATAATACATATAGTCTTTCTATTTTATCAGCAGCACCCTAATGCAAGTAAAGTTCTGGCAGAGCTATCCCACTAGTCTGCTATTCCTGACTATCCAAATTGTGAACACTGCTTGTGTTCAAACCTGACTACCAGTTTGATTTTATTTCAAGTTTTAAATGTGGTGATTCTTTTGTTCACACTGGAGCAAATTGCATTTTATCCAGAGCAATTCAGCAAACATTTATTTTGTCTAGACCCATGCTAGCTGCTAAAGCCACATGATGAAGATGGTCTGTACCTTGCTTATGGGGAATTTATTCCTCTTCCCTAGGTCAAAAGCAAGAATGTGTGATCCTCAGTAGATTGCAAGCTACAAACCTGAGATTATTAGTGCATATTTTACTCAGAACACTGCCCCACTCCCCCCGCTATGGTGTCATCTGACTTAAGACTCGGTGTGAAAGGTTGAAAGTGAAGTGGAGATAGGGATGGTGAGATTGGTCTGTGGAAAAGGCCTTTGGAAAGCTGAGCTAGTCTGCATTTGGAGGGAGGCGACCTCACATGAAGAATACCTACCTCCTACATCAAGACCCTGCAAATGGTTTGGGGATGGTTGGTGAACCACAGGTATTCCTAAGGCTGGTTCCTATTAGACAGGGAAAACTAGAAGCCTCACTATTCCTCATCTTTGCCGTGGAATGAAACCAATAAAGTCAGTTACTATTTAGACAAGTGAGTGAGTGCTGTTCATTTGGGAGAGAATGTTCCTGGGGAGGGGAATGACCAATAGAGGCCACTGAAGGGCTTTTGGGGGCAGCAGGGAGAGTTCAACTAATGCAGGAATCAATGGCAACTCTGTTAACAACATTTAAATCTACCTAAATCAAAATCATGAGGAAAACCTTACGTTTGCATATATATTTTTGTCATTCTACAAATAAAATGTGTAGTTTAAAATCTGGCACAATGACTATCTACACAAGACTGAATTCTATGGAAGAAAAGTACCTAAGAGAAATTTGTAATGCCAGATGCTTGGCATCATGTAGTCAAAACATTTTGGATGTGTTTTAAAATAGTCTTCCAGATGTGTGACAACTTGTAGCTAACTGTAGCCCTCCTCTGTATCATGGAAGGGGGTGGGGTGAAAAACTTAGGTATACAGGAAAATGAAACTCTTTTGCCTTCCTGGTCTGATTGCCTTGGAAAAAAAATAGTTTAATTTTTTTTTTCCTTTTGACCAATTTCTTCAACTCTTCATTTGACCTGGCAAATGCAGACACAGAACTTTCCACAGTACCTTGCATTTGCCATATGAAACACATTATTGCCATCAAGTTATGACATTTTCTGACTCCAGAAGTAGTTATTTAGAAATTCAGCTTTATTTTGTGTTTATTTGTCCTGCTTCTTGATATTAAGTATTATTAATTTCATATATATCAATTTACCCACTTTCTTTATGTTTTAAGGCTTTTGTTCAGGATACAGAATTAAATAAGGAAAAAAGTCTAGTAGAGATTTCCTTACCTTTGAACTGGATTTTCCCATAGAAATTCACATTATTCCTTTAGAGCAGGGTGTTATGTTAAACCTACCTTAAGTATATATTTGCAAACAGTGGGTGCTAAATATTTAATAACTTGCTAAAACCACAGAGAAAATTGCTCAGGAGAATTTAGACCTTGTGAATCTTGCATAATTATTTTCTCCAGGCCATAGGATGAGATACTCTGTACTTATGATAGTAAATCTGTGGATTTTGTCACTGCTATGACATCATTGCCAGAGTTAAAAGAAAAGGATGCCTAGACTATAAAAATCTGAAGTGTTGTTGTGTGTCTATCTAGTACTTATCTCCTTCTGTCAACACACTTAAGTACAGTGCTTAATTAATTTCCAATTATTCCCAATTACTCTTTCACACCAGTTATACATGATACAGTGATAGGACTGGCTTTGGACAAATATAGTAAATTGTCATCTTTTTCTGCGTGATACAATTAAGTTAAAAATAAGATAGAGTTCCCACAATTGTTTTAACCAAGAACGGATGGAAGTTTACCCAAGTGACACACACACTAACAGGCTTAAAATGTCAATTGCTTTAAAACGATTGAAAACTTCAAAATGAAAATATATAGTGGGTCATCACTAAAGTTCCTATAGGTTGCCTGCCAAAAATATCCTGAAACTTTATCTGTATTGGTGGGAGGAGGGTTCGTTGGTAGTTGGAGGTTGCTTATTGTCATATATTTTTAATGCCATGAGGACAAATTTTGAAAAACTTCAACAGAAGGTGTATGGATTTTGATTGACATGATGGTTGGTAGCACCTTTAGTAAGAGCAATTCAGTGATTGTGACTTAGGTTGGAGGGGTTTATTTTGGAGTGAGAAGCTATATGTCTCAGAGGTTGCTAATAACAGCAGAGCCTGGGTTTTATCTGGTAGAATTCCAGTATGCTCTGTGTGTCTTTACTCCTGCCTGAAGATTACATCCTCCTCTTTTTTATTGGTTGATCGGTTTGAAATGGTCATTGGGGAAAGATGTTTAGTGTGAGATGAGAGGGAAGAGTGGAAAAGGGGTTTGAATCTCTGTTATGGCTATATCATTGTCTCTATGTGACAGTGAGCAATTCACTTAACTTTGAAGAAAATCTGTCACAACAGATTATGGTCTGTCTACCAGGTAAAAGAGACTAGAATGAAACCAGAGTGCATTTTTGAAGCCAAAACAGGGTCAGGTGAACCTGAGGTTGAAAGAGTATGAAGTTTGTGTGTTTGGGAGGGGTCAGAAGTACAGTATACATGTGACCATGACTTTGGCTAGTGATGAGCCCTGGGAATTAGCTAACCTTAGAAATAATTCAAAGTGTTTTTCATTTTCTCAAAATATTTATAGGTTGATTAAATATTTATTGAACACTTTGGTAGGAAGAATAATGTTCATCCAAAGATGTTCACCTCTTAATACCAGGAACTTGTGAATATGTTACCTCACATGGAAAAAGGGACTTTTTAGGTGCGATTAAGTTAAGAATTTTGAGAGCAGGAGATTATCCTGGATTATCTGAGTGGGCCCAATATAATCACAAGGGTCCTTATAAATAAAAGAGAGAGGCAGTAGAGTTAGACTTAGAAGGAAATGTGATGATGGAAGCAGAATTGAAGTGATGTGATCTGAACAATACTCAAGCAGCCATTGCTGCTTTGAAGGTGGAAAGTGGACGGCCACGAGCCAAGGAATGAGACGGACTTTTAAAAACTGGAAAGAAGGGAAGGAAATTGATTCTCCCCTATAGCCTCCAGAGAGGAATGCAGCCCTTCCAACCCCCCAAGTTTAGTCCCTCTAACCTCCAGAACTATAAGGTAATAAATGTGTATTGTTGTTGTGGTAACGTGTGACAGCAGCAATAGGAAATGAATGCAAATACCTACTAGTTCTGAGGAACTGTCTTAGGCACAAACTATAACACAGAGAGAAGAGAAGCTTGTCATCTTGTCTCCTGCAGTGTGAGGCTTACAAGTCTGGTGTGCCCATTTTATTTTGCCCATGAGGAAATTAAGCTGATGGAATTCACATGATTTTCACATAGAAAATCAGTCTTGATTACCAGCCCATGGATCTTTACACAACAACATCTGTATCATATGACTGGGGAGCGGGGAGGTGCATTCCGTTCTGCCTCTCTCACACAAATTTCGTGTGTTATGTTAAAGGCTGCTGTCCTCTGACCACTGTGGAAAACAGCTTAATATCAATCCAATCATCTAATAGAATAACAGTCTTGCTTTTGCATTCTGAAGAACTGGAATGTCTAAAGCCATTCAAAGAAGAGAAGGTAGCCTTTTCTCTAGGGCAGTGGTTCTTAACCTAAATGAAGAAACCATGCCCTAAATGAAGGAACCATGAACAAAGTCACACAGCAGTAGTAACAGGCCCTGCTAGAACTTGAGTTTCCTGACCCCCTTTTCAGTCTCTGCCTATTTTCCCTACAGACACGAAAGTGCCTGGATCCAGGCGCTTTTTCAGAATCTGAAATAGGAATCGAGTCCATTTCACTACCCTACTTCCTAGCACATCGTGTGGATTACAAAAGGAAATTAATGTAAAGAAACCCTTTGGAAATGAAAAGAGCCATGTTAGTTCTCCCGCTTTATTATTTGGCTGGTCTCACCGTCCGTGTCATTTTCAAGTGTGGGGCTTGATTTAATAGAGACAGCCAGCAACTGTGGATCTAATCAAATGGGGCTTGAAGCACATAACTTTCAGTGTCAGGGAGCTGTAAGAAACATTTTCAAGTTTTGGAGTGATCTGAATAAAATGAAAAGTATTCAAAGGGGGTTAGAAAATCAGGCTTAGGGATCTTGTTTTTCAGGTCTGTTATAGTCACTCTGTGAAGTATTGCAGACAATTCATTATAATTTATCACACTGATACTCTTAGGTTGGATGAAGCCCAAACACAACTGAGTTAGATGCATATTAAATTACCTCTTACTTAAAAGGAGGGTGGTCTTACCAGGGCAGGATGGAGTTCATTAGCAGGCTGAGAAGTTTTCTTAACTCTTCATTATCTGGTTTTGTATTGTTCCTGGTTACCCAGGAACATTGGACACTTTTCCTTTCTCAACTCTTGAAGAAGTACACTGAGCACTTTGAGAATCTCACAAATCCCAGGGATAAAATACTCATCATCACAAGTCTACAAACAAATCTATGACTGCTATGAAAAACTGCTCCTGTTCTTTACAAAAAATTATCTCTTTTTTAGGGAAAAGGGGAAAAAATATTGTCCTCTTTTATTTTTATTTAGATCTGCATAATGCAAAACATTCCATTCCATTATCATAATTGACTGGCACACATATTGAGTGTACTCTAATATATGTGTTTAGGAATTATGATCACATTCTTCTAGCTAACCAGCACTATCCCCCATATCATTCAATGAAGGACATGGTTCAGACAGGATTTTGTTGACAGATGGCCTTTAATATGCCTCCAGATTTTTTTTCCACAACTGGGAACTTCAAACTCCATGTAAATGGCCTTTAATTTATGCATTCTAAGTCTTATGAGGTGGGGTTTTCTCCTTCAGGGACAAAAAGGACAGAGATAAATCTCTGAGGTGCTGTAAATTTAATAATTTAATCCTAAAGGAATTTTTGTTCGTACATTTTCATTTGTCTCTGAGTTTGTTTATTGTTTTGTTCTTTTAAAAATTAGCTCATGTTGAACACTGGGAAACTTAATACCCATTTATTCGGGGGTCTTCCCACTACACGTAAACGTCATGTTAAGGGGGAATTTGCCTCAGCTTAGAAATAAACCACCAGGACAGATTTCTATCCCTTTCCACACTTTAGTCACTCTGTCTTGGAGTCTCTCGTTAAACATCAAAGAATCTTCATTGGAAAAAGCATTGGTGTAGAAATTGGGGGATGGGTGGGACTTGGAATTAGATGACAGTCACAAAAATCAGTTTACCCTTGTCTCTTGCATCTATCTTTTAGCAAGCACTTAAACTCAGTTTTTTCTAGTCCTTTTCAGTACTTCAAAGTAGCAGTTTATCAGTAGAACCACCAAGCTAGACACAGTCCTGAGAGGTCATCTGGTTCATCTCCGTGCCTTAGGCATAAGCATAACTAAGTAATTCCAGGCAGATAAAAAGAGACAAAGACTGCTTCTGCCTTTGAACCACATTGCTTCTTGTCTATAGGACCTCAATTCCTATTTGTGTCCCTGAGTTCTATACTCACCATGTAGTTTTAATGTAAGGAAAAAAAAAACCTATTCTTACTGAATTCTTTTATTTTCCTGCTAAATTTAAAATAATCCAAGTGATTCCATGCACTGTCACAGCTGGCAAAACCACTACAGTAACTAAAAGAAAAAAAAGCTAAGAGTCTATATTTAGTGGAACACTTTAGGGTTTTTTTTTTTTTTTAAATATAGTCCCTCTATAATTTCTGACCTAAATAGCTTGGTAATGACCTAATTTGGGGTGTTCCATAACTTTTTGGGTGGACCCTCCAAATGTACATTTATTTTATCAGCAGGGGCTGTTGAGTGACATATGGAGACGGCATGTTCTTCCTTCTTTTTCCTACCTCCTCACTCACAAACCTGAACCCTACAAATTTAAGAAGAAATTGCCCAGGAGGCAAGACACAGGTCTATGTATCGTACAATGGTGATAGACATTCTCGCCAATACAACAGTTCTAAATCAGATTAGCCTATTTATTGTTGTGTTTGTAAAAAAAAATACACAATACCTGTATTCTATTGGATTCTCTAGCTGAAAGCCTTATTACCAAGGAAGATGTCATAGACTAAGAAGCTGGCTCTTTTTTTTTTTTTCACATGCTTACTCTATCAAGTTGAAGGGGAGGAGGCAGGGACAGGGGGAGGGACCTATATTTCTGAAATCTGTGTTTTCCACCTTTGCAAGGACTTAGTACTTTTTCAATAAAAAATAAATTTAATTTGTGGCTACACTTCAAGTAAGATGGTTTGATGGGAAAAGTGGAACAGTCCCAGTCTTGATTTAGAGAACTTGTATAGCTGCATCCCTTAGTGTCACTTTCATGTGGTTTGGGTGAGCCAATCTCAGAAACCTCAAGCATTTTGAAGATACTAAACTGGAGACATTTACAATTCTTCCCTCCCTTTTTGCTATTAATTCTTCATGTTTTAACAAGCACTGGAGTTAATACTGCCTATACTCTCTTTCCTGTCAAATTGGAACTTTTTTTTTCTCTTAAATAATCTGTTCATTCTAGTTTATACTCACTTAAATCAAAGTGTTGGATGTCAACACATGCCATATCCAAATACCAACTTCCTTTTTTTTAATTAAGCAGGATTTAAATATTTGATCTGAAGAAAGCTGGTGTTTTTTAATCTATAAAGCAATCCATGTATTCATCTCTTTTTTTCTTTCTTTTTATAAAGTCAAAAGTTTGCTTTCAGCTTGTACCACATCCCTATTCCAGCCTAAGCACAGCAACCTGGGTTTCTTATTTTCTGAAAAAGAGGCACTACAGAGTTAGTAAAGGGTCAGAAGTCTATACTGAAAAAGCTTCTTTGACCTGAGAATGTTTCAGTGAGCATTTTTGTCAGATACAATGGCGTATCCCCACCTTGCTTTATCCATAGTAGTTTTGAAGTAAACAGATTTTTAAAAATTCAATGTGTGTGTGTATGTTATAAATCCCTTTCAGCGGCTAACCTCAAGTCATGGATTTTTGGGGGTTTTTTTGGGTCCAATATTTTATAAGATCTAAAAAGATCTCTGTCTAGAAAAAAAAAATCAAACCCAAACTGAGGGATATTCTAGGAAATACCTGACCACTATATGCCTCAAAACAGTTAAGGTCATCAAAAACAAGGGAAGTCAGAGAAGTTGTCATGGCGTGGAGAAACCTAAGGAGACATGATGACTAAATGCAGTGTGGTGTTCTAGATGGGCTCCTGGAACAGAAAAAGGACATTGGGGGAAACTAAGAATGTCTGAATAAAGTATGGACTTCGATAATAGTGTATCAATGTTGGTTCATTAGTTGTGACAAATATTCTACACTAATGTAACAATAGGGGAGATGTTAACAATAGGTAAATCCAGGTGAGGTATAGTACTATAATTATGACTTTTCTGCAAATCTAAAACTATTATAAAAAGTTTATTAAGTGAAAAAATAATTTTTGTGCTGAGTTTTCTACAGAACTCATACTAGCTGTGAGAATTGAAATAAGACTGAGAGCTACTTTTCCATTTATAAAGTTTGCTAAGGAAACAAACTGTCCTTTTACAAATAAGGAAATTGAAATTTCCTAGTTATACTGCAGTGTAATATGTTATATCTAGTCTGAAACCTGGTACCAGGAAGTCTTCTAATGCCTTGCGTAGTTGATAGTCTGAAGCAATTATTTTCTAAGAATAGCTTTGCATTTTAAAGAACTTGTTATCAAGATTCTTCAATTTACTGTTGGGTAGTTTTTAGCTAGACTGTACCAATTTTTTTTTTTTTTGTAAAGTTCTTATTTTCACCTTGAATTTTAGTATTTTAAGAGACTTCAGATACAAGTGAGGATGGAATGCACCTAAAATTTTTTATTGATGATTGCTTTTTGAACTTTTTTAAAAACATAGGCATTCTTTTCTTTAATTTCTAAAATGTCACCATTTTGTCCAAGATGACTACATCTCCTAATGAATCTCTTATTTTAAAAATGCATGCATATTATTTCATATTTCCTGAGTTTAGAAGACTGTTCTCCAAGTCTTATGTCTGTGTCTCTAAATAGAAAGTGTCTTTTCTTTTTTAAAGCATGCGGAAGAACTCTTCCCTTTCCACAATAATTAATACCAATTTACATAATTATTTTGGGGGGATAAATACTCATTTAAGAAGAATTTGTACTGAAATGGTATTTTTGGTTTGACTGCATAGTGACAAGATGAAAACAAAGCACTTTCTCCCAAAGGAGTGACAATAAACACAGAGCTTGTCAGTAGTGACCCAATTGGTTTCCTGCTGCTAGCTGTTCAGTAGACTTCCATGAAATGATTAATTGGTCTCAATCAATTCTCAGCAGGAAGTACTCACCTTATGGTAAATATTACCACAATTGGTGCTAATTAGCTCTGTTGTCACCTGTAGGTAGGCCAGGAGCTGAGTCAGGTGACCAATATCTACATCAGCAGCAGAGGTTTAACTGGAGAGGGGCTGGAGATGCAATGCCAAGGCTATTGTAGTGGGCAAGGAGCCCAAAGCTTACCCTGCCCATGGTTTAGTCTGTGATTACCAGTCCCATAGTATGTCACAAGTGTGGCATTCAAGAGGTGGGATTGCGTATCAATGAGAAAATGCACCTGCATTCAACTGATGAAAGATTTCACAGTTTATTAGCTTCTAAATCAGAGCTTTACCACTTACTATTCATTTGTTCTTAAACTTTTGGTTTAACTTGCTTGAGGCTGGGTTTCCTAATCTGAAAAAAAATGGAGCAAAATTACCCACGTAATAGAACTGATATAGTGATATATACAACATATTTGGCATTTAGTAGGTGATCAAAAGTTTGGAACACCCCCACAAGTGAATAATCATTAACACTTGGTGTAACAATGATAATGATCATTAGCCTTCCTAGTAATAAGCAAGAAAACTCTCTGGTGTTCAATGTCAGCTTGGAGAGTGGTGCTAAAGGGGAGTGGAGACCTAAACCTTCACTATCCTTTTTATCCATTATTTTCTAAGAGCCTAATTATTTAGGAGGGAAGGGTAAGCAAAGAGAGATGTGAAAACGAGCAGCTAAAACAAAAGGAAATGGAGCAATGGCATTGTAGTAGAGGAACATTTATTGTATCAGGTGTGTCTCATTTGGGCAGGCCCATGACCAGCCCTATGAAGGAATCATCCCAGCATGGTCTACATTGATGGAAAAGGAAATTGATTCCATAGTGACTTTAGGCCATTCTCTAATTCATTATTTTAGATCTGGGTTATCCAAATTTCTCAGTGATATAAAGCACCAGGGTATTTGTTAAATACACAGACCACTAGGTTTCTTCAAAATTCAGTTCAGTAGCTTGGACTTAAGAATCTGTAGGGTTTTTTTTTTCTTTGTTGCTGCTGTTGTTTTTGTGTGTGTGTAAGTATAGTTGGCATACAATATTATATTAGTTTTCAGCTCTATAACATAGTGATTTGACATTTATATACTTTATGATATGATCACCATGATAGGTTTAGTAACCAGCAACAGATGGTTATGGTATTATTGACTATATTCTCTATCTGTATACTACATACCCGTGGCTTATTTATTTTATAACTGGAAGTTTGTACCTCTTATTCCTCTTCACCTTGTTTACTTATCTCCCTGTCTACTCTGTCAACCATCAGTTTGTTCTCTGTATCTGTAAATTTGTTTCTGTTTTGTTTTATGTTTTTAGATTCCATACAGTATTTGTTTTTCTGTCTGACATAATTTCATTTAGCATAATACCCTCTAGGTCCATCCATACTGTCTCAAATGGCAAAACTGCATTCCTTTTGATTGCTGAATAATATTCCATTGTGTATGTGTATAACATATTCTTTATCCAATCATCTATCGATGGACACCTTCCATATCTTGGCTGTAATATATATAGAAGTGCATATCATTTTTAAATTAGTGTTTTCATTTTCTTTGATAAATACCCAAAAGTGAAATTGCTGGGTTGTGTGGTAGTTCTATTTTTAGTTTTTTAAGGAGGAATCTGTATTAATAAACTCTCTAAGTGCTTCTTATATTCAGGTAAGTTTGAGAACCATTGATTTAAAGCAGTATTTTTTATTTGACTGCACATCAGATTTCTTATGAAATTTCTGAAAATATTGATGCCCGGGTCCTACCCTTCCCCCACCCCAAGAAAATCTTATTTAATTGATATAGGATATGGCTTGATCATCAGGGAAGTTTTTAAAGCTCCTCAAATGCTGCTAAGGCACAGGCAAATATGAAGTAACACTGATTTAGAAAATAGCTTGAGGGGGTCTATGAGCCTGTATAGGATGAATTAGTAATAATCAGATGTAAAGTCATGTCACAGATAAGTAGGTTCGAGCTCTGATTCAATGTGTGAAATATGGTAAAAAAAAAAAAAAATTTAGAACTCTGCTTGGAAATAGTGTGCAAACTATCCCATTGCCTAGAATTTTGTTGTATTCAAAAGTATTTGCACTGAAAGGACTATAAACTATGATATAGAGTCTAACTTCCCCTAAATTGGCAGTCCTTGTTCTGTGAGTATGCATATAAATAATAATGAATATAATCTCGGCTTTCACTGCAGAGTTATCTCTGGTGTTAATTTTGCACTGTTTCCTCTTTCTCCTCTAATTCATTTTCCAAAGTCGGTAAATGTCAGGACTTGGAATTGTCATCAACAACAGGAGCTATAACTCGGCATGGGGATATGTGAAACCAGATAGAAAAATCAATGTGCCAGAGAGAGGAGAAGGGCTGTCAAAAATAAAGACTCGGAGGAGTTAAACATGTAAAAAAAGGTGTAGTAACACTTCTAGGAGTTTCTCCACCCAGGTCATCAAGGCAGGATCAAATATTACTAACTGAATCGTTTAGGAAAGATTCATTGAGCAAAATGAGGAGTTTGGGGGACCTTCTTTTTCTTTAGAAATGTTTCTTCGAATCACAAAGTAGTCATTTCTAATTCTATATCGGGGAATATTTTTTATCAGTCTTTAAACTGCACTACTTAATTAAAATCTTCCAGCAGTCCCAGGGAAAAGAAGCAAAGAAAATGCCCTGTTTCTAAGCAGGGAAGAACTATCATGCTCCTATTATGAATTGAAAATTCAAAGTTAGATACCTCATTCAAATTAGAATGTGAAAAACAAAGCAGAAAATAACAAGTGTTAGTGAGAATGTGGAGAAATTAAAACTTCTTTTTTATTGCTAGTAGGAATGTAAAATGATACAGCCACTATAGAAAACAGTATGGAAGTTCCTCAAAAAATTAAAAATAAAATGTAATCCATCAATTCCTCTAATAGGTATATACTCAAAATAATTGAAAGCAGTCAGAAAGAGGTATTTATACACCCACATTAATAGGAACATAGTTTATGTTAGGCAAAAGGTGGAAGCAACACGTGTCCATTGACTGATGAATGGATAAACAAAATGTGATATATACATATGATAGAATATTATTCAGCCTTAAAAAGAAAAGAAATTCTGATACATGCTACACATGGATGTAGTAACACTTGTAGTACTACCTGAGTGTGGTAACAGCTATAGGACAGTATGCTAAGTAAAACAAAGCAGTCACAAAAGGAAAATTATATATGATTCCATTTATATGAGGTTTCAAGAGTAGTCAAATTCATATAGACAGGAAGTAGAATGGAGCTTGCAAGGGCTGAGAGGAACATAGGAGTGGGAAATTAGTTCAATGGGTATGGAGTTTCAGTTGGAGAAGATCGAAATTTTCTGGAGATGGATGGAGGCGATGGTTGCACAACAATGTCAAGGTACTTAATGCCACTCAACTGTTTACTTAAAAATGCTTAAGATGGTAAATTTTATGTTATGTACATTTCATCATAATTTTCTAAAACAAATAATTTGAAAATTTGCAAAACAAAATTAAAGCTTAGAGGATTCACACAGCTAACAGGTGTCACAGCAGGAAGTAAGCTGTAGGGACTCCAAGTGTGTCAACCTTCCCTTTCCACCTCAGTGCCTCTTGGAAAGTAAAAACTGAAGATGTTCAGGGGAAAGTAAAGAGGACTGAATAATTGTTTGAAAAAAGATCAAAATAGTGCAGACATTTGTCCTGGAGATAAGAAATAAGGCTGGTAAACTCCGTGAGATAATGACAATGTCTGCACACTACCTTTTTAAAAATTGAGATATAATTCACATATCATAAAATTCACACTTTTAAAGTATACTATTTAGTGTTGTTTACTATATTCACAAAGTGGTGAACCATCACCTCTAATTCCAGAACGTTCTTATCACCCCTAAAACAAACCCTATATCCATCGTTAATTATTCTCCATCCTCCCCCTGACTGCCATCCTTAAGCAATTACTAATTTACCTTCTGTTTCTATGGGTTTACTTAGTCTGGACATTTCATATAGATGAAATTATACAATATGTGGCCTTTTGTGACTTGTTTTACTTAATATTTTTAAGGTTCATTTATGTTATAGCATATGTTAGTACTGTATTCTTTTTTATTGATGAATAATATTCCTTTGTATGGATTTTTAATCTATATAATATTTTCATTTTTAATCTATATCATAAAAAAATGTGTGTTTCATCTGGCCCTCAGTTGATGGACATTTGGGTTGTTTCAACTTTTTGGCTACTGTGAATAATGCTCTTATGAACATTCGTGTACAAGTTTTCATGTAGTCATATGTTTTCAGTTATCTTGAGTATACATCTAGGAGTGGAATTGCTAGGTCATATGTTAATCTAATGTTTAACTTTTTCAGGAATGGCCAGACTGTTTTCCAGAGTGGCTGTCTCATTTTACATTCCTAGCAACATTGTATGAGTATTCTGATTTCTCCCTGTCCTCACTAACACAAGTTATTTTCTCCCCCATCCCCAGCTCTACTGATCATAATTGACATGTAAACATTAAAAAAATATAGCTATCCTAGTAGATGTGAAGTGGCATCTCACTGTGATTTGTGCACTAACTTTTGTATTCTCAGCACACAGCTCTAGGCACACATGAAAGTCTCAGTACTGAAAGGCAAGAAAAATCCAAGAGATTCTAAGAAAATTCATCAGAATGAGTGGTTTATAACCTTTGAGAAATCAAATTTTAGAGTCGGCTGTTCTCTCTCTCTCTCTCTTTTTTTTTTTTTTTTGTACAAATTCAGTCAAGAAGTAGCAAGCAAGCTAATTCAATATTTTCTTCCAGGCACCCCATTACTAACGGGGTGATAACTTTCAATAGATGGCCACTCTTCTCAGAGTTTGGAAGAATGAAGTATGCACCGTGGTGTAGTAGCTTAGGTGAAGGAAAAGAGAACTCAGAAGGAAACAAGGCTTTTCCCCTTCATTTCAATCAAAGTTAAGTGCCCGACTCATGACTCACATCTTGGCTCTACCACTTTTACGCCTGCACGTAGTCAGATGCCTGGTGCTGTGTGATTGCCTTTAAGAAGGGTTTTCGATAGCAGTGTTCTCCAATTACATGTATTTCCATTAACAAAAGAAATATCTTTGTGGGTTTCTTAGGTACTTGCAGAAATATATACTTTTTCACTAGTAGCCAGAAGCATCTGATCTGTCTGCCTCAGAGCCCTCTGACAGTTAAGCATTTGCCTTTAGGCAAATAAAATGTCAGCCGTCATTAAAAAGCATATGGCAACAATATGGCTGTTCCGTCTCTGGGGACCAGCCTCTCCCCAGAAGAGATGGTACTTGAAATAAGAGATGCTTTTGAATACAGAACCCCTCTTTCTCCCACTCAGGCATGGTGGCTGGGGAGTGGGCAGAATGCCACACACAGAAGGACAAACCAGATCAAATGTGAACATAGGGGACGAGCTGCCCAGCCAGCAATGACCAAAGGCTTTTTGTCCTAGGCATCTGGTCTGTGGTTAAGGGGAAGTGCCATCCCTAAGCTGGCCTGGATTAGCTCTATAAAATAGAAAACAGCCTTCACAGCCACTTAAGGAGAGCTTGGGGTCGACTGGAATTCAATGCAGTGGTGTGCAGTGAGCAGGGGGAGACGTTGAAAGTGGAGTCTCCACCAGTCTCGTCTCTGTGGAATTTCCTCGGTGAACGGGGTAACATAAACTGCCTTGTCTCGACATATATGATAAGGGTGTGGAACCCTGTGCAGTGGGTCCGCTCGTGCTCAAGTGGACATGTGGCAATATGGATAAAGAGGAGTGCCGCCTTTCCAGGGATGGCAAGTATCCAGGCTGTCTGCTCAAGATTAACAAACCATTTCCTCTGGAGCCTCTGGGCTTCTGCATCTGCAGAGGACACCGGAAATGGTCAACACAGATGACTGATTCTCAAAATGTAGTCTCAAAACTTTGCTGGTCCCAGTTTGGGGGAACTATAGTATACAGATAATCGGAATGTGATGCTTGCCCTGTTAGAAATGGTGGTTCCTCATGCAAAACTGTCTCTATGTTACTTGAGTTAGAATGTAGTTAGTCAGGCTTGCCGGTTTTACATCAAACTTTTAACATATGAACTTATATTTCTGGGCCCCTGCTTTGACCATCAGCATGCCCACATCAGTGAAATCATTAGCTTCATAGAAAACAGAGTTCAATCGTAGTGTCAGGAAAGCTTACTTTGATTAGACAGTTAACATCATCCAAAAATTCTTCTTGTCAACTTCACCATGATTTTTCCACTCATGTCAACCACTGATTTGAATGTTTAAAGGCCATACATTGCTTCTCAAAATAGTTCTAACTCTAATTTTTAAAGAATAAAATAAGTACAAAGTTAAAACTACAAAAATATCTATATAGATACATATTCTTTTAGAGCCAGGATCACAGGGTAGGGAAACCTTGTTTCCAATAAATTTTGTCTAAATTGTATTAATCATATAATTTAATAACGCTTTATTGTGACACTGATTAACTGAATGAATATAAAATGTGAAATACTTAGGAAAGTGATGAATTTTAAAAAAACAACATTATTGTTAATGTTTTTCATAGAATATGGCTTCAGAAAATGTATGGTTAAAAACAGAACAACAACAAAAAAACACATATTTTAGTGGTGTCAATCAATTTTTTCTGGAATGCTTTTTTATCCTTTACTGAATAGTTGTAACTGACAGGATGATCTCATCCTTTGCTTTTTATACTGACAGTCTATAAAATCCATGACAATTGACAACAACTAGATCAGTAGTGGTATGAACAGTAGGAGGTTGCAGGGCGTTTTTCCAAGACACTTTACTCCTAGGGAGTTGATGCATACTTTCCAAATTAGAGGAGGGGCTCTCTCTATTGGGGCTGTAGGTGGGGGCTGTTAAAAAAAAACTAAATATTTGGACAAAAAAATTAAAAAATTCAATCATTCAGCTGTTTGCCGCCATTATATCAAACATCAGGGTACTTAGAAACATCTCAAGAAATGACCAAATTCTAAACTTTACATCTAGGTAATTGAGATCATAATGCCTTAATTTTTCCATATGAATGGCAATATGTCAAATGTTACATACCTTGGAGATTCGTTTTGTACCTTAATATATATTCTAAAATTCTATAATTAATGTATTAAGCTTAAAAATAAGTGAAATAGATGAATTACATAACTACTTCTCCATTTCAGATCTTTCAAATATAAAATTAAAATGTCTACTTTATTCCTTATGGAGATATTGTAAAGATTGGTTTGCAGCAAAACAGAATAGCTTATGATGGCAGAATTCTTTTAGCATTAATTGGATGTTTTATTAAATGTGAACAGAATTCTGAATTTGAGATGAGGGCTTTTGTGACATTTGAAATTTTTGAAATGATTGAGTTAGTATTTAGTGGGCACTAGGTGTTTGATGAATGAACGAAAGAAGAGTGAACCAATGAATGACTGGAAAAGGTAGGAATTAAGAGTTCTCACTTTGTGGAGTTGGAGTCTAATTGATGGTAGAATATGTGTTTCAGCCTCGTAGAAATACCCACACTTTATATTTTGCTCTAGTTTAGTCTCTTAACAAGATGTGTAAAGTTTGGAGCAGGACGTGCTGGTATTTGACTGAAACACAGAAGCAATCAAGTGGTTGAATTTTGGATTTTTCTAATTTAATGACATTCCTTTATCCATATTGATTGGAGCTTTGGTAAATTCAATTGTTGATACCACCTGGATAATTTTAAGTCTTTCTGAAGCTTTAAAGAAAATGTTTCCAACATAGCTCGAACAACATAAGAATTTCATCAGTTGAAAACTAAGAATCGTTTCTGTGGGATGTGTAAAACAAGAAGCTGACCAGCATTATTTTCTTTTTCCTTAATTCAGTATCATTATTGAGAGTTTTTCTTGAACTTTATGAAAACCAGATTGGGGCACATGCATGTTCTCCATTGAATCATGTTCAAGGCATTGGAACTGAAAATCATTTTAAACCAGGAAAACATGACATTGAAAAATAGTCCACATTCTTGATTCTCCCTCAGAGTATCTGAGACCATTTCTGACTAGAAAGCCTTTGGCTGATAATAGATCTGATCTTTTTAGAAATGGATGTTTAGCTTCCTGTCAGAAAGAGGTCGTAATTTTTTTTCCAGTCATTTCTTTACTTTGCTGGCTTATCAGTTACAACCTTTGATCCTCTCATTTTGTTTGTCAGAAAGCTGTGATTTCTCACTGTTGCCCACAGAAAAACATCCCTAGGTGTCTGCCGTTCAAGGCTCTCTCTGGTCTGGCCCAGGTGACCTCTTCAGCCACATTTCCTGCTACCTGCCTTTTTTGTGCGAGCTCTTTCCCAGCCAAACCAGACTGCAGGCTGTTCTCCAGCTTCCGTTTGAGTGCCTCTAGCCTGTTTCTTTTTCTGTCCACTCACTAAATGTCCCACATATACTTCGGAGGGTGATACATTTTCTTTTGTGAGGTCTAGGCATTGCACCCTTTACACTTTTCCTCTTCTTCTCCCCTTTCTTTGCAAAGACAGATCTTCCCCCATCACATACACAAAACACATCAACACGTGTGTGTGCATGCACACACACACACATACACGCACTCCTATGGTTTAGTGACAGGCATGTACCACATTCGAGACTGCTACTCGTGTGCACAAATTGTGCCCTGAACGCTTGCAGGATGTCAAATGTGGAAAAAAATTAAGAGGGGCAAGTGAGGACAAAAATTCCCCTCACTCTCCACTTGCCAAGGCGTGCACCCACCCACAGGACTATGTCCAGGTAGAGAGGCACCTTTTCCTATTTCAGACAAAGGCGTGGACTAGTGCGTATGGACCACCAGCAGCTCTGTTCATCTGCCTGCACGCCTTTCAGCTTCTTTAACCAGGCACAAGTTTGTTGAGGGTAGTGATTACTCTTGTCTTCCCATCATGCCTTGTACAATGCCTTTGTTACACGTAAGGTCATTTATTAAGTTTAAATGAAAGGATGAAATGTATTTTTTAAAAAATTACTTCTGCATACAAACACAACCATGTAAAGCACTGCAGGAATGAAAATGGACTTTTTAGCAGATGTGAAACAGTCAACTTGTCTGATTTTAAGTATATCATGGTTCTGTCTCAGCTAAGTATTTTCCCATAAAAGGTAGTGCCCAGTAGTCTTTTGTGGAATTTCAGAAACCACACTCAGAGCTATGATAGGCCATAGCAGAGCTGAACTGAAATCCATTTATGACAGTTTGTTAAAATAGGCAAAGAATAACATTAAGAATTGTCTGAAGTGGGCAGGATAAAGGTCAGGAAAAAGCCCACGGAAGGCGAGGGAATTTGGGGAGGAACCAGTTGGATCAGTCTGAGGTCAATACACTTCCTAGAAGTCTACTTGAAGCCGAAAAGACAAAAAAGCACCCCATCTCAAAATCTTCAAAGCCTTGCCAGCACTGTACATAGGATAACTTGATGTGGCCATGGCCTCAGAGTAAAGAATTGCTTTGTAAAGACTTCAGTGGGTAATTAAGATTAGCTCCAATACAATTCATTGGTAAGTGGGAAATGTCCATAAACCAAGCTTTCCAGACCACGAAACAATGTTGTATAACAGATAGGTTTTATGCCTATTTGATGACATACCCAGGACTTTAAATATCAGGATTCGAGGGGTAACTGTTGGCACCTTCTCAAGGGCAAGTCTGTATCTATGTTCACTGTGTACTTAACAATTGCTTTATGTTTTCCAAGATACATTGCGTTTATGTGATAAACTGTTTTCTCTTCAGAAGGAAAGAAACCTTCTCCAAGCATTTCACCATGCACTCTTCTCCCTTTTTCTCACAGTCCTCTGTGATGTCAGTCTGTTTTGCTCGTTTCCATCCCAACTTGGTGGTTGGTGGGACGTACTCAGGCCAGATTGTCCTGTGGGATAATCGCAGTCATCGGAGGACTCCAGTGCAGCGGACACCCTTGTCAGCTGCTGCACACACAGTAAGTCAAGCTTTTTTCACATCCCTGTTGGCCATCCAAGCTCTGAAAGAAGGGAGAATTAACAAAAGTTTAAGGTTGTCATTAACTTTAAGTTAGGAGTATCTATTATAGTGATTGCAGCCTAACTAAAATAAAGCTGAGGAAAAGTAGGTGAAGGAAGCTCTGGGTTTAGAGGAATCTCTTAATATTTTACAAATTTTAGCACATATAAAGGATCTCTGTGGATGTCTCAAAGGCCACCAGTGAGGATGGATTGAAAATAAAAAAGGATACGGAGAGAAACTTTAGAACAGGCATCTGTGAAATTGTTCTCCTAAAAAAACCCTTCCCATTTACATTGGAAGGTGGAAACGTAACTTTAGACACACCCTGAAGAATAACCATTTCATGTCTAGGGATGGTACATGAGACTTGCCAATAGGCCTTATCCACTTGTGAATAGAGGAAATCTATGACTTTAAATTCCTGAATGCGTGACGTAAGTCTCAACGGTAAAGTCTACAGTGACAATATAATCCCTAAGGTTAAGAGTCAACATCTAAAAACCATTTCTCATAATTTAGCAGAAGAGCTTCAGTATAGTGTTTGGAAGACAACTACTCTGTCATTTCCTTTAAGAGAATGACAGGTGTGTTTAGCAATTGTTAGGAGGAATGAGAAGACAGGCATGTCTCCATCAATCTGTGCTACCTTGACATTCAGAGTAACTGATGTTCTTTCTGTGAAATGCCTAAATTATGTCCAAGGAAACAGCTCTACTATTGTTTTAATTTTCTTAACATGGTTGCCTCATTTGTTTCATCTGCTGGCCTCAAGACCACTCTAGCTTTAAAAAAGGACTGCTAGCTATTTAAGCTAGACTGTAAAGATAGATTGACAATGGGAACTGAAAATATCAGGTCAGCTTTAATTCTCATTGACTTGGGCCTAAGACATATGCAGGTAAAACTAGTTATTGGGAATCTTGGAAAATTGCTCATGCCTACCCCGTTTCCCCAAACTAATAACAGAAAATTGTGACACAGGAAAAGGCGGGCTTGATGCAGGTGTTTGCTCAAGTAGCGTGAAATGACCTCTTGCCTGTAAGTATGTATCTGGTGTGTTTGGGAACATGCCTTCTGAAGTTTCAAAAATTGTAAATCCAAATGTTAGAATATTTAGCAAGAAGATTCTGATGAGAATCAAAATCCAGGCATTAATTTTCCTTTTTAAAATAACTTAGGATGTGATCATCAAAACTAAAATTCGTTTATTATCGAACAGAGTGACATTATTTCTGTTAGAAAATAAAACAACTTTTTTTCCTCTCTTTTGCTGTGTTTTATTGAAGTCACTGCTTAAAATAAAAGTTTATAGTAAATGTCATGACTGTCTTTCAATTCCACTAATGACTGGCTGATTGGTATCAGGATCAAAAGTGGTTAAGGAAAAAGAGGTCCACCACAGATTACTAACTAATTTCCTTTCACACCCACCACACATATGCATTTGGGACAACAGGAAATTATAATTAAAGCAAACCTTCTGCCACACAGTAAGTTTAATCCTAAAATAAATAAAAAACAATCTGGCATCTACACTGGAAATATCTACTGAACCGCTGCTTTTTTCTTTTCATTAAGCAGAGTTGTGTATGTTTGTGTCTGTGTATGCCCACGTGTCTGCTTCTGTTCTGGTTTCTTTACATCCAACTCTTTTCTTTTAAATTGAGTTTTATTACTCATGAAAGCACAGGCCAGTAGTACTGATTAAAGCCAGGAAGAGACTACCACACACATTCCTTGTTTTAGGCATTTGGCTCTATGCATTCTTCTAGATGCTTCCCTTCCCTACTAAACCCACCTGTAGGAGTCCCACTCTATTAGGGTCTTGGCGATTTGTATGGATGTTTGCTGATTAACATAGAGACCCTATTGGATTTTTGCTGAAAAATACTAAATAGATTTAATTTAACAAATTTTGGACCTTGCTTTCCCATTCTTCAGTTTTGCTAAGTCTGCTGTTTTTAGGTGAGAATTTGTTTCATCCATTCTTACACTTGATTTTCACACAAAGCTTCCTTTGGATGCTTGCATTTAAACACTGCTACAGATCCCACATAGCTCAGAGACTTGGGGAAAAGCATTATCTACAGCCCCACAAACAGTTAGTCTTTTTGATATTTAGACCTTATCAGGATCACATTTTGTTTCAGATTTCTGATGTCCAGCTCCACTAAGGCCAATTCATTTTAAAGTTTCTGTAGGAACATAGTGCAAAAAAGACAGAAGGACTTAGTTGATTGTCCATCAGCATGGGTAAAAAGGTGAAGCGATTGTTAAAAAAAAAGCAAATGTAATCCTGGGATGCATTAATACAGGTACCTTTTTTACTTCATGAGAAGTGACAATTCAATACTCCCTGGATTTCTGAATTCTCTTGGTCAGAGTATAGGTATATAGTTATGTTTCATTCTCTGAACTTCAATGTTGAGAACTCAGACAAAATGTAGTATATTAAAAAGAGAGTGACTAGGTTGGGGAAGGTACTGAAAACCAGACATTCAAGGAATAGTTGAAGTAATTACTGATGATTAGTTAGGGTAAGACAAGACTAGGAGGAGGAAGGATAATATAACAATAATTTGAATATTGTTTTGACTTGACCTGTGTGATCCCAGAGGGCATTGCACTGAAAGTATCTCCTTGAGCTTTCTTTATCCCCATTGGTGGAGGGAAGAATTCCCCAGGAATTAGTGCTAAAACTGGCTACCCTTAAGAAAGGTGTTTAATCAGAGTTTGGACCACCTCTTGGTAGAGGCAGATGAGCAGCTGCCCTAGATGATTATTATGGTTCTTTCTGACCAGGAGTTTATATGATAATAATAGTTTGGGAACCATCTTTTATATAACATCAACTTTCTAATATTAAAGATTGTTTCATTGTCATTGTGGCTAGGTATTATGGATAGTAACTCATCAAGAATAAGTCTTAGACTGTCAGCTATTAGTACAGAGAAGCATCAACTGAGTTGTGGTTTGGCCGCTGATGGCTAAGCTGCCTGAAATCTAACCCAAATTACTGCTAGGTTCTGCTGTGCTAACCTTCCATTTAGTATTTAATGTGCAGCTGCAAATGATTTTAGCCTACCATTTAGAATTGTACAGAGTGGGATAACCTACTAGAGTATGACAGAAGGTTAGAGCATCTTGCATACAATTCCTGGAATGTATAAATGACCTTTTTCAAGGTCCTGGCCAAATATAAGCCTCCATACTACCCCAAATGATATTTTGAAAAATAAATCTATCATTATCCTAGATTTTGTAGTAACATAAAAGAACCTAATTTTATCTCACTAGATGTGTTGTGCCAATAATTTCAGCCACCATCTCTCTCTCAAATTAAAGAGGCTGATGAATATTAACCACTTTTTTACAAAGAATGTTAACAAATGCTTGGCACTGTGACCGTAAGTCCTTAAACTCTGGATTTCATAACACTTATTCCTTCCAAAAGTCAATAGGTCCACCCTTTTGAAAACTGGCTTTTTCTATTACTCATGGTGAGCTTATAAGCCAACCTAGGCAGTGGGAACTCACTTAAGTAATCCAGATTCACCTCCCTGCCCTGTATCTGCTCATCAATCCGCTTTTGCTCTAGCTTCTTTCAGCTTCGATGCACTGCATCTGACTGAGCAAGATGAAGCTTTGTAAGTATTTCCACCACTATGTTGCTTCCAGAGCTTTTAGAAAGAAATCAGGTTCAAATCAAAAGTGGCAAATGACCTGAGGCTCATGTTATTGTTGGATTATGTCACTCTTTAATCCTTGTTTTGGAGTAATGTGCTTAATACTCAAATGGAAGCATTTCCTCCTGGATCAGTGTCTGATCCTCCATGTTTATGTTTTGCAGCATCCCGTGTACTGTGTAAATGTTGTAGGGACCCAGAATGCTCATAACCTCATCACTGTCTCTACTGATGGTAAAATGTGTTCCTGGAGCCTGGACATGCTCTCAACTCCACAGGTGGGTTTGTTTTTCCTTACACATCAGAGCATCCTGGTTAAAAGAGATGCCTGTCTAATGGAACATGGTTCCTAAAAGCCAAACCCTCACATCCTATAGGGGCTAAAACCAATGGGTGCACTTGAAAGACTGGGGCTTGCTTTCAGCAGTCTCCTCTTGAAGCCAAAACCCATTTCCTTTACCACAAATCATGTAATTATTGTAATACGTTAATCTTTAGGTCAGTTTCAAGTGAAAATAAAATAATCCATTTTAAAGCATAGTAATTATGGAAGTTGCCTATGGTATGAATTGTACTTACCCTACAGCATTGTTAAACAAATTCAAACAAGGTGGGAGCTCAACAGAGCAGTCCCTGGAGAAGAGGTATCCCAGCAAAACAGAAACCCAAGCCCTTGCTTGTTGTATCCATAGCCTCCACGATTGCCTGTGTGCATGTAGAATCTGTCAATCCATCTGTTTTCTCCTCTGGAATGTTTGTTAGTATGGCTTCTGCCATTTCTTGATCAATAAATGAGAAGTTGAAAATGAAAGAGCTCCAAAGTTTCCAAACCAGTAATGATTACATTAATGGAAACCAAACAGAAGCATAAGTGGAAGAGACCTTTGGAGGAAGGCATCTGAATGCAACTTGCAGAATATATGTATGTACACATACACATGAGAAGATAAATAACTACACACTTTTACACACTATTTCTACATTTCTTTGTGGGGGAAAAGTACTTCACCATCTTTCAACTAAAAACACAAAAGAGTTTATTGCTATAGCCTTTGATAACAATGCGAAGAAACATCAAGAAAATTGTCAAACATATCTAGAAGATAATTCTTAATTTTAACATTTTTATTCCCTTTCTTGGAATAATAACCCAAGAATGTCTCTCTCACAGTTTTAGAAGATATTGAAGTTTCAAGATACATAAGGAAATGTGGAAACTGTAAGGAACCTCCCCTAAGTCTCCGCATTATAAAGATGTAGATAATGCTAAGACTGAATAAGTCTTCTTATAATTGGGTGGGGGAGAAAGAAAGAGCTAGTAAGCTCTTTACAATTTAAGTTCCTCTATTTTTGCTGATCTTTAACATTATACAAGTTAGGAGTTGTATGTGGGTATTTCCTGGCTTTGTCTTAAAATTCTCAGCAATATGTTGTTTTCTTTTAAAAGCCTGGAGATTACAAACAGATATAAGAGTGAACCCTCTAATTAAGAATTTTTAATTGCCTTGTTTGCTGATTAAACGTGTATTTGTTTAGGTTAAAGTCAGTCAAACAGGGGCTACAAGACAATTTTTATTAGTTTTAGCATGCCTGCAGACTCCTGTCTCTGTGCACAGCTTGAGAATTTCATGGCATGACTGTGGATGACAGGCAGACTTGGGAGCATCCAACAGTTGCCATGGGCCCTCTCTGTCCCAAGTGGATGACTAAGAGACAGTGCCTTCCCCGCTGCTATTTTTATCAATGGAGCAAACCATTGGATGGTTCAGTTTTTTGTAATATATTGTCCTAGCACCCTCTACTCATGTGTTCACTCTGTGTGACTCTGACGTCCTGTAAGCATGTCATGTGACCACAGCATACATACACTTTGGATTTTTGGACTCCTTGGCTGGAACGACCTGATTTATTTGCACAAAAGACTGAATTCCCAAGCAACTATAATGATGATCCCCTATAACAGTGGTCCCAACTTTTTTGGTACCAGGGACCAGTGCTTCTATGAGAATCTAGTGCCTGATGATCTGAGGTGGAGCTGAGGCAGTGATGCTAGTGCTGGGGAGTGGCTGCAAATATAGATGAAACTTCGCTCACTTGCCCACCACTCACCTCCTGCTGTGTGGCCTAGTTCCTAACAGGCCACAAATAGGTTCCGGTCCACGGCCCAGGGGTTGGGTCTTCTGCCCTAGGATGACTTTTTAAATTACTTCAGGTGCACAAAGTAGGCTGATTGATGTCAATAGCTAAAAATAATCAGGGACATCAGTTAGTTATATTTAATTACTCATTACTCTTCACTATCATTAAATTTAATTCAGCAGAATGTCCTTTAAAATACACTTTAATTTTCTATTTTGAAAATCATTTTAGATAATATGAAGACTCCCATTTACTATTTTAAACACTTATTTAAACACCGTTCTTTGCAAGCCTATGCACCCAATGGCTGTCCTTCATGAAATCTAGTCAATCTAGTTGAAATCTGGTTTTTATGACCTGAGTGACAACTTTCTAATTTTAGTCCATAGAGGACACACACTTCTGCTTTGACAAATTTACTTAGTACATCTGATATTAATACATGTGTATTCTCACGAACAATTGATTTTGAAAATGTTTGTAAATACAAGGGTATTGTGTGTTTTATTAAAGCTTGGGGCTGACAAGTGTAACCATTACAGTATTATCTTTAGTTTCTGCACCATTAGTTTCAAAATTCTCACCTGTCATCTCTGCCTGACTTAAGAAGCAGCAGCGCACGCTGATGAAATCCAGCCAGCCTGAAACCAGAGATACACAGAAGCATGAATGTCAGGGGCAGTAAAGCATGGTTTCTGGCACAGCCGGGGTCTTTTGTAACGCTGTGTGAAAAGCAAACAGACAATTTAGCCAAATGATTTTTCCATGCTGTCTTTGGCATAGCAAGGAGTTGACAGAGGGAATGTAACCACACTGTGTTTTGGTAGGAGAGCATGGAGCTGGTGTATAATAAGTCCAAGCCTGTGGCTGTTACCGGAATGGCTTTCCCGACGGGAGACGTCAATAACTTCGTGGTTGGCAGTGAGGAGGGGACGGTCTACACGGCCTGTCGTCATGGAAGGTGATTTTCTGTTTTCTTACCAGTGACGTGTTCCTCATTTCCGAAAGTCTGTTATCTCATTCAGGATTATAACCACCTTGCATTATGAGGAAGGCATTTCTGAAGAAATACAAAGCACCACCTCAAGTTCTCATTATCTTACAGCATCCAACTGCTTTGGTCATTAGCCATTTGTGAAGTTCATGATTGCATTGAGGAAAAATAGTCCCAGGTTCTTAGCATATCATATAAGACCCTTGACTCCCTGCCCCTTTCCAGCCTCAGTCTTCGGGCTCCAGCAGGGACAACAGTCCCCAGATATTGTTTATTCCCATACATCTCCATGAGTTTGTACATTTGATTTCTTCCTCTGGGTCTGGCATGTCTCTCTTCTTGTCCTGGTTAATTTCTCCTCATCTTTCAAGAGCCAGTACAGAGGTCATTCCACATTGAAGCCTCTCCAGATTCTGTTGGGTAAAGAAAACCATTTCCTCCTTTATGTTTCCATAGAATTTCTTCATTCATTTATTCATTCAAGGAACATTTACTAAGAACCTTCCATGTGCCAGGCACCATCACATCTTAAGGATGCATAGGAACAAAAACAGACCTGGAGTTTATATTCTAGTTGAGGGTGAAAGACAATTAACTAATAAAGAAGTAAGAATATGGTTTTCAATGCTACATACTATGGAAAAAATTAAAGTAGAATAAATGGAATAGGACCAAAGCTGTCAGATACATTTGCTATTTTTTATATTTTGATATATGCTTCTACAATAGCTTCAATAACATTTTATTTCAACTACTCATTCACCTACCATTTTTTTTCTTAACTAAACTATTTCCTTTTTATCATTGACTCCTTGCCTCATGCATGACACCTCATAAGTAAAAAACTAAAAATCTATATGAGGAATAAAGAAATGACAATATCTAAATAATATAGAGAAGTGCCTAGGGCCTGTCTTCCCAGTCAGAGAGGCTAGAATATTATGAGATACACAAGCCACTCTGCAGTTTCCAGGTGATAAGAACTCTGCCTTGATTGAGAGATTGTCAAATGCCCTGTGGAAAACCATCAGGATAAAGTGGAATCCAATAATTTAGGCTAGATTGTAAAATTGCATATAAGACTTAGCGAGCGGCCTTGCATCATTTGAAAGCTTCACTGTGTTCACCTTGGTGCTTAATTTCTCTTTCACTTTAGTAGGTCTAATTAAATTGATTTTTCATCTCTTGTACTCATCTTAGGCCATTTAGATGTAATGAGGAACCACAAATTGTTCCAAGTTCACACTCCAGTGTTTTTGTGATTTGTAGAAGTAAAAAGCATCCATGGCCCAGCTATGTGATTTTTCCATTCACACAATATGAGCTGTGATATTCCTACTGTTCTGCAAATAGTAATAAGCAGTATTTTCCCTGATCACATGATTTAAAGGTGACTAGGAAGTTATGTCTCATAGTTCTAGGCCCATGGCCCTACTTCATAAAACTGGCTAAAACCATGCATTAAAGCCTATCAAAGCATAAAAAGATCTGATAAAGTTGTTCATTTATGCAAACAATTACTGCTCACCTACTTTGAGCAAAGTGCACTGCTAGATGCTGCCAGACATGCAAACATCATTTATTTTCATTTCTATTTTTTTGGTTTTATTTATTTATTCATTTTTTAAGTTTATCAGGGCAACATTGGTTAATACAATTATATAATTTTCAGGTATACATTATAATTTGACATTTATATATCCTATTGTGTGATTATCGCCCAAAGTCCAGTTTCCTTAACCATATATTTGATCCCCTTTACCCACTTCATCCTACCCCCAGACGTCTATATTTGACCCCTTTACCCCACCAAACATCATTTAAACTTGGCTTCTAGCTTCAAAAAACTAATGATGGTGGCAAAAGTAAACACTCAAATATCTTAAATACAAGTAGAATGTCATAAGTGGTGTGAGAACACAGAACGCAGTGCTCCAAACATGGAGTCACAGCTTTATCGAAACATTTATTAGAATCAATGGGGCATAGTTTCAATTGACTTAATACAGGACCTTAATTATCTATGAAGGCTACAGGACATGTTCACTGATAACTTTCAGGTTTATTTCTTAGTTTCTTATAGCGAATAACTTTTACATAATGAATATTTTGTAACATTATTTTGGCTATTGTCCTTTTCAAACATAATCAGAATATGCACTGCAGTTCAAAAGAAGGATATCTATGGTACATGCCACAAATCTTTTTACAACACGCTTGATTATGCTTTTACATTGGTTCATTCATCTGAAATATGAAATGCAGATCTTAGTAAAGTTGTAAAGTAGCAGGCATTTGGCTTTGTAGCAATTTTTAATGGGTCATATATGGCTACAGGGGGTGAAGGGCGGGATTTTTATTTTTCACCTAAAGTAGAGAAGGTGCAAATCTACTTCCATAAATTAAACAAAGTCCTCAGTTTGCACCCTATAAACCCTTTCAGGATGCTATTAAGAGCAAGTGGAGTCTCACCAGGGGCCACTTCAGTGATCAGTTCCTCGTGTTCATTAGAACAAATTTAAAGGATTACGTGTAGAACTGCTGCTCGCACTTTTGCTGGGCATAATTTCTGAGTGCCTATTACATGGAACACACATTACAGTACTTTGCTCATGATTTCAAATTTTGTTCAACATGTTGACATTTTTTGGTGCTCTGGAAGCCCACATAACTTAGTTCATTTTTACTCTTAGTGACATAATATTTAGATTCCACAATTCCTATGTATTTGTCATATTTATCACCTCGCGCAGATGGATTTTTTAAATATAGCATTTTGGTATATTTCCTGATTGGGTATGACTGTGTGCAAGCTATTGTGTGATAATTGAGGACTAGAAATAATCCCTGCTTAATTAAATAAGTGATATGTCTGTGGATAACTTTTAAAATATATGCCACTTTCTCAACTGTGCTTCTGTAGAAAAAAAGGCATGTTTGTCTCTTCTCCTTTGTTGTTTCTTTCAACAAATATTTATTGAGCACTTACTGCATGCTAAATGCTTGGCAACAAGAGAACAAGACGTAAACCCTCATAAAGTTTACAATTAGTAGATTAGCAAATTTTTCTTGGGCTTTCAATTTCTCCATGTATGTTTAAGTTAGGCATAGTATTTTGTGGTGACAAGGGTTTATATAAAGTATTACATTTTCAGTTATGTCAACCTAATTTAGGAAATTTCCTTGAAAGAATAAATGTATATGTACAAGAGTGTCTGGGGTTTTATAGTCAATAGGCTCTGCAAAAGAAGTTAAAATGGAACATGTACAAAAATGTCATCACAATAACAGAATAATCTTATTATAAGTATGAAACCTGAGATCTAAGTATATATATTTTATATCAAAATAGCTGCATCAGTGATGATAGAATTTGAGGAACTCCAAAAAACAAATGATAAAATCTGATATTAAATTCTGAAGGTTAAAAAGATTATATTACCCCGTATTATATTTTATTAAATTTATTAGGGTGACATTGGTTAATAAAATTATGTAGGTTTCAAATTATGTAATACATCATCTGTATATTGCTTTGTGTGTTCACCATTCAAGGTCAAATCTCCTTCTGTCACCATCTATTTGACCTTCTTTGCCCTAATCTACCTCCCTCTCGCTGCACCCCCTCGCTTCCTTCTGGTAACCACAAAACTATAGTTTGTGTGTATGACTTTTTGTCTTGTTCCTTTGTTGCTTTCAGTTTTATATCCCACATGTGAGTGAGTCAACTTCTGTCTGACTTAGTTCACTTAGCATGATAATCTCAAGCTCCATCCATGTTGTCACAAATGGCAGTATTTCATCTTTTTTATGGCTGGGTAATATTCCATTGTATATATGTACCACATCTTTTTTTATCCAGTCTTCTATCAAAGGACACATTGATTGTTTTTTAATTATCAAAAATAATCTAGCATATTATTTTTCTCTAGATAACTGTGAAAATAATTTTATTTTTGGTGGTGTATGGTAGTTGTTCTAAATTTAGAGAAGTAATCACACAGAGACAAAATTGTTATTTTAAAGCCATTATGACTTTGCAAAGTTCACTTAATTTCTACTCATGTTGGTCTTCATGCAGCAAAGCAGGTATTGGTGAGGTCTTCGAAGGTCACCAAGGGCCAGTGACAGGAATTAACTGCCACATGGCAGTAGGCCCAATCGACTTCTCACACCTGTTTGTCACATCATCATTTGACTGGACTGTCAAACTGTGGACTACAAAGGTAAGAATACCTTGATTGAAATTTGCAGGTAATACATAGGCAAAGAGGATAGTTTTTGTCGTAGAGAATCTCAAATCTCTTCCAGATGAAATGGCACTGGAATTTGTATCATCTGCCTCAGAGCTAGTTAAATTTCCCTTTCTCAGTCGATTTTGTTTATTTTTAAATATATATGTAATACTTGAAAAATTCGAACACTTCTAATAGTGATAATACCGATGTCTTTCTTAACCAACACTAACCTCACCTATGACATCCCTTCATTGCCTACCATCCCAGTCCTCAAACCAGAGGTCTTCTGTTATCAGTTTAGTGTTGATAGTCCAGAGTTTTGTGGCACACACTTACATGCATATGTACCTGTGGAAATATATGACTTGAGACTTAAAGTTTTTGGTTTGGCAGTTTTTTTTCGGGGGGGAGGGGTGCAGGAGTAAGCTAGTAAAAAGCACTATATTATTTGTGTTTACGAAGGTAATTCTGACAATGTTTGAGAGCAGGAAAAGGACAGAGCACCTAGAAGACAGGTGCAGTACCTGTGCAGGGGAAGAAGGACAATAGCCTAGACCAGTAGTGTGGGATAGAGAGAAGTAGATGGATTTGTGAACCACTTAAGAGATAAATTACTGATTGATTTGGTACAAATAAGGTGAGAAAGGAAGTCATCAGGAAAAGACCCAGGTTTCTTGTCAAGGGACATGGTAGCCAAGTTGAATGAGCTCCTGCTGGTCAAAGAATATCAGTAAGGACAATAGATTCATAAATTCATAGTAATACTGAAAAAATTAAAACTAACTCATTGATCACATATAAGAATACTAGGGAAGTCAACTCATTATTTGGGAAACCATTAAGTAAAAGAAAGGATCAATTGATCATTTATGCTGAAAGAATCAAACATTTATTCTGCCTTTTCTGTATGATTTGAACTTCATGGATACTAAATAGGTGACCAGGGGGAGTTTTCCTTCATGCAAATATTCCAGCTAATACAAGAAGAAGAAATGATGGGGTTTGAGCATCACGATTTTGCATCCTCTAATGATCTAGGCCATGATTGTTGCTGATAACATAAAATCAGAAAGAACCTTCATGACTATGGAAGTACACAATACCACTTTTGATTTGCCACCCAAATCAAAATTGAATCTTATCAATCCACAATAAAGGATACAGATGCAAAATGTTAAATAAGACCGTAGGGATGGAATCAGCCACATCTGGACTGCAGGGGAAATTTATAGGACAGTTGATCATATTTCTGCAAACAAAAAAATTTATTTTCAAGGGAAAAAAGAAATGGAGGTGAAAAGTATATATAAAAACAAAATTAATTGTAACAAAATTAAGATGTTTCAACCAATCTTAAAATATGGATCCTATATAGCTCTGGATTCAAACGAACAACCAATTAAAAATATTAAAAACCTATTAGGGAAATGTGAATATTGACTGGATATCTTTGAATTATTATTTTTAGGTGTGATGATGATATTGTGATTATTTTAAATGCATTTACTTTTGAGGGATGCACACTGAAATATTTACAGAACTTATATACTGTCAGGGATTTGATTTAAAACAATAAGTTGGGAAGGGGAGAGCCTGTGGATACAGATGAATATGATTGGACATATGCTGATAAATATCAAAGCCAGATATTGGTATTATTCTATTTCTGAATATTTTTGGAAATTTTATGTAATAAAAACAAAAGAGAAAGGAATGATCAAGAGTAACAAATACTTCAGAAAACAAACATCAAGACTGAAATACAGCAGAACATCATTTTTTTAAACGCAGAAACTTAACTCTTATTTATATCAATTAGCCTATAGTAAAATTGGTTTCATTATACATCATTTCACTTAAAGTCACAGAACCTATGGACAACATTAAGTGAAGACTTACTGTATGTCTATGGTATTTAGCAACTCAAAGCCACTTGTACCCATGGCAAATACCATCACATAAAAGTGTGTTGAGGGTGGCACACAAGTTACAATGGGTTACGAGGTGAGTGGAAGGCAAGGAAACACTGAAGACAAATCGAGGAGTTCGGCTATGAAGAGAGGAAAATGGGAGGTAAAGAGAGGATTTTTCTCCTTTTTTAATTCTTTCTTTTTTTATTTTAAGGTGGTAGAGACTGACAAAGATGTTGTTGTTGTGGAAGAGCTATTAAAAGAAAAGAGGAAAAAATCTGAAAGTGTAAGGCTGAGAAAAGGCCCTAAAATGTTGGAGTGACTAGGATGTGTAGCATGGGCAGGAAGGTGAATTTTATATTTGGACAGTGACGTCTCTTGTGTTGTCATGAAAGAGAGAATGAGAGCAAATATATGTAAGTGTGTAGGTTTGGTGAATGGAGGCAGAGAGGACTCTCAGATGATGCTGTTTTCTCAATGAAGTAGGACCTGAAATATTCGGGTGAGTGGAAAGTACAGGTACTGAAGGGAGCAAGTTTCAGCTGGTCACAGAAGAGAAGAGGAAGGGCTGGTTATGGAGACAAAGACTCTGGGTCATGTGGAGGACCCAGCTGAGTTGAAGACCAAGATGTTTTAGTGGCATCATTCTTCAGGGCTGACTTCCTCCAAGACGGCTGAGCAACACTGAAATGGACATGGATGAGGGAGACAGTTAGATGGATCTGGGGCCAGAGCTTTATCAGAATATTATGGAAGGACAACAGAATGTGAGATTTGGAGATATAGACAAGAGAGCATTTGGTGTTAGAGACTAAGGATTCTAAGCTGGAACAGAAAGGAAATGAAAGCAGGAGAAAGTAAGGGAGCAAGAGATTAGAACCACTATGAAAGACAGGTATGAAAGAAATAATTGAGTATGAGAATTGGTAAAATGAGATAGTTGTTAAAAAATGGATGTTTGGACTTAGTGTTTCACAACTGAAATAATTCCCAGTGATTTATAAAAGAAATTTGAGGATGTGGTCATGTCTGTATCTGATATGCTCAGTGAAAAAGTGGGAAACCCGGATTCGGAACACAGGTTTCTGTGAGCCCAAAGCCTGTATTCCACACCAGCATACTAAGCCTCGAGACAGGAAATCCAGTTATAAGGCTACTTCTATCATCCAGGTGAGAGCCAGAATTTTGGCAATGGCAGGTACAGTGAATTTATGCAGGAGAAAACAGGTCTGAGAGAGAAAGTCAAGCAGCGACCTACTGACTTGATTTGGGAGGAGATTCAATGACAATTCTCATATTTCTGCCTTAGGCATATGAGTGAAAGACTAGAGGTACCAATGACTGAAACAGGAAATAAACAGGAAATAAAGACTAGGGTTGCCAGTAGAAAACAAGCAGTCAGTTGGGCATAGTCCAACTGAGATGTCTGGAAAATCCTAAAAGATAATTGAAAATACTGAAGATCAGGGACAAGAGTGTAGTTAAAAAGATAGTTATGAAAGTGATCAGCATATATAGTTAGTCATGTATCCAAGAGAGAAAATTATGAGTAGAATGTGAAATGAAGAGGACAAGAGTGCAGCCTTGGAGCTGTCAATGCTGCAAGATGGATGGAATCTACAGATGGAAAAGGCAAGAAGAGAGTGGCACTCACCACAGTGAGAGCAATTTCAGTGAAGCAGTGGAGACAGATTGTGGTCACTGAGGGGTGAGGAGAGAAGACAGTGCACATAGGAAATATGGACTACTCTCTTAGACATTCAGCTATGAAATAAAGGAGATAGAGTGGTGTCTGGCCAGTTAAGCTGGGCCAAAGATGGATTTGGTTCTTATACTTTTTGAGAGACTTGAGCATGTTGGTGGCCTGAAGAGAAGCAGCCAATGAAGAGAGTAGATGATAGTGAGTGGTTTGAAAAATTGAGAAAGTTGATATCAGGTGCCTATGTTAGGTTGGGGTGAGGAGAAGGGGCAGGACACCAATTAGACTGGAAAAAATGCTTATGGATAAGTTTAGCTACATGGAAGTGAAAGAGGAAGCAGAGAATGAGAGAAGGGTTCTATTTTCTTGATGAAGTCAGAGGCACGCTTATCTGCCAGCGATGAGGAGAACTGAGATGTGGTAGGGAGAAGAGAAAGGTTTAGACCAGGTCCTGCAAGAGATGGGACAGAGCCCTGACTCCACAGGATGTCTGAACATCACAAACTCGAGGACCACCTGGGGCTTAATATCAAAGATGCATTTCATGGGTGCTGTAAAATTTAAGTGTTGTAAGAGCACTAGGAATTGCATAAAATTATCATTGTTGAATCTTTTAGGTCTTCAGAAACCATCTGAATCTGACATTCAAAGCTGTCTCCAACTGACTATAGCAGGCCTATAAATTCAGGTTCAGGAGATCTATCATTTCTCTACAATTCTAAAATAAAGGATTCTCAAAGTGTGCCTTTTGATCGTCATGGGTAGCATTACCCAGGACTAATTAGAAATGCAAATTATCAGGGCCCCATTCCAGACCTTCTGCATCAAAAATTCTGGAGATGGGGCCTGGCAATCTGTGTTTTGACAAGTAGTCCAAGTGATTCTGATGCTGCTAAAGTTTGAACAGTTGTGCTCCAAACCAGCATGGGACAGATAGGTAAGTTTGAGGAGGTCATTCCTTTTTCTTCAGGGTTGTGTTCGGGAACCAGGAAGCTAGTTCAGGGTTCAGGCAGGAGAATAAAAACCAATGTCTCACCCCTCAACCAGCTTTTCTGATATAATTAATACCCTATATTTTTAGGTCAGGAGCTTGTACTGTGAATACATCTGAAACCCCAAATTTATCATGACTTTTTGTGGTGACGTGCTAGGAGCTACAGTTACACCTGATACTCCTGACAGCATTGCCCAGAGTCTTTCTCCTCTTCTTAATCTGAACATGCATTAAATTTAAAGGAAACGGTATCAACATCTCTTAAAATTACTAATCACTTTTGCAAGACTATGACTGAAAATAACCTTCTTTATGTTAACAAAAGGGCAAAGTGAAAATGCAAATCTTATTTTAGATATAGTGGAAATAAAGGGTTTTTTTTTCTGGTCTTGTTGGCAATGAGGATTTTTAGATAGGTATAGAGCAGAGGGAATAATAAGATAAGTAATTTTTTTTAGTCCCTTCTGACAATAATAATTACCTTAGTTATCTTCATTTTAAACTCATTGGGTAACTTGGAATCATTTGATCATTTAAACAAAGGTGAAGTTTATGGTGGAGCCATACTAGACAATTGAGTTAATGATACCTTCACACTTAAGAAGATTATATTTTAGTCTGTGTGGGCTTCTGTAACAAAATCCCACACTGGGTGATTTATAAACAACATAAATTTATTTCTTGAAATTCTGGAGACTGGGAAGCCCAATATCAAAATGCCAGCATGATGTCGTTCTGGTGAGGGCCCTCTTCCTGGTTCATAGCAGATGCCTCCTCACATGGTGCAAGGCGCTAGTGATCCTCATGGGGCCTCTTCTGTAAGACACTAATTCCATTCATGAAGGCTCCTCCCTCATGACCTAATCACATCCCAAAGGCCCCCCCCACCTCCTAAAATCATCACATTGGGATTAGGATTTCAACATAAGAATTTTGGGAGGACATAAATATTCAAACCATAGCAGACTGCACATTAAATAATATAAGGAAGACTCCTTCAAATTGTGGAAAGAGTTGATGCTAAGAAATAAGACTTTGAACAAGTCAGAAGTCAAATTTTAAAAATGGCTTCAATATGATACTTTGTGCATAAAAATAAGTATAGCTTATAAAGATAAACAAAAAAAGTTGAAAGGCAAACCAAACAACAGGAAAATTTGGCAACACAGACATGCATTTTGTGCATTTTCCTGACCAAGAATTTGTATTTTTAAAATAAAGCTAAAATATTAGAAAAGAAAATCTGTATTCTCAGGGAGAACATTATGCTGGAATTAGCACACGGAGCCAAATTAATCAAATCCAAAAGCCTGTAGCCAAGTTAATATCCATTCACTTTGCATAAGTAATGTGCTTGCAAAGAGACAATAGCTTCACACACTTTTAGGAACAGAAAAGCTATGATTTTAAAGATAGCTAAAAAATAAAATTTCTCTATGCAGGATTTTAGAAATATTGTTGTAAAATAGAAAAAGTATATTTGGAGAAATGTAGTCATTGTCAATTCTCTTTGTGACTTGCAAACTTAATATTACCATTAAATTTATAAATGGTTTTATTTAAATATTCCATGAAGATTGGGCAGGTTGAATTGGAAAAGGCTAAAGGAAGAACATAATATTGCATATTTTTTGGAGGTTTGAGTTTCTAAATAGTCCTCAAAGAGTGGTTTAGTTCTTGAATAGCAAATAGTCACACTGATTACAGGTGAAAAATTAACTTACCTAATAATATTATAGAATTATGAAATTTTAAAACGATTCTTTCTGGTTTCATTGGTTTCATTAGTTGGCTTAATAAGAGAAAATAAGTAGTTGCATATTAGCGACAGAGGCAGATTCTTTTTTTTTGTCAGAAATTTAACTCAATATTATAAAAGGTATACTTTTTTTAAGAAAAGCAATGCAACTATTTTTGATAGTGAGAGAAACTTTATCACCTTAATTATCAACATATTTTAACTTTTCAAGTTTATGCAAGAAAAGTAGAGGAAATAAACTATATGACCTTTGCCACAGTGGATAGAGTGAAAATACAACCATGTATAGAAATTAGTATTGCTATAGTTGGTTAGCTTATAGGCAATATAACAGGAGGGTCCAAATGAATAACAAACCAATCAGTTGTGTGCTGATTAGGATGTAGGGAAGAGATGGGCATGGAAGATATTTGTAAGTCCTCTGCCTATCTACATTGTGGCCTCCCGTGGGAGATCGTCCCATGTGACTTCCCATATTAAGCATCATCTCTCTCTTTTCTCTGTATGCCCAGCTTCCCTTTCCCTCCAACATACTGAAAACAAAACACAGCACCTTGTTGCCTCTTTTCCATCTTGTTTTATCTTCTGCCTTTTCCCACCAAACAGCAATTTTACTTCTTCCAAACTGTCTTTATCCCAGTGATCACCTCTAAATCTACTTCCTCAAAAGTTGCCCTGATCTCCTACTTCCAAGGTCATTTTGCCATTTTCATTTCATGACTTTGCTGTTTTTAATAATATTGATTAGCATCTGAGCACATTCTTCTTTCAATATATCAATGAAGCTCTATTTTTAAGAGAACAATAAAAAGCTACATACTTAACAGTCTATCCTTGATACTCTTTTAAAAAATATTTTAAAATGCATTGCCTGAATAAATTCTATTGAGTACCAGTTCTTACCTTTTACTATATATCTTAGCACATTAAATTTCCCATCCATCAAGAAATGCTGGAGTTGATGCTTAGAAATAAAGTATGAACTCTTGGCTGGATGAAAACATTCATTATTCCACTCAGCTTTTCTGTTTGCTGAGGTTTTGGATAATTTTTTTTCCTGTACTGTAGCTTAGCTTAGTGGCTAGACAAGTTATGAGTCTTTGGGCTTTTTATTGTTGCATCCAGTTTGGAAAGTTTCAGTGGATTCCAGTTAAACATTGGGTTAATATTTATTTTGGTCCTGATACAGCTTCATAAGCATCAAGGTTCTTGATACTGTTTATATATTTGCCAACTCAGTCTCTTCCTTTAGACTTCAAAGAACTTGTGTTTCTTTTGCTTGTATTGATAATATTCTGCAAATCCTTTCTGTACTAGAACTTTGGGGCCCTGTAATTCCATTCCTTTATGTTGACTGGTCAGGTATATGGTGTGATTTAACCCATGTATCAGTATTTGATGTGAATCCTGGACAGCACCCTGGGGTGCTATCATCCAAGAACCTTTCAGGACAAACATTTGATTGATGGAAATCACTGACTTCCTCTAAATGTATCTTGACATTGTATAATCTGTCCTAGCAGTCAACATACATCTCAGTCCTCTAATCTTTTAACAAAACAGTGAATCTGATAAAATTTTCTAAGTGATCGATGGTGGTGACTTGGCACAAATTAGAAAGATAATCTTCAATTTTCAAGCAACTACTGTGAAATCAATAAATAATTATTATCATTTCAGTTCTCCATCCTCTGCCAAGGTTAAAATATAAAATGGATATTTTCGCTGCTTTATTTTCCCTCTTAGCTACTAGAAAGGAATATAATTTAAGTTTTTTATAAATAAAAATAATGAGAAAAATTTTGTTTCTAAGGAAAAACATTAGTTATTATGTTTAAAACATATTCATTAAAAATGATCATGCACTGAAATAAATGTTAAATATGTTTATAGTATAGATAATGTAACAATAAAAATATTTTTGTCTTGCCCACTGAATCACATTTAGTATGTGTAGTATTTCCACTCTTTCAGCATAAGAATGTGCACTCCTTGACAGCAGGCCCAAATTATTTTGTCTGCTTCCCCAGTACCTGGCATAGTCTTGGCACATGATAGGTACTGAATAAATCATTCAATTAATACATGAATGAATAATTCCTGGGCTTTTAAAAGATGTGCATTAAAGAAATAGTGAAGCAAATATTTAGTTAGCAGTGGTTTTGAGCAGTAAAATTCATAGCCATAATTTAAAAATATAATGATTAGAAAACTGAGGTTAAGCTTTTAAAATTCTATTAGAATATATTTAAGAAACTGTAATTTCAGAAAAAAATATCCAAGGCAACCATCTAGTAGAGTAGCCTCCTAAATATTTTTTTTTACAAAGTAGTTGAGTAGAATTCCTATTAATTTGTGAGAATATCTAAAGAGCTGGGCAACATGAATGTGTGTCCTTAGCCACGCCTTCCACTCAAAATGGTGAGTACTTATCTAAGTGAGTAAGGAAAGAGGTTCCCCAACAGACCTGACAATCGCCTCTTGGTACACTGTAGCCCAGTTAAATGCAGGAATGCTCTTTCTAAAAATATCCCTGGGAAACTGTCTCCTGTGGGATGTGGTTCCCTTCAGAGAAGAGGGCTTGACTCTTCTCTAAATCATAGTTTATAAGAGGAATTATTAGTGTGAACTAAAGCAGTAGAGTGGGCATGGAAAGGGAAATGTTCTAAAGAATCTCAAAATAGGTGACATCCAAGCTGAGATATGAAAGAGTGAGTTAGGTAAAGAGAGAAAGGGAAGGGCATTTAAGCAAAAGGAACAGAATATTCAGAAACAGAAGCATGAGACAGTTGCTGTCTCTGTGACTTTAGGAAAGTTACTTAACCTCTCTCTATTGCCATTTTGTCATCTCTACAATGGGGATTAAAATACTACCTATTTCACAGGGTACATGAGTTTAAACTCTTAGGACAGCTTCAGACAGAGTAAGTACTATGAATTAATTGGCGATATTTATTATTATTACTGTTATTGTTATTATTATTGTTATTATTAAATATATTTATATTGCTATTATTATTTGAATTTTAAGTGGTTTAACTGAGTTGGAACAGTAGGTACAAGGTGACTGGAAGGGAATAATAAAAGGATGGTCTGGAGTCAGAAAGGCACCATATGGTGAAAGGCAATCTGTGATGCTATTTGATGGAATGTGGACTTTCTTCTGAAAATAACAAGGTCACTAACATATGATAAAGGGCCCCTCATTACCTCTTGCTTAATGTCATGGGGTGAGACTGGGCACTAAAGACATGTCACCTTCCCTTCAGGATTGTGAACCACAGTGTTAGCATAATGTTCTGCATCTGATCACTGCTTCGTCAGATTCCCAGCAATACTCACGCTCCACATTAACCCCTAGATACATCTCATAGATCTCGCCTATCTCAACAATAGTTGGTTGGATTATTAATGAATACTTGCACATTCTAACAAATTCAATGGTCACATCTTGATTGACCAGAATGTTTACTTTTGCAACCCTTCATGAGACTTCTCTCTTAATTCACTCTCTACTTAAATTTTCAGATGAAGCCCAATCATGACGATAAAGACTATAATCATAATAATGATAATAATAATAGAAGCTGCATTCAACTGAATACTTCCATGTGACTGGCATTGTACCAGTGAGGTCACATAATTCTAAGTATATTTTTGTAAATATACTGTCATGTGACCCCATCTTGAATGGATTGTTGCAGAACTGTCTTATCTGACCTTTCTGTTAGCTTTATGTTTACTTATTTTTCTATTGTATTTTTCATTGGACTTTTCTTTTTATCAACTTGCCTTTAAATTTTAGAGCCAAATATATATTCCCTTCCTCATCCTTCTTTGTTCCCACAAAATTCTGTCACTAGTACTTCTAATCCTTACCCAAAACCCCATTAGTCTTTTCACACCTGTTCCCCTCCCACCCAAGTCTTGACTTCACAAAGGGGATTTAAATATGGCAAGAAGATGGAGATACTCTCATTTGTCTTAACTTTTAAGAAAACATATGTAAGGATTTTTTCTTAGTATATTCTTATATCAATTACTTTCACAATTTTTTGTTTGACAATTTGGTGTACATTTATACACCCTTTTATTCAGAGTAGGATATTTCTTTGTTCATCTTTATCCTGTGTCTAATATATGTTAGTTTTCCAGTATTACACAAAATATAGAATGATTAGAATTTGACCATCAAGACAAATTACTATTTTATCAACTTGGGACGATAAAAATTAGGAGATTGTTCTCGTTCTTCTAGTACTTTGTAAAGAATAAATAAGAGTTTTATTGAGGAAAAATAAATATAATTAATCTTTGAAAACTCTCATTTTTTCTTCCAAAGTAGAGTAACAGGCCTTCCATAAATTCTGGGGAAACAGACCTCAGTGTTTACTACTGGACGTTCACCAGCTCTGTGGAAGGTTCTGGAGAGGAATGTTGTGGAATTGGCGGTAGAGTGAAATAGTTTTCTCTCCTGTCCCCTGGTTCATTGGCTTGAACTAAGCCCAAGTCAAAAGTAAGAAGAAGTCTCTTATAAGTTGTCAGTTTCCTTCTCACTTACGACCTCCCTTAATGATTAAAAAGTTCATTTTTAAACCAGATTTCCCCTTAACCACACTGCCAGACCCAGCTACATTAAGAGGTATAATGAGTGACCAGTCCAGAGGGTTTTGCTTGAGACTCTTGGCTCCCATCCATCTATGGAACTTAACTTATGCCTGATAGGTTTGATGTTTCTTCCCCCTCATTCACCTTCCTTTAACTAAGTTCAGTAAATGAGCTGAGTTTTGCTAATCTTTTTAAGGACTGCTTCTTTAAAATAGCAATCCATGGACCATCAAAATGAAGTGTGTGTGTCTTTATGTCCATGAGTGTGTGCTTGTATGTTTATTTTGTTTCTTCTTACAGTATTTTGTGTTAATCTAGATCTGAAATAAATTAGAACAGTCATACTGTGGTCTAAGAATGCCCTCCCCTAAAAAAGTCTGTTTGGAAAAAAAAGCAGGAATGACTATGTATTGGTTATCAAATTTGTGATAAAATTATTACCAGTTTCTGTGAGGTTGTTGTCTCCCCATGCTCATTTTTCCTACATAATTCTCTTAGATAATCTTCCTAAAATACACCTTTTATCATGTCATCTCTTTATGCTACAACATATAACAGTGTTTATTTACAGTCTGTGGAATCTTAGCAAGCTTTTTTTTTTTTAAGGTAGAGAAGGAGTTCTATGATTTAAAAACAATACAGAAAGTTAAAAAAAGTGAGCAAGTATCTTTAGCAGAGAGGCCTTGTAAAATTTTCCTCAGAAATGGGCTGGATATATGGCATGCAGAGATCCCCAAACTTCTGTGGATATGGGGCTCATTTTGACCCAAGCATACTGAGAGAACAGTATTCCTTGGAACATACCTCTGGAAACTCTGACTGACACAGCTCTGCTTGCTTTCCTAATCATTTCAAACACCTCAACCTACATTTCATGTTTTTTTACCCTTTTGGACACTCGTCTGACCATTAGTCCCGCAAGTTCTAAATAATGTCTTTCCAATATACATTTCTAATAATAATGACAAACAAATAAACAAAAATAAATCAGTAAGGATAGAAATAATCAAAGAACTTCAATATATGTAGAGAGAAAGAAGAGATAGAAAGACTGACAGGAGGAATTAAATGTCCAGAAGCAGTATTTGGAGATGGAGGCATGACAGGACCTTGAAAGCCCAGGAAGGAACTTTCTGTGAAGACAGGTACAATGCCAGCACCACAAGAAAGTGTGATTAAATAAATATACCAACTTATTTTTTTTATAAAGTCTTTACATCTTTTAATAAAATCAGACACCATGTATGGGAAACAAGAAAATCTCATTTAAGTAATAGAAATCATACCTGAGGAGTATTTTGCAGATAAGGCCCCCATTTAATTCCCTAATTTTACAGAGAAGAAAACACAGTATTCTGTATTTTTTTCTACCTCACATTGATTATAATTGAGTCAGAAATCATTAGGCTAAAAAACAATGGTTTTAATATTTTGAACTGTCTGCCTATTTTTATTGGCTGTTTAGTAATGGATTTAGATGATGGAATAACTTACCATTTTATATGGTTTTTATACTACATCACTTTATAGTCATAAAATTACTTCTATAATAATTTTAATCAACACTAAAATATCCAGCAGTTGATAATGTAAATATCTTTTACTGTTTTTATTTGTTCATTGTTTCCCTCTTTCTACTGAGCCATGAGCTTCTTTAGGTCAGTGACCATGTTTCACATCTATTCTATATTTTCCACAGCTTTCAGTCAGGGTAATTAATTGTCAATGTATTGACCAATTACATATAAATTAAATTAAGCCACTAGCAGTCAATGATTAATGATAGGGTAAACTCTGCAGTTTTATATTCATTGTCAGTTTATTTCAATGCTCATTCAGGCACCCAGTGACTGAAATACCCCTGGATCTACAAAGACACTTCTGTTCATTTTTTTATTGATATTTCTGGCAACTGCATTCTCCATTTATCACCTTTTCTCTACTCCATCAATCTTTTCCCCTTCCATTCAATCAATTGTATACACATATGAACACATGAATGTTTACATATTGACCTACACATTATCATTGCAGAACATGAAATAATATAATAACAGAGCAATTGTTTTTCACAATCACTCTAGTTCACAGTTTACATTAAGGTTTACCAATAGTGTTGACATTCTATAGGCTTGGACAAATATATAATGACATATATCTATTCTGATAGTACCACACAGAATATTTACTCTGTCCAAAAAATCTTCTGTGCTCTGCTTATTCAATCCTACCCTCCCAAATTTTGGCAACCACTGATCTTTTTATTGTCTTCATGGTTTTGCCTTTTCCAGAATGTCATATGGTTGGAATCCTATAGTATATAGCCTTTTCATATTGGTTTCTTTCACTTTAGTAATTTGCATCTTAGATTCCTCCATTTTTTAAATTTTTTTCATGGCTTCAGTGGTAAGCTCATTTTTTACCACTGAATAATATCCCATTGTCTGGATGTATTACAGTTTATTTATTCATTCACCTACTGAAGGACATCTTGCTTGCTTTCAAGTGTTGGCAATTATGAATAAAGGTGCTATAAACGTCTGTATGCAGTTTTTGTGTGGGCCTAAGTTTTCAGTTCCTATGGGTAAATGCTAATGAATATGATTGCTGAATTGCACGATAAGAGTATGCTTAGTTTTGTAAGAACCCACCAGCCTGTCTTCCAAAGTGATTTTGCATTCCCACCAGCAATGAATGAGAGTTCTTGTTGCTCCACATCCTGGCCAGCATTTGGTGTTGTCAGTGGTCTGGATTTTGGCCTTTTTAATAGGTGTATAGTGGTATCTCATTGTTGTTTTAATTTGTATTTCCTTGATGACAAATGATGTGAAACAACTCTTTATATACTTATTTTCTAGCTGTGTATCTTTGGTGAGTATCTTCTTAGGCAAGTTAAAGTCTTTGACCCAGTTTTTAATCAAGTTGTCTTTTTTATTGTTTAGCTTTAAGAGTTCTTTGTATATGTTGGATAACAGACCTTTATAAAATGTGGTTTTTTTGCAAATATTTTCTCACAGTTTGTGGCTTTTCTTTTCATTCTCTTGATAACAGTGCAAATTTAATTAAGATCTGCTCATATTTAAAGGCAAATATTGCCTTCACCATCCTTCTAATCAAAAGAATACATTTGATCAATTTTTCATCCATTAAGCACACCTTTAAGAATGTAATGTGTTTTTAACCTCATGTCAAAGTCTTTGAAAAGAATAGAAAAAGACATGGTGCCTGCTACAAATGGGGTGCATTGTATATGCCTCTTTACTCAAATTTGAGTAAAGAATGGAACCTCTTTAAAGGAAACAAATTCTTATCAACCTCCAATATTAAATGATTTTGTTATAATATAATTTAAATACATATAGACAGAGAGCAAAGTACATACTCATTGTATTTATTCATTTAAGAAATTGCTGTAGTCCTAGTACTGGGAATATAATAGTAACAAAAGTAGACAAAGTCCTTGACTCCATAGGCACACCCATTTTGGTTGGAAAGGAAAAAATGAAAACAAAAAAAGTAATTGGTTCTCATTATTCATGGCTTCTGTGTTCTATAAAGTTGCCACAGTGAACTGGCAAATACCATACCATTGCCTCTAGGAAAAATACAGGATTAGAGACTCTGGTCACCACATTTTCATCAGCCAATTAGTACCTGATCTTGTTTTGTGTGTGCTTCTGTTTAAAGACACTTTATTTAATGTCTATGGATTTCTTCATAACACTGAATTGCAGCCAATTGCTCATGCCTGAATACAGCTTATCTAACACATATATCTTCTCAATAATGCACATCACAGCCTTCTTACGCATAGGAACTGTAGACGGCACTTTAACACTCTGCTTATGGGGGGACATTTTAACAGTGAAATCACTGACAAGAAAACCACAAAAATGGCAAAACGTGGCACCCAGTGGACCACAAAAAGGACGTTTGTTTACAGAACAAGAGCCGAAACTAGGAGCCAGAGCATCATCTTGTTTATCCTCAGCTGGGAATGTACATGTCACGTGACTCAAATTTTTCTCCACTTTGCACTTGTATGTGAATGACCTTGAAATACTGCTTTTGGAGTTACAAGGAAATTTGAGAGAGTAGGCAAATGTGAAAACAGGGAATCCACAAATAACAAGGACCAACTGTACATAAAGAATTTCGGATAGCAGTAGATGTCAAAAAGCAAACGCAGCAGGGTCAAGGGCAGAGAGTGAGAGGACATTGGGGAGAGTATCTTAGAGAGGTGACTAGCTGTCCTCTCTGAGGAGGGGACAGCTGGGTAGACATGGATAATGAAAAGAAGTTTTCTCTGTGAAGGGGACAAGAACAGAGGTGTTATAGGTGAAGGGAACAAGTTTGTGAAACAAATGGGAGCTTAGCTTGGCTTGTGCAAGGAACAGGACAAAGGTCTTCATTTTGCTGCAAAATTAGAATAGCAGATGAGGTTGAAAGATAATGAGAGGTCAAGTAATGCATGGCCTTGTTGGCCTAAGAAGGAGCTTGGATTCTATCCTACAGGGTAATGGGAAACCACTGAGGGTTTTAAATATAAATGAGCTAAAGTTTAAATAATTTTATAGCTCTCCAAAAACTCCAAATTAAATTTACTCTCCTCCCACCCCTCCCCCCCGATATACCATTTCAATGAACCACATTAGCTTAACATGACAAGTGATCTTTCACTGAAATTAAAGTGTTCATAGTGTGACTATTGGGCTGACTTCAGTGGCGACTCTGTGCTGTGTGATGACTGCAGGAATGACCATCACCTGGCACAAATGGATCATTTTCCATTCATGGTTTCTTGGTGGGATTTTTGTGCCCCCCGCCCCCAGCCACCCCCCACCCTGAAGTCTGCCATCACTGTAATGAAAACATTCTTCCAGGCCTGGACTCCGGCATACAGTTATAGGTGGCAGCATCAAGAAGATCCAGAGCATGTTTACATAATGTTTTTGACTCTTACCTAAAGGAAAATATAAAATAATACTTCTCCTAGAGAGCTCCTAAAGTCTCCCCTCCCTTCAAAAATGAAAACCATAGCCCTCCAGGATTGTTTGTCAAACCTTATTCAGATGTTCAGACAGGATTTTTGGGACAGCAGAACTACATTGTAACTACTGCATTGGTGGATAGCTGTCATTGTACATTTGCCCAATCTCTAGAATGTACACCACCAAGAGGGAACCCTTAGGTGAACTCTGAACTTGAGGTGATACTGAGGATGTGTCAATGTAGGTTCTTGGTTGTAATAAATGTATCCCTCTGTGGGAAGTGTTGATATCAAGGAGGCTGTGTGTGGGGGTGGGGCAGGGAGTGGATGGGAAAACTCAGTACTTTCCTCTCAATTTTGCTGTGAACATAAAAGTGCTCGAAAAAACTACATTTACAACACACACACACACACACACACACACAACTTTGCTCTACGTGGAAAACTAAACAAACTTTGAGAATGAAGTAAGAGTAAATTTAAACATAACTGCCTAAAAAGATTCCAAGGTAGCCCCAAAGCACCTAAAAAGAAGTCAGAAAACAATGGCTGAGGCCTGGAGCTGGTAGATGCCCTTGTGTGGGTTGGTGTTCCAGAGGGGACTGAGAGATTAGGCAGGACTTGATTTGGATGGCAGGATTGGAGAGTTTGCGGGGAGAGAGAGCTTTGCATCATCCTCCAAGGGTGGAAAGCAGCGTGAACAAAATCTGGAAGGCCAGAAGGGATTCAGTGTGCAGAGGGGACTGTGAATGCAGTCCACCGGCTGGGGCAGAAGGTTTTGATTAGGAGACGAGAGGGAAACCACTTTTGGAACGCCTGGCCCTGCATTTCTGTACTGATCTGTCCCAGTGGGATCAGATGTTGCTGTTCACACCCCCGGACTGTCTCCTTAGAGTGCTGGCCGTGGGAGCTGTGGCATGGAGGTACTTTCTCAATGTAGCTATTTGTACTGAGCCTGTCACTAGCTCGGCAGGAGGTAAAAATTATTTGACAGTCTCTCCTGGCTCTCACCCATTTAAAGCGTGAGAGAGAGTGCGGGTGTCAGAGTGGGTGGGCATTGGGGAGAGTGAGTCCCTAAGAACTGACTGAAGCTTTTGGTGAAGGAGAGTGAAGGGCACTGAGAGGCTTACCCACAGTTTGGGGGCAGCCATGCCAGGCAGGCAGGCCCCCACAGTGGGCTCCCTGTACCCTTCCATCCTCTCTAGAGTTTGCTTTTCACTCTTGAAGTCTTCATTTCATTATAGAAATCTCTCTCTCTCTCTCTCTCTCTCTCTCTCTCTCTCTCTCTCTCTCTCTCTCATGCACATTAAGTTGTTATCAAAAATCACTTTGAAATTTAAACTCTCAGCTAAGGATCTTTCTCTTAAACAAAAAGCTACATTTTAATCCAGTTCTATTGATTCCCTATTGTATTGCAGATGTGAACCACTCACCATGTTCAGGGCAATCATTTAAGCCTGTTTGGCTTCTTAAATTGAGGGCGATAACATTTTGGATTTTATTTTGTTTGTCCTATAAGAATCTTGAGTTTTGGCCAAAAACCCAGGCCCTGGATAAATGTGCTTTAGACCTCACTTTTTGTCATGGGGCCAAGTGGACTTGGGAGAGAGGGTGGAGCTGTCTGTTCAGACATGATTTTTAGTTTGCCCTTTGCCTCTGGAGCCGAGGCCCTGGCCCACATCCAGCCTTGCGAAGAGAAGATTATGGTATTTTCTAGGTAATTTTAAGGAGCACAAACCCAAAGTAAAGTCAGGTGGTTTCAAGTCTGCACTGAATTTTTCATGTTAAGGATTTGTCATGATTTGGGTTTTCAGCAGAGCTGTATTTTAAATGATGAAGAGAATTGTATTCTTCTGGAGACAGGCATGTTTTGCTTGTTTGCTAATGACCTCTGGTTTTGCTTATGGGGAGTTTTGTTAACAAATGGAAATGTAGCAAAATAAAACACTCTATTTCTTTCATACTTTCTTTTCCTCCCCACTTTTTCTTCTTTTTTAAACAATGGAAACCCTTGTAATAAACTGTCAAAACCAGACTATAGATATTGGTTATTGTAACATCATTAATACTGTGTAAAAATAAATTAGTCACTTTGGCAATCAGACATTCTTCTGATCTCTTGTTGGTGCTTTTAAACAGAGCCTTCTCCTGGCTGTTTGATAGATTCTATTGTTAAGAGGAAAGAACTATAGAGATGTATTCAAAAATTCTTTGAAATTTTTCCAACCTCGGGAAACCATTCAGCAGTAATTAGCCTTTAAGGCTGATAAGGAGAGCTTGGCAGGAGCCTGCCTGGTGAGTTGAAAGGTCAACCGTAGCCTCTAATGAGAGAGATCGGCTTTAGGACCCATGTCATGCTCCATCTACCCTGCCTGCTTGCCTTGCCTTGTCCTGCCCTCTCATCCCCTCCCCCATCGCACCCTCTTCTATCTTTTCTAAAAGAAAGGGAAGTCAAGACTGAGCATGCAGAAGGTGACAAAATTAAACCAAAATAAACTTTAATCTTAAGCACAAAAGACCTTCATTTCAGGGGAAAAATAGCTGTTTTCAGGCAAAAGTGACCAAATTGAACACATTTGTAATTTCTGGTTTAAGTTTAGTTGGGTCCCCAGAATGGTTCGACCCATTTGTACCGAGATGGCTTTGAAGTTCACATAGATTCCGCTCTCCATCCTCACTGTCCCAGTTGTCTCAACAACGTTACAGAACTATGGTATGATTTAAAGCTGCGTTGAAAGTTAAAGAGGCTTTTCTGGCTCCAGAGAGGGGCACACCTTTATATTCATTGCAGTCCTTTTTTAATGGAAGGCACAGTAAAGCACAAGATAGAGCTGCCATCATTGGCTGCAAAGAGACATGTTCAGAGGGAGAGAAATAGCTGCTCAGAAATAGCATTCTGCTTTGCACTCTTGGAGGTAATTCCATAAATGCAGAATTGTAGGGTAATTGTGCCCATGTGATTGTGTAAAAAAAAAGAGCCCTCTTTTTATTTTCATTTGAGCGCTGTATTAGTTTGCTAGGGCTGCCATAACAAAGGACCACAGACTGGGTGGTTTAAGTAACAGAAATTTATTTCTATAAGGAATAAAACTATAAGGTTCTGGTGGCTAGTAGTCCAAGGTCAAGGCGTTGGCAAAGATAATTTCTTCCGAGGCCTCTCTCTTTAGCTTGCAGATGGTTGTCTTGTGTCTTCACATAATCTTTACTCTATACACGTCCATATCCTAATTTCCACTTCTTATAAAGATACTAGACATATTGGATTAGAGCCCACTTAGATGACCTCATTTTAACCTTAAATACCTCTGTGAAGACCCTGTATTCAAATACAGTTACATCGTGAGGTCCTAGTGGTTAGAACTTCAACATATGAATTGTATGGTCAACATGATTTGGCTAATAACAATAGCTAAGGATATTTCATGATCACAGTTGACCTTTGGTTATGGATTTAAAAAGTTAACAATAACCAGCTTCCTGTGAGGTTCTTTCACATGCACACCCCACTCCTAGTGCCTCGAGGGCTCCCATCCACTCAGGGCTGACTCTATGGGCGGTGGAACCTGAAGGGACCCATGGATCTTGAGAGAAAGTAGCAGAAACTGTTGATGCAATGTGGTTGATGTGAGAATTGACTTTATTGATGCTGAATCTAAAGACCCATTTCTTCATTATTAGCATGTTCAGAATACACTTGCTCACTGATGAAGGACATTTAGTTGCTGTGTGGTATATTAATCTCTCTCTCTCTCTCTCTCTCTCTCTCTCTCTCTCTCTCTCTCTCTCTGTGACACACACACACACACACACACACACATACACACACAGTTGCATCTTATGTGTTATAAAGTATCTCAAGTACATACTGATGCTTTAAATCCAAGGATAAATTTTATTTATTCTTAATGAGACAGATAAAATTCATCAAACATTTAATTCTCAATACCTTGTTCCTATTGTACACAGGAAATTCCTGAATAGATTTCCTACCATCCAAGTCACTGCTAACCTTTTTTATTACTGTTTTTTTTTATATCACTTTCCTCCTCAAAACAGTCCCCTGCTCCTGGTTCTTTGCCCACAGTCTACGAGCATGTTGAAATTTTTGCCATGCTTGGGCAACACTGTGACCTTCATTAGATTAGATTTATGTAGCAGAGTGAGGGGAAACATTCTGAACCAAAGTAGCATGCTAGACGAACAAGAGATAACCCAAGAAAAACGCCGAATCGAAAATCCTTCAGGGAAGCAGAAGTTCAGCCCTGGGGAGACTAAGAAAGAATCACAAGTCCAGAGAATCAAAGGCTCTGTTCACTAGTGTCAAGCAAAAATGGGACTCAACCCATATGCTACTTGCTTCATCCCCCATTTTCAGTGTGTCTTGTCTGCTTCCTACTGGCCGAGCTTAATGCCAAGTGTTTGAGATATACATAAAAATTGTCCAAAATGTCAAGGTTGTTACTTCTGAATAGCAAGTAGATGGTCTTGAGAAAAAGAAGAAAGTGACCCTGGACATTAGTGATATTAGAACCCTCTTAGAGATTGCTGGTTGACGATTGGATGGGACAGCTTTACATGTCATGGACATGTCCTAAAATTTAGATTAGCTTGCCAAACCACTTGAAGAGCTGGCGAGCATTCACACTGACCACAGCCACACTGACCCAACCACTCCTCAACCAACCCTAATAGTCTTTTGACAAGGCCATCTGTGAGTCCCTGATCACTAAATGCAATGGCTTCTTTTAGTACTCATCTTATACTGTCTACCATGCATTCTCGCAGCTCCCTCCAGCTGGATTGTTCTCTTGGTTTACCTTCGACCTCTCCACTGGTTCTTTCTCCTTCACTCTCTTGGTCCAGGCTTTCAAATGTCCTATTTCAGGCCTTCTTTTTCTCCTTCCTCCCTACTCTCTCCTCTCCCTCAGCACCTCTTGTGGAAGATTCCTTGACATGGACGTCACTCCTGCCCTTTCTTTCAATTCCAGACCTCCATTTTCACTGCCAGCTTAACCAGAGTATAGTCTCCAGAGACTCACGTGTACCACGTTTAAAATACAAACCAGATCTTCCTCTCCTGCTCTGCTTCTTTTTCTATTTTCTATTAAATTCATGGTGTTCATCGTTCAGTCATCTGCACTACAAAAGCTGAAGATGTCCACAGGACTGTAGACGTCTCTGAATCCGATTAGTGCACAGCACAGTGTTCAGCACATTTGTCAATACTTGTTGAATAAATTAGTAGCTTATTGCATGAAAAAGTCTTAACTCTGTACTTAAGACCATTCATAACATGTCCTCAGTCCTTACCTTACCCAAAACCAAAATTATTTTCTTCCAGAAGACAAATCTTACCTTTACATCTCTCTGGGAATTCCATGCCGTCTGGCACAGCCAAGTCTTTGCCTGTTTTCCTTTCCTCTCCTCGACTGGCTTCCTTACCATCTATCAAAGTCTATGCGTCTTTCAAGGCGAGTCCCATCACCTGTTCTAGATAATACCTTCCTTGACCACATCAGACCATGGTAACCACCAACATGCCACCCCCAAATCTCCAAATTCCTCTGGCACCTAACATCTGTACCACAGAATTTAGCACCTGGCTACATACTTGTTCTTTTTCTTTGGTATAAACAAGACAGAAAACCAATCCATTCCCAGGGATCCACAGACATGGTAAATTCCTCCTTGAATTTTTCCCAAGAATGTGTCTTTGAGGAGGAACTTATATTCTTTCTTTCTTCAGATGGTGAAACCTACTTACCTCCTTGTGATATGATACGTTTTCCCTTTTGTCTTAGTTATCAGGAAATTTAGAGCTTTTTCAGTACCAGATTGTAATAATCAGCTTATCTCAAGATCCTGGTAATAGCTATCTTTTCTACCTGCCTCTGTTGTCTGTTTATTCATTTTGCAGTATATTTAACTTATAAGACATCACAAATCCTTCTGGAACAAAGTGAGAAAATAGACCCCCAGGTAAACAATATTCTTCTCTTATTATTTCATAATTTATATTTTCTACCTGGATTGTGAGTTTTGAGAACAGAGTCAGAACTTGCATTTCTATTGATTGTCCAAAGTAGAAAGCATATGGTAAATAACTCATTGTTGATAGATTAACACTTTTGGATACCCTGAGTGAAATAAATTACTTTGTTAAACTAGGTTAGGTTATTTTAAACTGAGATGAGAACATAACTCTTTTAAACTGAGATGGGAAAATAATTCTAGAAAAGGGCCCAGAGCATATCTATTTCTGCTACATTTTGTTAAATGTTTAAAATATCAGAAGAAGAAAAACAAAAGCTGAAGTTTTAGCTATTACAGTATCTAAACATAGTGTTTAAAACAGGCGAGAAGATTAACAAAATCAATAGTTTACTGCCAGTAACACTTACTGGATGACAGAGTGCATATTTTTCCCCAACCCAAGCCAGGCTGGCTGTTTTTCTGACAAACACAGCATTCAGGTGGTGTCTGACTTTTTAAAATTTTTTATCCCCTTATCCTCATTTTCACTCATCCTTCCTGGCTCCTCCTAACATAAGGTAGCAAATATTAAAATTGCCTTTCAGTAAAACTACCTGTGCCAGTCATGAAATTCTTTCCTTTCTTCCTTTTTTTTTTTTGGAGGGGGAGGGGTGGATAGGGAAGAAGGGGGAAGTGGTTCCTTTATTAAGCTCACCCAGGGAGAATAACTTTGAAAGAAACCACAAGAATGTAATCGTCAAGTCGCAGCCAGACTTAGCCTGTGTTCCTACTTCTTGTCCTTTCACCCCGTCCCCAACCCCAAACCCCACCAAACGTTCACCCACTGACACATACCTATAGCTGTAAAATATTTATACAGGGATGTCTGAATAATCCATATAAGTACAAACAGCTTTGAGACTTAAAATTCACCCAGCTGACTGAGCTTTACCTTTGTGCAAGAAATGAGGGCTCAGTGAATCTTTCCTTTTGCTCTTTTAAAAAGAGCGGAAATGTTTGCCTTTTCATTTCAGTGATATGCTATATAACTTGCATTCCCCAACTTTCCCCTTCTAAGCAATCCTGTTTGAAGAGAGAATGAGAATAACAAATATCAGACACAATTATCTACATAATTATGAGATTCAAAAATATGTCCACCTCCACCTCCTGGCCTAACCTGCATTTTATGTCTGATGTTGGAAGATGAAGTAAAACTCATCTCTATCCCCCAAAGTAGCTGTTTTTGGACCAAACAAGTGTGGGTACATTTTGGCCAGCCTCGTGCAACCTTCTAACCTTGTTAATTGTCTAAAAACTCGTAATTTAATTTTGATCATTTTCCTATGGTCATTTGCAATGTCCTGATTCACCATGCCTCACATTGAACTTGTGTTTACTTTTTGAATAGAAATTAATTTCAATTTGGCTTAGGCAAAACAAAACAAGATAAACAAATATATTTTAAAGCAGAAAGCATAGCAAATATACTCTAATTCTGAAAAGAATAGTTTGAACTGCTGCTATGTGGGATTCTTCATGCCTGTTCTCTACACCATTAAAATAAACACAAGTTATCAGCTATACTAATTTTAGGTATAATATAAAAGATACATTATATTTAATACCAGGAGACACAGGAGTGCAGATCTACAAAAAACTTGCCTTGACCCTTTGAAAATGTGCCCTTCATATATATAATCAATTGTGGATGCAAGAAGTAGAAGTGAAAATTTCATTACTTTGATAATTATACTACCAGATCTTAAACCCATTTGATGGGACAAACCTAGGTATTTGGCGGTATGGCTCTTTGAAAAGAAATGAAATTTGTCTCAATGTTGCATTAACTGAATGTAGAGAGAACACAGTGTCAGATGAGCTCTGGGAACTGGCCCGGGTTAACCTGGCGATTTAAAAATAAGAACGAATCAAGGAGTAATCCATGGATCTAGGCTTATAATTTGATATTTCTAAAATATTTTTTAAGAATTATATATATATATATATATATATATATATATATATACATATGTATGTATATATTTATAAATTTGTTTATATTGGTGAGACAAGTGGTATGCCAGATGCTAGAGTGGAGGTTGACAGTTTAAGGACCAGCATGGACATGTTCTGCCACGTAACCTACCCACCAATAAAATGCAGTTGTGCAATTTGACATTAAATTAATAACAAATAAACAAAACTCCTTGAGCCTGCAAATACCACTTGACTTGCTCATCTTTCTAACTTTTCAAGTCTTGAAGGCATGAATACAACCATACTTCCTACTGCTTCTGAGCGCAGCCCATTTGTCACCCCTCGGCATCTCCTGGTCCTTAATACTTAACGTCCAGTCTCTAATCAACCTGACCATTATCTAGATATTGAGTGCTTCTTTCTCTGACTAATACCATGTTAGACATGAAACCATTCAGCCATAGTAGAAACAGAACTGGGGAGTGGCCACCAAAGGGGCTCTTTTGGACTTGCTAGCTACCTTCTACAGCCATTTGGTCTTTCAAAGAGAGTCAGTCTAGCAAACGGCCAACTTTACAGTGACCCTCTCTGCCCCACCTCAACTCAAATAAGTCACAAAGCAGAATATACCAAAGGAGCCCCAGCTGCTGAGATGAATGCAAGTGGCAATTCAGGAGCATACCCCTGCTTGCTGAGCGTTTTCACAATGCTTTGGTATAGAATTGTGCTACTAAAATGCCTGTTTTAAAGAGGAACCTTTAGGTGGAGCTGATGTTCAGAAAAATCATGCCAATGCCGGGAAATACCTCTTTCATGAATTAGGCAAAGCTTGTAGTTTCTTTTCCCCCATGGCTTTAAACACTCAAATACTAGTCAAAACCTGTGAATATGTATACATTCCTTTATATGGATAATTATCTTCTTTATTGGTGGCGCCTCGTGGATTAGGAGGATTCCTCCATGCAAATCAGCAGTAGAGGAAGGTCGTGCAACAAAGAACACCTTTCATGTGGCTTGAGTACTTATTTAACAAAACTTCTACATTTCTAGGGAGGCAAATGTTAAATTCCTGGACTTCTACAAATAACTTTCTAATTATTTTAAATTAATTAATTCAAATATTTTGCGCTAATGCACGCAAACGACAAACAAACTCACTACACATATTCTATACAGGATAGCTCACTCAAAGGGTTTATGTCTAATTTTGAATTTCTGACTATGGTAGAAACAGGTACAGATATCATCATTTAGGTATCATAGATACTGTTTTACTGTTAGCCACAGAAATGAAGATAAATACAGGATACTTTGTGCATTAGAAGGTCCCCAATTAAGTTGTAAATAATGTTTTCCAATGATGGCACCAAATTCACAACTCTTTCGGGTCAAGAGGGTTGTTGTTTTTTTTTTTCTTTTGTTTTGGTTTGGTTTAGTTGGTGAGTTTGGGTTGTTTGTTTGTTTAAGTACTTTCTTTTTATGGTAGAGGCATCCATTTTTTGTGTGAGCCTGAAGTTTTGGGGTACTTTGGTGGTTTTTTAAAAATGATATTGTGGTCTCTCATTTTAATGTTTCCTGGAAGAACTGGCTGGCTATTTATTCTAATTACTTCACATGAACCCACATGAAGGATATTTTCTTATTAGTCACTGTTTTGTATTTTGGTCATCATTTTTTTCCTCTACAGGATATAGTCTTCAAGGTAAGATTCCACTTGTTTTCCTTTTATTTTGGAGTAAAATTACAGAAATTCTACTATTAGTTGGCTGCCCCCACCCCACCTACCCATGTATTACCCCCTTTACAACTTCCCTTCCACTCCAAAAGAAATTTCTGAAGTTTGGGTAAACATTTCTACTAAGGCTGCTTTGTAAGCTAATCATTTAGAGGCAAATGCAACCTAAAGAACCACAGTTTTTGGAGGTGTTAGGGGACATTCTCACATAAATCTTCCTATTCACCAGCCTTCAAAATACTGAAGCCCACTGGCATGCTTAGAGGAGCCTGATGAGAGGAAGACAAATAATATAGAGGAAAATAAAAACAAATATGATATTCTCTAGATGTGACTTTAGTTCATTTCTGACATCAGAAATAGACACTCATCTCTCATGAAATCATTTTATACTTAACTGATTGGAAAAATACGCAGCTCTACTGTCAGAAGTATACTTATAAAATCAAAGCTCAAAGCTAGAGATACAGTCTTTATTGTAAAATGTTGATGGATGTTATAAACTTTCATTTTTGAACAGAGTTCACTACAAGTCTCTCTTATGTAAATTTAATGTTCTTTATTCCTTCTCCACTTGGTCAAATAGGAAGTCTATTACTTTCATGATTTTAAAAATTTTACTAAAAAGCACTCTGGTGGAAATAAATAATAAAGTAAAATAAAAACCACCTTGGTACATTTGTATATGTATATTTTGATGAAATACAAAGTAAAAAAAAAACACTGTGATAATAATTCCACAGAACATCAAGGAAGATGGATTTAATTATAATACTTAGCTTTGGGTAACTATGTAAAAAAAAAAACTTTTGCACACTTGATTCTATTCAGTTCTTACCACAGAACAAGGTCATAGAATCACAAAGCCAATAGGAACCTTTGCAGTCAGTTGCTCCAGCTTTCCATCTTACATATGAAAAGCTAAGACTCGGGGATGGTAAGTTAAGCTTCCAAAGGTCTATAGTTTTCCCACTTCCTCTTATTGCCTCACTGCTCCATGCTCCCTGCATTAACCCCATCTTTCAGATAATTTCATTTTTGTCCCCCAAAATGTAGAGACATTTAGTGAACTTGACCCTTCGTTGCCTTCTAGCATCATTTTATTTATTGTGTAATGCATGGCCTGCTGTTAATCTCTGCTGGTTAAAGGGCCATTCCCATCTCATTTCCTAGTTTTTGAGAGAAAAAGTTATCTATTACTGTCAGAAGATGCTAAAAATGCATGGACGTCCATGGGTGACATCTTCAGGATTATTAATAACTGATTCAGGAAATGAAATAAACATTCTGATTGTGATCTTTAACTCTTTCCATAAGTTACACAGTGTGCACTTAGTAAATATTGATTGTATTGAATAGGACAGCAAAGAGGAAAGGTCTTGTTTTGTTTGTTTGTTTGTTTGTATGTTTCTTTCCTTTTATGAAGACTGAAGGCCATCGCTATGTTTTATAGAGAAACACAGCAAATACTTAACAGCTAGAAAATACTTGATGTACTTAACGGCTAGAAAAACCTGAGAGCCAAATCAGCTTCACCACTTACAACCTTCATGGCCTTGGGAAAGTTAGTAACTTTCTTGAACTATAATTTTCTCTTCTGTAAACACCAGCTACCTTAGAGAGATTTTATGCAGATTAAATTAGACAATGTGTGTACAGAGTCAGGCACACAGCAAACACCCAACAATTTACCCTTCCCTGCCCTTTGCGTCTGTCTGGGAAGTGACTGGTAGCCTGATACTCTGTTCTGTTGAGAGTCAGGGCATTAAAATCAAGCCAATCTGTGTCTGGTTATTTTAGTATTTTTGGCACAGCCCTGGAAACTTGTCTAAAACATAGGGTGTTGTGGCTTTATTTCATTGGCATGTGTCACACGTGCAGTAGGTTGCATAACAGTGCAGTTTTTCTTTTTCTTTCTTTCTTTTTTTTTTTTTTTAACAGTTCACTGATACTAAACATGGCCTTAGGAAAGGAAACACACAGGTGAAGGAGTTTTTCTCTAATGAAATTTGATTGTTTTGAAAACACTTTCTACAGTAACATGCTGTGGAACAATATTTAGTATACTAAATGGCCTTGAGTATTTTACAGAGTAAATATTTAAAATCACCAAGCTTCTGCAGCTTTAATATACACAAATGATATTACAGGATCAAAATCATTGGTCAGATTTATGCCCACATTCTTCACCTTTTCAAAACTTGTAATATTCTAAAATCTGTGATAATGCAAAAGCAAGTTACAACAACTTTGTGAATCCAGATATGTTTCACATTTAAAAAATAATCTTTAGATTCCAATGATTTTGATATATTTTATGAAAATGTTAATATTTTTATAAATATTAACACATAAATGATATATGTGTTTACCACAAAATGTTTTATATTAAGCATTTGAGACAAAATTTTAATTGGGTTTTCAGATTACCCTTTGGACTCCAAATAAAATAGAATAAAAATTCCTTTATTAAAAGAAGTACAATTAATATTCAAACTATCACTACTTACTATGGTAAGAGTGGCATTAGCCTATGCCTATAGCATATGCCATGCTCTGTTCGAAAAGCAGTGGCTCGTAGATGTCAGTCCACTTGGTATCTTGATAATGGATTCAATCTTGACCAAGACTGTATCAGCCTATGAATTTATAAAGGTTAAAAAAAAAAAGGCCTCAGAAAATATAAGCCCTTCTCCCTTCCCACAGACATGCACATACTATCACCTAGAATTACTTGCACAATGACTTTTATAACAGAAAATTCAATCTTTGGGGTGAGAAGTGATAAGGAAGTTGCAGAAAACCTAAAGAATAATTATAGCATTTCAATACAATACTATTAAATGTGAAAAATTGGTTTTGGTAACATGAACAATAGCAGTAATTTCCAGATGTTTAAAAAGTGAGGTCCCCAGGATCTATTACCATTTCAACTAAGTTTCTCAGATAAGCAGCTAGTAAAAGAAAAAAGAAAAAAAGAAAAAAAGAAGAAAAGAAAGAAGAAATAGTATTAGATATTAACAGGATATAGCACTAGATATTAACAGGATAATTTATTAAGAAAATGAACATACCAAATAATATCAGCTCCTTAGAAAATGACTAAAGCTGAATGGTCTTCTAATTGATCAAAAGAAGGGCTGTAGATGTGTTATGTGTTTATTGCATGTGTGTATGTGTGTTATCTATGACTAGATAGGTGACTACATAATCAGTTATACTACTAGCTGGCTTATTGAGACAGGATACATAGAATCAACTTTTTAAAGCATGTTTAAGTCTTTTCCGTTCTTTGACTTTAAGAAAAATGTGCTACTCATGTTCTTAAACAAATATTGATTGGCTTGCTATAAAATCAAGAATTGAGGGCAAGAATAATCTACCAAGAGTTAGAATTTAATACCACAGGTGGTCAGTGAAGCACCAGCTACACCACACTGCGTTTTTTTTCTATATTAATAAAGAAAAATGATACAATCATGCTACATTAAGGTATCATCGGATATTCAGGTTATCTGGAGAAAGTAACTTGAACCACTTAGTCCAAACAATGAAAGGAAGAAAGAAGCTACATAACTAACAAATAGGCAAATAATTTTAGCTCCAAATCACAGTACAAAAATAGTATGTAACAAATATTTTGGCATAAAAAAGTTATAGAATATCAAAATACAAAACTATAAGGCTGATGTCCTTTTCACGCTTTTTGCAATCTCAATGTCATATATTTTTTAAAAAATTACTCTACTTTATATTTTTTGGAATAAAAACAATTTTAGGCACACACTACAATACATGTACACAGACACACAGTGGACTGCCTAAAATATTCTGTATTGCTTTACTAGTATTACAATTGTGTTCATATCTAAGCAATGTCAAAGTAATATAATTCATAGAAAGAGAAATCGCTTATAATTAGTACCTTAACAGGTCTTTTCATTTCAGGTTTAGGTTATGGAAGTTTTATTTTCTTCTCTCTGATCTTTCTTACTTTGATTTTAGCACCTTTATTTTGTGTTTTACATTCACTAACAATACACTTCGGGAGTTGGGTATAATATTTGGAGCTGATACCCTACAGATACATTCTTGAAACATTCCATGAAGATTGTTCATATAGTATGTTATCTTATTTTAGTCTTATTGCTCTGGCCTGTATAGCCATTCAGTCAAATCCATGAAGAGAGTATAGACAGCTGACTGGATGAAGAAGACACTGATGGGGGAAAAAAAAACTCCCATTGTTTAGATTTCTGTCAGAGGGTATAAGAATACTTAATTTCTTTTATCTCTAGGGCTTTCATTATCATTTAAATTTCATTTTACATTAATTGATCGGGGATTAGTAAAGCCATTATGCAGAAATTAGAATAAGACAAGCCAGATGGAATGAATAATTCATGAAGTCCAATTACGTTTTATTTCTGGTGTACTTTAAAACTTGCCTCTGACTTCTGTGCTATTTTGATGTGACAATATTCATTGGAAACTAAGAGTGCCATTTTAATTTATTGTATCCCTTTGGAGTGGAAAGATTTGTATGCAATGGGGATGTGCTAATGCATTTCCCCAAAAAACAATTTCTGGGCTCTTGGAAATACTGGCGATCTAGAGAATATGGTTCGTCTTCTACGAAGGTTCAGGGGTGGTATACTAAGCCACGCTAGCCCACCTGAGTTGGATGAACTGACACTAGGTAGGCTCTTAGAACCGTGAGATTTTTCACCTCCCAGAAGAGCTACAAATCCCTTTAAAATTTGTGTTCCCATTTCCCACCACAAAAGAACCATTAAAGTGTGAATTTGGTCTAGAGTTGGACTAGAAGCAGAGTTGCAGCTACAGACAATGACCACGAGGTGGCAGGAGTTGCCTTCCATGCAAAGGGTTCGCGGGCCGCCGGGGCCCCCGGGACCGCTGGGGCTTGTATAGCATCCCCATGAGTCTGATGCCGGCAGAAGGGCCACGATTAGGTTCGGGCTCCGAGCGACTCGCCGAGCGTAGCCCGGCGAAGATTCCGAGTTAATGGGCAGTCCCGTCCACCTGTCTGGAATGTCTCGGACGACTGTGTCTGAAACCGCCTCCCCTCCTCGGTCTCAGCCCCCAGCCCTTAAGAGCACCCCTCCCTCAACCCCTCCCGGTATTTATTTATGCTACTGGACAGTTGTATTCACATTAAAGCTGCGGCTCACCTTCTCGAGGACTTTCATCTCGGGAAGTTTTATGACACTTTGTGAATGTGCAAAGTTTTTAATTAGGCTCGCTAGACAGCCCGAGGCAGCGGCAGCGCCACAAAGTCTTCACGGTCTCTCTGCTTTACAGCACAACAAGCCGCTCTACTCCTTTGAAGACAATGCAGACTATGTGTACGATGTCATGTGGTCCCCCGTGCATCCCGCGCTCTTTGCCTGCGTGGACGGGATGGGGCGCTTGGACCTCTGGAACCTCAACAATGACACCGAGGTGAGCGGCGGCGCGGAGGGCTGGGAGTGGGGCGCAGTCGGCCTCTCTCGGTCTCCCTGTCTCCAAATCGGCGGGTTTTTTTGGACAGACCCTCCAGCTGCAGCAGGGCTGCCGACCCTCCCAGTTCTTGACTGCTCTGAAGGAAACTGATGGATGCATTGGCCAAAAAATCATCTAATCTCACTTCGTTCCTAACCCGTGGCAGATCCCGGACAATTGAGGACCCTTCTTTGCAAAGAGCAAAACGATCTGTGTTCATACATTTCCCCAAGGGAAAGAACACACAGGCATACTTCAGAGTAGTGTTGAAATAACTCTATTGGCAAACATTTGGAAAAGTAAGCTTTGTGGACACTGACTTTAGATTGGGCTTTTAGAAAGAGTGATTTGTCAGTGTTTGCTATTTGTTGGATTTCTATTTGAAATCCATAAAAGATTCTGTTGACTGTTTATGTTTAGAACTAGGATCCATTAGATTTTTACAAGGTGAATAATTCTTGTCTAAGGCATTGAACTCACAGGCAGACTTTTGCAAGAGTTTGTAACTCGGAACATGTATGTTAAACTCGGTTTTTTTTTTTAACTGGGATTTTAACGCATCACTTTTAGAGTGCTTCACAAGTGAAAAATCGTCCTTTTAAAAAATGACAATAAAAAATGTTCTTTTAAAAAAATAGATTATATATGTGTTTTAAAAATTATGCCATGTGCATTATTCCACTCAAAATTATTGAAGTGCTAATTCAGCTACTTGGGGTTTTTTTTGTTTTTTTTTTAAATATGAGTATTAAATGTCCTTCAATTTAATAAAATAAAATGATCTCTTCGTTTCCTTCGGGGCAGCTCTCCATAAATAAGAATGGACAGGTAAGAGAAGAAATGCTGCAAACTACATGTCAAGTGGAGAAAAAGAGAAAGCTCTTTTGAAGTGTTTTGAGCAGGAAACAGTTCAGCCTTTTTAATTAGAAAACCTACAGCTGGAGGATATGAGGAGGAGCAGTCCCCCCCCCCATACACACACACAGTATTTTTTGTGGGAGGGGGCTGGCAAATATTCTTCAGGTGTTATTATTGAGTCATTGTATCTTGCAAGATTATAAATACCTATAACCAATGCCAAATAGTCATCTTTTTAAAATATTTCAATTTAAGTCTTTTTTTCCTTTTGGCTATGAAGGGAGACAAAATCAAGAACTATGTGACAAGGATAAGAGTTACGTAATAAAGCATCTCTGAAAACAATCAAAAAACATGAATATGTTCAGTGACCATCTTTTTGGATGTTGAAATGTTTACAACATTATTGCTTTTAATAGAAAGATGTTATTAACTCCACATTGTAATGGTTTCCCAAAGCCTTTCATCACTGTTGATTAAAATCATATTGTCTCTATCTGCTAGAATAAACTCATTCACTTAAAGCAACCAAAAAACACATTTTTCAGATTGACTCAGGAGAGGCCCCATATCAGAAATCAGATTTAGTAGAAGTGACATTTAAGTAATACAGAACTATAATGTAATGCAGTGAGTGTTTTCCAAACTCCATATTAATTCCTACGTAACCATTTTTTTAAAAAATCTGCTTTTAAGGTAAAATGAAATTAATGTCTCAACATTGCCAAACATAATTATTTTCCCCTTCTCTTTCTCTAGGTATCAAGAGACAACCACATAAAAGTTTTATAGCTAAACATTTCAAAAAATCATTACTGGGCATGCAAACCCTTTAGTTTCGTGGTAAACGTAATTCTGCTTTCACAATAATAGTCTATATATATTCAGGCTGGTTCAAATTCATAGTGAGCTGAACATTTTTGAAAACTCTGAAATCATTTTTGCCTTCTTTCAAATATTTGTCAGATTAGGAACTAGATTTGTTAAAAATAAAGAAAGAAAAAGAAAAAAGAAAGGAAGAACCTGAAATTCCAGTGTTTTGTTGTTCAAATTACTGTACTTTTTGACCAAGTTACCCAACTGCTCCTATGCAAAGATAGTTCATATTCACCTACCTGGGTATCACACACAACAGAATAATTTGTGCTGTACAGAGCCTGTCTTTGCAATTAAAATTATTGAGCCTTTAAAAAAATGTGAAAATATTTGTGAAACCAAAGTAAAAGAATGAGAGGGGCAGAGGCAATATATGGATTATTTTCATTAAAGATTCATCAACTTTTGTAAGGTTATTACTGGTCAAATTAATAAAATATATTTTGTCATTTTCTTCATATATTTGATAATTTATTAGCACATATTATAGGCTGTGATAGTCATTTTTTTATCACTTAGATTATCTATGAAAAGAAGGTATTTTAAAATGATAGAATATTAATTGTTTCATTTTGCAACATTATTAATTCCAAATAAATAAAAGTCTTTAACATTTATTAAGCATAATTTAAAATGTATCAAAAAATCAGTTTCTTCAGAGTGACTAATTTTTATCGTATTTATATTAAGATTAAATATTTTTATTCAATTCTCGAAATTGTTCATAGATAAAATCCAATACTGAATGAAGTTAAGTAAAGTATAATCTTGTATGATTTCTCTAAATTATGGAGTTAAAATTTAACTCTGAGATTCTATAGCTGAATCTCAGATATATTTTCTGAGCAGCACACTAATATTAAATTATATTGACAGAATTATGGTTCATCTAAATTCACATTGTTTTGGCCTTTGAAAGGTTGGTTAAAAATGCAGACTCCGGCCTGCACAGCAAGTACCTTTATTGTATAAATTGTGTATTTAAAAATAAATAAATAAATGAGCTGGGGGACTTTCATTTTACATTTTTGCTCACAAGTGGCATACCGTGATTTAAGCAGGCAAAGAATTTTTATTGATTTGAAGATTAAGTGTAAACACAGATTCTTACATATGATGGAGTTTTGTTGCTATTTTAAAGATAGGTATTGGGTCAATAATCTCGTATAAACAGACAGTTTCGATTCAGAGTAACAGATGGCTGGAGTCTGAGGCGCAGTCCGTGTCGTCCCTTAGACACGGGTCTCAAGCCGCGCTGTGAGATGTTCTCGGTGGCCCTCTTTACATTTTTTCCTCTTTGTTTTAACATTTACCATTTTTGTTTCTAATAGCCCGTTGTCATTTCTTATTCAGCATTCTTGTAGAAGACTCAGAAATCTTATCTGTATATGAGTTTCAAACTTTCAGCCTTAAAGACGAGAGTTCACATGCACCAGTGATGAGAGAAGAGCAGCAGACCTACTAAAATTATTTTTTTTTAATACTGAGGTTCTTGTACCAAATACTGCAGGTTTCATTTCAGTAACTCCAGTTCACTTTAATAATGATTATTATCACTATCAAAGTTGTTGGATTTGAGGTATTTATTAAAGGAGGAATAAGACCTTTTCTGCACGTAGGTGCTCCGTTTGACTGGGAATTAACCCAGGGTACATTTGCACAGATATGGAGCACTGCCCACACCCTGGTACTGCCAGGAGAAGGAAAAACAGAAAGAAAAAAAAAAAAAGGAGAATTTGAGTTTTTGAAGTTTTTCACCTGCATACTTTTTCTTCTGATCATCCCCTCCCCGATGATGTTTTGAGGGATCAATACCTATTTTTCCCTTAAAACTCATATTAACATGATTTTATTGCACCATACACTCCCCCTTCCTGTGTTTTATAGTATCCTTAATCTGGGTAAATCCTGAAATCTCTCCATCGATCCATAAATCATGACTTGATCCTGAAGTATCACGTTTAGCTGCTGTGCTTGTTTGTATGTTGGATGTAACCCCGGCATAATCCACAGAAACATTTATGTCCCTCAGTGCCCACTGACTGTGGAAAACGGCTCTGCCTCTTCTGTTTTCATTGAAGTGTCTCCTCTCTACCCCTTAATACAGTGGAGCATATGGTTTAAGCACAACGAATCCTTTTACTTCTGCACGAGGCATGTATATTACTTTATGCACATGAAGGCAGTGGTGACTCAGCTGGTGAAACGTGTATTTAAATTATTATTCAGAGATTCTTTCCTAACCTCTTCGGCAGGTTCCAACAGCAAGTGTGGCCATCGAGGGGGCGTCTGCCCTCAACCGTGTGCGTTGGGCTCAAGCTGGCAAAGAAGTTGCTGTGGGAGACTCAGAAGGCCGTATTTGGGTCTACGACGTTGGAGAGGTACATGTTTTGGGGTTCGGGGGTTTTAGATTTGTTCTTTTGTTTTCGTTTTTTGTACACCTAGTTTAAAGACCTGGTGAAATGATTGATAAGACCTAGTGGGACAACAGCCCTCTTGAGTGCGTTTGCAAATTTCTATTGACTTCAGTGGGAGTCGGTGAGACTTCCTTGGGGCCTCATTTGGTCTCCTCTCCCCACGCACAGGACGCCGTAGTTAATGATCCAGGCTCTCTTCGGAGTGCTACAGGATTAATTCCCAGGCATCCTGTGGCGAAGCATGGCACTTCCCACCAATTTCATGAGAATGACAAGTTTGCCAAGTTCGTCATGCTAACTTTGAATTTAGAATTTGTTGTTTACTTTGAAAAGTCAAGTTTTAGTTGAATATGTTCAATTAAAATGTATACTATTACTCTTTAATTAAAATGTAGTCAATTAAAAAGGCTGGGGTGAGTCAGTTTTGTACCATTTTTATGATATTCAAAGTTATTATATGAAATATATACCTCTCTGGTATATCTTGTTACATTATGTGTAAAGTATTACTGAATATCGTGGCACATATCAAAGGAAAAAAACTCCATCTTTAATTCAGTAAAATCTCCTTGTTATACTACCTTTAATATTACATTATCAACTGTACTGAAACATATCTGTTTATTTTTACTATATGAGAAAGTGTTGACAAAACCTTCCTTTCAGATGAGGTTAAAGAACTTTTTCCTTTAAAGACAGAAAATGTTAAACTTCAAGCAAAACAAAACAAGAGTGTTGTGTAATGCTATTCTGGCATAATATGAATGAACATTTGCATTTCAGGGAGAAAATGTACCACATTTGTGTGCATAACGCCCTAGACCTAGGAAGTGCTCTGTGAGTGCCTGGTTGATTGGCTTAGCTGATCGCATGAGAATGGTACTTTATGGTTTCATCAATCAACATTCTATAAATTTGGCAATCATAGATGGTTTGTTCTACAAAGGAACTTTTTATGATATATTCTATACTGCTGTATGGTAGAACTGATTGTGTTGAAACAAATGGATGACTTTGTTTGTTTGTTTGTTATTTGTTTTTAATTCAAAAAGAGACAAAAACAAAATTATTTTAGAAATAGTAATTTTCTATTTGGGGATGTACAGCTCTAAGTAAAAACAGCTAGAAGAATCTGTCAGTTTTACTGCATGTTAATCTGTTTCATTAGACACTTCCTTCATTACTCCTGATGCCATAAGCTGAATCATTCCAAAGGCAACAGAGCCTCTGTTAATATTTATCCCCAGTGCTGAAGATGCCAATGGTCTGGTGATTATTGACATAGTTTCAAGTCTGTAGGAAAGAGAATACACTCTGAATCAAAATGTTGCTCGTAGTTTTACAGCAATATTTTCAAGGAGTATTTTTATATTCAGTGCATCTTTTTTCATGGTCTTCATCAAAATAAAACTAAACAACAAAAATATTTACTCTTCATCAGTTCACTTACTGAAAAGTTAAACTTCTAGCAAATAAGGAGAATATAAAGAAACAAACAAGGCTTCTTTCTCTCTTTCTTTATTTATTACAAGTGTAACTGGGAGAGAAATAAATGTGGAGATAGCTCAGAGATGAAATGGTGGAAAGAATAGATGAAATTTTAATTTTTTTTCTCCACCACCCTTTCTTATACATAATGTCCCTTAACTCTCTAAGATTATATGCAACATTAATTATTTCATCCAAGAGGGCTGAAAAGGAGAATAGTTTAACAATCTAGTTTATTTAAAGAAAGACCTTTTGAAAAGTCTATTTGTTGACCACAGATATTATATTTAAATATATACTTAATAAATATGCCTATACTTGTGGTTTTGTATATATTATATGTAATATATATACACACATATACATACCCACACTATCTCTATGCAATAAGAAAGCACAATATAACACATACAGAGTTTTCTACAATAAAGTGATTTTATCATCTATGGGCAAGATTACTTGAATGTGACTCATATTTTAGGAATATAAATGATTTTGAAAAAGTTGCTTTGGTTGATATTTGGCTGCTAAAACTTCTTGCTAGGTTGCTATCATCATTTCTAAATAGTAAAGTCTTGTTATACTCGTATTTCTACTATTGTAGTGGCAGGTCAGGCTGGTTTTCATTTTTGTATTATTGCCCTTACTTTTCTAAGTGATATTACAGACTAGAGAAATGTCTGCCACTATCGGCCAGTCTCGCCTATTGTCTGGAGTCTAGACAGGCTATAGAAAAATCTCTGTGACATGTAATAGGCCAAACAATTTGTAGGGTTGTTTATCACTACAAATTTACTACCAGGAGTGAAAAAAAAGGATATACGATTTTATCGAGAGTAGGTAATTTTATAACCTTCTAGCCCTTTTCTGAATGACCAAAAATCAGGATAGGTTTATACATTTGAACAGCTCTTTCTTTCTGTATTGTCTGATCATATACAAAGCAATCTAAAGCTCAGAAAAACTCAGATTTAACAAGATAAATTTGTCTTAAGTATAGTTTTTTTTTCCTAAGTATTTTTTGTAAGATATTTACAAATTTACCTCATATTTATTTCTGGGGGAAAATAAAGGTTGGCAGGGTTCCTTGTTCTCTATGTTTGTCTCCATGCCTTATTCTAAATGCCTGAAGACTAATACTGGAGAGGCTTCATGTACTCACTCATAGGAAAGATGGCTTGTCTACAGCTGAGCTCAGCTAAAGCCTGCTTCTGAGAGATGAGTACATTACTTCATGGGCAAATGCCACCATTTGTTGTCATTACCACTGTCTCCTTCACCGGCCTAGAACCAACAGAGCATAACTATACTTCGGAGTGAAGGACAGTCTTCAGTAGTGCCTCCCCAGGCTTCCAAATTCTCTAAACTGTAGAAGGCAAGACAAAGTGCCTTCACAGCAAGCTGGCCCATATAGAATTTGAAGTCAAATTCTAAGGCTGGTGCATGGCTGATGAGAGGGAAGGGTTTTGAGCAGGAAGTGATTGGAAAAGAGAAGAAATATAGAGGAAGAGAAAATATGTGGCACTGAGAATCAAAGTGCCAGTAGACTGTGCTACCATTATCTGTATTCGGAGTTGGTCCTCTGGTCCCCATTGAAGCCAAACACCTCTCTAAGGTCATGCTGGCCTTTGGATGGAAAACTTTGCTTTGTGGAACCTTCTAGGAAAGAAGATGAAATATTTTTCAATAAGCCTTATAATACAATCTGTATAAGAAAGTAAATGGAAGTTTCTGGAGTACACTTTGTTGATCCATTTTCCTTGAGACCTGAGTACATCGAGTAGGTGTCTGCAGGAAGACACCTCACATTTGTTCTCCCATGATTGATTTAACTGGGACTTCTATTAAGCTGAGAGGAGAGGAGTGGGCAGCCGGCTACCTTTTGCCAAGATCCTGTTTCAGGAGTGAGGTTGGTTGTGCAACCTGTACATTCTCATAGAGCCCTGTGTTTAGAAGGGTCCCAAACTTGGTTTTAATGCTTTCCTATCGTTGTCTTGCAATTGTTAAGGAAATTTTCAACAAGGCACCCCCTCCCCATTTTAATTTTGCACTGGGTCCTGCAAATTATGTAGCCAATCCTGCCTATGAGAGTATTGCTTTTAATACTACTCACAATGCAAATTAGAAATGAAAAGTTTTGACCTTTATCTAGATCATTAGGAAGAAGAAGAAATTTTTAGAAATGTGGTTAAATGTAGCTTATGCCATATGTTCTTCTTACCTGTTTCTTCAGACTACTTTAAAAATGTTGAATGAAATAGCAATGACTTTACATTATTAACATCATGAGGCCCATAAAAATAGAACTGAAACCATACTGGATATTCTCATTCTCCTTCCCACAAACCTGTTTTGATCACATCATAATTTTAACTGAAAGTATAATAACGTTTTGGGAAAGATCTCTGTGATGCCTACAGCAGTTGGGAGTGGACAGGAACAGCCTTTTCCTATCCAGCACATTGTCAAGAGCTCCCTAGAAGGAGACTTCTGTGACTACCAATGGAGACATCCTCATCAAGTCCAGGTAGATGTGCCTTCTGGTGAGACCGGCACTCAACCGGAAGGGCGCTGCCAAAAGGGACTCTGGTGTCACCAGTCATTAACAATCGTCTGCCTCATCTCCTTTCCCAGCTGAGGCTGCAGCTGCTGCAGGGAGTCCCAGAACAGTGTCCCCATGATCATGCCCTCCTCTGTTATGTACAATTATCCTCCGTGATTTTTAAGATGATGGCAGAGAGCAGTGGCTTGATTCCAGATTTACGATATGATCTATTATGAACTTCTGAAAGAGTAAATAGAGGATTGTGTATGAGCTCACTGAAATCACTGGATTGAGTTTGTCCATCACCCCGCCCTTTTTTTCCTTTTCGTTATATTTAAATGACAAAGGTATGAGTAGTATCTTCAGGCCTATGACTAAGGTGGTAAAACATAAAACAGCAGTGTTTTCAGGTAGGCCACATGATGCTTTGTTTATATAGCACACATCTTGGTTTGTTTGATTTCAGCATTGTATCTGGAAATAACACTGTACACATTTATTTTCACAGATAGGGGTCTATTTTCTTTGCAGAGCAGGTGCTTAACTCCCATTAGCATAAATGGAAGTTATGTGAATTCAATGAAATACAGAAAGGACCCCTTTTATTATTTGGCTATAATTTTTATTCTATTTGTACATCTTAAAAGTTTCTTAAATAGACAGTGGTTGTGTGCACCATTGAAATTTTCTATGATCTAAAATTAAAAATGAGCCTAGCTCTTGAATAAGTTTTGAGGATTTTTCTCTCCAAACTATAGAATTGCAGTCTGTTTGTTTTGGAGCTGTATGTCCCCATTCAACTAATTGAAATACAGGTAAGATAACAAGTCATAAATTAACTACAAACATAACGTGAAAACACTGAGCATATTTTGCTTCAGGATACTCTTGTAGAGAACTATTAATCATTGTTGGATTTTTTTAAATGTATGTGAACACACATATTCTAAAGAATTAAAAATAAAAATTACTCACTGCCGTTGCTCCTTTACTGAATAGCAAGCTTTCCTATATATGTGGAGCCAATTTTAATAACACATGGGCCAGTGAGTATAGAATTATTCACGTGTCCTGATGATTGATAGTCAGCCTATCTACCTGTCTTCCTTGCAGATGTGTTTTATACAAAGCCGTTGCCATTGTTAATGCTTCAGTGCTGTCACACAGACACAGCTGTCATAAATATCCCCTAACCACTATGTTTGCTGCTTATCTGAATTAGTTAGAATGCTGTTTGCAGCTCCAGTTTTGAAAGAAGCAGTTTATCTTCCACCTCCTATTATTTTGTTTCCCATTAACCTCTTCCAAGGAAGATTTTGTTTTCAGTTGTGAAAAATACACAGAAGTTTCGATCCCCGATTATATTTCTGCAGTAGTCAAATGTAAAAATTCCAAAATCATTCTCAGCTTAAAGAAGAATTTGAAAAATAAAATGGCAACTTAAAAACTGTAATTTGGGAGATGACTCAATCTTATCACCTTAGCTTTATTTGTCCCCTGTCCCATTCACTAATTACCTAAGAAAACACTCGTTTTTACAGTTTAACCCTGAACTTTGGCAATGTTTCAGGTGCCTTGTTTGATATGACTATTTTAGGGCCAAAGGAATAGTGGTCATTTTACTATAAATTTTAGTAAATACAGTAAATTTGACATTTGTTAGTATATTAAAAGTGCCTTGAAAAATTCTAGGACATGCAAAATGCAGGTGAATAAGAGATATCCAATGTAACTGCTCAAAATGTAAAGCAGGGTTTAAGTGTTTATTTGAAGATATTTTAAAACTGAAATGAAAAATTAGAATGAAAAGTTTGTATGGAATCCCAACAAAAAAGATAATCTATGTAATGTGGTTTAGAATGACAGTCAAAGTGTAATGTACAATGACTACTAAAAAATGCCTCACAGTTTTTATAGCCGGCTAAAATAAGAATAAAAGAGATTCGATGAGCCATTTCTCTTGCACTTTAACGAGCAGATAGATGTAGTAGCATCTGAGAAACTGGAAGTGCTGGGAGTTATAAAGGATTTGAGTGACACAAAATAAATACAATGCATTTATGGTGTTTAAGTGGATTACACTTTAGCAATAATTGTTTGCTTTATGGAACTACTTCACATTTTCAGGTAGGACAGGGCCTTCATCAATTTTCCACAAGAAGTTTGTGCTCTGAATATAAATAACCCCCCTCTGTGGGGAAGAAGGTGTACAGAACACAAAATATGAAGTTAAACTGAGATTTTGTGGTTTACTCAAATAAGAGTTTCTTAATGAAAAAGAGCTGCATTTAAAATCAGTCAATTTAATTATTATGCTTTATCCCCTGCTGCTGACGAACCTGAGCATGGCTAAGCTCTGGCAGCCTCCAGAAGAAGAAAGCAAAGCTGGGCTCAGCTGACAAGTCCAGTTAGAGTCACCTCAAACTCTAGTGTTTCTTTTTAAGTAAGTGTGGTCATAAGCTGCTAGATACTTGGAGATTTTTGCCAGTACCAGTTTATCCTTCATTGGAGGAACAATATTTTTCCTTTAGTGGATGAGAAACACTTCTTTTGGTTTTCCCTTCATGGAAAAGAAAAGACTTTGGCATAAACTATTCCATGAGGCCAAATATTCAGATAAAAACTGAAAATGCAAATACTTAATTCTGCTGATAATATCTAGATATTTGATGACCTAGAAACGAAATTATCAGAAATCTCCACTGAACTTTGCAGTTTTTACCTGGATTTTTATTATTGTAGCCACAACACTGTTCAGCTAAGTCAGAAGGCACAAAGGCATGTTTGTATGGAGTACCAATAAAAATAAGTATATAAGATACTTTACAATAATATATTAATTCATTTCCTTGTCATAATAAAGTATATGTATTTGAAATTTAAAAAGTTGGTTAAAATGTCTGATTGTAACTTTAGTATTAACTTGATGTCTTCTAGGAAAAGTACTTAATTTAAAAAAGAAATAAGTTATTAATTACAATTAATGTTATAATTATTCATGTTATAGTGAATGTAGTAGCAGTGGCTTTCATTTTAATGATTATATATGTAAAAACCATGATTAAACTAATTATTATATAAATAGTGTTCTTATTCAGGTAGCATTAGTTTATAAAAATAGATTTATAGAATTAATATCTTTATAAGCCATTTTTTTCTGAATTGATAAGAAAATACTTATATATTATGGAGTAGTTGATTTAATGAAAAGAAAATCCTAATATCTAATTTTATGGAAACCTAATTAATGTGTGTGTGTAGTAATTTGCAATATTCAATGAAATTCATATATTCCCATTTTGGTGATAAATGGCCTATGAATATAAACCTTCTGAAACAAGTGCCAGTTTGTATAATTAATCATCTTTATGATTCTTCTGTGGTTTCAAACTGTCATCTTCAATAGCAGTTTGGATTTTGAAGCAGTTGCTAATTATAGTGTTAATTTTTTTTTTATGGCTGACAAAATTGTGTTTAGTTTTATAATTTCAAAACTGCTAAATTTTATCTTGAAAAATTACTGCTTAGAACAGTAGCCTCAAATCACAGCTTAGACCAGCCAAGCATGAAGCTGCTTCATTCATGTGAATCTAGATTAACACTGGCCTGTATAGAAATGGAAAGCTATTTGTTTCTTCCATGAGTATGTGTGCTACTCTTGGTATTTCTAAAATCTAATAGGAAATCAAATATCTGCTCATTCATGTTTATGTGTAAATATTTATATGCCATATAAGTTGGACTTGCAAAGTGAGGAAGTGAATGAATCATTATATTCTATTTCAAGGGAAGTTAGCATGAATTTTTGAGAATGTCAGCGATCAGGACATTTTATTTTTATATTTTAAAACATGAATTATTTATCATTTAGGGAATATCAAAGCATAACATTGTGGAAAAAATGTTGCACTCTTACTTTTTTGGCTGGCAGGTAAAACTGATCCATGGCCCATTCCCTAAGATCTTTCTCCTCCTGAAAAGCCAATAGTTTCTCAACATTTAGATGAAATCTGTTATGTTTATTTATCTTAGTATAACCACCGTTAGGTAAAAAGTAAATATGTGTTGGTATCCTAAAAACTAGTTATCCTTTTGACTTAAGGGGTAAAAAACCAGTTGGGCAGTCCTCCTTTGGTTAATCATTAGAGATTAGAAACGTATACAGAAATATACTATACACAAAGTAGATACGTAGAATTGTCTCTCTAAAGAGGACAACCTGGTCTACGTGGTGCCTGGCACAAAACAGGCATTCAGTAAATATTTGGGAGAATAAATGTTTCATACATGAAAGTTGAAGGTTAAAGGAAAACTTAATTGTGTGAAGCATTCAGAGTGCAATTTCCAAGTTGGCTATAGATTAATGGTCAGGAAAAAAAAAAAACAATCCATTTAACTGTATTTGCAAGGAAAACAATATATAAAAAATAAATTTAGAAAAGAGAACCTGTCCTTTCTTCCAGCCTTCATCCCAGTCCCTCTCCCCTCCTGTGTTTTAAAGTGAGCAATTGGCCACTAGTGTAATGAAATCCTAACAGTTGATTCACATAGTTATCAAACCACTGGAAAAATGCTTCCCTTTCATTGTGCTTTTTTTGGACACTGTAGATACAGTAAATCGTGAACTACATTATAAAAATACCTCTTTTATGTCCAAACATTCAATAGGAGGGAACGACATTTCTTTTATTACCTTGGTAAATGTTTTTAAGGTGTTTAGGAATAAGCCTTCTCTTTGTCAAAACTGCTTAGATGCAATGGTTGCTAGGAATTTACTAGAAAACCTATAGCTAATAATATCAGGAAGATAAGGGATACATGTTTAGTCAGCTAATAGGACAGATCGGCTTGAGTAGCATAAGCTTTTTCATTTCCCTGTCATTTTCTTGATCTTTTGTGTTATGGGAAAGAGTGGTAATTGAAGTTTTAAAGGTTTATTTTCCATTATTGCCCATCAGCCAATGGTTTTAGCATTTTTCCATCTTTTGGACAGAAAAATAGATTGTTCCAAATAATTGAAAAGAATAATGCTTAAGAGATTTCTGAAGAAAAGAGAGTGAGAAGATTTCGATACAAATGTGAATAAGATCATCTTTTAAACCTTAATAAATTAACTCTTCTTTAGCTGTGTAGTTTTCTATTTTCTTCCACGGGTAACAACTTTAGAATTTTGTCATGCTTTCTATAATGCTAAATTTTAACATAAAAAATAATTGTAAATGTTCATTTTTTAAAGAATATTGTTTAAAATTATTTCCTTTAATGTTTGTTGGCTTATTGAAATTGATATAAACCCATATTTGTTACTATTTACTTTTGCCTTTTATGTCCTACCTTTATTTCTTTCCTTAATTGGGTGGTAATGGCTTTTTTAAAAGTGTTGTTCTAACAAACATGCTATAAAAGTCAACCACTCCTTTAAAGATACAAGGATGGGATCTTTGGCAGAGAGATCTCCAGCTTCATGAGTGGATGAGGGTTCTCTCAGATGGGATTTTCAGATAAAAGAAATTCTTAACCAAAAATAGTCAGATATCATCAGACTACTGTAGGTTAGAATGCTGTTAAATTTTACAGAAATTTTAACTCATCAACTGGTAATAGCAGATGCTACAGAATGGAGACTAACGTAATTTCTGCTTTCCCGACTTCTCTAACTCTGCTGTAAATACTAAGTTGCCACACAGTATGTCTTTTTGTGGTAGAGAACTGTAGTGTACTTAAGCCTGTATGCTGCATTCTGGCTTGGAATTTTGGTCCGTGGTTTCATCCATTGTTACCAGTGATGCTAGACGCTCCCAAGAGTTAAATACAGTGGAGCTGTATTTATACGAAGCGAGTTCCAGCGGCTGTTTCATTGCTTATTACCTCCCACTTTGCTTCCATCTGTGTGTGTGGCAAAGGGAATTGCCCTAAAAAATATAGGCTTCCTCTGAACACAAATGTGTGTTTGTATACCAGTAACTCCACAATCTCTTGAACTGGGGTGCCATTAATAATTGTACTTTTTAAAAAGCTTTAAGAGCTTAAAAGGGTTTAGCAGTTCTTCTGTGGAAACCCACATTTACTTCCACAGTTTCTGTAAATGCACTAACAACAAAAAAATCAATGCATATTAAATTGAAAAGGTAATTTGTAAGGTATTTTTTTAACAGAAAACTTTAATTTCTAGATTGTTACAGGAGAGGAGTTGTGTATCTGTTCAGAATCAATGGTTAACATAATCATCTCAGACTTTTTTTAAATGACTCATTTAACTGAAAGATTACAAACACGCTGATGAGCCACACATCCATGGAATACTTATCCTGAAGCCCGAAGTCCTACTCATTTTAATTTGTTTGCCATGCTTAATGTATCTGAGAAACCAAACTGAAATTACAGAATACTTTTCTGTCTTAATTATTAAAAAAGATTTATTAACCTACTTTTATGTTAAGCAAGGCTTGAGACAGATATTTTTACCATAAAATATACAGCATTGGGCTGGTAGAAGTTACTGCAGATAAGGGAGCTATTTAAAATCAGCTGTTAGGTACTATAAACCCTTTAAAATTACTAACAAATGAGGTAGGCTTGACTGAGGACTGTTCAAAATGGTTAGCCATGTGCTTATAAAAAGGGACACATGAATGATATTTGTGTGTTTAACCCTGGTTATAAAAAGTCATTTGATTTTTATAACAGCATGTTCAGTGGTTACAAAACCTTACGACTTGAGCTAAAAATGTAGAATCCTACTGTAGAAAGAAAATAGCTAGATAAAGCTGCATTAGTCATATTTGAAAAATAAAAAAATACATATGTATATGTACATATTTACAAGGAATAATGATACTTCAAATCTGATTTTTTTTAAATGAGCAATGAAAAGTACTCTTACAGAATTTTTTTTGTGATCTGAAAGAACCCTTTCCCCACACTCAGCTCATGAAACTTAGTTGTTATTAAAAGTGTGACCATTTAGGAAATTATTTGTGTTGATTTTTAAGATATCAAATGTAATAAAATATAAGGCATACTTCTTTAAAAATGCAGCTCTATGTAGGTGAAAAGAAAATAGAAGAAAGACAAGAGAGAAGGAAGGGAAAAAAATATTGGAGGAGAGAGGGATAAACATGAAGGAAAAACAGGGAAAACAACATCCTTTATTTTAATGAGCAAGCTCTGTGCTAACCTTTTTTTTGTTGTCATAGTTAATATTCACAACAGTTCTAGAAGGTAGATCTCAAAATTGCTTTCTCACAAAGGACAAAGTGAAGATCAGAGATGTTAAACTATAAAGAACACACAGCAAATAAGTGGCAGAGCTGGAAAAGAAAGCATGCTCTGGCTGGTATCTGAGGTGGAAAAAGTCAACCCTGGCTCCGTTCTCAAAATGTAGTTATAATGCAATCTGTGCCTCCCTGTAAGTGACAAGAGGCCCTTGCTAGACAGCCAGTGTTTAGGCTGATCAGCAATGTGGGAATGGCGTGGGCAGGGTCCTGAGGCCCCCTCCAGTCCACGCCAGTAGAGGGGAGGGACAGACCCATGACACAGCCTCAGAAGTAGTGGAGAGGGGAGACTGCAATGATCAGTTTTCATGAATTTTTCCACAAGTTCTGCACTTTGCTCTTATTACGATAACCTTTCATCTCCCAAGGAACATTAAAAACAATCTTTAGACTCTTAGCAGGTGATTGAAAACACATTACCTGCCGTTCTGCCCTGGTACACTGGCATTTCTTAAAGGGGTGAGGCTCCTGATTACCCACATGAACAATGCATGAAAGTCATGTGGTCTTTAGCAAATCATTCAGCTCCCTGTACTTCTGTCTCCTGCCTGTTAAAGAGAGGTCTGCACGCTGGTCCAAATGTCTTCACATAGCAAACTTCAGAATTAATTCTTAAAGCAAACAAAAACCAAACCACGCAAACGTTATAGAATTAATATGTATGCCATTTACATGTCATTTTTAAGAACATGTTCAATCTGAGTGGTGGTTTAAAGAAAAAGAACATGTGACTATTCTGTGATAAACCAATAGTATTTTCTTCACTTAGATTACTGTTCTCTTCCTCTCCACATCTCTGTTGATAAATGGGTCAGACACCATCCCTATTTTACAATTGAGGCAATGAGAGGTTAAGTGCCTGACCATTGCCAGTAACCAAGATAAGAGCAGGATGTAGGTCTCCTGTCCAAATCTGAGGTTCATTTCACCTTCGTATGGCCAAATTGCTACTTCAGTAACTACGTTTGGCATTGGCTGTAAAAAGAGGGTCATATCAAAGCTTTAAAAGGTAGTCACTCTTAGAGCTAAGATTTTGTTATTTCAGGAATCAGCACCCTGAGTGTTTCTGGCATAAAAATGCTTTACACATTTAGCAAAAAATTAGAAAACAGTCATCTCATCGGGGGGTGAACTAGCTGTTAGTGAACCCTGTATATGAAGTGGTGGGAAAATCTGAGTCATCCCTGACCTAGGATGTGGACTTTGGCAGATGAATCGGAAGGCAGAAAACGTTTCCAGATCCACTTTGATTCAGTACAATACTGGACAATTTTTGCGAGCCCTTCCTTATGGTATTCTTTTGATGTAACTATGAGCTATTTGCTTTACATTGCTTCTTATAGATTGTTTAATTAATTGAAATGAATCATCACCATTAGAAAGTTGAGTATTTTTCCTAGCACAGATGTAAATTGCTTGAAAATTATTTTAAACTATTGTTTTTAAGGGAAATTTTTTATAGTGATATTCTAGATTTAGCCTTTAATGCCTTGACAGAAACTTGAAGAGATGCTGAAGCCAAGTCATTTATATGCCATTTGCTTCCCAATACTTGGCCTGACTTACAACATAGACCAGGAAATGCTACAATTGTCACTGTAAGAACATACATTTTAGACTACTTATATTTTGAATGTCAGTGAAGTTAAAAAAGAAAAACCATGTCAGTATTTACACATGTTGACCTAAGAACACATTATAATTAATTTTCATCTGTATTTCATAGTCATCATATGCCAAAATGATTCACTGCTGTATCTTTAATCCCTAGCATAGTGCGTGGCATAGAGTTGGTACCCAGTTCATGCTGGTGGAATAAATTTGTATGCTAGTTCAAAGGACCTGAGAGCGATGTTTTTCTTTAACCCGTTTCCCATCTTCCCCAAGAATATTTGTTGGCAGCACTTATGGCTGCGGCATTTACCCCGAGATAACTCGCGGGTTACAATCCTAACCTTACTCCCTAAGTTTGCCACAAAATATCTTGTTTTTATTATTATTCTCACTTCTCTCATTAGTGTTTGGAAACAAATGACATCATTCTATTGATAGAATTGTGTTTTTAGTATATTTACAAAATATAGTAATCTTTGACCACCGAAAATATCAAATCCTAGAAAACGTAGCTTTCCTATATGTGACGTTAACATTATTCTTGAACAGTTGTTAGCCAAAGATTCATTTGATGAATATGTTTTATGTATACATTTCTGTCACAGTAGGATTAGAGACAAGTTCTGCTTAGAAAAAAACCCCAAGAACAGTGTTTATATTTTATTTTCACATTGAAACCCAGTCAGATTTGCTTCAGCCTCTAAGAGCGTATTTATGTAAAATTAACGCTGGTAGCGAGCTGCACTTCTTTTTCTAAACGGAAAATGAGTTAACTAAGAAACGTGAGCAAAGATTTTCCCTACTTAATGATCGAGGCATTATTGGATTACAAGTCTCCTAGAGAAAGTCTTATTTGCTTTTGTGCTCGTGAACCCCCTTCTAGTGATTTCTAATCAGAGAGAACCAGGTGAGATGAGTCGGGAAGTGCTGAAGGTAGGAAGGACAGTGCTGTCCACACAGGTGCTGTTTACAACTGAAGATGACAAATGAAAAGAGTGGTCTTCTTGTTTGTTAGGACACCTGTTTAGTCTTACCTACGAGTAATTCAAATGCCAAAATTATTACTTTAGGTGTGGAAACAGCCTGTGAATACGCAGTCACACATTCATGCTAAGATTATACTTAAAGTGCTTCCTGATGGTGATATTTAATGCTAAAAATGGGGCAGTCTGCAGTTCACTTTCTAAATCTAACATTACAATCATCTTGGGTTATTTTTATAGTCAACTAGATGAGAACATGTAATAGGATGAAGTAGGTCAATTTAAGCATCTAGAAGCATGGGGGTAGAAAAGGTCAAATGTAGTTCCATTGTAGGGTATTTTTGTTTGTTTATCAGAAACATTTAAATTTAATAAAATTAAATTTGAAAAGTTAGATGTGTAACTATCTATTGTAAATGATACTGAATTCTGTCCCAAACTGTATCTGGGCACATATTCAAACCCTAATGTTTCATAATCTTATATTAGTGTTGTTTCTTAATAGTTTTGCCATTACTACTACATAAAACTATGTAAACATATTTACCTATTTTCTTGTTTCAGTAGATAGTTTCTAGATATTACTGTCAATAAAATGTTGCATATGGCATCATACATTAACTTAAATTTGCAACATTATAACCAACAATGTAGTGTTATGTTTAGGAGCCAAACTCTCAGAGTATATTGATCTTTATGAACAATATACTATGTATTATTAGTGAGGCCTGCCTTTTTCCAATATTTAAAGTTTTACAATGTTATGAGGTGCTTTAGCTTTAGCTTGCTTCTCACCTTTTGTGAGAAAAAGTTATAAATATGTTATCATGATTAGCTTTTTGTCTCTTCTTGGGCTTTTGTGGTTCTTTTTGGAAGGACTTGGTCAGGAGTTGGAGGAAAGAAAAGAAATAGTCACCTATTCTTTCATATAAGTATGATAGCAGCCCTTTACTGCTTATGCTTTTGTTAGATTTTTTGTGTCATTTATTTTGAAGGCTTCATTTTCCCTAATGCAGTATTTTCTAAAATTGAAGAGAAAATTGAAGAATAGTGGAACTTAGGAAAAGAGCTGAAAGAAGGGAAAATGGACTGAGCAAAGGGATAACAGTGTTATTCAATACTATTGTGAACTTATGTCATTGCCTAAAAATAAATTTGGATTCATTTTAATAACAAGGGAAATATTTAACCATTTAAAAACTTATTTGTATGACTAAATGAGAATTCTTAGTGGTATTACATTCCTCAAAGTAAGTAGCATAACTTATTTCCCTCACTTGTATATAATTTCCAAAATTATATTTTTGAAATATTTAACCTTAGTACTAGAACACTAATTGAAGGACATACTTTGTAAAATGATGATGTCACTCTCCAATAAGTTGTCTTGGACAGATGATATCTGAAAATATCATTCCCTATACTATACATTTTAAAGTTCTAATCATTTGGTCTACATGGAGGTGAGTTTTTCAGCTGTGGAAGTGATTTCAAAGCTTAGATTTAATTGCCTCCTCTTTTTTATTTTTAAAAATGCAATGCTTAATGTTTTTAGGAAATGTAGATAGTATATCTAGCACTAACACCTATATAGATGGATTATGCCATTTTATAGTCTACTCCAGGAAAATGACTCTACAGTCTAAATCAGTTTTATCTACATAAAAATGAAAACCATTCAGAATTCTACTTGATCCTGCTTCTCATCTTCAAATAATTCTCTTTTCTATTTCAAACACTTGCATGATATCTCTAAGCAATTCATTTTTGGATGCTATGCAGAGAAATCATTATCCTTTAAATCAGCCAGCAAAAATTTATACGTGTAATTTGTACTGGGTAGAGTTAATATTCCCCTCACTGAATTGTGTACAGAAGAAGATGTTATTTGGGAAACTTAATAAGTAACGCCACCCCCCCTTTTTTTCCCAGCAAATCACTATGTTGCAATGGCTAAGGATGTAAATACTGAAACCAGATGACATTGGCACTCTATTGCTAGTTATGCACCCTTGATAAGATGATTTAATCTTTGTGTTTCTTGATTTCTTCTGTAGAATTAAACATTACACTACATTGGATTGCTGTGAGTTAAGACATGTAAAGCACTTAGAACAGAACTCTTGGTAAATTTTATCTATTATTATTAGTCATAGGTATCATCATGTAAGATCTTGCTGGAAAAGCCAAGGCATTATTTCATAGATTTAAGATTTCTTTGTGCATGTAAGCTAGACTTTTGTCATGTATATTGGCATATTAGCAACATGTTTAAAAAAGGATCAATAGCATTGACTTAGACAATGCCACAGTTATTTAAAAATCCTAGTCCAAAATGCAGTTTCTGTTGCTGTGTTCTCTGTTAGTCTGGTTTGCTTATGATGAATTTTCGTTACTAAAAGTGCTTTAATGTGGCTGCTATATGTAATTGTACAGTTTACATAAGTTTTCAAGTCTTTTAAAAAATTCCTTGTGTGATTTCGCTTTCGAGAGCAACAGTATTTCATTGAGTTGTCAGTTTCAGAGTAGCACTTCAGGGACCTACACGATTCAAAGAAGAAGACTGTGGTTTCCCTTACATTGCGAGGGACCCGTCAGCTTCAGGAGGAACAGTCAGTCACGCCGGCTTCAAGGCTTTCGGACATGAGAGATATCTTGTTCACAATTTTCCATTGATTTGCTTTGCAGCTTGCAGTACCCCACAATGATGAGTGGACCCGATTTGCCAGGACCCTCGTGGAGATTCGTGCTAATAGAGCTGATAGCGAGGAGGAAGGCACCGTGGAGTTATCTGCCTAGTGGAAGTGAGCCGCCCCCTGCCCAGCCCCCACCTTCACCTTCGAGAGCCCAGCATCATCAGTGCCACGCACATTCAGTGTCCATTCAGTATTAGTATTGCTGTGACAATTTGGGTCCCATATTTTCCTGGATTTGCTCCAAGTATTCCAAAAGTGTCCTACTCTGCTATCCACTAACTGAAATTCATCAGAGTATTTCTATCTTTATATTTCTGTCTCAAAAATAAGGAGGGAGGGGACCTTTAAGGGGTTTAGTTGTTGCCTTTTAACTACTTAGTAGCTGTATTTAATAGCTGGAAACCTCTGGTTAAATTTGTGCTTACATGCACTTCTGGCATAGTCCTATTAAATCCATATGAAGCCATGATATGATTAGGTGCAGATGTGGTGTGCTTCATGATATGGTACAGGGCCAAAGACTTGAGATGTGGTGTTTTACATGGTGACTCACATTATGAATGGATTTGCTAGAAGAACATTGCTGCTCCTTATTTATTGTGGTATGCTGCATGGAACATATTTATTTGAAAGCATTAAAATAAACGATCCTAGAGCATGTGCATAATGAGAGGACTGTATTGTCTCTGCTGCTGTTGAGGTTATATTAAGTTCCAAATAACAATTACAGTATGCCAGTTCCACTGAGGACAAGAAATCTTTAGGGGTTTGCTGCAGTGAACAAAATGAATTTTAATGCCTATTATTTTTAGGTACTTTTACAATATTTCAAATATAGTTGATCATTGATACTTGTCATTCAAGCTAATGCAGTCTGACAAAAGTTTAGAGTTCCTAAATATGACAGCAGTATTGCCAATAAAATATTTCAAACCAGAGTTGCACCAGCGTGGATAAATCCTTTACTCGACGGAAGCCTGATTAGAATTCTGTTGTGACAAGGGAGTGGGGGAGATCCATTTGGGTCATGTGAAAGATTGATAATAAATTTATAGGCAGCCAACCTGGCTGGACTCAAACCATGACTCTTGTGTGTGGTTCTTTGGAAAGCTCTTCCTTATCTCCTTCACCAGAGCCACTCTTGGCCAAAAACTCTCAAATGCTGGAGTAAGAAAAACAGGTGAAGATGCACAAATGCCAAAAGTGCTACACATTTCACTTTTTCTTTTCTTTTTTTATTTACACCAGAAAAATTATGTTTATTACTATTGGACTAGGAAATATGTCTATAAACAACTCTAATGAAAATTTTTTGTTCCGAAAGTCATTTCATGCCTAGAGAGAATTAAAATAAATAGTGGTTGAGTCATGAAACACATAGATGTTCTGCTCTTTAGGAAGATAATTTCCATGGTGCTTTGTCAGTAGGGATTCTTTGAACTGTGGGATTTCTTTTATTTTTAAAATAACAATATGCTTTTCTCCAGGTGCTCTATGGTACATATTTATTGAAATTCTTTGTAAATGGAAATTAAAAATTTAAAGATAAAATGTGAGTGTCTTAAATAGGTTTTAAAACAATTTAATAAAAAGTAGTAGGGTGAAAAGAATTTCTCAAACATAGACTAAAGGACCAAGAATAAATCAATAACCTATGAGTAGCTACTATAGACCAAACTCTGAATAATTGTATGAAGTACATAAAGGATTACAAGAGTTTATATACGTACCATGGTGTTAGAAGTGTTGATAGTAGGAAAACATGTGGTATGGAACTCATGGCAAATAAATCCCAGTAGGGAAATCACAACAGTGGCCTATGAGTTTCCGAAGGAAGGCCATGCCATCGGAAGCAAAGAATTACGTGACTTTTGAGAAACAGCTCCTGGCATGTTACTTAGTCCTAATAGGAATAGAGCTCTTCACCATGAGATATGATGATACCAGACATTGAAAAAGTCCATTATAATTTGAGTCTTGTCAGCCTCACCAAGTCATAATGTTGATCAGATCCAGCAGAAACCCCTTACAAGATGGGTGTACATTTGAGCAGGACCAGAGGGCATGAGTAAATTGCACAAACCAGCAGCTCAGTAGCCCACTCTTCCTGAATAAGATTTTACCAGCACCCATCTTTCCATGCTTGCCTACATGGTTACATGTGCAGAAGGTGGGTTCTCTATGATCAGTGGAAAAAGGAAAAATTCAGAGTTAGTCTACATATGGATTGGCTCAGTTTATGGGTGAAAATTGAAAGTGGCTGACAACTACATTATCAAGGGTGACCTTGAAAGATAGTAAAGAGGAAGAAACTTTCCAATAGACAGAGCTGGGAAGTGCACACCTTATCATCTACTTTGTGTAGAAGTGGCTACAAGTCAATATAGATTTTATCATCCTAGCCCAAGCCATCATCATCTCTCTCATGAATAATCTCCTAACTTATCTCCCTGCTTCCACCTTTGACCTCTTTATTATTTCCTCAGTATAGCCATTTGAGTGATGCTGTTACATCATTGAACTCAGCTCAAAACACACCAATGGCTTTCATATCACTTAGAGTAAAAGTCAAAATCCTTATAGTGGCCCATGGGCCCTATTATGATCTGACTCTAACTTTCTCTCTGATCTTATACCCAATTACTCTCATTTCTTCTAATCCACTTCAAGTACTGCAGTCTCATTCTTCTCTTGACATACCACGCAGGCACTTTGTACTAATTGTTTCTTCTGTCCAGAATGCTGAAAGCATTGAGTCTATAAACCTTCATGCACATATATTTCAAAATTTCACCCTTTAATTAAGGTCATTCCTCTGACTGACTAATTTTTCAACTTACTTTTTATCTTTGAAGGTAACAGCTTCCCTAAAGGCCTAATGTCAATGTCAATATTGAAGAAGCCATAGTTTAAAACAGCAACAACTGGAGGTGAGCTTAAAAGCATCTGATGTTTCCTATCTCAGAGAGAGCACTGAGAAAAAAAGAGGATTAAGAATTATCAATAAAATTAAAATGAAGAAAAGTATGTTTAGTATTTTTATTTAGGTATAATTATGTACAATAAAATGCACGCATATTGTGTTTGATTCAACAAGTTTTAATAATTATGTACACTCAGCTAACTACCAGACAAAACAAGATACAGAACATTTTAATAAGCACAAAAAATTCTTTCATGCCCTTTCTACCAATCATTGTTTTGATTTTTGTCAACATAGATACAGAAGATACAGAACAAGATACAGAACATTTTAATAAGCACAGAAAATTCTTTCATGCCCTTTCTAGCAATCATTGTTTTGATTTTTGTCAACATAGATTAGTTTTGCCTGTGCTGTTCTTAAACTTCATATAAGTGAAATCATACAGGATGTCTTATTTTATGCCTGGATTATTCTATGCAGTATAATTTTTTTGACAGTTGTTCATGTGCTAAATATTTCAGTAATATGTTACTTTTTATTGCTGACTAGTATCTCATTTTAGGATTATACTGCAATTTGTTTATTCATTCACCAGTTGATGAACACTCATATTATTTCCAATTTTTGTATAATGTTGCTATGAATATTCTTGTACAGTTCTATTTGCAGGCATTTGTTTTCTTAGATAAATACTAATTGGGATTTCTCGGTCATATGGTAATTCGATGTTTAACTTTATAAAAAATGTCAAAGAGTTCTGCAGACTGGTGCAACCATTTTACATTTCCACCAATAAAGCATCAGAGTACCGATTGCTCCACAGGTTCTCCAATGGCTAGTATTATTGGTCCTTTCTATTTTAGCCATTTTGGGGAAGATGAAATGATATCTATTTGATTTTAGTTTGCAGATATTTGATGACTAGTAATTTTAAGCTCTTTTTAAAGTGTTTCTTGGCCATTCTTATATCTCTTATTTATCTTCTGTGGAATAGTTCAAATATTCGGCCATTTTTAAAAATTGAATTTCTTTCTTTTTATTATTAATTTAAAGAAGTTCTTTATATAGTCTAGATATAAATCATTTGTCAGACATTTGTCTTGTAAATATTTTTTCTAGTCTATGGTTTGGAACTTCATTTTCTTAATAAAATATTTTGATACAAAGAATTTTTTAATTTTGTTAAAGTCTAGTTTAACCACATTTATCTTTTATGCTTGATATTTTATGGTTCTTTCTAGGAAATCTTTGCCTGCCACAGATCACAAAGATACTATCACTTGTTTTCTTCTGGACATTTTATTGTTTTAACTTTTACATTTAGGTCTATGATTGGTCTTAAATTAATTTTTGTGTATTGAGTAAGGTTGTGGTCAAACCTTTTTTTTTTTTAACCTATGAGTATTTAACTGTTTTGATAATATTTGCTGAAAAGATCATTTTCTGTTTGACCATTAAATTGAATTAGCATTCTTGGTAAAAAGCCAATTGACAAAATACATATATAGATGTATATATTCTATTTCATTGAGCAATTTGTTCATCCTTTATACATTGTCTTGATTGCTATAGTTTTTACTAAATCTTGAAATGTAGTATAAGTTTTCCAACTTTGTTATTCACTTTGAAAGATTGTTTTAGTTATTCTAGGTCTTTTGTGTTTCCACATGAATTTTAGAATCATTATGGAGTTTAAAAAAACATACTTCTTCAATTTAACTGGGATTTCATTTAAGCTATATAACAATTTGGGAAAATGGACATCTTAAAAATTTGGTTCTTCCAATATATGAACAGAATTTATCTTTTCAATTATGAAGACTTCTTTAATTTATCTCACTAATGTTTTTAGTGTATAGGTTGTACACATCTTTTCTGGATTTTTAAAATTTTTTATTTCCATTTTTTATTCTATTATAAATATTATTTTAAAATTTTATTTTTCAAATGTTTTTGCTAGTTTTCAGGAATAACATTTATTTTTAAATATTGACCTAATATTTTGTAACCTTGGTAAATATACTTTTTCTATTAGATTTTGTTCTACTTGGATTTCATGGAGATCTAGAATGTATAGATTAATGATTTTCATCAAATTTGGGAAGTTTTCAGGCATTACTTCTTCAAGTATTCTTTCTCTGTCTCCCCTCCTTCTGGAACTCCTGTTATGTGTATGCTTATACACATGATGGTATTCCTCAGATCTCTGTTCAATTTTCTACCTTTTGTTTCCTTTTTGTTCTTCAGACTGCATAATTTCAATTGACCCTTCTATGTTTGTTTATTTTTTCTTCCGCCTATTCAAGTCTAAAGTTGAGTTCCTTTAGTGAAATTTTTATTTCAGTTATTGTGCTTTTCAACTCCAAAATTTCTATTTGGCTTAAAAAATTTTTTAACTATTGATATTCTCTTTGTTGAGAAAGCATTCTCATACTTTTCTTTATTTCTTTAGAAATGATTTCCTTTAATTCTTTAACTATATTTATAATAACTAATTTAAAGTTTTTTCCTGGAAAACACAATATCTGAATTTTTTCAGGCAATTTCTATTGATGTTTTTCCTAGTGTATATGCCGTACTTTGTTGTTTCTTTGCATATGTACTTATTTTTGTTGTTGAAACTGGGTATTGTAACATACTCAGGGATTATAATATTAATTGGCACCCAGTATTCGTAATATTGTAATATACAACTCTCTCCTCCTCATTAATTGTTGTTTATTTAGTGAATTTTCTGGACTAATGCTGCACAGTCTGTATCCTCTGTCATGAATGGCCCCTGAAGTCTCTGTTAATTTGATACGTAGCTAATGATCAGACAGAGATTTCCTTACATGCCTGGAACAAAACAAAACAAAACAAAACAAACAAAAACTTCCAGTCTTTGCCAAAGAACTCATGTATGTGTTGAGGTGCACTCTCACCATTTAGCTAGGCAGTTTGCAACTCTGCATTAGCCTTCACTTCCTGTTTTTGCAGAAAGTAAAGCCTCAAGATCAGCAGGAGTTGAGACCTTAAGGTCTCTTTGGGTCTTTCCTGAATATGTGCCCAATTCTGAGTAAGTGTGTATGTTCTTCAGATTCCCAGGAATATGTCAGAGTTATTCAAAGCCTTTACAGATATCTTATTTCTTAGCTTTTTCTCTCAAGTGTTAGGTTAAAGTATTGTTTGCCCTAACTATTATTTATTACTTCAGAGAGCTGCAACTAAGATATTAGCCTGTGAATGTTTTTGACAAACGCCTGTCCAGAAGCAGTTAATACTGAGCCTATTCTAGGAGTTAGGTAAAATAAAGACAAGTGTTTTATGATAGACTACCAGGGAAGGACAGGACAGATCAGAACAAATAATTAGAATTATTTGTGAATGAGGTACTTTATGGTTCCTGCAGTAGTACCAGGAAAGTGAGCTGTTATTTTCAGAGCTACTGCTGGTCTAGGGTGAGGGGATAGCACTAGTGTAAATTAAAATGCTACAAAGTTTACTATTTTTTTCTGAGAATCAGCAGTTTTCTTCAGTGTTCCCCAAGATTTATTGTTACAAGTCTTTGGTTAATTCTCAGAGTTCCAGAATAACTGGATTTTGATAGTTTTGGCTTGCTTTTTATTGCTTTTACGGAGAGACAGAATTTGGAGTTCCTTACCTTACCACTTTGACTGAGGTCATTTACACTATTTTACTTTTAATCTATCTGTGTATTTATATTTGAAGTTTGTTTCTCATAAACAGCTTAAAGGTTTTTTTTTTTTTTTTAAATTCAACCTAATAAGTCTCTGCCTTTTAATTAGAAGGTTTAGTTCACATACAGTTAATGTAATTTTTGGCATGGTTGAATTTTTTTTTTTTGTATTGGTATTTGGTTTTTGGTGATCTCATTCATTCCTTGTTCTTCTATTCATCTTCTCCTGTTCTTTTTGATGGCTCAAGTGATTTTTAGTATTGTATTAGATTTCATCTGTTGACCGCTATTATTCTTAGTGGTTTCACAGAAATATAATAAGCATATTTAACTAACAGACTATCTTCAAATGATGTTATACTACTTCCTTGTTTGTCCTTTGTTCTCTTAGTGTCATGTATTTTACATCTATATTGCTCTAAATACCACAACACACTATATTATTTTTGCTTCAGTGAATAGTGTTTTGAGGATTAAAAGTATTTATAAAATAAAAATAAGTTTTAAAAGTTTTAAAAAATACTTTTTTTTTTGGTTCTCTTCATTTCTTTCTGTAACTCTGGTCTTTCCACTTAATATCATCTTTATTCAGTCAATGAAATTCTTTTGGCATATCCAGTAGTGAGATTCTGCAAGAGAATGAATTCCTCAGTTTTTGTATGTCTAAATATGTCTTTATTTTGCTTTCATTTATGAAGCGTACATTTTTTTTTGGATATAGAATTCTAATTTGACAGTTTTTTGTTCTTTAAGCATGTTTTCTAATATCTATTTTGCTTTATTTTGTCTTGAACAATATTACTTTTTGATGTTATTAGAACAGTAAAAAATTTTATTTTAGATATTATTAATTATATGTAGAAATATAGTGGATTTTTATATATTGACTGTTTTACTTCTTTTTCTCTGATCTTTTTTAAAAATCTTATTACACTAACTGGAACATCGAGTCTTTGACATAAAGTATGTATTAGCTATAGGTTTTTTATCAGGTTAAAGTTTCTTTTTATTCCTGGTTTGTGAGAATTTTTTAAATGAATGTTGAATTTTAACAAGTGCTTTTTCCAAATCCAATTTAAATAATCATAATTTTTCTTTTTGATCAGAATACTACATTACTTTTGAGTGTTATACTTAACTTACATTTCTGAGATGAGCCCCATTTGTCCATAATGGATTATCCCTTTTATATATTGTTAGAATCTAATTGTTCAGTTTTTAAAAGTATGTTTGTGTCTCTGTTCACAAAAGAATATTGGTCTGTGGTGTTTTATCTTGTAATGTCTTTGATTTTGATAGTGTGGCAATGCTGTTCTCATAAAATGGTTTGGGAAGTGGTCCCTCACCTTCTATTTTTGGTAAGATTTTCTAGAATTGTCATTATTTCTTCCTTTAATATTTGGTAGAAATTGACAGTGAATGAATGCATCTAGGCTTAGATTTTTCTTTGGTACAAGGTATTTAAACTTAAGAATTTTATTATTTAAATAGGGGTATTCATATTATATCTTTCTTCTTCAATAACTTTGCTAATCTATATCTTTCAAGGAATCCATTTCATCTATGTAGCTTAATTTATTGGCATAAATTTGTTCATAGCATTTGTTACCACTTTATTATTATTCTGTAGAATCTGTAGTAATAGCCCTGCTTTAATTTCTGATATTGATGATTTGTTGTTTTCTCTTTTTTCTGATCAATATGATTAATAATTTTCAATTTTATTAATCTCTTTAAAGATCCAAATTTTGATTTTATTGTTTTCCTGTACTGTTTTTCTGTCTTCTGTTTCATTGATTTCTGCTTTTTAAATTATTTTTTATGTTTTGTATCTTTGAGGTTTAATTTGCTCTTTTTTCCCCCTAGTTTGTTAAAATAGATTAGGTAATTGATTTGAGATCTTCCATTTTTTTCTAATGTAAGCATTTAATAGTATATTTCTCTCTCTAAACACAGCTTTAAATGTATCAGAAAAATTTTAATATGTCATGTTTATGTTTTCATTCAGTTCAAAATATTTCCTAAATATCCTTGTGATTTATTCTTTGACCCATGGCTTGTTTGGAAGTATATTGTTTATTTTTCAGATATATGGGAAATTTTCAAATATCTTTCAATTACTGATTTCAGTTTCATTCTGTTGTGGCCAGAGAACACAGTGTGCTTGATTTCGATTCTAAGGTTACTGAGACTTGTTTCATGGCCCAGATTATGGTTAACCTCGGTAACATTTATTTTGTGCTTAAGAAAGGTGGGTAGAGTATTCACTGAATATAAATTAGGTTAATTATTTGATAAATTTGTACAAGTCTTCTATATGCCTATGTATGTTTTTCTTCTTATTATATCAAGAGCAGTGTGTTTAAATCTGGAAGTATAATTGTGGATTTCTTGTATTTTTTTTTATTACAGTTGACATACAATATTATTTTATATGTTTCACGTGTAACTTCTATTTCTTCTTTAGTTCTGTTAGTTTTTGGTTTATGTATCTGAAGCTCTGTTATCAGGTGAGTACACATTTAGGATTTTATGTCTCTGTGATAAATTGACCTTATTATCAATAGAAAATGTTCCTCTTTATCTCTACTAATAGTTTTCTTTCTAAAATCTACTTTGGCTAATAAATAGCCAACTCCAACTTTTTTAAAATTGTGATTACATGGTATATCTTTTTCCATCAATTTACTTTACATCTAACTGAGTTTTATATTTTAAATGAGGTTTTTTAAATAGCATATGTTGGCTCTTGCTCTTAAAAAAAAAATCTGACAATCTCTGCCTTTTAATTGGGATGTTAAGGTCATTTGCATTTAATGTACTTATCAGTGTGGTTAGGTTTAAACCTACCATCTTGCTCTCTTTTTTTTTTGCTCCATTTGTTTTTGTTTATTTGTTTTTACTCTTTCTGTGTCTCCTTTTGATTTTTTTAAAAAAGTTTCCTCCAATATCTTATTAGCTAAACCTGTTTTTCATTTTTTTTTAGTGTTTGCTCTAGGAGTTTATAACATATATCTTTTACTTATTATACTTAATCTACAAATAATAGTATATCATCATGTATAGCATAAGAACCTTTTCACAATATATTTCCATTTTCATTGGATATAGTTTCCTTTGTTGGCACTATTTTTCTGATAATTTAAAGATGTCACTCTGTTTTCTGTCTTAAGTAGTTTCCAACCAGAAATCTTCTCTTATCATCTTTCTCTGTAGATTATGGAATCTTTTTCTCCAGTTGCTTTTAAGATTTTCTGTTTATCATTGCCTTTCATCATTTTCATTATGATATACGTTCTCATGATTTTCTTTAGGTTTGCCTTGCTTGGGGTACAATGAGCTTCATGGATTTGTGAGCAAATAAATTTTCTAAAGTTTGGAAATATTTCAGTTATTATTTTTAAAAACATTTTTCTGTTTTTCCTTTTTCTGGGACCCTAGATACACATATGTTATCCTTCTTAGTATTCTCTAAAAATTGTTTTAAGATTTTTTTTTCTCTAACTCATTTTAGAGAATTTCCTTTGCTGTGCCTTTGTTTTAACTGATCTTCACTTTTGTGGTGTCTAATATATTTCGATGAAGTTGATTTTTCATTTCAGATTTGTAATTTTCATTGATCTTTCATATCTCCTATTTCTCTCTACATTGTGTACTTGTTTTTCCAACCTTCTTGACTTTACAAATTATTTATAACAGCTCTCTTAATGGCCTATTATTTCTGGGTCTTTTTTTTGGTTGATTTGTTCATTTTGTTATAGTTTATATTTCTTTTTCATGATTAGTGATTTTTAATTATATTTTTTAATTGAGAATTTGACATTGTGAGTTGTGATATTTTGTTATATTGATTTTAGTATTAAATTTAGTATTAAATTTAAGCAGTTAAATTACTTGAAATCAGTTAGGTCTTTCTGAGGTCGGCTTTTATGATAAGGGTAGAGAAGCTTTTATCATAGGACTAATTTAGCTCTGTAATACAGCATCCCTCTGAGGATTCTATCTGATGTTTTATGTATTATGGAAGATGTTCTACACTTGCTGGTGAGAACACAAACCATTTCCCTTCTGTGAGCTCCAGAATTTTTCTGCTTCCTTCTTTACAATGGTTCTTTCTGAAATGTTATATAATTTTCTCTCACAAATGCATCAATCAGTTCTCAAAGATTTGGGAACTCTCTGCAAAACTCCAGAGCTGTCTTACTTTGTCTTACAAATTCTAGCTCTCTTGGCCTCCCTGGTTTCTGATCTGCATCTTTTTAGTTTGGGGATTCTGCTGTGCCCTGTCTGGGTACCCCTTCCTTGTACAGTGACTAGTAACTTTCTCCATGCAGTAAGCTGGTACAATAGTAGGTCTCATCTTGTTTTTGTTTTTGTTTTTTTTTTTTTCAGCGTCCACAGTCCTATTTTGCCTCATACATAACATTTTAAAACTATTGTATCATATGTTTTTTCCAATTTTCTAGTTTTCCCCACTATTACATCAAGGCCAGAAGCAGACATCTCTGAAAGGTATACTTTTTAAGGCAGAAAGAAGTAAACTAGAGTTCAATATCTGTAGAGGCCAAAGCATTTATTTATTTACTTCAGGGTTTTTATGATACAATACTATGGTTACTTTGAAACTTACTTTTAAATAGCTTTAATAAAAGATAGCAGTTATCCCTTGCATCTAACTAATGTTAAATTCCATTATAATTTTTAATAACTTAGCTTGATATGTGTAGTATTAGAAGGCTTAGTTATTAAACCAAATCAAGACATCTTCTAAATCTAATAAAAGGAAAGAATACCATGCTTAATTGCAAGTACCAAAAAGAGAAAGAATTTCTGGTTTCTCTACATACACTCTCATAGAGGCAAACTGTTAAAGAAATCACTTACTTTATAAGTGGGGGTCCCAGGGAACTTGAAGTTCCAAGTGTGGACTGCTTCTTCAGTTAGGAAGAACGAGATGCATACAATACATAGTGCAGCAGGACGAAAGCTAAGACTGAAAGTGTAGAGAAATTTCTACTTTCCAGAGTAATGAAATTCAGCAAACATTGGCATACACTTCATTTCTGTCTTCAGAAGAAATAAAAGTATGCCTGTTTCCATTTTCCTCATCCCTAATTTTTCATTTTTATAATTTTACTCTCAGTGTAAGCCTTTGATAACACTGGACCTAGCCCAAATGAAGAGGTTAGCATAAAAAGCAATCTCTTACATGGAGTGGCTAATTGTCAGGAGACATAAATTCTCAAGTTGATTAAGCATATCTCTCTACTTAAAATTTATATAGGTAAATTCTGCTTCAAAACAGATATTCACACTTTGAAATATCACTCTTGGAAACAGATTAGAATATAACATTTTATACATACCTATACATTTATTTAAAGAAAATGCTATAAATTTTTGGTGTGAGTCAGTCAGTAATCTGCTTTTATTTGCATTAGAATGGGGGAGAGGGTAGCAAAATGCAGGGACAGATATCCTTTCTTTTAACTTTAGGGATAGCAGGAAACTTGTTGGGTCTAGAGTAAGACTTTTCCACCATTAGTGGTGACGGAGATTTTATGTCTAAAAGTAATTCCAGCAAATCCCACATTCTGTAAACTGTCTCCATTTCCTCCAGACACACTTTGAGGCCAAGTACCCATAGATATTTACTTTTAACTTGGTTTTCCATTATTTCCAATTTTTTGTCGAAGAATGGCATTTTCTAATTATAGTAGAGATTTAAGAAAGTCCAGGTCAGTTCGCATCATATCACGTTGCACTGTAACAGTTTGTAAATTTACCTCTGCTTTTTCCACATTACCTTCCAACTTTAAGCCCATGGGGCAAATGCTTCAAATTTACCTTAATACTCTCTTTACTGACTTTAATAGGCTATAAAATCGTTTTAAGATGAACCTCAAAAGGTTTGTCAGGATTCACCTGGTCCTCAGGCTTTGCAATCCTCTGAGATAACAAAGGCACTTACTATGGCAAATAACCAGGGATCACTCTTCTCTTCTACTCTAAGCTAGGAATAATACATCTGGTACTGAGAACTGGGGGCATTAAGAAATTCTGGGCATAGGCTATCATAAGAACTTTCTGTACTAAGGAAAAGAACAAAACTTGGGTGGCCATCGGACTTGGATTCAAATCTTACCACCCTCATTTGCTAGTTGAGAGACCACGAGCAAGACACTGAACCTCTCCGATTGGGTTCCTCATTTTCCTCATTTGTAGCACAGACAAAAGCATAGTATCTTGAGCCCTCGAAAAACATTGTTTCATTCAGCATCATTTCTTTTTAACATTGATAAGGTGCTATAAAAACCTAACACTTGTTTTTTATCAATTAGCTGAAGGTAAAATTGGTTTCATTATATATTGTTTCACTTAAAGTCACAGAACCTATCGACAATGTTAAGTGAGGACTTACTATATTAAGGGTTGTGGGGAAGATTTAATGAGATCATGCCTGGCATGTAATATAATATTTAATAGATTATGATTGGCCACAGAACTCCAGGGGAGGGGTAGAATTATTTCCTCATTTGAAAGTAGCCAATAAGAGACTAGAGCAAGAACTGGGATAAGTAGCAAAGGATGGTGGCGGAAGTGGCAGCAGGGTGATGAGAAATAACTGTTTTAATTAGCCTTTTATCATTAATCTGTACTCCCCTCTCCCCAGCATATAGGACAGAATATAGTGTGCTTGCACAAGTCTGTTCTGAGAGCTTGAGTCTGCTTTAAAATCACCATAAGAACTGCTCCACTGCAAAATCAAACATCCTCCAAAGTGGCAGGAATCAAAGCAGGGTGGGCAGTACAGCTCCGGTGGCCAGACCAGTGTGCAGGGTGTGTCTGTGACCTGGGAGAAGCAGCCTGAGACAGGCACAATTAGTGTGTCTTCTTAACTTTCCTTCTAAAGTTATTTGAGGGGACTGTGGTTTTGCCTTGAGCAAAACCCCCTTAACAGCCAAGAATCTAAAAACAAACAACATTATTTTATTAGGTTACCCTAGCAGATGAAAGCAGAGTGTTCCATTTGGACTCTTTTGGAGTCAATTAATGCATTAGCTAAAAACAAACCCTGCTAAAAGAGTTCCCGTTGTCCTCAGCAGCTTCTAAAGGAAAGCTTGCCACGTCCTCAGAAGGCACATACACATCAGGCAGTGAGAGGGAATGAGTCGTAAATAATTAACAGTCATTGATCAGATAAGCTATTTTAATGACATATCTTAACCTTACTGTAATATTGATCTCAAAGGAAATGATTTTTAAAACTTTAATTTAGAAACCCTATAGCTTATTATAGTTCCTGACTCAAAGTAACTAATTAAAACCAATTTTAAATAGCTGTAGTTGCTTTGATGAAAGATATGACTTTTAAAGTAACTGAACAATGCGTAAACAGTGATTGTTTTCAGTTATGGTTTGAACTCAGCAGCAGAAAAGTTCTGTAAAGTAGGAAAATAATAGATTGCTCACTGAAAAATAAAATTCTCAAAATATCCATCCATCCATCCATCCCATCCTTCAAAATAATAATCAAGAGCCCACTAAGTTCCAGGCATTATGGAACTAGAATCATAGATAGACACCCGTTCCTTACCCTCATGGGCTCTCAATTGGAAGGTTGCCACTGTTTTAAAAGACAGAGATGGCAATGCTTTTAGCTGTTTCAGACTTTCGAATGAAGCAGTGACCCCCTGCGGCATGCATATAGTAGAAAGCAGAACTCTTTGGTGAGGGCTGGGTTACTCCCACAGGTAAAACAAAAGGCACACGTCTCTGTGGGCAGTACCATATGTGGAAAGAACATTTCACTGCTCTTACCAGAGAACATGTCTTTTAAAGATCTTTGGAAAAATCCACATCCTGAATTTAAAATGAGATTTTGCTCAGTGGCAAAGATACAAATTCATCCTCACAAGTATGGCTTCTGCGGTAATAGGCACATGACTTTTAGAGAAGGTTTATCTAGAAGGTTGATAAATGGGGCCATGAGACAGGATTCATCAAATTGCATTATTGGAGATTTCTCTCCTTCTACCTGAAGAATTCTAATGTGCCTCGTTGAATACCTAGCTGAAGGAGGTTACAGTTTCAAGCACAATTTGTTCCCGTTTTTATTCCCTGCTTGCTGAGTTATGTGCTGTTAAACGTTTCCAGAAGACTGTCAAAACGTAAGCATCCTGAGGTTTACATAGCCCCTACCATTAAATAACATATAAGCACAAAATTTTAACATTGTTTTCTAGAAATGGTAAATATTTTAGCTAAGTAAAAACTGAAGCTTGAAATGCAATAAGCATTTAAATGACTCCTTTCTGTGCCAGAATTCTTATTTTCCCCTGTGCAACCCTGGCTGCTGGGATTAAGGCGACCCCAGGGAGCTCAGCAAATGGTTGTGGGTTATGAGGTGTAGCATGAGCTTGGCGACAGCGTGCCACCCAGCCTCAAGAAACCCAGCCACGACTGGAACCCAAGAATCACTGTGTTCACTTTGTGGTCAGCTTCACATTTTTTCCCCTCCTTGCAAAAAAAAAAAAAAAAAAAAAAAGCTGCTACAAAAGTCAGGCCTCTCTTCCACCCCCAAAGCAATCACCATGTGGACCAAGAGTAGAGCTGAGGCTCTGGGGCTGGCAGAGCAAGGGGAGGCTGGGTGGGCAGGCAAGTGTGTGGGTTACATGTCTTTCAGTTACTTGGTGTAAAGTCAGGAAACGACAGGCTGCACGAACAGTGGCCACAACACTGGCGATGTATTGTGCTGTCACTTCAGGAAGAAGGAAAACCCAGAACAAATTTGACATGGTTTTCACCACAGGGTGATTGCAGTCCTATTCAAGGATGTCGCAGTCACACCACCCACTGAGAACTCAGATGGAACTGAGGCCTCCTTCACAGTAAGGGGTGTCTCAAGTCAGTGCTTATCCCCCAAACAGAATAAGCTAAGGATTTTAAAGAATGGAAGCCCTGTGGGCTATCTCCTCTGGCTTCCTGGTACCTCTAGCTTCTTATTTACTAAAAAGATTCGATCTCAGCTACAGGTAAGTCTAAGTGAAGCCAAGATGCTCTCCCAACAAATGCAACTGCTCTCAGAGAAGCAGGGAGAGCAATGCACCATTCCTGGGTTGGTGTTTATACCATGAAAATTCAATCTTCTATGAATTTCATGCAAGTGAAGGAAAATAATGCAGAGATTTACACTCAGGGACTTCTCTCCACATTCGAAAGACCAAAGCTTGAGTGCTTTGTTATCTAACACCACCCACATTTCTAAGACCTATCTGGAGTTTGGTGACTGGTCTTCAAGATTAAAATGTAAACGTTTATCACTTATCACATTGAGTGGGGATGGGGACGGGTAGAGGGCGGGGTTTTCTCTTGGGTTTTGCCAAACCAAAACCATGAAGGGAGCCACGTATATATGTGTGCTATTTCTGGGAAGTATGACAAGCTTTTGTTCACTTAAAAAAAAAATAAGACTCATGTATGGCATTGAATCTTTCCAATTTTCAACAGCAACTGAATGTCAACCTATTGACTTTCAGCAAGACAGAGACTGAAAAATGGCTGTCTCTTATGGAGAAAAATGTTCTAATTGATTACCAATAGATTAATCAGTAGCCTCTCAGAAATATGAAAGTAGTATAAGAAGAAGAGCCCTAAATTCTGTTCAAGACAAGCTTCTTTCCCCAAATTGTTATAGTGTTGGCCAAAAATTACCGAATGTCAGATAAGCAGTGGTATATAGTTCTGGTATAAGGAAGAGTTGGACAAAATACAATTGCCATCATTTCACAGCAGTTTTCATGCCCAATTTCCAGTGAAACTTTATATTACTTTAATTCTCATGATAAACTACAGAAAGTGCTGGGGATGACTAGAGTAAAAGCATCAGTTTGCTAGGTTCCTTGCTTATTTATTGATGGTTAAATGTAGTTTCTCTTACTGTGAAAATGGCATTCTGGCATACTGAAAATGAGGGTACATATTGCCTTGAAAGACAGAATATACCCATGCCAATATAAATAAAATCCTCAAAACAAAAGATATAGAGTCCAATAACGACAATTATTCACAATGTGACATACAAAGAAAAAATAATTCAATAGCTTTAAAAAGTTTATTTCCTCCTTTACAAACATGTAAGCCCTCTGACCATTATGCAAGGCACCACAAATTAAATAAAAACTTACATTAGAATATATTTGTCTGACATGATTAAGATAAAGTGGATTTTGAGAGCAACTGGGTGCCGACTGCAGGGGGATCAGGAGGGAATTAGGGCAGGTTCCAGGAACAGGGGGCATGCATTTTCCTACAGTGTTTATTGAACTAGGCAGTAATAAGCACAGGTGTATTGTATGAGCAGTTATCCAAAGTTAGCACATCCAGAAGAGGTGCTGCATCTCATATAATAAAATGCCGAGAGTACTCCTCTAAAGCACTCACTAGCAATCTCGGTACCAGTAATTGAATATGATTATTATTAAACATCTTCAATGTGGTTTTCATTACAAAAAAACATGTTTCACATAAAAGCTTCATAATATAATCCAGAGGCAGAATTAGTGCATGTTTAAAACCTGAAGCCAGGCCAGCTATTTCTGATCATGTTTTCATTGCTTCCAGTGCTTTTCACTTTTACTAATTAGCACCCATGTTCCTACCAGTTAAACATACACGGAACATTTTGCTCTGAGCACCACGATTGCCTTTCTGTAGCCTCTTTGTGATTATAATCCTATCCAAGGAGAAAGACCTCTAATTTCTATTCAGACTTGCTCTTTCTCCCAAATCGTGTGTGTGTTGACCAAATGCCAGCCAATGTCAGATACAAACAAAAGTTTGTGAGCAGAGGCCCAAAGAGTAATTATGAATAATTTTATAATGACCTGGTTAAGAAAACACAAAGAAAATGAACAATTTCACCTTATAAAAAGCCTGGATTTGAATTTAAACAAGAGATGGATGTGAAAGGAATAAAATATTGCTTCAACCCAAGATGGGTGCTCTTTCCCCATGTAACAAAGCTATAGGAACATCTCAGGGTCAGTCTCCTAGGGCCCTCCACTGATAACTTTTGAGGTAGATGCTGATGTCTTGAAGAGAGGTAAGTAAAGTCCAAATTTGTTTTCAATCCCTGCAAATGTTGCAACTGCCAGTTTGTAGCCCCCAACATGATCAGGATTGGGAGCAGGTAGTGTGATCCGGGATTTAGGAACTGGTTCTGATCCCATGGGTTTCCTAAAAGAAGAGAAAACAGAGTGAAAATCTGAGTTTTGTTTTATTTTTTTTAAAATGACATTTAAATACTAAAAATCTGCATCATATAGGAGTTGCAGAATTCTAGTCATTTGTATGTTCCCCTTAGAAATGGGTTTGATAACACGATTTCACTATTTTCCTACATCTTCTCTATTTCATCATAGGGTGTAGGCTAATGGACCGTTTCCCATGATGATAGACTTAGAAGCAGCTCAAATGTAGCTGCAGATTTAGCAACAACACTTACACTCCTCCAAAATCGATGTAGAACCATCGCTGCAGCAATTCATATGTCAGCAATGTGACACCAAACTGGGGTGAGGATCGAAACACACGAGCTTTAAAAAAAATGGGGGAAGTGACAGATGTAATTAGATTTTTAAAACTTTACTTAATACCAAAGATTTAGTTAAGGACAAATTATTTCCATACCCCCAGCTCCTTTCCACAAAGCTTTGGGGCCTTCTTCCCGCAGTATCTTCCTGAAGCAGTCTATCACTCCGCTGTAAGTGGTCTGGCCAGCCCTGGCAGCCACCTGTAATCGAGTCTTGATAACATCAGCAGGAGTCACTAAAGAGGCTGCGGGCATACCTGCAGAAAGGACAACACATTCACAGCCCGGTCACATTCTCACTATATAAAAATAACTGTGCTTTGAACTGCTGGCTGTGGAGAGAAAGCTGAGTATTTGATGAATTCAAATGCCTATTTCACTGTCTCCTCTGAGAAGCACAGCTGTGACTATGTTGTCTGTAGTGACAGAGGATGACACACCTATAGAATCTCCTCACCTCCTCTTCCCCAAAATCACCTAACCTCCATCCACTGGTATGCTTCTATTCTTAAGTGGTTTTAAGAAATTACTTATCAATCACACTACTTCATGTGGTTGAAAACAAATGGGGACAGTTTTGCTTTTTTTTTTTGTTTTTTGTTTTGAAATCAGAAACTCGTAAAGTTATTAGATCCGATGTTTCAGAGGTGAAGCTTGTTATGTGTTTCCTCTTCATGCTTTTCTGTGGCTGCTGGCAGTTACAGGAGGTATCTTCTCACACACATTCAACCACCCCCTGCCCTCCAAACCCTAACCTCTCCAGTTCACCAGAAAAAGACTTTACTGATAGATAAACAAACACATGTGTGTGGGGGTGAGGGGGCGGTGACCAGAGGAGAGACTCTCACAGACAACACCTTTTTAATAAGACTGACATCTCCAGAAAAAATATTTGACAGAACGTTTAAAATTTATACTGGCTGATAATCAATGAAAAAGGAACAACAACAACAACAACAACAACAACAAACCCTCCCAAAATTACCAATGGGACATTTTCTACAGTCATTTTACTCAAAATGGGGCAGCTCATGTTTAGATTTTTTAAAAGCGAGACTGTACTCAGAAGACACTGTCTCTTATGGTTTTATTACTTTTCCATTATGAACCTATTCCAAACCAAATTGGTCAAATGTAGATGCATAAATCTCCTTTGCTTTTTTTAAGGCTTAATAATTCTGTAAGAATTTCTGTCCAAACCAACGTGGTCTGGCTCACAACTGCATCTCATCCTTCTAACAGACAGCTTTAAAGTTACAGTGTGTGCAGGAGGATCTGGGGAAGTGCACAGTACACGTCTGCATTTTTATTACTAAGCTGAATCTCTTCCACTTCCATGTTGACTGAGCTCCTCAAACATTCATCTTAAGTAACCATTTTCATAAAAATGCATCACATTTTAGCTCACTTTATATCCCCTGCTTCACTGGATAAGTCATACTGAATTTCCTATTAGCTTGGAAAATTAATTTTAAAAATTTGAGCAAGAAATTATCCTTCAACGTAATGGAAGGAAACATGAAAAATGCTTAGAAACCCACTGTGTTCACACCACCAATTCTGTTATACTTTCTGGTTTAGAAAGAATTGAGCAAGGATGTCTGCTTTAGAGCTGCAATAAAGTCTTCCTCACAACAGTGGGCAGGTCTGTCAGTGTGACTGTGAAAGACCCATGAAATGACATGGGTGAAGTTTCCTTAGGTTGGGGTAGTATTCATAAATAGTTCCTTATTATCAAAAGAGAGAGAAGTATGGGGAGAGGAGGGAGGAAAGATACTGATTAGGGTTATACAAATGGCAGAAGAAATGTATAAGGTGTTTAGTAAACTGCCTGGCAAAACTGGTGTGTGTGTGTGTGTGTCTGTGTTTATGGTGGCAGTAGGGGAATATGGTAGCCTGCACATGACTCTCATCCTCTCCACCCGTAGCTCCTATCTCTTCTGAGCAGACAGCTGTGAGGGCTTCAGAGAAACGGTAGGTATCTCTGTAGACAAGGCATTTCTGGCGAACCCGGAGGACAACAACGGGCCGCTCCAAAGCAGGCTTGGAAAGCAGCATCAACGGGAAAGAGCTGGGCCACCAAGTCCTGGCATGGGGGGCCACAGCTGGCAATTTGTCTGGACTCACCAGGATTCCAAAAAGCTAAGACAACACTGATAAAGAGGTCATTTTCTCTAGTCCCAAAGATGAGGGATGGGGGTCGCTAGGAAATAGAGGCTTCTAGGTTCCTCAACAGGGAGGGCAGCCTATCTGATGCTACAGTGATAGACAAACGTTGAGACCTTGAGACCACCTTCTACCTGAGTGACAAGAACAGTTTGGGGTGCTCGCCAGCCAATACAAAAATTTTAACATTTTAAGAGGGCCCAGCGACTGGAGAGTAGAATTTCATTTACAACTACAAAAATGCACAACCAGCAAAATATAACTTTGGGGTAAATCATCTTTGATTTTCATAAATATCCCATTAGTATTTGTAAGGACTGTGCTGCTCTGTCTATGGGTTGAAAAGTTAATCTCAATTTATTTTGGATCAAGGTTAAGAGTTTAAAAAAATTCCCTTTCCATCTTTATCTAAATGATCTACATGATGTATCAGCTTCTAAGAGAAGTGTCAAGATTCTCATTTAGAATGGAAAATATCCATTGTCTTTCTTTTAAGTTGAGGTTTTATAAGACAATATTATGTTGACAATACATAGAGGGTAAAGACAACGTACCTTGAGTCAATTTTATCCCTTATAAGTGTAAACTATCCCTCCGTGCTTCTGAATGCTGTTTTCAAACCCAGAATTCCATTCGGTCTGACATTAATATTGCTAAACTTGCTTACTGTTGGTATTTGCCTGGTATGTATTTTTCAATCCATTCTCATTCAATTTTTCTGTCAGTGTATTCTAAAACTTCAGGTGACTAGATTTCCCTTCACAACTCATCTGAAAGTGTCTGTTTTTACTAAGTGCATTGAATCCATTCAGTTGTAGCTATTATTGTAGTTAACAGACTTATTTCTGTGTCCTATATTACAGTTTCTATTTTCTCTGCTTCTAGTTCTTTCCCTTTTGTTCTCCACCCTTCCCTGACGAATTTAAATGTTCTATGCATGTATTACATATGCATAATATTTACAATGTGCACTAGTAATTAACATTTACATCCTTCACCAGAAAGATGAGGACTTCAGAACACTTCTTCCACTTTTGTCCTTCCTTTCCTTTATCTGCTTCCCAACGACCCTGCTTGTATAAAAAAATTTACGCCAAAGTTAGTAGTTATCTAGACCTACCCACAAGTGTGGCTTTATTTGCTCTGTTTTATACCTTCCACATTTTTCTCCTTCTTAAATTCACTTTTCATTTTGCCTCGGAAAGGACTATGAGGGTGACCCTTGAGTCCTGGCATGGGAGAAAGTGACTTGAGCTTGGTCCCCCTCCTGAATGTTAGTGTGCCTGGGAAGGTTATCCAGGTTCAGGACATCCTTCCCTCGGCATTTTGAAGATATCCAGTACTGCGGATGAAAAGTCAGCCTTCTGTTGCTGACTATGTGCTGTCTGTCCTCTTGGCCTCATTACTTCTCCTGAGGAAACTCCTATCCATGTTAGACCTGGATTAATCCTACATGTTTGAAACTTCCTCTTATTTTTCATCTGTGTATTTTTGCTCCATATTCTAGAGTGTTATTCTTTCTATCATGACTTTATTTTCCAGATGCCATAATTTGGTCTTTGATCATATTCACCCTATCATTCAGACCATCTATGGATTCTTAATTTTGGCAATCCTGTTATCAATTTTCAAGAAAGCTTCTTTACTGATAGTTCCTTTTAAATCTCTCTGAGGACACTAATTATAGTTCTTAAAAGTTCTCTGATCCCTGGATTGCCTATTTTCTGACTTACCCTATTGCCCCCTCTAGTCTTGTCTGAGGACCTCTGGTTGTCTATTGATGATTCAAGTTCAAAGGATAGGCTGATTAGTGCTATGGATGGCTTCTACTATACACTAGGCCAGTGTCATCCACACGCCTCTTCCTGAATGGGAGGGCCTGTGACATGGGTGAGGCCTGTTAACTGTATGTCAGGGGCAAGTTAGCTGGCGGGGTGGGGAACTTCCAGATCAGCTGAAATGTGGAGTGCTTCATTCTGGAAGTAGAAGGGATTATTTTATACTCCTCTTGGGTAAAGAGGCCATTAGTTTATTATTTCTTCCAAATCTGTGGTAAAGGGCTGGAATTATCTTAAGCTTTCCCTGTGTTCTTTCAGTCCCTTACAGTTGCCCTCTCCTGGCAAGTGGTCCCTTTCTTTAGAATAGATCTCTGGGCTTTTAGCTTAGATTCAAATGTTGCTTGAACTCCATATAAAAAGAAGAGAGAGGACCAAGCCTGACTTTCCTTTAGTAAATGCAATTCCTTAAGTTCTGTAAATGATTTACCTAAAACCTCCACCCCCACCTCCAGGCACTCTATTGTTCACTCAGAGGTTAAAATTCTCTGCTTCTGTTCTTACATTAATGACAATCGTTTTTCCTTCCAGGGTCAGAGCTGTGGCACCTATCTTTCAGTCCAGAGCCTAATTAATTCAAATATGGCTGGGTTTCCTGCCTTCTGAGGGCTGGTGCTAACATTTCCTAGTGTCAATAAGGAGTTTTTTAAAAATGTATTTTCTGACATTTTAAGGTATTTGAGAAGAGAGGAGAGATGAATGAATACTTAGTCCATTACCTTGATCCAGACTCTCCATTACATTATTTTTTTAAGGATCTGCTTTTAAATTATCTTAAGCTTTATGTCTACATAATTAACAGATTTGTGCCAATAGTACTGTATAGAGCCTAAAGAATGGACAACTTTTTGGACTTTATAAAATGGACTCCACTGTAAGCCTTGAGAGTAATGTCAACTGGCAAACAACTAAGTCACATAATGGAAACACCCTTAGGGTGTGACCAGACCACCCACAACCACAAAAATATCAGCCAGACTGCAGTCCAGAAGCTGGGACTGCAGGAGCCGAAAAGCAAAAGGATTCCACCCTGCAAGGACTTATAAGCTGAACGCCTCAGACAGGCAATGCTCAAGCCTGACCCCAGAGCATGTGTATGCTGAGGGCCAAGCACTCGACCTGCTGCCCATTGTAGCTGCTGGCCTGGGACTGACATGAGACCATCTGTGCCGCCAGTTCAGAGCTCGCTTCAGGAATGCAGGGGACTTGTACTCTTTCTCTCAGTTGCATAAGCCTCTGTACCCTCCCCTGTCTGTGTTATACTGTGTGGATACCTTATTGGTTTATCTGAGAAGGTACTACTCAGTAAACCAGGCACTGGGGAAGGACACAAACACGTCCAAGGTGTTACTTTAGTAGCCACCTTCCTTGCTCGTGACAAGTACTTTTCTCCTAAATGAATTCTACTCCTTTGAAAGCCTCATAATCAGTTACGTGAACAAAACACTTTCATATCTGTGTTTTGAACAGCTTTTAAAGATATTGCTGAATCATAATTTAGTCGAAGCCACTCAGTTCGAAAATAAGACTGTCACTACAGCTTGACTTGTTCCTATATCTCATCGGTCTGACAATTAAGATCATCTGGTATGAGAAAACACTAGAAAATTTGAGGCATAGAAGATATTCACAAACCGTACTAAAATGTCTTACCTTAATCAAAAAGTAACATGCTAATCAGAGGGAACTAGAATTTGGTTTCTTAATTTCGGGCTCCTTCACCTCTCACATTCTGACATACTGAGTTACTCTGGCTAATAAACAAATTCAAATATCAGTTAGTCTTACTCTACTCTATGAATTAATAAAGTAGATATCCCCAGGATTTAAAGATATTCCCAATTTCTAAGTTTTAAGAAATCAGTTATTTTCTAGGTTTTTAGAGAGCAACAACCACCTGTTAAAAAGTTGCATATTATTAAAGCAATCTAACTTCAAATCAAATCAAAATTTTGGAAAAATTAGATAGTTCTTACTGAATAACTGAAATTACTATCAAAACAGAGAGAGCATAACCATATTCTTCTAATCCCAGACCCATCTTCTTTTTAATAGGCTTGTTCAACAAAACATATTCTGTGTATTCTGTGTAAGAGATCAAATTAAATAGTTATGAGACAATTCTGTCTTATAATAAATAAGTTCATGGTTAACTATATTATTCATCATAGCTCAGTTTGAGCTAAGCTTTTCTCCTTTCTCTTAAAGACAGAAAAGATCATGGGAAATGCTTCCTCGGATCCTGCACAGCTCCCTCAGTGTGTCCTCTCTCTAGAAAGTGCTTCTCCTCTCAGTGGTCTCCACAAGAAAAACGTGGGAGCCTTGTTTGTCTTCCACCCAGCAGCCCATACAGGTGTACATTTTTGTGCTCGCTGCCCTTCCTGATGGTATAGCACTTAGCACACTTCTGGCCCAAAGTCTTCTTGCTCTTCTCCACACTGAATTTGGAAATCTGGCCCAGCATGCCTAGCAGCTGGTTGCCCCACTTCCTGCTTTGACATCAGTTAACTACTTATCACTGGACATTTTTATGGTCATCACATAAAAAAATATATTACTTATTATTAATTTCTTATTTGGATACATTTTTAGGCATTTTAATTTGGATTTTCAGGTAAACAATTATTTACAAATAATGATAGTTTCATTTCTCCTTTTATAATATTGTTTGCTTCTTAGTTTTTTTTTTTTATTTTACCATGCTGAAAGGAACCTCCAAAATAAGGCTGAAAAACAAGGATGATTAAGACATCCTTGTTTTATCCCTAACTCTAATGAGAATGGTAGTTATGATATTTCCCATTGGCTTCTAATATCTATTATTAGCTTAGTTCTCACTACATAGTTTATACAGATTTGTGGAATTTACAAGACAGTCAAACTTTGTAGCTGATCTGTCTTTGAATAAAAAGCTAATATGACAAATCATGTCTTCCATTTTCGCACCCTACAGGGAAGTGGCAGACTAGTGGGAAGATGGACAATAAATGAAAGTAAATGTCCTATAGTAAGTGTGACAGCTAGCTCCCCAAATGGCCCTCGATGACTTTTACCTTCTGGTATTCACACTTCTGCATCTGTATAATCTCCTGCCTATTACACAGAGGGGATCTTGTAGCCAGTAAGAAAGTGTGAAAATGTAGAACTGTGACTTCCAAAGCTAGGCCATAAAAGACATCTTGGCTTCTACTTTGCTTTCTTTCTGTCCCTCTCCCTTTTCCCCTCCACTCTACCTCACACTTCCCCTCCTTCCTCACCTCCCTTCTCCTCCTTTTTCCCTTGGATCTTGCTTTGGGAGAAGCTAGATGCCCTGTCATGAGGACATCAAGGTGACCTAAGGTAAAGTCATTTGGCATGGAAGTGAGGTCTCCTGCCAAAGGTCAGGTGCTGAACCACCCTACAAGTGAATCCTCCAACTCTAGTCGAACCTTCTAGAGAGCCTGGCTGACACCTTGACTGCAACCTCATGACACACTTAGAGCCAGAAGCACTCGGATAAGTTGCTCTGATCCACAGAAACTGTGAGATAATAAATGTTTGCTTTGTTGCGCTGGTAAGTGTTGAGGTAATTTGTTATGCATTTATAAATAATCAATTCTAAAGACAATAGGACAGCCATAGGGCTAAAATAGCAGCAGAGGGATATATACTAGTTTAAACTTTCAAGAATAACGTGGTGATACCTTAGAGTCATGAGAAAATGGATAATATTTTCTTATTTATCCTTTCTAGTACTTTCCAAATATTTTACGATGAGAATTATTGTTTTCATAATCATAAAAAACAGAAAGGAGAAAATAAATCTTAAAATACAAAAAAATCTACTAGTAATTTCTATACTCTGGTAGTATGGACTACCTACGAAGCCCCCACCCAGAGATGAAATCCCGTCTGGGAAGCTGTCTTCCCCAAGGAAGAAGTCAAAGGCAGTATTTTTGTGGTGTGAAGAACACAAAGCTTAGAGAGAGTCCTAGACTTCAAGCTGAGCTCTAATACTTATCTTCCAATTTCAAAATTGATTTTTGGAGGAATTTACAGACAGATTCTTTTGGATTCAATAAACTACTGGCTAACATTTATCTAGTAACTACTACATGCTATGCACAAAATCCTTCACATGGAAACTCTCACTTAAGCCTCCCAACTACACTTTCTAGTCTGTACGGTTCTCATTTGCATTTATAGCTGAGAAAACCAAGGCTTGGGGGAGGTTGAGTGAGTTGGTCAAGGTCACACGCTACTAAGTGATATGTTAGTTTTCCCCATTAGATCTCAATTTCTTTTAATTAAGTAATTTGAAATAAACTGTTTTGTAATCTTTTGGTTCAAAAATATTATCAATTATACACATATAAATGGCATATAAAGGATATACTGAGTCAATGGCTAAGTTGGGATTAAACCTGGGAATTTTATATTCTAGGCTTGAAATCATAATTTCATGATATAGAGTGGTATCATTTCTACTCATACAACGAGGAACAATCCTGCCTCATATAGTAACATCGCTGTTTTTAAAGAAAATGAATTAATTAAGAAATAAAGAGGAAATACCTGGGTTCCTTCCTCCAGGGGCTCCCCAGGCTACAAGCATGACACAGCGCCCACAAAACAGCAAGCAGCTTCTTAAAGAAGCAGGGGGGTTTGTCCTCAGGAGACTTAAGTCACGTATCTGATGAGAACACCACCTGTATCAAAACTGTCTGGGCCCAGCCATCCCATGACTGCCTTAGGGTTGCTTAACTCATTAAATGTTTGTCACCACCTGGAGAGCTAATCCAGGTTGTTCCGGCCTTTGGGGTCTCTGGACAAGGAGCATCAAAGAGCAAACTGATTCCTGCTGTGGCTATAATCAAATTTCCTCTAGGGATTTACACTGGGATGTAGAAGCCAACCTCTGAATCCATTTTTTTCTATTGATATTTCCACTGTAGGACTGAAAAAAAAGATAGCAGTCATTTCTTTCTGTGATTCAATTAAGACACACCCAGTTCCTATAATCTTACACAGTGAAGAGGAATCAGGTGTCTAATAGGACCGAGTTGTTTCTGGTTGTTTTACATTTATTTTCTCTAAATGATAATAATTATACTTCAATTCTAGACAAGCTTTTATATACAATTTTGCTTATATACCACAAAGGCACAGTCTTAAAACTTTTTAAAACTTCCACCTGAACAGTTCTCATTCCTATTCTATGAAGTGAAACTATAAATTGATATGGAACTTGAACTGGAATCTGACAATACCACAAAATGAACCAATTTTTAATGAGCCTTTTCTAAAGTTAAGAAATTAAGCTAACAGTCTAACCTGCCAGAAGTAAGATTAATTTCTTTCCCTTTCTTTTCAGTAGCTCTTCAAAGCAATCTATAGCCATCTCATATGTGCCCTGTCAGGAACTATAAGTAAAAATTCCAGTGCAGTGGCGTGGAGGTGGGGGTGCCCACAGCCCTGTGAGGGACACTCACCAGCTATGGCGCCAGCTAAGAGCAGGCTTCCGGGGCTAACCTGCCCATCTTCATTTGCAAAGGAAGCCTTCACATGAGCATAGCACGGGAAGTAGATGGCTGAGAAAGGAATGTCCCGCAGAAAGCATGCTTTGGCACCCTGTCCATTTGAAAAGGAAGAAAAACCACATGAAACACATATCCCATTGAGAAGATCAAGCTTCTTTGGAACTTACCTCAGAACAAAATATTCCTGGAGAAGACAGAATTGTACTCACAAGTTAAAAGGAAAGCAGAAAAAAAAAAATCACTAAAATTCTGCAAGTAATAAATCTAAAGTTTCTTTTAAAAAATAAAACTAATTTTACTGTGTAGCATGAATAAGAGAGGGTAGTTCTCATTTATTCTAATGGTAAGATTTCAATTAAAACATTTTTGGAACTCTGCCTCTGTGACATCCTTTGAAATCCCTATGGATGGCAGGTCACTGGCATTTCAAGGAGGATCTGTTCTCAAAAGATGGGCAGCAACAACCAAGAGGCCTCTCTGTTTACACGCTAGGAAGTAGACAAATTATATAGGTGGCAGGGGAAGGGATTTGTTTTTCATACTGCTTGAGATTCTGATGAAAGTGTTGGACTCTTTCCCAGAAAAAAATTACACATACATAAAAAATTATATGCCTTTTCAAGGGGTTCATGGATCCCCTAATTTATTCACATACTTATCCCTACCTCCCAGGATTTATGAAACATTAATAAATGCCTGTTCTAAACCCTTAAAATATTTACAATAATTCCTACATATTTAAAAGCTGTGTGTAGAACAATTAACAACTAGAGCAAAGTCTTCACCAAATAATTTTTGGTGCCAAAATGATGCCATGGAGAGGCCTTGAGAACCGATGTGTGCCCAGAAATATGATGAAACAGTTAATCATCTAATGAAAATTACAGACATATATTGTGTTTTAAGAAGGCTAAGTGGGAAGGAAGTCACGCCTTTTCAACACTTAATGATTTAATATCATTTCTTTTACAGATTTCTAATACCTAAAAATTGTCACCAAATTTAGAAAATCTTCAAAGAAAACGATGAATCCATCCAGATTCAACAGATGGAACCAAGCCCAGTGACATTTATTGAGGCTCAATGGTGTTGAATCTTGGGTATTTTTGACTGATGCTAGGCTCCAATCTATCAAATTTTCTTAACACTACATGTCTGTTACTGTAGCCTTTGCTTTTCTGACACCCACACTACACTCCTGACTCAAACTAAGCCATGGGTAACAAAACCCTTAGTCTTTTTCATTGGAATGGCTATTAACCTAGTCTTCTGTAACTTCATTAGTTGCCTTAAACAAGTAACATAAGTAGGATTTTATGTTTAATCCAATTAAACTTCATCCTAGCTTGGCCCATCCTTCCAACCAGAACGAATGCTTGGGATCTGGATCCTGTCATGCTGCTTATTCCCCAGTCAATTCACCCGTGAATGTGTCCACTTTGAGTACAGAAATGTCAAGAAAAGGAGAGATCCACATCATGTGTTGCCAATCAGCTCACATTTTTGTGTCTTGTCTACCCCAAACTGTGAAATGCCTAACTGAGAAAAGAAACCACAAATCCACTACACCCAAATTCTTCATTTTACAAATGAGCAAACTGATGGCCAGGGCAGTTGGTCTATTAATTGTATATTTATTAAGGGCCATGCTATTGACTTGCTCGGGGGACATCCTTGGAGGTAGTTCTAGAGACAGGGCCAAAACTCAGGACTTTCAAGTTTTTTGCCCCTCTCCCAGTTTCCCAAAGGACAAAGCACAGTTAACACCAATATCCATGTGGGGCATCCAATCTTTTCCTTATGATTAGTCTCTTAAAAAGTTTTAATGCAGGTAGTTACTGTGATAGTGAAACTATTACCATTTGTTACTCTATTTTTACTTCCTTTTCCTTATTTTGCCTCCAAACCTTTCTGTGAGTTCTGCCAGCCATTTGCCCACTGTATGGGAAAGCAGTATCCAAATTAGATACCAAGTAACCAACTCAAATTAAGATCAGTTAAATCTTCTTTATGTCTGGCTCTCTCAGTAGAGCAAAACCACCGCTGTGTTACTTTTTAAATAAATAACTTTGGAGTAATTTTTAAAGCTGATGTAATTCCTCCTCCCACAAATCTTGCTTTTTACTAAATCTATTAGTTTTCACTTTTAACCTTACGTCCCAAATCTTTGCATTTTAGAGCTGAACTTCAGTCTCTATGTTCTGCTTATTTTTTTTATTGTTGGTAATACTTTCTCCTTTAAAAAGTTTCTTTCCACCTGATTATAAAACGTTAAGTGCTTATTACAGACGACCCAGGTGACTATTGAAAATTTAAACTGCTCTTGATTTTCATCAGTCGGAGGTATCCACCACAACTGCTGTATATGTTTCAGAAAGTTTCCTTCAATGGCAATCATAACAACCAAATGCTTCTGTAGTTCTGAGTTATGCCTTTTCTTCTCCTAAAATTCATGACTTATGGTTGCTTTGTGGGGGAAGAAGGGCGGTATGGTCTAACATCTCCTTCATTCCTCACCACACTGCCTTAATTTCCTTGCTATTCGTTATTTAAAAAACTCTTCTGCCATCTTTGGTCTTGGATGTCTTGTAGATTAGGCCTGGTATTCTCACTCTTCTCAAAGGTTTGTAATGACTTCACTTTTCCATTTTCCTCTACTTGGTCAGCTTGATTCCTCTCAGGTAAAACTACTCAGTGCCCCCATTCATCTGACCCATCAAGGCACACCTATCACTCCACATCTTCTTTGATAATTCCTAAGCTGGGAACATCGACTTCTTAAACACTACCTCTTCATTCATTTAAACCCAAATACCACACTTCCACTGAGGATCCTTTAACTAGAAGATAGACAGGGCATGGATTCCATATGGCTCCACATTGTCTACACTTTCTCATTACTGTTCTGTGTTTTCTTCATGTTCTTATATCTGCCTATGTTAGTATTGCCTATTTCATAGTATAAGCAACCAAGGGGCCAGGAATTATTGTCTGATTTAATTTAGAAAACACTTAGCAAAATCTTGGGCTGTCATTTGGGGCCTAAGACATGTTTCTGGTGACAATGGCGTGGCTTTGCCAATTCACAGAGAAAAAAAACACAAATAAAAAGAGAAATGAGTGGCTTTGGGATATGTTGTCAGGTTTCTGCAAGGAAAACTAACTCATTTCTTGGAAAACTACACTAGACACCAGAACCAAGCTTTTTGTTTTTCAAACAAAAATATATAATTTGCCGGGGAAACAACAGAACTTAGTAGGAAGCAGTGGATAGTTTTGTACTGGAATGTTAAAATTAAAAAAAGAGAGAGAGAAAAAAACAACGATTAGCTCCTCATATGCTGTGTGGCTTCAATACGATCAGAAGACCATGAGAAGATGTGATCTGAAATGAGAAACAATCTTGTGACACAAGAAGGGAATGACCACGTGAAGAAGCAGTTAGGTTTTCTCAAGAAGAAATGCTCTTTTCTGAAATCATGATAATCATTCATGTGACAGGGAGAACAAGCGCCTAGCCTAGTAAGGGGTATAATGTGTTTGAAAACAGCTCCAGATGACTGAGAAGAAAAATGGCTTAATCAAAACACATACCAACCAACCAACCAACCAACCAAGAAAAATATCTAAGGAAAAGGTAGAGCCGCACTGTGAAACAACGAAAGAAAAAATGGATAGGATATGTTGTATTTTTCCTTCTGGGGATTAGATAATGCATAATAAAAATCAAATAATTCATGTTTTCCAGAGCAAATGTGAGATTATATAAGATGTCTGAGGTTTCTGATTATCTGAGAAAAAGGAAAAAAAGGAAGTCAAGGCAGAAAGATGGCACGTGGAACAGCCACCATCTCTGTTTCACAGAGGCAGGACAGCCTTGCCAGCAAGTTAAAACATTTAAAAACTCCAATTTCCACTGATCCAGGAATGAAGAATCCCTAATTCTTCCCCTCCATCTCCGTTCTGCTGCCTGATGAGTGCCATGAGTAATCAAACTCTGAACCTCCTTCACTTGTTAAAAATACCAGGCTGCCTTCTTCCACTGGCGGGGGACGGGGGGTTAGGAATAAATGAGGTAATAACTGTGAACGTCCCACGTGAGGTGTCCACATACATGTAAGAGATGGTGGGGATGAGGAGATCCAAGTCTCTCTGCCTCTCCAGGGGCCAGCGACTGCTCAGCCATCTCCTGCCCGCAAATCACTCTTCTGACTCACAAGGTGCCTCAAGCCTCTCTCACACCCCAGGCATCAAAGCCCAATTTCCAAAAAAAAGCTAACTTTGCAGAGGATTGGAGAAAAATGCATAGACTTATTAAATTTCCCTGGCCTCCTTCCTCCCTGCTTCCTTCAGGTCTAAGGCACAAAGGCAGGTGCCAATTTGTAAGGCTGCCCCAGGCAGTGCCTGACCTGCTGCTCACACGATGAAAAGGGGAGCAGGATGTGAAACAGGCTTTTAAAGTTTCAACAGTGAGAATGTTTCTCTCCCAGATTCCTTGATAAATCCTTCACTTTGTGGTGAACACCCATTCTCCAGTCCTACATCAAAACATAAACCTGTTTAACTTGAATTCTACTTGCCCACATACAATTTTTACTAGGTGATCAGCCATTCTGAACAGGCAATTTCATAATAAAGGGAAACATTCTGTGCTGCCCAGGAGCCTGTGTCAGCAACACAAAAATAATTACTTTGGCCATTAAAATATTAATAAATAACAAAGTGCGCGCCACCTAAATCAATCTTTAAATGTTCCTGCCTTGCTTTAAGTCTTTCTCACTGGTTCTCTGGTTAGCCCTGAATTTCCTTGGTAAATTCACTTGTAAAATCACTTGGGGGAAATTAATAAATGCAAAGTGCAATCATCTAATCTCTTACAATTCATTAAAGCACTCTTTCTCCAAAGAGGGGAAATTACTGTTTTTTTTTTTTTCTTTTTAATAAAAGGCCCAATAACAGACAGGAACAATAAAAGGCATCTCAGGGGAGACCTATATATAAATAAACTAGAATCAAAACTCAGATCTAGTTTAATTATTGACTCTGGCTCCGTTCCAATCCTGTATCATTCTGAAGTCTCTGTGTCATCATTCCATTAAAGCTCTAGAAAAGCTTCTTTAAGGGTAGGCCTCACAACTTCAAGTTACTAGTGCACTGGCCAATTTCACAGGCTTAGAGATGCTGGTCACAGTATCATCATGGCAGAGAAATTTTTTATTTTGCTTCTCATGCTTCTTTGGATATAGATACTGTTGGAAGTTGATCAATTCTTAAGTTGCTGGAATCATCCACTTAAGTTTACTTTGGCAGCTCTGTTTGGCATGAACTGTCAAAAGATATAACAAGGATTTGTATCTTACACGTGCTTGCACACATGCGCGCACGCACACACACACACACACACACACAGCTATCTCCAAAGTCTTTCTTTTCCTTCTTTTAAAGCTCTTCTCAGTTGGTATCACACCTGCCCAATCAATTTGAGGAAAGAAAACAAAACAAAACAAAACAGTCCTGAAAGATAGTTGCCGGTAAAGAAGCCAGGGCCAGGGCAGGGCTTTCGCATGCTGATTCCTGCTTATTCTAGCAGTACCTGCAAACACAGCTCTAAACAGACTATTTCTAATACAGGAGAAGGTAATTACACTCACAAAGGCACCTCTGTGTCAGGGCCGGGCACCAGGAGCCAGCAGGTCTGGGAGACGGAGGCTTAACAGAGACTCCTGCAGTGAATGCACATTGTCTAGCATGGGGGAAAATGCCAGACTGGGGGACCCTGCAGCATTCAAGACAACAGTGGTGCACCTTGTCTGAGAATGTTATTTAATGCTTCTGGCACCTGTAGTCAGAGCCACCCCTCCTTTCCTAACTTACAGGTTTAGAATTTATTTGGCATGTATAATTGTATATTTTGATCCTAGAGCTACAAACAATGGGCAGCATGTCATGTCTTGATCCCTTAGCATTCCTCTTGGTTTCTCCCAAGCGAGTTAACCCTTGGATACACAGCCTGGCAGCACCTCCTCTGCCCAGTCAAGGGACAGTTGGGCCACGTGGCTGGGGACTGCACAGGGTGAGCTTCAGTATCTTGCTGACAAATATCACCAGTGCCAAGACCTGTTACATGGCTGTATCTTTAGTGTTAAAACCAAATAAACCAGCCAACAACTGGAGACTCACTATCAGTGACACTGAAATTACTTCAATTTGAATATAAAATATCAGTGCCTATTATTTGGTTTCTTTAGTCTAGAGACTTTTAGGATATTGGTTGCTCCCTAATTTCATTGTAATTCTAATAAAAGCATGTTAGCGACTCAAGGTTTTTTGGTAGGAAATGCCATGCCTGTGTCAATGCCAGTTCTCTGTTCTACTATTATGCCTCGCTTTGCTATGAACGGTGCTCATCTGCTAACGGCCAGAAACCCTACAGAGAGAACTTAATGCTTAGGAGATGCTCAGGCTGGTTTGCTCTTGACTCATTCTCTTGACAAGTTTCTTTCAAAAGATGCCGTATTATGCGGACAATGCCCCTGATAATTCCTTTTTCCTTTTTCTCCTTGATGTAGATTTCAAAGTCCAGGGAGAAAGAAAAAAGCTTTTTATTCCAATCCCCTTCAACATACTCAATGAAGGGCTTTTCTTTGCAACATTAACCATTACAGCTGAGCTGAGTACTATCTTCGTGTTTCACCTTTCTGTGTGCAATTCTTGAAGAGGATGACTTTTCAGAGGAGAAGCAGACTGCTTTCAAAGAAGCAGTCAAAATGTATTACCTTAAATATGGATCTATATCTAAATTCTGCCGTTTCACACCAACAGGACACTCTAAGAGCAAGAATACAGGCTTCGGAGTCAGAGACCTAGGCTCAAATTATTGCTCTGCCACTTAGCTATCTTAAAATCACTGAACCTACAATTCCTAATTTATAAGATGTAGGTAACATTTATATTGACATAAGAACTAAATTTAAATCCAATGATTAATATAAAGTACCTAATACAATACCTAGCATGAGGATCTTCAGTAATTGTGATGATATAAAGATAATTGCTATTATCAAGGGAAAGTACACTGTCCTATTGGAGCAGTAAGTAGAAACAACAAATATATTCTTTAAACAACTAGAAGCTGGGGTATGACTCCTATGTGCTTTCATACCTGAATCACAGTGGAGTTCTACATGTATCAGGCTAAGAGGCAATCTTTTCTCTGGTGAAAGGCCTAAACCTACCAAATACGTTTATACTAGTTGGCTAAATTGATCATATCCCACATGGGACTCTTTGGTTGTTACAAGCCATATATCATTAATTTTACAGTCAATAAACATTTATTAAAGTGGACATGTTTTAAATGTGTACCTTGGTCACAATTAAAAACCAGAGAAATGTAAGCATAGATTAACAGAAATACATATGTCACTTCTGGAAAATATATTCAGAGCACTATGAACAGTGGATTAGTAGTAGCATTCTCTATTACAAAAGTTTGGTTAAAATAAAAAAGTGCTGTGTTAAAACTAATCTCGCAGACAAAAACAAAGGAAAAGACAACTAACTTGATAAAAGTGTCTGCCTCTGGAAAAAGGTAGGTTACCTGCAAAATGGGGCAAGGAGATTAATATTTTATTGTTACATATTCTTTTATATCTAAATTTCTTCTTTTTAAAACTCAACTGCCTATTAAAATTAATTTTTGAAAGAACTTTATGGCTTTAGAACATGACATTATATTCTCTTACCATCCTTAACATAGATCACTTTGAAGGCAATGATACTGTATTCATGTTTGTAACTCTGGTACCTGTTAGAGTTAGCCCTCAACAAATATTTAGTGAATGGATGATAGAATGACCAAAAAAATTTAAATTATTTTCTAATAGTTCTAATAATATAATATTTTCTAATATTTTCACTATTTCTAATAAGGGTCTTTTCTAGCCCCTTCTGTATACTCGACTCCTTTGGGCACTGCTTTATTAAGCTAATATTTTTCAAAGTGTCTCCTTCCTCAAGTCCAAAGCAGAATGTCTGACCTAGAGGAGACTGCTGACCACACAGGAATATGATCAGAAATTACCTAGGTGTGGGGCAAAGTGAAAGGAGTTGGGTATGTGTGCAAGAACCCGTTAGCTGACATGCTATAAATGCTTAAAATTAATAATAACTGACACGCCATGCATATTATGTGCTATTCTAGCCTATGTCCTTTACATGTATTAGTTTAGTAAACCCCCACACAGTACTATGCATATGTCAGTACTATTATTATCCTTTTTACAGAAGACGCATCTGAAACACAAGAACAGAATGCTAATAAAAAAACACTTTTCCCCCCAGTTTTTCTTTTAAAACAAGCTCTAAGCAGAATATCACATGACTTCCAGTATTAATCACAAGTTTACACCATTTTTTAAAAAAACCTGGCCTTCTGAGGTACTTGATATCCTCCCCTGAATTTCTAAAATTCTGCTTTTTAATAAGACAAAATGTCCAAAATGTTTGTTTTATGGCAGATATTTTTGACAAAGCTATCATGAGGGCACAAAGTTATTTTCAATGAACATAAATAAATATCATTTGGAATTGGCTGGTTTTGTGGCTGGTTTTGTGGTTCTCTGCAGAGCATATGTGGTTTGTACTGCTACTCTAGTTAATATAAGAGGAAAATAGAAGGGCCCTCTTGCCTTACAACGGACAAAATAATTTTAATTTCTGTAATTTCAAGAATTGATATAAGATCTAAGGTTAGAAGCCCTTATTCTGGAAAACAAAACAAAGTAAAATGGAATCATTTTTCTATAACACCTAACGTTTTAAAATAGCATTGGGTACTAAAAGCAATTAGGAAAAACAATCATATAATTACCCTGGCCTAAACTATCTCACACTCATGTTTACTGTCATCTTGATTCTTTTCATTTCCATTTCTCTAGAATGTTCACCGTCAACAATGACACCAAACCTGCCAACTGCTCAATATCAATAATTAGCATACAACCTTGTTTTTAAACTTCCCTGAGTTATCAGGCATGTGCTCTCTCCTATCTGGCTCAACATATCTTCATGTGATAGCTCAGGTTTCAAAGACATGGAACTGAGTTTGAAATCTAGCCTCCCACTCTCTTAGAAGGTATGTGAGCTTAGACCAATTACCTAAACCCATCAGGCCTTTCCTCAGCTGTGACTTAGAGCTAGAAAATAAGAACAAATACATCCCCTCCCCACGCCCGGAAAACGAAAACAACAACAACAACAATAAATAAATAAATTAAAAATTAAAAAACTATCTGCTTCATAGGTTGTAGTAGGATTAAATCATAAACCTGGATTCTGTCTCTTTTACCCTCCTGAAAGTCCTAGCACCATATTCGATCTTGCTATCTTCAGGTTCTTCAAATTCTTTCATTTTCAGTGACTTTTTTCCCTCTCTGCCTACAGACAAGCATGGTCCTCCCAACAAAATGAAAAGAAACGCCAAATCTCTCGGCTTCCTCTCTACCATTATTGCTACACCCCTTCGTTTCTTCCACAGTGGTTTGTATCTGTTTATATTTTTTATATTTTAAGGTTTCCACTTCCACCATACTCCTTAAATTGATGTTTTAAAAATAACTGCTGACCTCTATTTTTAAGTTCAAAGACCTCTTCTTGGTCTTAATCCCCCTTGGTCTCTGTGGCACTTGATGCCACTCACCTCTCCCTCCTCAACCTTACATCTCACCCCTCTGCTAACTAACTCCCACACACTGCTGGCCTCAGTTTCCTACCTGACAGCTACTTCTGCTTTTTCTCCACCCATACTACTTTTGCCACCTAAATGTGGGTGACTTCTGAGTTCCATCATTGGTGTTCCATCAGTTTAGAGATCGTACTCACTCTCATAGATTCATGCAGACAAGCATTAAAAGAGCATCTAGAGTCCCTATCCCTCTGACAAGGCCCAAGGCCTACATTCAGCATGGCAGAGCAAGAAAAACACTAAGATTTCTGGGCCTCTACTCCTCAGTTATAAAGGTAACATCAAATAGAAGGTCTTTTCAGGTTTCTTGGAGCTTCTCAAATATAGTGAAATTCTAAAAATTTAAAGTAGTACCATCCATCCGGGTGCTCAAGCTAGAAATATGAGAGTCATATTTTATTTTCCTTTACTTTTCACCTTTAATTACTTTTCAAAACTTTGTGAGACTCTTAAACATCTTTCTAATGCATACCCATGACCCTAAGCTTAGGTCACTGCTATCTCTTCTCCCCATCTATCCTCCCCAGCCAATATTCTCCTAACTGGCCTTCCAGCCTTCAGTCTTGCTCTCACATGGCATTCTCCATACTGAAGCTGAATTATTCTTCCTCATACACAAAGTTGATCATACCATTTGTCTTTGCTTTTCGCCTGGTTAACTATGACATCTTTTAAGGCCTTCTTGGCCTTCTTGTTACAAGTCAGCTCCACTTCCCTAAGAACCCAAGCACATCTTTCTGACAGCCCTTCTCAGCTGTACCTGTGTTGTATTCCCAAGATCTGTTTATTTCTCTGCCCCCATGAAATGGTAAACTCCTATGAAATCACGTGTTATCAATTTATTTTCACATCCCCAGAGCCCAGGGTAGAGCTGGCTGCCTCTAAAAGTGGAAAAGTAACCTCTCATATAATTAGTGCCTTTCTTTACAGTTGACTTCCCCAATATCACGGTCTTCTTTGGTCATGACTTATCCATTTACACACTTTCTGTGCTCTAATATCCTTGTTATAACTTAGAAACGCATGGCTTTTGCTCGCCATTCATTGGCTGAACAAAAACTTATCAAATGTCTACTTATGCACCAGAAATGTTACAAGCAATGTGAACAAGATAGGTTTCTGGTATCAAAGCACACTCTAGATAAGGGAGACACGCACAGAGAAAATGATCAGATAGTGATATGTGCTATGTAAAGAATGGAAAGGGGGGATATGACAGCAAATGACCTGGTCATCCTTCTAAGCAGGCATCTTTTGAGCTAAGACATGAGGGAGAGAGCCTTTAGGCGGGCTGATGAAGAAAATAAGGGGATGGTACAAACTGGAAGGTGGAGAAGTAGTTGGGGTTATACTCGAAGTGCAGAAGGAAGCTGTAGGGCACATTAATTAATCATTTCCTCTGGTTTCCGCTGAAATGTCATCTCACCGAAGAGGTCCTCACCAACCACCCTATTAAAATGCAACCTTCCTCCAATTCGGTCCTGCTTTGGCCCTTCTCCATACCCTTACCCTACCAAGCCTTTCTTATCTTTCAAGGTTTTTAGTACGATCTGATGTCATATGATGGATGACTTTCTACCCACCAAACTGTGAGCAAGAACTTTAGATTTCACAGCCAGACCCTAAATGGCTAGAACAAGGCACACAGTCAGCTTTCAATAGAAATGAGTTGAGTGAATGAATGAATCTGATTTTCATTTTAAATAGATCACTCTGGCTGCTGTGGGGACAATGAATTTGAGGAAGTCAAGAGTCAAAATAAAGAAACCCCATGAGGAGGCTTTCCTAGAGGTCCAGATGAAAATCAAATGTGGAAGAACAGAGAGAACTAACACTGTGGTTGTTTTAAAACCATATAATGTCCCTTGGTCTTAGAAAATTAGCATGATACCATGTCCTCAAAGAAATAACTCAGGAGTTGTTTTCTTCATGTAGGGCTATGAGCTCATAAAAATAAATATTTTTTAAAGCCATTCAATTGAGAAATTAGTCTTATGTACTGATGTTACCAGGATAAAACTAATAACTCATAGCTTGACAAAAACCTATTAAAACTAAAAAAATGCACATGCCCCTTATCTTACCAATTTCATTACTAGGAATTTATTATGGATATAAGTCACAAAAGTATGTCAAAATAATATATGCACAGATGTTCACCTTGTCATTGCTTGTAATATCCCCAAATAACATAAAATACCCATCAGTAGGAAACTGTTTAAAAAATACTTTAAAAAATTTTATACACTTATTAAATAAAATGAGAAAAGAGCTTTAAGATGTATGTTTAGAAAGATTCTATTTTTCTATTCTATCAACAAGGCTGATACTGATATGGGTACAATTTGAGATATACAGAGAGAAGGGGAAGGAGAGAGAAATATTGATCTAAGTAGAAAAGTTTTCTTTTGTTAAAGATGTATAAAAAAACATAAGAGGTGGTTATCCTTTATCCTTTGAAGAGGGATTGGAATGGTAATGGGTAGAGAGAGAATTTTACTTTCTTTCAGAAATTTTAAATGTTACCAAAAGACGGGGGCTCTGTTTACAGGGTTCACTGTATCTGCTCTAAACTATTTCTAACCTCAGGAATGTGAAATGTTTACCACATTCAATTTTTTTTTTCAGTTGTAAATGTATTTCTAAAGCAAGAGTTCTAATTACCATTTACTGGGAAGTCAGAGAATAATGGGGTATTTTGCAAGTCAATTCAGGAGAAAAACAGAAAACCAGGTTAAGTCCAATTTAGGTGAGGTTAAGCACTGCAGCCTAAACACACAAGACAGCACAGACAGCTCCCCTCACCAGGGTCCCGCATTGTCATGTTAACGGAAGCAAACAAAAGGACCAAGGGAACGAGAATGAAGATTACCTGTCCCAACTAAAACTAGGACAGTAGACCTTTTTTTAAAGACCCAGATGGAGGGACACATACCAGGTTTAAAAATATTAGGTCACTTCACATCATGTGCATTTTTTTCTACCTAACCAAGACAAGAAACGGTGAAAAGCTTTATTACTAAAAAGTGTGATTCCGAAACAAAAACATAGTAAACTACACAGCAATACGAAAGCTGTGATGCCCCTAAAAGGATGGATATTGAATTGCTAAAGTGATCTCTGACCTTGGAGGAGTGGGTTAAGGTGGGTGAACGAGGAGAAGGGAGTCATGGGAACCCAAACCTGAGGCTGGACTCAGTGAGGATAACCTAGGGAGGCAATAAAGATGAATCAGACTGAACAGAGAAGTGAACTCTACAGAATGAATTCTTCAAGGCTCACGATCTCAGAGGACTTAGCGATGACACCAATGGCCAACGGAAAGAAGGGAACTGCCAGGTCACTCTTGCAATGAAATCAAGCTTCCAGAAGCTCAAAGTATTAGAGACTTCAACTGGTAATTACCAGTGCACCAAATGCTGCACCAAGCCCCATGGAATGCCTCTGAACTAGATTAAACCACCAGGCTAGTAATTAAACTAACTTTATATGGGAGAGATCTCGTGCTCAAACTTGAGCAATCCTGCTCACTTCAGGAAAGCAATTTTAGCACAAAAGTGCAACAAGAAACTTCTGAGCCTCAGTTTCAGCTCAGATACCATCACTGGCAGCCTCATTCTCTTAACTACAAAAATCAGGAGACCAACTACTTCCAGGGGGTGTTAAAGGGGATTAAGATTATGAAATACTGTGAAGATGAAAAGAGCTAAGTCTCAGTCTTGTATCATTTGCAAGTAGTTTAACAGTCTCTATTTCTGTGTCAGCAAACAAGTTTTTACCATTTTATCCATCTAGACATTTCGATAGCAGTCACTGCCATATGCACCTAAGTGTTTTTACCAGACAACCTGTTGAAAGACTGCTTGGCATTTTGTCAAAATGACATGCTGCTACATATGTTAGAGTCTGCAAAAGCCTAAAAATTTAGAAAAGGAGATGATTTTCCTTCAAATTGATCAATGCTATGACAACACTGTTTATTTCTTACAGCCGGATAATAATTTGGTAAATGAAACAGCTAGAACATTGTGTTCTACCGCAAACTCACAGACTGAGCATTTTAAGTGCTGCTTTTAAAAATGAGCATGTTTATTTTAAAACATTACAGATAGCTACATAAAAGGCAAGCTTCTGCCCCTCTCAAGAATAATCCCAGAAAAGAGGGTGTCACATTATATTTGATCCTTACGAAGTCAGATCATGGTGTACTCTTCTAATCACTTGACCTTGAGAAGTAGAGTACCCTTTGGGAAAGGCAGATCTGCCTGAAACCACCTCAATCACTAACACTGGATGTTTATTAATGCCATCTACAAAAGTTGAGTTACAAAGAAAAGGGTAAAAAAGTAGGAGATCTTGGGGGTGGGTTCTCACAAATGCTGTGTCAAAACAAGGCATTTAAAGTTCACTCTAAAAAGCAATATAATAAGCTGTTACACTATAAGACTTGTTATATCCATTTAGGATGAACTGGACATAAGAAAAAGAAAAATAACTGTCCTAACATTATGTTTCTGTGGGATAAAATGCCAGGGCAATACTGCACGTGCAGTCCAAAAGTGATTCATTGTGCCGGGCCGGGATGAAAACGAGATGATGTACTATTGCAAAACCATGCAAACAGCTGATTCAAAAAGTGGATTACGTGTCGATCAAGACAAGGATTCAAAATTCACATGAAGAATTTGAATCAAATATCGATATGTGTGTACAGGAAAAAGCAAAATTAATTTTATATAATGTGATTTTACACCTTTATGTGCAGAATAAATGAAAACTTCTTATGTAGATATTTGACTAATCATACTATATCTTTAAGGTTTACTTATTCAAGTTGGTCATAAAATATATTTTTTAAATCTTTCCATTGAAAAATAGTGAACACATTATGTTTGATAAAGCCTTAAAGCTGGGCATTATGAAGCTAATTCTGGCAAATTCCATTACCACTTCTTTAGTAGAAAAGTACGAATGAAAGTTTTAAGTATTTCTTAAAAGTTTGGTTTTGTAATCAGTCTGAAAAACTATTTTCTAAATGAAAAATGGTTAAGATTCCAAATAGTTATGACAAGGCATACATATGGACAGGGCCAGAATGTATGGGATCAAAAAATAAATTCCACATCTGGCGCGGGCTTCTCCTTAAGCCGAGCTCAGCATATTTTTCGAAAAACAGTGCCCTGTGATCTTCGCATCTATCATTCCTAGAGGATGACATTGAGAATTAGCTTTTTATATTAATACAAACTCAAATAAAGCTCCAGCCAGTGTTGCTGTAAAGAACTGTGCATAGAACAAAGCTAGTGGGCGTAACTCACGTCATAGTCATCCTTGATTTGTGTATTTCTAGAGACAAGTTTTTTAGCAGATGACAGGAAGGGGCACCTCCTTCTAAATGGCATGAAGGTACCCTACAGGTGCCTGCAGAACGTCTACTCCAGGTGTAAAAACTTGAGGAACTGATTTCATGTCGATGAACAGTAACTAATTTAGGAGACGAGCATATACACAAATAAATGGCCAAAAGGAAAGTTACCTTATAGATTCCGAAGAACCCCAGGTCCCTCAGGACAGACAGAGCACTGACTCGGGGACCAGTGGTGATTTCCCCAGCTACCTGCAGACGGATCTTGACAATTTCCAAAGGATTTGTGAAAATCACCTGGGAGCCTCCTGCCTACAAAGGAGAAAAAGATTTAGTATAAAAGCAGGGTAACAGTCATTATTCTCAAAGGAGCTTAGACTATTCTATCCTCAAGAGACTGTAGTTTCAATCCTTGTCCCATCAATTAAAAGTTAGGGATTAGGAGTTTCAGTCAAAATACAGTTACTGCCTTGGAGACTAAAGGGGCCCAATCTCTTTCATTCAGAGATTGAAAAAAGAGAAAAACCAGAGACTTTGCCAAAAACAGAGACTTCTGTTGACCTCACAAAAGTCCTCGCACTAGAATGACGATTCCTCGAAGCGCAATCAACAGCCACCACAAGACTCAAAGCCAAGAACACAGAGGCAACAATAAAATGAAAATCAAACAGTATCCAAATAAAGAGATACAGATATGCCTGTCAGAATAGGAGAGGACAGGAAGACACAGGTTCTCCTACGATGAACTTCGTGATTCTGCCAATGATTCAAAAACTGCCAGAAAATATGGAAACTAAGATGAAAGCTATTTTTATTTCTCTTAAAAAAAAATCAGGCTGATCATCAAACACCATTTTCTGAAGTTACATATTATTATAATTTTATTTATATATTACCTGTGTATAGAATTGCTCTTTTCATATAAGATAAATGTTGAAGTAGTAAAAATATGCATTAAATCAATTATGGCCCAAACTTTGAACAACGTGTGTTATTTCATTCCAGCAATGGCTGGGTGCCATACCTCCGAGATCATCAGTGGAAATCTTTAAAGTGCACTATAAGGGAAATTTTAAGCTACATATTTTGAAGCTAAGCCTATATTTATCATAAGCAATTATGTTTTTTCTTACTGTACTTGAACTTGTTATTCCTTGTCACAAATATATTAAAATTTTTCTATCATTCAAACTAAGGTTGACACACAGAATCTTTATCATGTAGCAACTGCACCAAACTGGACCACAGACATAGTAATGACATTTTACAGCTTAGTAAATGCTATCAAGGTAAAAGGTACAATTTGGGTCAATATCATACAAAACTACTTCTTGTTAGGTCCTTTGATCTTATTAACTAATGTATGCATCCTCACAAGGATGATCTTTTATGTACTGTTCATAATATCTGGAAATAACAATCAGAAACACATAAACGTCCAATGGTAAGAATAGATTAAATGAATCTGAGTTTGTATAAGGGGATTCTATGCCTCCAATAGAAATACTTCCAATAGAAAATGTTCAATAGATACTGTGTAGTAAAAACTCTCATATGATTAAATGCATCTTCATCCTTCCCCCGGCTCTCTCTCAACACAGTGTGGAAGGGCTACACCAGTGCAGTGCTTCTGAGGTGGCAGAATTACAAATAGTTTCTTTTCTTTTCTGTTGTTTTTTAAAAATTTCTTCTAGATAGACCATGTGTTACTTCTATAAGGAAAAATAAATACTTCTGCACAACTTATCTAACATACATAGCAATGTTAACCAAAAACAACAACGACAACAAAAACTAAAGAAAAATGTTCACCTACTCTTTAAACTTAATTTTTTCCATTTGTATCAACTTGATACTTCAGTCAAGACACACTGGTCCTTAAAAACAGACTGAGATTTGCCCTTGCTCCACTCATTAAAACTGTTTGGAAGGCAGAAATTTTCCCACAGCTAGAGGCAACACAGACTTCCTCTCCTTACTTGCTTTTACCCTGTTTCGCCCATCACCTTTCTCTCTCCTAGGTGACTCTTAGGAAGTGGGCCAAATAATCCTGGTAGAGAAAACCTGAGTTGGATTCATCAAAAGGCCTAAGAGAGGCCCTCCGAGTAATTTGTGGGTTTGCACTGGCACCTTTCCACATGGCATGGAGCGAGTTGTTTAAGGGTGGCAGAGTAAAGAGGGGAAACGAGCTTGATGTAGTGACGGTGTTAAGGCACAGTAAGGATTATTATGTTCATGCATCTGGACTTAAACTCTTGAGTTGCAAAAATGAATAAACATTAAAAATTAAAAAATTCTTTTATGGAGGCAGAATTGCTCAGATTCACCGAGATGGAATTAGCCTGAGGCTGATTTTTGAAAGCTCACAAGCGGTACGACTATGTCTACCAAGGGCAGAATGAAAAGCATTCAGCGTGCATCCATCTTCTTGAAGAACAGAACAGGAATGCGATGCATATTCACTGAGTGCTGCCAACAGCGGGTGGGGGTGCAGCTAAGTATCACACATGAAGACCAACCCTCAGCCCTTATTTGTCAAACCATCTCACTCATTAGGAGGATCAAAGACATAAGTGAATGTATTGCAGCCAGCACCATGCTTAAGATACAGCAATATAACCCCAAATATGCTGGTTTTGTTTCCTCAAGCTCCTAAATCGATGGTTCTCCTCCCTGGCTGTAAATCGCCCGAGAGCTTTTAAAAAGTAGTGACGACTAGATCCTACTCCAGACAAATTAAATGCGAATTTCTGCATCTTCCTTTTAAAAAATTTTCCCATGTGATTAAAATTTGCAGTGAGAGTTGAGAATCATTTTATCTCACTATATCCTCTATAGAATCCCTTTCAATTCCAGAAGCTGCTTAATAGGCTTATTCAAAGCTGTGAGTTCTAATTCTAGTCGTCTGCATTCTTTCAGAGAGTAACTTCCATATGTTTTACATGTGATCTCATAACACTATTTATATACATCCAAGTGGTACCATTTTTAAAGAGTATAATTCTTAGGTATAGAATTGTTGTCTTATTCATTACCTCATATCCTTTACCAATACCTGTAAAAGTTAACATTATATACAATAAGAACTTACACTCAACTTTCTAACTCCAAGTCAGTTGATAGTTACCAAGTTCCCAGTTCTTTTAGCACAGAAACGTGAATTCTAATCACTAAAGATGATGCAAAAGTCGAATCCACTCCAGAGAGCTGCAGGGAACAGAAGCAGTGGAAAGAAAGAGTGTAGTGATTCTAGGAAAAAATAATGATGTGCTCGTTACCTTTAGTGGGCTCAGAAAGAAAGAACCTACAGACTAAAAGTGGCACATTGTAGAGGTGCCGAAAATGAATGGGCCCTTTGGAGTCAAGCTGGAAGGAAATGAGACTCCAAGGCACCAAGAGAAGATGCTTATCATCAGCTGCACGGTATCTGGGCATCGCCATGACCTGATCACTGAGCAGCACACTGCCTGCTGCTCCTCTGGCTCTTGGTCTTTTATCCATTCATAGTACCTTGCCCAGGTCCCTTCTTTGCAGAGAGATCAAAGACAGCCAAATCTGCGGACAGGAACACCTATTGTGCTCGATGTCTTTGTGTCCTTCATCACTCGAGAGCTCTGGCTGTGTGAAGATACTGTTTTTTTTATGTGTGTGCAGTTTTGTCACAAATCATTTCCCTATGACTTTCTGGAGTCTGAGGCAAGTAGGACAGGGGAAGATTTTCCACACCAAAACTTGCTCTGTGTTGCTTGTTATACTTACAATAGTAACACTGCTTTCCCTACAGGTTTCTTGAAATATCCTTTGTTACTGAACTCTTAGTCACTACCCAGCATCTGGATACCTAAAGAGAAATTCGTACACCTACTACAGATTCACTTCTGCAACTTGATCATTCATTCATTCATTCATTCATGTTTATTCACCAAATGTTTATAAGCAATAGTGTTTAAAGTTTGTCCTAGGAACGGCAAGAACACAGATGAGTGAGAAAGCATTCTTGTTTTCAAGGAGCTTGAAATAGGAGTAGAGCTAATAAATGTTCATTAAGCGTCCATTATGGCCTATAAAGATATTGGTTTCTGTGTGTGTGTGTGTGTGTGTGTGTGTGTGTACCACACACCTTTGGTCCACTCAAGAGATATTTTTCCAGATTTTATATGAGAGGAAATTGAGGCATAGAAAGAGTAAAGCAACTTTTACAAGCTGAACTGTGCTCCACCAAAATTCATGTATAATACTAACCCTTAATACTTTCTAATGTGACTATATTTGGAAGTAGGGCCTTTTAAGAAGTATAAGGTAAAATAAGGTCATATGGTGGGCCCTAATACAATGTGACTAGTGTCCTTATAACAAGAGGAAACTGAGATACATTCACATAAGTCCTTCCCATGGTCTCATGGGGACAAGGAGGGAAGGTGGCCATCTTTAAGCCAAGGAAAGGGGCTTCAGAAGAAACCAACCCTCATGTCACCTTCATCTTGGACTTCCAGCCTTCAGAGACGTGAGAAAATAAATTTATGTGGTTTAAGTCACCCAGTTTTTGGTGTTCTTTCACAGCAGTTCTAGAACTAATATAGTAATTTATCCAAGGCTATATACACCCAACAAGCAGAAGATTTTCTACTGAGTCTAATAAATATATACCTTATGAACAAGAGAAAGTGATGCATGAGAAAAGATAATTAAAATATATGACAAGAGCTAAGGTCCAAATTGCAAGGGCAATTCAAAAGAGGGCAAGACCTCTGCTGGCTAGGATAATGTGGGGAGGTAATAAGGCAAGAGAGAACATAACACATCAGCTGGTGACTGGGGTGAAATTAGGATTTACGTAATCCAGGCAGAGAATGGCACAAAGGCACAGTGACAAGGGCTTTCCACACTAAGAGGTGAACAGACCCAATATAACATCCATCCAGTGAAATTTTATTAAGTGCGATAATTATGATAAGATTAACATTATCATCCACTAATATTTATTGAGTGCTTACTACGTTCACCAGGCATTGTGCTAAGAGCTTTGTAAGAATTTTCTCTTTGGGTCCTCATGATATCGTAAGGTAGGCAGTCATATTATTGTGGTTTTATAAGTGAGCAAACAAAGGCTGAACAGCGTGAAGGAGATAACTTGCCTGAGGTTACACAGCTAGAAAGATGGAGTCGATTCAAAGCTAGACCCGCTGGGTGCCAGAGCCTAAGCACTTTACACTACTTATCATAGCAGGATGGAGGAATTAACAGGACTATTCCTTTATGGAATGGAAAGAGTATGAAGGAAGGTGTCTGCAAATAAGACTAGTGGGGCCAGATCATGGAAGGCCTACTAGCTACCCTGAACAACGGGGCTACATTCTAGACATGGTGCCCTCATGCATGCCTGTGGTAGGGGCACAGCTGGAAGATAAAGTTTAGGAGCTGAAGACTGCAAAAATTCTTATCTATGTCTCAGAGAGAAGACAGGCCAGCAGAAGAGGGCATTTATTAGGGAGAGAGAGCCCTGAGGCAGAAATAACAATTAGGATTTTAGCAGACTACGTGATTAAAAAAAAAAGAGACCAGAATTAGAACAATTACACTGTCATAAGGTAGGAGGTGGGATGGATGAGAAATGGATGCAATAGAAATCAACAGGGCTTTGCTACTGAGTATGAGACAAAAGGAGCAGGTAAGGCCAAAGAAAGGATCTAAGTTTTGCATCTGTGTTAACAGGAACAAAGGGACCTTAAGAGACATAAGAAGATAATGGAAGGGCTTTAAGTTGGGAGTTAAGGTCTGCAACAGAGAGATGGGCATCATCCCACATAGGTCCTAACTGGAGCAGGAGCTTATATGGGGTGGGGTGGGAGGAAGATGAAACAATAGTGGAGACCTAAGAAGTGATCGGAAACCTCTGCTACATGCAGTATACAGTTGTCCAGGCACAGAAAGGGGCTTCCAGAAAGGAGAAGGCCAATGACCAAATGGCCAACAGTGTCCGCGGACACAGGGAGGACATGGAGGGATCTGTGACTGGAAAATGGAAACTGGATGTACAGCAATTAGAGACAGTTTATGGAATCTATATTTTCAAGGGAAGGGAAATAGAATGAATGTCATTAACAAAAGTAAGCAAAGTAGAATAAAATTTTGTTTAGGATAATTAAGAAGAAAAGATCTGGGAGAGAGTTAAAAAAATAAAATGGAACTGGGGATGATTATACCTACGTAAAACAGTGCAAGTTCTAAAGTAGAGGAGGAGTGAAAGGTAGAATTGCACAAAGCCTACAGATTTCCTTTAATGACACAGAGTTGCGGGATAATTGTTTCAGAGAAGAAAGTGACAATTGGTAGTTGTTCTTAGTATTTGTGCTTCAAAGGTCAAAAAATATTAAAATCAAATGGGTCAGGATTTAGTACAAGGAGACATGACTAAAGTTCTGAAGCATAGACCAATCAGTGACAACAAAAGACCCCTCTGAATCATTAATAAAGTTTTATTCTGGCTCTCCAGGCCTCACAGTGAACTCAGCCAGATTTGCAACAGAGACAGGAAGAGGAAGTAGCCAATGACGTCTAAAGGTGAGTCCAGTGCATTTGCTCAGGCATTCTGTCCCTTAACTCAAACAGATGGGAAGACACAGGGTGTATGTAAATACTGCTTAGGGTTGCTTATCTACACCTGCCCCAGGGAACCCAGAGCCACAGACAGTTCCACAGCAGGTTCTTTATTGAGAGCCTATTGCGTGCACAGGACTGTAGATGTGGAATAACTAGGTTCAATGCTAATTGGGTTCATACCCAGGCTATTACCAGGTACTGAACAAGAATATTTTATGGCTTACTGTGTTAGTATTAAATATTAGCATTAGTGTGACAAAATATTCTGTAGCATATTTTTAAAAAGGAACCCGATATTCAAAAGCATTATTTATCTTTAGAGAATATGTATTTGCTATAATAAAATATCTTAAATGTTAACATTTTTTATGTGACATGAACAACGAATAACCTAACATGAAACATATAGAATTAAAATAAAGAAAACTATAGATTTTTTTCAAAGGGACATAAAATATTTGAATATAAAAGAAACAAGTACTGTTCTTCAACTGGGAGATTCAACACTGTTAAGATGTCAATTTGCCCGTAAGTTAATTTAAAATATAAAAAAGTCAATTTTCCTACAAAGGAATATAACAGTCAACTGTTGTAAAGATTTCAATTTTCCCATAAATTCATTTAAAATCCAAAGCAATCTTCCTAAATAAAATCTCAATAAGGTTTCTGAAGATGTTTGCAGACAGGAATATTCTGAACTAAAGGTCACATGGAGAATCTTGTGTTAGTACCCATTAACACACATTTACAGTGTCAGTGATTTTTGAAACTTTAGTCCAAAACTAGATAAACGGGGGGAAAATCAAGATATATAGGGTCACTGGGTGCCTTGAAAAGGAATACAGGAGGTGCTATTTAGTGGCACGGTAATGATAGAGCAGACCCCCTTCTATCTTTCTATCTGTAGCTAGGGTGCCCCTCTGCCCAACTCTCTCTCATGGGGACACCCTAATGAGTCACTATGGTTTTGTAATCTTGACCAGGGGGCTGGTTTTGATCCACTTCTGCCTCAATCCTGTGGACTACAAAGAGGAATACAGTTCATCAGTCTTTCTGGGAGAGTCTCCAGCTTCTACCAACTCTCGTTTCCCAGAGTCGTCTTTTCACCCTTTATTTAGAGAGCATGCAGTTAACCAAGAGGTCCTGTATGCTGGAGGAATTCAAGAGTTTGAAAGCACACTGGTATAGAGAGGCCAAGAATCTGTGTCATAAAATTCAGCAGTGGCTGATAAGGGAATTCTCTCTGACCAGTTTTATAAAGATTTTTTGCAATGTCTCTATTTTTCAAACCACATCTCCTATCTATGAGGTCTCTCCCCACAGAGGGAAGCAGCCCAGTAGTGGACTCTACTGTTCCTTGCTACCTGGGTGATTGTTCTCCTTCCTTTCTTTTGTTTTTGCATGAGTTGACCCCTTTATGGGGTCTGGAGGCTGCAGCCTTTCCTAGAGCATGTGGCTCCCCTTGCAGTGATCTCTGCACTGGTTACTTCCAGTCAGCGCTCCAACAGCATACTCTATTCTTACATCTGTCCTGCAGGTCCCTTTCTGGAAGGGCGTGGTTTCCCAATAACCAGGTGGGTGTAGTCTTCTTTGAGATTCACTTCTCAAGAATAAACTATCCACCAGCGTGACCAGAAAGATACAGCTCTCTGAATGACTATAACCCTGCAAACCCTTTCTCCTCTTTTCCTGGTGAAGTTAGAAACAGACATTTGTTGAGCACTGTGATATAGCAGGCACTGTGCTAAACTCTCTAGACATGATCTCCATTCCTCCAGTGATGCTGACACAGGCTATATTTCTACAGTTCTGGAGAGGAGGGAACGAAAGCAGATTCTGTCCAAATCAGAGACAGAATTTGAACCCAGGCTGGCCTGTTTCCCAAGCGAGGCTCAGAACCATTATATTGATTTGCTGAGTATCAAAAAGCCTATGCTTTAGAATAAAATTCTTTTTCAGTTTTTTCTTTTTTGTTTAAACAGAGTATCTGCAGGAATCTTTAGTTAATCTGTTCACAGTGAATAGAATTCCCATGACTTGAGAGCCTCTGTCTAGAAGAGATAAATGATTCAGAGATACTAAAGTATGTCAAGAAATATGAGAATTTTTTTCCAGGTACAATATAGTCAACTTTCATCAGATACATCAGATTGTTCTTTGCAGTTTAGGCAATAAATCATAAGGCAACCCTAGGCCCTGAGGCAGGAAAATCCCTAATTTATGCCAAATCTGAATCCTTAAGGAGCAGTTCAGACTCAGACATGTATAACTACTGACATATTTTCAATTTCACTCAAATGAGCTTATAAAATAATTACACTGGTGCAGGTTTTACCTAAATATAGCTCAGAGGTTCAAGATGGGAGCAACTGAGTCACATAGACCTGGATTTTAATTCAGGCTTTATCATTTCCTTGAATGGGGCCTCAGACAGTTCCTCAAACTTACTAATTCTTAGATTTCTCATTTGGACCACAGAGATGACACCAATTCACAGACTGTGAGGACTGCATAAAAGCAGGGTGTACCAACAGCCTAACACAGTGCCTGACACAGAGCAACAAGCCAAGAAAGAGGGGGCGCTACTGGGAGGCAGTATGGTACCACAGTTGAAAGCATAGCTCTGGCAAACTTCTTAATTTACTCACTCCCAACTTACTTCATCTGTGAAATGGGCACATCGACATCAATACTCTTCATGCTGCCAACAAATACTGACCGGGTGCCAACTCTGTAGCAGGTGTACTGGGATGAACAAGACTGAGAAAGGTCCCTACCCTCATGGAGCACATGTTCCAGCTGTTACTTATAGGATCAGGGGAAGATTACATAAAAACATGCACACAAAGCACTTATCCCATTGCCTAGCATACTATAGTGCTCAATCAATGGTATTGATTACCATTAATAAATAAATATATGACAGAACTCTGTTTAGGTGGCATTAGTTTACCAAACTCCTTTAAAGCCAGCACAAATCAGTCTCAAATTTTTCTTTCTCTAGAAACCTGTAAATTAACTTTCTTTCTGAGGAAAGCACAGTTATCTTGAGAATTGGCAGGAAGTAGCTATATCAGTTAAAAAAGAAAAAAATGAAAAAAGAAGAAAGGAAAGAACACACCTAAGTGGGTAATGATAATGTAGTAAAGCTCAATATAGGCAGATGGTTTTTATTTAAATTCATTTAATTTTATTTAATTAAATTTAAACTGACATTCAATAAGTCATAGGTATTTTTAATTCTGAAATACTTCTGTTATTGAGAAATGGTTAATCATGTCCTTATGCAGGAGCTGGTAAAAATGACAATGACCAGATAGGCAGCTAGCTTAGTTCACCACACGATGTTTGTGGGACTGGCCTCTGCTGTTTAATTCAGGTATGGACAGCCTCCAACACTGGCAAATCACTTTGGAAATGTGAACCACTATCACAAAAGGGGCTGTGGCAGAGACTAAATTGGGAATAGCACAAAAGGTTCCCCACTGCTAAAAATGACACATAGTGCATGTTCTTCTGACCAGGCAATGTGACTGCCAGAAGTGAAAGGCAACGCAATCACCCTTAATGCTCAAGATCAACTTCTAATTTGGGAAGTGTGGGGCCTTTTAAAAGCTATCTCAAGTGGATGCTGAATGCCTCACTCACTACCAATACAAATGAAAGTTACCATATCCATATGACAGTTTTAGCTGTTGTGATTACTGTCTAAAGTCCATGATCTTCATAAATTCACCTGAGCATCCTGGAGGGCTGAGAGCAACCAGAAAGGAAAATGGGACTCTGGAAGCTACAACTATGTCAGCAGGAAGTCCAAGCACCGGGCTTCTCAAATGAATAGGGCTCTTTCGACATAAAACATCATTCTTTCCAAATGCTCTAATCTTTCACATGATACAGTCCTCATGGCTCAAAGTAAAATATAGGTTTTTTTCCTTCTAATATCCCTTCTCTGAAATGGGCTAGATAGTCTGCAAAGAACCTGAGCTGCGGCTTCTATCACAGCTTTTGCTCAGTGCCCAGATGATTCTGTAAGCTTTCTTCACTCTTTCTCACGATTTTGCCACCCCGAATTCCTCTTGCCCTGTCATCTAATGATTTACTTCCTTGTTAACACTTTTGATTGTACATAGGTAATTTTATTGTGGGAATTGATTTATCTATTTCTTTTTAAAGACAGGAATTTCAAGAGGTCAAATATTTAGAAAGGCAACGTAATCCTAATGAGCTGCCCAATTTCTCTAAGTACTCAAAGAACAGTGACCTTCACTAAAATGATCTTAACATGCTTTCAGTCCAAGAATTGTGAACAAGTAGGTTTTAAAGTCCTATGTGCCTTAAAAATGACTTGTCAAGGCTGTCTGCTAATTATTATAACCACAGGAAATATCGGCATAAAATACTATCTAAATACATAACCAAAAGGATCAGTTCAGGAGACCCAGTTCATGTTTTCCCATGATCCATTCCTTTCACCTGTAATGCTTCTTACTCCAATGCTTCTTTACTGAGACAGTATCCCCCAGGGCTTGGGGAGATGAGCCCAAAGAACCCACAAGATGAAAAAGCAGGCCTTCTTATGATATCCCACCCTGAAACCATTCTAGGCAACAATCTTAATATGCAGAAAATATTAACAGTCTTGCATTTAAAAAAATCAATTCTGTCATCAATCTGCAGTCCACAGAAAATGGTGCAGTGTATTTTTTAACATAGTGCAATTCTTGCTATATTTTAAACTAAAAGCATTAAGTATAACTGTAATTTAATCACCTCCATTTAATTTGAATTCACATGGTAGATACTTATAGCTACTTAAAAAATTAAGTGGCAAAATGTATATGAAGAATATGTATCTTGATATTTTAATTATGCTCAATTCAATGTACTTAGATTTAAAGTGCTTTTCACAAATGACATGTGCTAAGAATATCTAATTGCACACTGACATTCTAAAATGTATGCTTACATGTGTCAAAAATAGATTAATATGAAGTTATGGAATATGACTTTTTGAAAAACTAAAACTCAAATACATTATTTTGATTATCTGGGTACAAATATAATTGTAACTACAAAAAAGGTCTACACTAGTCAATGTCTCATGATTTACACTACATATAAAATGAATACTCAAGTGATGACAGTACTTGATTTTTAAATAAATTGGAAAATGAAGATTTCTTAAGAAATCTAAGCTTCAACACATTTTCCATTTACTCTATTATTAACTCTGTTAAATGGAGACATGCAAATAATTTGTATGTAGTACAGGTATTATCATTGTATATAAAGATCACAGGTACAAAACTGATATTCAGCAAACAGCAGTGGATGAATTAAAATGAAACACAGTGCCTAAGAGCAGTTATCTGCTGTTCACAAGTACTAACGATAGGCATTAAACAGCCTCACAGAGAAGTTGGCAAACTTGAGGGTGTATGAGGCCCAGAGGCCACTCACTCCATCTAGCCCCAAATGGAAAGTGTTGAACCCAGGGCCCACCCAAGAGGGGCCATTACTCTGCAGCGTCCCCACTGGAAGCTGAGAAAAGAGCCTTTATCTTGATGTCCTGTGTTATGGGCTGAATTGTGTCCCTCCCAAATTCATGTGTTGAAGTCCTAACCTTATATCTCAGAATGTGACTGACTATATTTGGAGAGAGGACCTTTAAAGATGTAATTTAAGGTAAAATGAGGTCATACGGGTGGCCCTAATCTGATCTGGCTGGAATCCTTACAAAAGGAGATTAGAATACAGACAACACACAGGTTGAGGGGTGACCATGTAAGGACATAGGGAGAAGATGGCCATCTGTAAGCACAGCAGAGAGGCTTCAGAAGAGAACCAAATTTGCAGACACCTTGATCTTGGGTTTCTAGCTTTCACAAGTGTGAGAAAATAAACTGCTGTTGTTTAAGGTATGAGGCCTGTGGTGTTTTGTTATGACAGCCCTAGCAAACTAACATACCTCGTCAGGCTGTGACTAAATGTACATCTCTCAGCATAAAGCAACACAGGATTTTCTCCTTTGATTTAGTATGTAAAATAAGCTCTTAAGTAAAAAGAAAAATCTGTAACTAGATTTTTAAAAACTTTGAAAAAGAATAGATTCTCACTACTTAATATGTTTTTGAGACAGAGACCATATTGAAATTTACTATTCTTAATTTCTGAACTACCTGATAAGGCAGAAAAAGGCTACACTGTTTACACGTTTTATAAATATTAAGTTTCACATTTTCAACTTCATAGGGTTTTAATAGGCCTATAGAAGCCTGGCCAAGAAACCAAAGTAGAATCTGTTTGATTGACATTAAAAAGCAATTAAGTTACAAACCTGTCAAATATGTTCACATTTGGGCTCTGCTTGTTATATATGTCTATTTTGACTACTACTACCAGAATTATTTAATGATTTACAGACCTTCAATGTCTAAAGTACCTTAACTGTATGAAAGCTGTGACCCAATCTTTCTTCATATTTTCATATCATAACAAACCCTTCCCCTATTTATTAGAAAACCAGGACGGCCAGACATTTGAATTGTGTTGAGTCAAACAACTCTAGGAGTTTCTGTTTCCCCAAAAACAGAAAGGGAGGAAAAGAGAGGAGAAATCGGGCTGGCTCAGTGTCCATAACAAGTTGGTCTTTTTCCTAATTAGATGACACCAAAGGCAAGCCCTTAGGCCACCCCATAAACGTTTCGTGTCATCGAATATCTCTTTTATTTTTGCCCAGTGTCCAAGTCTAGAGAAAAAGCTTTTCATAGAAGCATGCAGCCAGCAGAATTCTTATTCTAGCTTGGTGCCTTACTACCACCCCCAGGAGACTTTTTGGGCAAACCGTGATGGAGGTGCCTCATTGGCTTCTCAGGAACTTCCATACTATATATTGCCATGGTTAAGATTTTTTGATATTCATTGGCTCTCTCCCTCTTTTGTTTCAGACTTTCTTTTTACAGCAGTTTCAAGTGTAGAGGTTTCCCACATCCTCCTGCTCCCTTATCAACATCACACACTAGCGTGGTACATTTATTACACTGACAAAACTACAATGACACATCACAATCACCCAAGGTCCACACTTTACCATTTACTCTTGTTACATTCCATGGGTTGGGACAAATGTGGAATGACATACATCTATCAGGATGGTATCATATAGAGTATTTTCAGTGCCCTAAAAAACCTCTATGCTCTGTTTATTTATCTCTCCCTGTAACGCCTGGCAACCACTGATCTTTTTGCTATATCCAGAGTTTTGTCTTTTCCAGGATGTCCTATCGTTGGAAATATAGAGTATACAGCTTTTTCAGATTAGCTTCATTTACTTAGTGATATACATGTAAGGTTCCTCCATGTCTTTTCATGGCTTGATAGCTCATTTCTTTTTAGTGCATAATAAAACTTCATTGGATACATCAAAGTTTATTTATCCATTCACCTACTAAAGGACATCGTGATTTCTTCCAAGTTTTGGCAGTTATAAATAAAGCTGCTATAAATATCCTTATGCAGGTTTTGTTTTTGTTTTGTTTTGTTTTTTTGAAAGCATAAGTTTTCAACTCCTCTGGGTAAATATCATGAAGTACAATTGTGGGATCTTACTGTAAGAGTATGTTTAGTTTTGTAAGAAATTTCTAAACTTTATCTTCCAAAATGGCTGTATCATTTTGCATTCCTACCAGCAATGCATGAGAATGTCCATTCCTCCACATCTTCATCAGCATTTTGTGTTAGTATTCCAGACCTTATCTATTCTAATGGGAGTGTACTGGTATTTCATTGTTGTCAGTCTCTTTTTTTTTAAAGCTACTCTTTTCTACAATTCTTTCATGATTCTGACAAGATAATTTCACATGTTACCCATTCAATAAAGTCTTTTCTACTAAAAACATAAGCAATAATAAATAAGCTATAAAAAATGCCCCAAGTTATCTTTATCCCGTTCTTAAAGTTCTACATATACCTGAGTGTTAGTTCATTTGCCATTCTTTGAAATGAAGCCCAATAAAATAAATAAGAGCTTTTTAAAGGTTAGTTCCTTTACTGAATGATCATGGAAAACCTTTCTTGTGAAACATCCTAGATATTTATATACGAGGTATGTTACAGCTATTCTCTAAAGTCCATCAATTCCTTTACCCTGCTCCAATCCATGGAGATAATGCCTCAACTCTCACCACTTGTATCTAAGTAAACAGCAACATGGTGTATCAAATGACTATGCTACATTAACTGCCTTCTTCACCAACACCTTCTGGTCAAGCATTTATCCATTCAGTAAATATTTTTAAGACTCTTCCATATGTCAGACACAATACTAGGCACAGATGCATAATAGTGACACATGGGTCCTGTCCTCAGCATTTTTAGATATCTAACTTTAGTGAACCTTTACCCAAAGTTCCCAGGATGCAATCAGTTGTCAACACTGTTTTACATACACGAAGATCTCCTCAAGTTGCAAAACAAGACCATAGTTAACAAGAAAATAGGTAATATATAATACTTGAAACAGGCTCTAAGCCTTGGAGTTGGAAGACAGAAAAAAGTCATAAGTACAAATTAAGAAAATGTGCAATATGAGAATTAAACAATTATGAACAGCCTATTTTGCTTTGTTTTCTACCTTAGCTTTAATATGGTTATTTTTTCATAATTAAAAATTACAATTATATGTTAAATATAAAAAAATTTGTGATATTATCTTGACTAAAGTATGTGTTTGGTACAATCTTAAGTTTGTAAAAAAAAAAGGAAATGAATGAAAAATATTGTAACAATGCAAGCTTATGAAAACAAGAATAATTTAATTCACTTTAATCTTGTTGGAAGTCATCTATTAAACTAGAAATTACCATTGATGAATAAAAAAAAACTTACAATATGGTCTTACATTGTTGGGGGTATGCAAAAAAAATCTACCAGAGAATATTCCAAATAACAATACAATTTGATACCCTATAACTAATCATTAGATTTTCATTCAACTACAAATAAATTATAAAGTTGTAGCATTAAAAAAAATAACTTTATTTCCATAGCATCAATTTAATACATAACAAATCTTGGCTATTTGACATGCTACATTAGGAGCAACCCACAGAAGTTCAACTTAATGATTGAGCCTTGTGTCAGTCATTCTGTATTTATAGCTAGGACATATGCGCAGAGACTTGCACAGAGAAATAAAAACTTTGCCTTAAGAAACTGCACTGTGAGGCCACAGACACAGAAAACCCTGGGAAGAGAGAGATCACAAAAGAAGGAATTAAATCTGTTTCGGGCAGTCTGACTCACCAGTTCTGATTGCCAGAGTCCATGTGTTCATTACATGAGGAAATCTTCTTCCTGGTTTGATATGAATGAGTCTGAAATCTCGATGGATTTCAAGCTCAATCATAAAGAACATAAGTTGGTGTATATTTTATGACAAAAATACATATACTACTATTCAGGGGGTAGTTACTGAATTCAAGCTAAAACCAAAATAGTACTAGAAGTGTTTTAACACATTTATAGATAGTTGAAACAAACAGATTTGTTAAGCTAAGTTATTAATATCTAAGTGGGGACATGACTCAGGGCTGCTTTATGGCTAGCACATGAAGATGAGGCTTGCTGAATTACCCTCTCAATAATTAAGTGAAAAATAAAACAAAACTGTGCAACTTGAACTAATTAGCTGGAGCTGAGAATGAAAAAAGGCTGAAGATCATACTGTATGGAGAGAGGTCAGATGACCAGCAACAACATAAAGGGAATTCATGAGGAAATAAATACCATGAGGAAAAAAAAAAATGGGTCAGCAAATAAAAAGATGCACAGGACCCTGACAACATCAAATGTTGGTGACGATATGGAGCAACAGGAACTGTCATTCATTGCTGGTGGGAATCAACATGGTACAACCATTCTGGAAGACAATATTTAGGTTTCTTACAAAACAAAACATACTTTTACCATAAGAGCCAGCAATTACACTCCTTGGTATTTATCCAAAGGAGTTGAAAACTTATGTTTTCAGCAAAAAATTGCATAGAGATGTTTATAGCAGCTTTATTTATAATCAAAACTTGGAAGAAACCAAGATGTCTTTCAGTAGGTTAAGTGGATATACTGGTCCCTACAGACAAAGGATTACTGGATGCTAATATAAAATGAACTATCAAGTTCTGAAAAAACATAAAAGAATCTTAAATGCATATTACTAAATGAAAGAAGCTAATCTGGAAAGGCTACATACTACATAATTCCAACTACAGGATATTCCAGAAAAGGTAAAATTATGAAGACAGTAAAAAGATTAATGTTTGTCAAAGGTAGGGGAGGGAGGAAGAGATTAACAGGCAGAGCAAGGAGGATTTACAGGGCAGTGAAAATACTCTAAAATATTATCATGATAGATATATATCATTACTCATTTGTCCAAACCCATAAATATATGACACTGTGAATGGACACTGAGGTAAACTTGGACTTTGAGTGACTATGATTTATCAGTGTAGATTCATCAGTTGTACCACTTAGAGGAGGAATGTTGACAATGGTAGTTTATGCATGTGTAGGGGCAGGAAGTATGTGAAAAATATCTTTCTCTCAATTTTTTGAAACCAAAACTGCAGTAAAAAAAGTCTTAAAAAAAAAAAAGTGCAGAGAGATGCAAGGTCACTGTGAGTGAGACCAAAAAGGGCAAAAAGGAGAAAATAGAGAAAGTAGCCAGCTCCCAGAGGTGCCTCAATTTCAAGAGCCTTCGATTTCGTTTCATACATGGCCTTAGTGTAAATCCTCATTTAGTTACTGCTACTTTAGTGAGATCCCACCTCCTGCAACCAAGAGCAGCCTGGAGCAGGAATGGGTTCTAAAGTCAACAAAAGATTCTCAAAGAAGATATGGGATTAACTATGAAATCTTCAAAGTTGAGGGCAGCAAGGATGTGCCTGTCCTGCAACCCAGCTTACTGTACCTCCCAAAGGTAAGTTCCTTGACAATATTCTTATTGAGAAGCAGAGTACAACTTCTCTCCTCTTGAATCTGGAATGGTGTTAAGTGGCTTATTTGATTAATAGAATCCAGCAGAAGTGACATTCAAAGTTAGATCACAAGAAATCTTGCAGCTTATTCTGAGGAGTCTTAGAATATTTGCTTTTGAGAAGCTCTTGCTTAGAATTAAGCTACCAAGGTTTGAAAAGCCCAAGGTACATAGAGAAGTCACACGAGGTGCTCTGGACAACAGTCCCAGCTGCTCCAAGCCAAGAGTGAGCATCACTGCTAGCCACAAATATGAGCCATCTCAGAAATCCATCTCAGTGGAGCCTTCAGATGACTCGAGCCCCAGCTCTGATCTGCTAATAACCACAGGGAGATTACAGCAAGAAGTGTCACGCCGAACCAGTCAATTCACAGAACCACAAGAGATAAAAAATTGCTGTTTGAAGCCAGTAAGTTTTAAGATGACTTGTTATACACCAATATATAACCAGAACAGCTCTCCTCCTCAATGGTGAAGAAACACTGAAATCACTCCCATTAGGAAGAAAGAGAGAAGCAAGGACAGTAAGGCAGATGGGAAGCATGTGTGCCGGCAGTAGGGAGGGTTACAATTTTAAATCTATTCAGTACTGGGCACAAGTTTAAATGGTAAAGCTGAAGAAATAAGTTTAGTCTAGGGAACAAATTTCAAAGTTATAAAAAACTTAGTTAAATAAATACACAGTTCCAACTGTATTTATATAAAATTTTATAAATCCACACATGTATAACAGGCATACTCACTATATGCCACATTACAACATTTGAACATAATATTCCCATTTACTATTCTAACAAGTAAAGCATATGAGTTGCACTAATGGGAAAACATGCAAAGGTTATCAATGTGGGAATCCTGAGTTGTTTCTATAGTGCTGGCTCACCTGAAAGCAAACATTTATACTGCTTAGGAACATAATCGGATGTAATAAAAAGTATAAAGATATGCACAGAAATGAAAAACAATAATTTCAGGATAGCGTTATCTCTTGGGAGATGAGGGAGAGAAAAGCTATTGGGACAGTTATGTGAGGGGCTCCACCTGCATTTGTCATTTGATATTATAAGCTGAGTGGTAACATTGGTAGTTGTACCTTTTTGTTTTTCAAAATCATAAAAATTAACTGCAGCTGAAGGTGATGCAAAAAAGAGGTAATACAAATTTGTCTTAAAAATGGTATGTGATACACAGCTGTATAAACAGGCATAAAGATATCATGCATGTGGGAATTACTATAATAATAGAAATATACAAACAGTATTAGGGTCAAACTTATTTGCAGAAGAGAGCAATTACGATTGCTCTTCATGCCATGTTTTTCCCAATGGTGATATTCTCACCAATTCCTTTCAGTACTAGGGACATGAGGGTATCAATTATTTTCCCTACTTAAAATGGATATAAACTCGAATAAACATCAGATATACTTACACACTCATAAATGTGCATGTGTATCTCAAAGAAGGCATATAGTGGGCCTATTATCAAAGGACTACTGATAAAGCATGTTCACTTATCTTTCCAAATTACTATAGGATACTATTATTTTTTATCAGTATGTAAATATTTTTTTTTAATAATATGGGCCTTAAAAGACAGAGGTTCATACTTTTTTTCTGGTGAGTATTATTTCATTTCTTTTCATTTCAATGTAGATTTTCATGCCACATAAATTATCATATTTATACCTTCCTTGAATACAGTCATGGCACCATTTTTACTTCCTTATCTGATGACCTTAAGATCAAAGGATCACAAACTAAAGATCCCAGCTCCCTCAGGGTTTCAAACTATTCCACTAGATGCATAGAAGACAGTCAACACATACTTATTTTGTTGAATTAGGGACTGTGACTTACAGACCAGTTGGCATTACATGTTATTTTTTCTTAAAGTAACAGCAATACAGCAATAACAGCAAAGTACTCAGAGTTAACGTGTCAGTTTTTAAAGTCACTGGGAACCTAATTGGAGATGAGTAACGGTGACAGGCGCTCTCTCCTCTGCCTCATTACTGAGAGCCTGTGCTGTCACGGACAGTGATCACCTATCACGTCCCCTTGCAGTGGCTGAGCTCCTGACCAAAGAAGGGGAAGGATGGAAAGGAACAAGAAGTATGTATATTTATTTTGTGCAGAGACACCTGAGGGTCCAGGTCTCTGTCAACACTCTTACAACTTCTAGCCTAATTTAGAAAGTAGAAAACCATCTTATGGAAAAAACATACACCACAAGAATCTTTCAGACTTAGAATTTGTAAATTCCAGTCACAGCACCTAGGTTAGTCTTGAATTGCGCTGAATATATCACTACTGTTAGGTATGCTCAGAAAACTAAAGTTGAACTTTTCACAGTACTCTAATTTAAAATGAAATGTGTAAAATGAGTTCAAAAATAGTTAGATATACTCTTTTACATATGTTAATGAGAGTATTTTTAATCTCTTTAGTTACAGAATTTCTTATATAAAAAATAAAGTAATAAATGAGATTAATTTATTTCCTATTTTCCAAAACCTTCCTCCAAATCATATTTGTTGTTTTCTAAAAAAATAAGATAAAACAGACTATTAGTTTAGCTAAGCACTATGAAGGTTATAAAACAAAGACCTTCCTGAATATTTTCTATTTTTGTAGAAAACAGATTATAAAATAGAAAAAGACTTCTTCAAAGAAATGAGCAGCTTTGATTACAAGTGCAAAAGTTAGCTATGTGTACTAATTCTCAATAATAATTAAGTAAGGTGAGCTCCCCAGGGACTTAAAAGTCAACGCCTGGAAATGCTTGGGTGAACTAAGAAGGGGAACTGCTCATGTGACACAACTTTTCAAAACCCTTTTTATTCCCAATTGAACAGACAAGGCTGTGGAACTCGCAAGGACTTTGTGAGGGGTGGGACTGGCTCAGATGATGGGGAAGACTCTGCCAAGGCCTGCAGGGAAAGAGGCTGCTACTATTAAAAAACATACAATGAAAATGGACTCGTCCATGCCACCACTCAAGAGATCTAAAGGGGCCTGGATTGTTTGCCACCTACAGGATTGCTTACCTGAAAAATAAACTCTTACTTTTTAAAGCCATGACTGAAAAAGAGGGAAAAAAAAAAAAAGGCAAAACTGGAGACTAGAAACACTGAGGACCACTGTCTACCAGCTTTTCAGATGAAGGTTGGCAAACCTCATTTCATAGATATTTTAAGTAGCTGTAAAGCCCAAGTGGCTCCAGTTTTAAGCCTGTGCTTAGAACAGGTTTGAAAAAGGGCTGCACCTCTTTACAATAACTAGGCACCACTTCTGATGCCAAAGTGGGCTTTGTGTTTGAAATAGGCAACCACATATGAGGAAACAGGACCACCTACAGCAGACAATACGTGCCACAACCGATCTCCTTGGCACTTAGACCCATATACAGAAAAAAATGCTTTCATTAAGAAGAAAATAAACCTCAAGTTTATTGCCAAAATCTTGAACAGTATCAGATAATTAATTTCACATTTTAAATTCTAACAGAGATATATAATCATGTTTTTTAGCATGTTAAAAACCTGACTTAAACACACACACACACACACACACACACACACACACACACACACACACACACCCTCACCTGACCTGCTAAAATGCTCTGCTATCTCTGGCTCCTGGAGGAGCCTGCAGGACAGGTTAGATACACCCTATGGATGTGCCTGTTTAAAATCAGAAATCTGGTTACTCAAATGGAAACTGTAGTTGTTTTAAATGAAGAGCAGTTTCTGCAACTCATACTGTTCTTTTTGATTATTATTGTGTGCCCTTTTTATTTAGGACATTAAAGCCTCTCTTTTTCGTCTTGAATGCTCCTAAAGTTACAGGACAAAGGGAACCTACCTGGCTGTCTATGACAGGTCAGTGATCAAACAGAAAGAGAGTTAGGCAGTACCCAATTCCACCCATCTTTAAGAATTACCAGGAGCTAGGACTTCTTAGCTCCTGCTACATTCAAGGAACCCCCATCCAATGTTAGGAAAATAAGCCCTTTCCAAACAAAAGTTTAATATTCTCAGCTTCTAAATGCAATGATTTTCAAGAAAATATTATTTTATGAATAACACTGCCTGAATAAAACAAACTAATTTAAAAAAATTAATTTCATCTTTCTTATAAGAAATAGGTTTATACGAAAAATATACCAACGTTGTATTACCTTAGTGACCAAAGCCCATTTATTGAACCAAATTTATCTTGAAATAGCACCACTCTTTGTATAAAAGTTTAAAGTATTTACATTCACATGAATAAACTGGTACATGAGGTAAAACAAGACACGTTTTGCTGAACTTAAGAACAAGATGCAGGTTGTTCATCCATATAAAGAAAATACTCATTCCAAGCGTTTTTGACAATGCAGAGTGCGCTCAGCCAGTTATTTCCCAGAATCCTTTTCCCAGAAGCACTGGGAAGCTTGAAGAGCTGCTGGCATTTGCGAAGTAAAGCAAAGCAGAGAGCTATGGCTGCTGACTTCAAACTACAGATTTTAGTGCCTGACCCAGCAGAGGGTGCCATGAAAAAAAAAAGAATGTAATAAAAATTAACTCTAGAAAAGGTTAGCAAAGATTTTTCAAAGGCCAAACACTTCTGCCACAAATGACATTCTACTGCAGAACCAATAGCAAGCAATGACAAATTTATCAGGCATGGCTTAACAGGCAATAAGATCAGAAACATTACCCTTCCACCTCAGGGATGGTTCGCCTGTCTAGGAAAAGCCGAGGTGCCCTAGTAGACTCTCCCCTTGTACAGGATCTGTGGTTGAACAGAAGCCTTAGTCCACACTTGTTTACCACGGTGGTGATAAGTATGTGAAATAAGTCTTTTCAATGCAGAGATCTGAAAAACGTACTTACACAGCCTCCAGCAAGAATTTCTGCTGCAAGTGGAACCGAACCATCTTTTTGCATAAATTTATCCCTCACAAAATCATTCACCTTGAAGAAAAATATTTAGAAGCTCATGAAAAATATAAAGAAAGTTGTTAAATGTATATAAATATGCATCTATAAATGTTATTTTTTCTGTCAGTTTAATAATCAAACAAAATAAAGGATCTAAAGAGAGTTTGAGAAGTGCTCTTAATAGCATGCATGGTTTTTAAAAAGTTACATATATATATATATTTGTGTATATATATATATATCTATATATATATATATATATAGATATATATATATATATACACACACACACATTTATATTCCTGATATTTCAGAGGGAAAAAATTAAAAGATAGTTTACAAGCCTAAAATTCAATATGTCCTGCAATAACAATAGGATAAGAAGAGAGATATATTAACAATAGAGACAAAATGAAAACATATACTTTATAACTTAGAAACTCTCATAGGGTTTGATTAAAAAATCACTTTCAAGTCTTCTAACAAGATGTAATCTAAAATAATACTCATCATTGAGACAAATTTGGCTAAGCATATTTTTCAACTTAGTTGAAATTCTAAAAATTTTCTCAAGGATTCTCAAAGAACATCAATAACATTAATTAATTAAGTATAATGTTCTCAAAATGGTATATACTAGAAGCAATTTTGAAGATCAATCATGTTTTTGGAAGATATAAGCCGGAAAATATTAGTTGTGCCAAGATAATATAATAAGATGGTAAAGGAAGAATTCCAGGTAGCAAGGCTATACAGCCCAATCTAAAAGTAGAGTTTAACCTTCTGGGCTTCATGTCCTTGGTGATGGAAATGCACTAGCTAGCCGTTTCGCAAACACTTACTGAGTACCCACCATCTGCCAGATGGGAGCCAGGCACTGGAGAAACAACCTGATGAAGGAAGAGCTTCAGCTAGAGCTCTGATCCTTCAACATGTGGCTTTGGCAATGTTCATAAGAATATGCCCTAAGCATGAATTCTGTAAACAGCATGTGTAATTGAATGAGGGCATTCTTTGGAGTCGGCAAAACCTGATTTCGAAATCTAGTTTTCTGACTCATAAATGATGTGAACACAGGTTAATACTTAAACTCTGTGGGTCTCACTTTCTTCCTCTGTAAATTGTGGGTCATACTTTACTTGAAATTAAAACAATAATAAATAATATATGTAAAGTACCCAACATGGTAGGTACTGAAGGAGATTTAGCTGTTGCTGCTGTCTCTACTACGACGACGATGATAGCAGTGGTGGCAAGCATTAGAAGTCTTGTTCGAATACATTATCACATTTTTGGATGTTCAGTGTTAAACGAGAGAAAAATGAAAGCTTTGTGTGATGAGTGCCCTATGTTCAAATCAGCACCTCTGAGGAAGCACAGACCTGCTATTTCACATGAGAATATCTTCTGGATTTTTGAGTATGTGCAAACTCCTGTAATAAAAAGCAGCAACTCAAAAGACTTACTGTAAGTTTTATGGCCTTCTCTGGGGCAACTCCCAATAACTGCGGCAACAGACCTAAAAAGCAACAAAAAAGTAGAAGTGTATTAAATAAACGAGCATTAACTAAACAAATTAACGGCTCTAAAGGGGGGATCACCATCTAAAAACTGGGGCAATCTTTGCTGCAATTTTCTGCTATTACCTTTAATGAGAATACTCAAGATGGAATGCTTAAGTACCAATGTCTACAGCCACATCAGGCCCAAGTAAATTACCTCTTACGTACTGGATCATTTGCATATTGGGCAAATTAACAGTATTAGTGATATAGGAAATCTCATTACTCCACAGCAAGTTTGCTCTTTTCCTTCCTGCCTTCTGAAATAAAAACTTTAGTGAATATATTATTTTTTTTCCAAACACTTTTCTTATCCCTCCTCCCCATGACCACAGTTCAGCCATTCATCCACTTAGCAACTATGACTCTGTGACAAGCACAAGACAAACGAGGTTCTTGCTCTGGCCAGTCTCCAACAGAAGGAAGGGAGAGACCTTTCTGAAGAAGAAACCTTTGGAGAAAACTGCATTTCAGGAAGGGGAACAAATGATAGAGTCCTTAGAGGTGATAAGCCAGTTAGCACAGAGGCACCCGCTGAGAAGATGCTGTGTGGAGTGGGGAAAGCAGCCAGTGGAAGCCCTGTGTGTGCTGATGCCATGAGGAACGAGAAACCACGAATACAAAAAGGAAGTGAGTTGGCGGAGAAAGGAGAAAGTGGAGCAAATGAAGTGGAGACACCAAAGAGAGAGAATGCACAGCCCACGAAAGATGCACAGGTGGGAGAGCTGACCTTGATCACCTTGAGGTCCCACTGAGGTCAGGTTCTAATGACCCTCCTGCCCTGGGATCTCTGTGAAATCTCTGACCTCTCTCTCTCTCTCTCGCATGTACATTCTTACCAAAAGTTCTTTTCTGGTCTTGCTACCGTGAGTAAAGCTATGCTCTTTATAATCTAAATGAACCAAAGCAGCACAGAGAACATGACTCTGAAAATATCTGTGCAAAGTAAGCGTTCTTATTCAAAGCGAGCATTCTCCCCTCCTTAACCACACTCGCTTATTAATTTTTTACTTATACCATATAATGAGACAATGTCATATCTATAATATTACAAGAAAGATTTTATTATTACCGTATGAAAGTACATTAATTTCTACTAATAAAATGAGGAGATAAGCTGTTTAAATGACATCTTAACGTTTACAATTTCCATTGTACTCTCAGCATTCAGGTCAAGTGCCAAAATGTTTAGTTAAATATTTACTTGCTAGATGTATTTTTCTCATCATTAAATTGTAGACCAAAACCATGGATGGGTTGAAAGCACTGTGATTTAAATGATGATCTCTTGTCTCTGCAACTACCCTGTGACAATTTTTTTAAATGACTAATAAAAAACAGCCCACAGAGCCAAACAACGAGAGTGTTAGATGCAATCACTTCAGCCAGCCTTTTAAGCTATCGGGATTTCTTTCTCGCCATAAATTTAGTAGTGCACTGTGAATAGCAAAACAAAACAAAACAAAACAAAAGGAAAAACCATATATTTAAGACTAAATACAGGGCAGCAAATATTTACTAAATGACGTGTGTGCCTGGTAGTGGAAGGAACTGGAATGAACACAGTTTGATCTGTGCTGTCCCTTGGAGAAATTCTCAGTTTAGAAGAAACGGGAACCCTAGGTGACTCTGTGTGCCAGAAGGGGAAAAGTTACCTAAAACATAGTGGTGAATACCATAGCTCAGGAGCCTCAAAGTATTACGGGAATACAGTGGGGAGAAGCACACGTTCTGCCTGCAGGAGGGAGACAAGCATCTAAGAAGAGGAGATACTTGATCTGGATCTTTAAGGATAAGCAGAGATTTGCTGGAGAAAAGAGACGCGACTAGAACAGAAGGCAAGGTGGTTCCGGTAGAGGGAACAGTGTCCACAAAGGCACAAAAATCTCAAGATTATGGCACATTTAGGCCCAGGGCCAGATCACTGGAGGCTCTGGTTAGATTGCAGGCCTTGTAATAAATAACAGTAGCAGTTATAATGACAACATCCAGTATTTGGGAGCACTTACTGCATGCCGGGCACTATTTTCTGTGCTTTAATCCACACAAAAACAGATCAATACCTATAAATCAGTGCATGTTATTTTTGTTGCCATCAAGAGATGAAGAAACTGAGGCAGAACTCAAGGAGTCTGCCCAAGGTCACTCAGCTGAGTGATGGTGGCTGGGGTTCAACCCAGGTAGTCTGGCTGTAGAGGTGCTCTCACCTGGGATACTGCACTGCTTCTCTCCCAGGCCACACTAAGGAATTTGGACCAAATTCTATAGATGCATAGGGTGGCTTTTAAAGTAAAGAGTGAGTTTAAAAGTAAAAAGTTCTAGAGGCAGATGAAGGACAGATAATAAAGGCAGAGACCCACAGCTGGGAGATCGATTAGGAGGTTAAAGTAATACAATCAAGAGGCCCCAAGTTTCACCATTTTAACTGAGTAACTTCAACTCATTAGGAATAAAGCCAAAGTATAAATCCATTTCTAAGACCCAGGCCAGAAGTGGCACTAAGGGAGCTACTGGAGAAAGACCATTCTTGTGGTGACCCTGTCTAAAGTAAGGAAATAAAGGTAGCTGTGGGTGACAATCCGAGTGCCACTAGAGAGGTAGGCCTTGTCACAATTCATCCTGAGTAAATGGCCTTTGAGAGGGGGTCATGATCTGTGGAACAATGAAGTTACAGAGGTGGGAATTTCAATAATCCTCGTGGTTCCTTAACCTTAGAGGGAGGCGGGGTAACGTGGCTCACTAATGCCTAAAACAGCCAGTCTTGTTAAGGCACTCAGTGTGATTACACTGAAGTCTAAAGCACATATATGTTTGACATCTGGGTAACTCAGCAGAAAAATTAGGCTTCTAATATAAGATGTTTCTGTTGGATTCTGGGAATTCATTTTCACCATTAGAAACAGAGAATGGATGTGTGTGTTGTTTTTAACTTATCAAAACAGCAGTCTATATTCCAACTGCCTCAAATGAAATTTATTAGTGTGGTTAGTTTTCTAATCTTCTCATTTTAGTTCAGCTCCATCAGCACATATGGCAATGCTTCCTTGGCAAACATTACCAGAAGGCTGCTAATGCGAGAAAAGATTTACAGGGTACAATATTAATATAGTATTTTGTCTTCAAATTTCATGGGGTTGAGATATAAATCACACTACCCCCTATGATTCCAGTCCCTTGTGCAACCCAGTGAGAACTGAGCCAGAGGTGTAGACGTTAAGCCCACATCAGGAACCTCCAACAAAGCTTCATAAAGTACCCCGAAAAGAGCTGTGTGCTGGATCAGAGGGCTACTAAGCTATTTACTTTAATACTGTTTAGAAATAGATTCTAAAATCTCTGAGTAGGAACATACTATGAAAGAAACTCATTAACAAAGCTGGCCTAATTAAAACTATTTATTTTCAATGGCTTGGCAGCAAAATGAATGGCTTGGAGCACGAAATCCGGAAGTAGCCGGGCCTGGGCTGGAATCCGAGGTCGGCTCCCCTTTCATGCTGAGTGATCCTGGTGATGTTAGTCTTTGAACTCTAGGTTCTTTACAGGTAAACCAAGGATGCTAATTATGACTCATTGGTTTATTATGACAATTATATGAGTAAATGTATACACAGAGCCAAGCACTATTTATAACCTATGTTATGTATCCAAAAAATGTGATGTTTCTATCTGTTTCTACCTAACCAAGGTATATCCTTGATTCTCTTCTTGGTTATAAGAGGCAATGAATCCTGAATAATGTTCACGTTCCAAAATTAGGTATGGAGTACAGACGGTCCCCAACGTATGATGATTTCACATTACTATGGTGTGAAAACAACAGGCATTCAATAGAAAATGGCAAGGCTAAACTATGATGTTCTGTTAGTTAGGTGTACTAAATGTATTTTCAATTTATCAGTATGTTTTCAATTTATGATGGGTTTATTAGGATGCAACCTCATCGTAAGTCGGGGGGCATCTATATAATGCTGTTCCCAAGGCATTGTGGCCATCCTCAGAAGAGCTGTCCCCAAGCAGTAAGGCCATATCTGGTCTGATAGTGTCTAGTGGCCCCATTTACTTTAGGCAAAGATAAGGAAGTATCACAGACATAACAACACACCTTCAACTATGTTTTCCAGCTAAAATAAAATGTTTTAGTTAAGAAACTAAACATTTCTCAATCTCTGATGCTAAGCGACTTCTTACAATGTAATTTCTACTTAGCGGCAGAAGAGCCCGGTGATTAAGAGCATGGAGTCTGGAGCCAGGCGGCTGGGCTTGAATTCTGACCCTGGGATGTATTCACTGTGGGCAAATTACCCAAACTCTTTGTTAGATTCCACATCTGGAAAATGGGGATAAACACAGAACCAGCTTCACAGGGTAGTTTTTATTATGAAAGGAATTAACATACATAAAAAGCCCTCAGAACAGTGCCAAGCACATAGGAAGTACCAGAGTGTTCTGTTGTTGTTATTTATTTTTATGTTTATCCACGTTATCACTGTCATTACTATCCTCCTCTTTCTTTATCGAAAATGGAATCAATCTACAGCTTTTCCCAAGTGACTATCTGGTGACTGACTATGCAGTGGCACCCACAGATGAACTCAGATCCATCCCTAAACAGGGCTCTGTGAACCCTAATGCTCAGCTTTTCCCTGTTCACTCCAGTGGACTTACTGTTTCCAACTTCCTTCTCTACCCTAACCCAAAAAGTGTTGGATGCCGCCTTAGCTACAGAAATAAGGTATCCTATGCATTAATTTCCCCTACTAAACAATAGTGCTTATCTCTGCTCTGAATACTGACCCCATCCCTCCATCCCATGCCAGGTACTCTAAGCTACCTTTCTCAGGGCTGAGCTGGCCACTACTGAACTTATTTTTGTCAGACCTGAGACAGAAATGCTGCCTGAGTTACGGAGCTTCTTTCCTGTTGTGGCCCCTCACCATCTCTGCTCCTGCTTGCCTCGTGCACGTCGTCTTTGGGGACACCTGCTACACTGTGTTTAAAGTGGTTCATGGGGTAGCAACCTGGCTTCTGACCTGCTACTTTCCCTGAGCCTCATGCTCAGTGGGTTCCCTGACTCCTTGTTCACCAGGTCATAATCTGAAGCTTGGCTCTGCTGCACAGTGTCTTCTGTATTTTAAGAAGCCTAATACTCAGGACCCAGAGGGAGAGAGAGGTGGAGGCTTGATATGGGTGCCACACATAGCTGCCCTCTTTTTGTTATGTGAAAGGGCCAATCAGTGCATGGTGCTTGCTCAGTGCCAGCTGGACCGAGAGAGAAGTTTTAGAATAGTCTGGGTGGGAAGAAACATCTTCGCTGAGTAGAGAAGGAAATTGGAATAGTAAGTCCACTAGAGTGAACAGGGAAAAGCTGAGCATTAGGGAGCATAGCATTTCTGTGTCAGGTCTGGTAAAAACAAGTCCAGTTGTGACCAGGCCAGCCCTGAAAAAAGTAGCTTAGAGTACTTGGCATGGGATGCAGGGATGAGGGCAGTATTCTGAGCAGAGATAAGCAGTAGAGTTTAGTAGGGGAATTTAATGCCTAAGATACCTTATTTCTGTAACTAAAGCCGCATCCAACACTTTTTGGTTTATCTGGTTTCAAGCCAGAGGCAACCCCTCCAAGGTTAAATTCCCCTGACCTCACTGTTGAGGCCACTACACTTGCCCCCATCTTCCCAGAGGGCCCTCCTTGCTTTCAACATCAGATTAACCTTCATTCAGGAGCTATCAGCACTCTGTGAGCCCTGCCTCACAGCTTTTATTCCTGCTCCTATTTCCATGGCCTTCTCTCCTCACTTGTTTAAGTATTCTTTTCTCCCTCCTTCTCTTCCCATTTGTCTGTCTGCTCCACTCATATTGCCCTTAGGCATGAAGCATTTCCACCCTCCCAACCATGCTATCCCCTTTCAGGGCCCTCAATGCAACCCGGTTCTTCACCCCAAGGTGACTGTACAGTGGAGCTGGGGAATGAGTGGGGGAGGGGGCTTGCAATGGCAGACATGAAGATTTAAATGCTTGTTTATCTGGGTTAAACGTTTTACTCAAAATGTCAAGAACCATCTATTATCTTAGATATGGTGCAGGATGCCTTTGGGAAACTAAGTGTTAGTAAATCAATGATACTAATTATGGTCTAGCAAAAATTTAGTTCCTTTGGCCCCTCCTCTATTTGGGGGCTTTCTAGAAGTGACAATCATTGGGAGGAAAGATCATACATATCCTCTCCTCCAGTTTTTCACTCAGGTACATGGCAACTTTCAGAGTCCTGGTTATTGTCTCTTCTATCTAAACTATGTCCTTGGTGCTGAGGAAGTAGATTAAAATCTACTTCTCTCGTTTCAGTCAGCAATGGCAGTAGCTAGTTATAAATGGTCATTCTTGAGGCCTGGAACAATTCATTCACTAATCTTCTCTTCTTCGGGCTATGTCGAGTTCCATCTTTTTGGCTTCTTTCCCGGTTTTCTAGGGTTACTGCTGTTCTCACCTCTTGGGCCACTGACAACACTCCCACCACCTTATCTCAAGATGGTGTCACCTTAGTCTGCTATTTTAATGCTCTGTTCTCAGTATAGTTGGCTTCCTGGAAATCTCTGGAGATCTGATTTCCCAGCTCATGGACTGCCCAAGTCTTTTGTTCACTTTTGTTTGGTTTTCTATAACCAAATATCTGCCTTTCTTTTCACAGCTTAATAACCTCAAAGAAAAAGTGCAGAAATTAGCCAAGAATATAAAACTCAAACCAATCCATTTTGTACTCATGAGAAGCTTTGGTGACATGGATAGACACCCATGACTCTGCAAAGTTCACAGATTCACTGTGGTTTATTCCAAGATGCATGAGTTCTTAACGTTATATAAATCAGAGTTGTAGAAACTCCAATCATTTTATTTTGGTGCTAAAATTTTAAAATTTATTTTTAGCCACAAGAATTATGCAAGGCAGAACTGCCCTGTGGATCACAAAATTTGAATACTCTGATCTATAGAACCATTGACCACAAGAAGAGACCCAGCTTAAACTAGCTGAGAAAACTTCCTTCTAAAATGCAAATGTATCAATAACATATCCTGAGATATCACAATATCCTCTAGATGTCACCTTGAGAACATTCCAGGATGGAAGATGATTGCTTTTACACCACACATACAACGTGAAATAGACATTTTAAAAACTTTGCAAGCTTGGATCAATGGGCTTATTAATAAAACATTTTTTTTTTGCCAATTACCTCTAAGAAAAAGTGCTCTACATTAAGTTTAATTCATAAAATGATCTAATTTCTTTTCTGGCAGATTTTTTTTATGGCTTTTCCCTCCAAAAGAAACAAAAAACAAAATCTTCCTTTAAAAAGTATTTTTCACAGATCCTGATTTCTTTCAAATCCATCTTTCTCACCAAGGTTCTCCCCAAAACATTTTCCAAATTCTAAGGCTACTCATCTCATTACTTGAAGCATGTAAGGGAAGAGAGTGTAGCAAAGCTTAAAGGCAGAAATTAGTTATTCCGGAACATTAAAAACATCAATTATAGATGATTACACGATTATTTTTCTTTGATATGCCAAGTCTAGAGCAGACCAATGACTGACTGACTCATCTGGTCATGTGGTCATTCAAATCAAATGAGCTGTCAGGTAATTCATTAAGGATTTTAAACACCTGCGTGCATTAAATCAACCTGAAGACTGGGGAGGATACAGAGGAAGACTTACAACTGACTTCAGAGACGTCTGGGTTATCTCAGGTGTTATTTCCCTTAATACAAATAAACATAGCCTCGGGGCCTGATTTTAAAAACTATTTTTAAAAACTAGAAAAATCAATCACTTTCTTGTAAAGAAAGTAGTCCTTACCATAGAGAAGGTTCACAGAGTCAGTCTCATAGGATTTCTAAAAGGAGCTTTTCTAACAACCAAAACTTACCCTTCCAAGAAACACAGAGATATGAAGAATAAGACCTAACTAACCCACACTACTAAGATTACATGTGGTACTCTGCAGCACAGGATGCGAGGTCTACTGAGGACCATCGCTAACAATCCTATGGCTGGGTTATCCATCTCCTCTGGACTATGGGCAGTGATTCGAATGTGCTCCCAGACTGCGCCTGGGTAACTGCCAGGACTGTTGCGGATGCTGGCCACTGCCACAGACAGGAAACAGAAAAACAACTGGTGCTCCAGTGCTGAAAGAGTTCTTTAAAAATAACCTGCATTCTCACAGTTCCATGAGAACTTGCTTCTAGATACAAAAACCATTTCCCTGTGGAGATCTGTATTCTATTTAGAAGAATGAAAATTCTTCTAAGAATTTAGAAGGATGCTTATCAACCTTGTAATAAGGATACATGGTGCAATCACCACTCAAGACCAGTTCCAAATTTTTTTCCTCAAAATGTAAAGATCATTTTAAAATAGGGAAAATACCTTACTTATGCAACATTCCCAAATTATACTATTCAGGAAATATTAGCAATTATATATGTCTTGATGCAGAAAATTACATATTAAGCAAAATTCCAGTATAGGAAAAAATATGCTCAGTATTTCAAAACATGTTTATAAATTAGAGATACTCTGACACCTTCTTAAATATTGCTAGGTGAAGCGTTAATAGTAGCAATTCTAAACTCTCAAAATTTAAACTTAAGAGTTTTCCCTGGAAATAATAACATTTTTGAACAATAAAATTACATTTAATGAGAAATTTATAGTCAAAGAATTACACGTACAGGGTTTTATATCTTGACTCTATACTCAAAGGTTAGAATACTGATTCTCAAAAACACTTCAGGTCTTTTTGTTTCTATTGTAATTTCTTGCCAGAAATGACAGTTTCCATTTTCATCTGATCTCACTCTTGCCCAATAATAAGCATTTACAAAGACGTAGTTACATACAATTAAAATTTATGATTATGTGCAGGGGCACTAATGGGAACTGATCTCCAACCAATCAAGACTAGGATTAAGTCATTTATGAAGCCAGATTGTAAATCACTTTTTAAAACGAAATTGACGATCAGCTCTTTTCTCTCAAGATCCAAATTACAGAATAGAGCTAAACAAAATTTTATAGTAAACCTTCTGTTTTAAAATAGTCTACTTTTTTCAGGAATTGGGGCAAAAGAAACATAAGTGACTCCCAGAACTAATCTTCTATTCACACTCTACTTATCATCCTCTGACAGAGAACCCCTTAGGGTTCAGGCACCAAAACAGGTTAGATAAATGGCTATTTCTAAACCAGAGAAAGGATGAAGAGCTGCCTCTTTGGTGTTCAAAGTGAGCCTCCATCTCTGTCTAAGAGACTGCTCACTCCCGCTTCCCTGAGGAGTTAAAACCAGTCACCCCAGGCTCACAGACGTAGTAACTGCAACAGCAAGCGTTTTGTGGAATGGCCCATATTAGCTCAGCACTCAGACCTCAGATATACTTTAGGCTGTTCTGTCTATGGAGTCAAGAAACAGGTTGAGGACAGAAAGACAGATGCAACCAAGAATCAGGTGTGGTCAAAGACGAAAGAGAAAGGACTCAAAATTAAAAACAAACCAGATCAACACAGCATATTAAAAGACACTCGGCAGGACAAAAAGTATTTCTCACTATTCTAAGGGCACCCTTGTCATTTAATCCAAGACCAAGGAAAGCCCATGAAAGTAGAAAGTAGTTTGTGAAGCAATGCCAAGCAAGGTTTAGCCATCTGTCTGACTTGCGCAAGCTCTCCCAGCAGAAAACAACCCAGGTGAACAGGTAAGGTGGTTTATCTGAATCACTGCAAAGGAGGAACTGTGACATTAACCTTGTACTACTAAGGAGACATTTCATTTGCCAGGTTTACTGTCACCATGAGGGAAAAGTATTTCAAATGAAAGGCAGTGACCCTGTAAGGGTCATCATCAATCACCTGGGGTCAAAGACCTTCCCAATTGTCAGAGGCAGGGGGTGAGGGAAAGGGGGCAGAGAAAAGATCAAAAGGCCTTTGATGGCAGTTATCTATTACACAATAGGACCTGCAAAATGGAACTTCTCTGGAGTTTGAAACCTAGTTTCTAAAGTGAGAGGTTTCAAAGGGTTCCCCCCACCCTTTTAACTTTGGTTCTTAAGAAGAAGACTGGAATCACCAGATGGCAGAAGAGGCCTAGAGGCGCAGGTTTACCGGCTGTGTGCTTCAAGGTCTGTCCCTGCAGAGAACAAATACTATTCTTGTTCTTCTAGAGCAAGAACAGGTAGGAGAAAGGAGGGAAGACCCCTCTAGCTTTGTAGTTGCCAACTGGCAAAGGGCTCAGCTTTAACTGCCTTGCAATACTGTACTTTTGGTGATGCAAATACTTGCTTCCTTTCTCTTTGCAGAAGGCAATCACAAAGAGAGAGGCTGGGAAGTAAAGTCAGGTCTCTTTAGGCCAATGCCGATGGAAAGCGGTAGGAGCCTCTGCAATTCTTTTATCAGTGACAACATACTCTATGCTACTGTTGATGCTGCTTGATGAATGGACCTGAGATGATTAAAGGAGCAGCTGGTCCAGAAGGCCTACCTGGCTAGAGTGGTGTGTGAATCAACTCCATGGGGAGCAGAGACAAAGGCAGAGAAGGAGCGACTTCAAAGCAGAAAGCAGCAGTAAAGGAGGGCTCCACTGAACCCTTGGTTACTCACTCGATAGACTTTCCTATGGTATATTCAAGAGGAATCACTAATCCCAGTAGGCTCTGTCCTGTCCCTAGGACGCCTGTCCCTATTACCTGGTGAATGGAGTTATTTTAAGACACAAACAATAGGATACTTTTGAAAACGCAGTGAAAATGTTCATAAACATAATTATTTAAGAAATAAAACATGCTTCACAGCAATATAAATGGCTTTCAGATTATGGGCTGTTTTGATTAGCCATACCCTAGATGCCTGCAGCCTACTCCCATTAGCATGAATAACTGTGAATCTACAATATTTACATTTTCACGCAGTCTAATACATTTCAGGCACTTAGATGGAAAACTAAATCTCTATTATTTCACCTTACAGGAATTTAGTACATGGCACTAACCTCTATACAGTCCAAAGAAGCCTTCATAGCGTAGCACTTTCTTAAAACAGTCAAAGCTGTTTTTATACATAAGTTCTCCCACAAAAGAGCCAGTTGATCGCTGGTTCTGCATTCGAGTTTTTACAAGATCGATAGGATACACAGCAGTGGCTCCCACAGCTAAAATTAAATAATATCAACATTTCAGAAGGAATTAAGGTCACAGGAAGGAGAGTTAAAGTCAAGGAGAAGGCTGGTAAAAGGAAAAAAACAAAGTTTGAATGTACAGATTTTAAAACTATACTAACAATAAACAACTGTGGTTTTATATTCAAGTGTCTCCTGTTAAAGAATGCCTTAGACACTTAAAAAAAAGTACATCACTGCATCTTAACCTCATTATTAACCTGTCTTCAGAAAGCCTATTTGCAGATAAATAAGAGAAAAGAGCCACTTAAAAAACACTGATCTTGTGCAGGTATGGAAAAGAAATCCCCTTTGCTCCTATTCCATCTCATAGGTACAGACTAGTAACTGGGTTACAGAGAGACTAGAGAAGGCTTTGTCCTTTAATATTTTAAGATGGAAAATCGGAAAAAATAAGAGGAACAACAAAAATGAAAACTTTGCACTAATCCATGACTTACCTCCAGCAATGGAGCCCAGCCCAAATCTGTAGGCTGACTCTGCAACCTGCAGGAGAACTGGTCGAGATGGATCGACTGAGGCTTTCTTCTGTGTATGCACATATTTTGGAGAGCAGAAAGATGGGAAATTAAAAAGACAAAACAAAAATGAGCACATATTATTTTAAAAACTACCCACTGGTTTCTAAATTTGTGATACAACTAAAATGCCTAAGGGGGAAGACAGGGTTAGAGTCAGTAAGTTTTTATCAATAAAAGTTATTATTGCTATTAATGTTTAAAATCAAATTTGAACACAGTGAAAGCCATTATGTACCGAAAACTGTTATGAACCTATTTTCAAATGTTCAATTCTCATTAGTGATTAGAAAGATATACATTTAAAAATACTAATGGGATACCATTCTTCATCAAGAAAATTGGTAAGTTTTGGGTTTGTTTTTATTTGTTTGTTTGTTTGTTTAATGGCTATACCCAGTCTGGCAAGAGTTGATGAAAACAGGGCTTCTCAAATCTGGTGTTTAATCAAGTATAAACTAATAGGAAACTTGGTAATAAATACCCGAATCCTTAAAATGTACATAACTTCTGATCTTATAGTTTGACCTATAAAGAGTTAAGTTAAAAATAATTGTGTATGTAAAAAAGGATCAAGCTACAAGAATGTTAAAAAGCAGTACTGTTTGGCCTTGCAGACTCTGCTGTCCCAGAGCCATTTGCCCCTAGAAATGGTCAACCCAACTGTGTTCTCTGATATCACGGTTGACGGTGAACCCTTGGGATGCATCTCCTTCAGGCTGTTTACAGATGAAGTTCAAAAGGCAGCAGAAGAATTTCGTGCTCTGAGCACTGAGGGGAAAGGATCTGGTTATAAGGTTCCTGCTTTCACAGAATTATTCTGGGATTTATATGCTGGGGTGGTGACTTTACAAGGCATAATGGCACTGGTGGCAAGTCCATCTATGAGGAGAAATTTGATGATGAGAATTTAATCCTGAAGCATACACATCCTGGCATCTTGTCCATGGCAAATGCTAGACCGAACACAAAAGGTTCCCAGGTTTCCATCTGCACAACCAAGACTGAGTGGGTGGATGGCAAGCATGTGGTCTTCGGCGAGGTGAAGAGGCATGAATACTGTGGAGGCACACTTTGGGTCCAGGAATGGCGAAGACCAGCAAGAAGGTCACCATTGTTAACTGTGGACAATGCCAATCAGTTTGACTTGTTTTATTTTAACCACCAGACCATTCCTTCTGCAGCTCACGAGTGCTCCCCTCATCCCAACTGCTCGAACACCCTATAATCTCTGCTCTCGCTGCAGTTCTTTGGGATCTGGGTTTCCTTGTCTCTCCAAGTCCAGCTGGATTGCAGAGTTAAGTTTATGATTATGAAATAAATATTAAACAAACAAAAAAGAAAAGCAGAACTATTTTATAACAACAGAAACTCTGAGAATAACCTAAATGTCTAATAATAGAGGACTGGCTAAATATAATGCTATAGCCTTAAAACTAAACAGTATGTCACAAAAATGATAGAGCAAAATAATATTTGTTATTAAAAATGTTCATATAGTATAAGTGAGAACAGGTTAAAATATGATGGGTACATAGGTATTTGCAATATGATTCTCTTTACCTTTGAAAATATTTGAAATATTTCAGAATCTTTAAAAAACAATGTTAAAGACTGGGCAGTGTTATTTTTATTAAAATTATTTGTGGGTATGTATACGCATATAAAAATAATACTAACATTTGGCTACCCTACCATCAAGAGGTATTAAAAATGTTTACAGTGGCTATAACTAGGTAGTTATATTATTGTTACTTTTTCCTCTTTTTTGGTCCATCTTTTCTAAAGTCATATTTCAGGCCAGTCATTGGTTGCATTTCTCTGTCTACATGAATAAAATTGTAATTTTATGTCAATATAAAGTTGTCAAATGAGGGTGGCATGTAGCTTAATAAATACCTGTTGAATGAATAAAAACATTCAATAAAATTTGCTTTTTCAAAAGCTATAATAATTAAAATCAATGAACAATGAAAATAATTACCAACCCCAGCTAACAACTCACTGAATTTTAGCTGTTGTCAATGTAATACAATTGTTAATACAATGAGATAATTTGGAATCTCCTTTCAAGTCATTTCACTGAAAATAGCTTTATACAGATATACAAATCTTTAAGAATGTAAAATGTTTCTTCTGCAAATTGCATGGGGTATTTTCAATTCCATTCCTATATCGATGGACATCAATAGTAACTTCATTTTGTCAGATACATCCACAAGAAAGGCATTGTTTTATTTACATGAATATAGATATGCAACACTGATGAACAAACAAAACAAAAAATCTCATAGAAACAAAGAACAAACTCATGATTGCCAAGGGAGGGGTGTTTGGGATGGGTGGAGAGACGGATGAAGGACGTGAGGGGGAATATGATCCAGAACAGTGTAATAACTGCAGGGCAATGGATGATTTCTAGACTTCCTGTGATGAGCATACTGTAAGACATAAATGCAGAGTCGCTACATTGTATACCTGAAACTAATATGATACTGTATGCCAACTATAATTTTAAAAAGAAAAAAAATGCAATACTTAGAAAGGTTCTGACATAAAATCACAAGTGAAATTACTTTGAAAATAATGGGGGGAGGGTGGCTACCACTATTACTAACTCGTCATTTAGAAGATGAAATAAATGAAACCCCAGACATTTATTTAAGTTTTCTGAAGCTAGAAATGTGGCATGCTCATGAAGAGACAAGAATGATACTCACTCCTACACTAGTCTGTCAAGGATAAATATTAGCACTGAGCCTACCAGACAGATTCACCTCCATTGCTTGAGTCTTTCTATGTCGTCTGGCCCATTGGGGTTCACAAAATAAAGAATATTATGGGTAAGGCCACTGTGAATTGCTCTAAACCTCAAAGAGGCAGTCAATCATTTTCCACTATAAATCTCATCAACCTCCTCTAACCTTTTCATGGCCAGTGTCACCAAGCACCTATCACAAACTTTCAAAAGCTTCAGAGGGCATAAAGGAAAAATCATGGGATACCACTATCAAATGGTGGGGGGGAGGGTGGCGGGCGGGGATCTGAAAAAAAAAATCCCTGCTTTTTTTAACCCCTCCAATTTCTGTAACAACTAGTAGCACAGAGATACTTGTAAACAGTGTTTTAAAATCAAAGAGAGGGTGGAGCGACAATGCTTCCACCTCTGCACGTGATTACACAGCTTTCTCCTGCTCTCGCGGAAATCGGCTTCCTCTTTTAACGACGGCCAGCTGGTCCTCCAGAGGTGCCTGGTTTAGGATTTACTGAGCACACACCCACCACTTTGAGTTACACGCTGCACACAAAACTCACCGCTGCATTTGGGTGGGGAGGAGCTAGAAGGAGGGGGACCTGGCTCGAGGCCTGCCAGTCCTAAAAATGTAGCCCGCATCAACCCATTGTGGTCAAACTGGCGTCTCTGTGCAGACCCAGAGCTCCAAGCCAGAAACTAAGTCTCAAAGGATTCAGAGATGACTGTGCCTTAAAGGAGGTATTTTTCTAAAATGACGCTCGTCTGTGAGTGGATTTATTTTACAAACATCACGTGAGGACAGCCCGTGCTACAAAGGCTTTGATTCTCATCCTGATCTATAGAAAGCTGAGCAAGAGTTAAAACAAGGAGGTCTCGTGTCTTAAGTTTCTGACTGCCACAACTGCGAGAGATTGGTTTCTGTTAACCATAAAATAAAATTTAGCATTCCTCAAATTGTTTCCACATAACTTATGAATCCTTTCACAGAGAAAATAGATCTAAAAGCTTTAAAACTATTGACTCCAGACTAAACAAAATTATCTCATTTTGATATTCAGAAAAACGGAAGGCATGGCAGTTAGACGAGGAGCTGACAAAGTACCTTCCTGCGGAAAAGAGATGGCTTTCATTTAGCAAAGTGCCACTTTGCTGGGACAGCAACACCAAAAGAAGACTCTTGCCCTGCAACTCTCAATACAATTTAGGGGAAAAGAAAGGATCTTTTGTCTATTTTTGGAGGGTCAGGCTTCCAATGAGGTTAGGACGTCACCTCATCAAGAACAAGCAAAAATGTTAGCTATCCATTAATCAGAACATCTCTAAGCCATTTCTCTTTTTAGCCTTTTGAAATTGTCTAGATTTTTGATGCAAAATGGAAAAATGGTAGGTCAGAAAGGCAACTGCAAGTGAAAAAAGTTTGGGGGTTTCCCAACTAAAGAAACACCAGAGAGCAAGGTTGCTTTTTCTGCCCACCTGCCTCTGGGCCTCAGCCAAGTTCAAGGGCAGAGTTTCCTCTTCCAGAGGAGCAATTCGTTCAATGTCTGCTAAGGTCATACGTCTGGAAGGAAGAAAGGGGAAAAACAAAAAATCAAAACAAAACAAAAACAAGCATAAGCAATAATAAAATACAAGTTTATTAAAATTTACATTATGGAATTTTAAAACAACCCCTTATTTCCCATATCTCAGAGTCATTTTTCATTTGGCTTCTTTTTCTCCCAGTTCGCTGCCCTCCTCCTACCCCCACCTCCTAACCTCCTTTTATTAAGCTAATTAAAAAAAAAAGAAAAAAGGCCAACTTACCCCCGTGGCTCATATAAATCTGCTAACTGAAACAAGATGTCAACTTCCATGGGTGTAACCTGACCAAATTTCTGAGCTGCCAGAACAAACTCCTCTGTTTGGAAAAAGAGTTAAAAAGGGAAAGATTCAAAAAGGGAATAGCCACTAAATGCAGCATTAACTCAAGGCACTGGAATGAGTGAACATCATACAATTTAATTATTATCAATCATAGAATTCAAGTCAATCCAAATAGGGTAAGAGCTTTTGCAGGTCTTCTGGAAAGAGTGCGCAGATGAGTCTCTCTAACACTTGACTTTAAAAGCTTGGTGTCATCTGAAGTCTTTGATAAATGACATAGAATGTTATTCAAATTGCAGGTCAGGGAAAGCTAGGAAGCAGATATGAAATATGCACAGGTCCCAGGAGGTTATATTAACGAAGTTGTGGAATTTCTAAGGAAATTTTCTGTTGTTGTTGTTTTTTTTTTTAATCCCATTAAAATGCGAATATATTGTTTGTAGATTGTAGATCAAACCACATTGTCATCGGTATAACTTTATGGAATTCCTCATGCACTTCTGAAGGTGATACAAGGCTGCTGATTTAGCTCAGGTTCTAGCAAGATTTGAAAACATTTAAGAAACTTCAGAAACTTCAGATGGTTCCCTCACCTAAAGACTATCTTTGGTTTATAAAAAAACTTGCTGAAGTTTGGAGAACGCACATATAACATAGAGTTAATAGGTGTCAATGGAATAGAAAAATCTACAGTACAACCTCTTGGGTTTCCGTCTTTATCCTAATGATAATACACCAAGATACTTGCAGGAAAAAATTCAGATTTATTCCCACTCACCCTTAGTCACCGCTACATCTTTCTTGTTGCCAGCCAGAGTGCTGTAGATCTTTCTAATGAGTTCCATGTTGTTAAGGAGCGAATTAAATCCATTAAAATAGGAGAAACTAACTTGATGGGATGTGGCACCTCCAGCAGCCTCAAATAAGTTAAAAATAAGAGAAGAGAAAATAAAAACAAAGGATTTAAAGACTGAAGAAGTATATATATTAAATGCTAGTTTTGGAGGTAACCAGGAATGCATGTATAAGAAGAAATAGCCATAAGTGTTTTTCTTTTCTTTCTTTCACATTAAAAAAAGTTATAAATGATTTTTGGAAGTAACTGCAAGTAATCATGACCAGAACTTGTACTCTACACACAGAACCCTAGAAAACTAAATAAATGCATGTGTAGGGTTATAACAGGACCAGTAGTAATTTACAGAGTTCAAATTTCCATTGGAAATGTTTTATAAGTTTGTTTATATCATCTAATGAGCAATTTTTAAAGGCTTAGACATGCAAAACTATATTACACACATGTGTGTGCTTATACACACAAAACTATATTATACCAATACAAACATTCTATAAAAAGTGGTCAATCTAGCATTAATGTCATGATTTGTCATGTTACTTATAACTAGCAATAAATAATCATTTAAGTACAGATATTACATTGGTGGGATTTTTCTAACAAACAAGCATATTATGGTAAAATTATGAGATGTCATATGCTTTGATGGGGGTTAAGACTGGTCAGAATTCTGATAATCGAAATTTGTAAGAAACCATATTTCTTCACAGGGGACAAGGGAAGTAGACAGCATGTCCATTATGAATGGAACTTCAGTTTGGGGTTTCAAATTCTATCCTTCCCTAACAAGGCAAAATGTTTTTATTAGAAAAGCACTTCTTTATAAGGTAACAACCACATAAATCTTCACTTAGTAATCATTTAGAATAGCTGACATGAGAGGTTAGAATGGAGTAGAGAAGGGGGGCCAAGGAAAGGAGCTAGATTAACACAGTGCCAGAATGGAAAGGCCTTGTCAGAATGCCACATTTCCAAAAAGAGGCACCAGGAAAAAAAAAAAGAAAAAAAAGCTCCTGCCTAAGCTCCTGCCTACGGTAAGCATTGTGAGAAACCCAGATAATGGTGAAAACACTCAAAAAATCTTCTTCCTGGGATGGACAAAAGGACAGTTACCACTGCATAATGGTTCTCAAATCTCAGTGATCATCAGAATTATCTAGGAAGCTTCAGAAATTAGATCCTAGGGCCTGAACACCTGTAGATGGTGAATTGATAGGCCTGGAAGGAACCTTAGAACCTGGGTTTTTTATAATTATCTCTGGTGATTCTTAAGCTCCATGACCAAAGCTTAGGAATCACCACCACAGAATATTCTAGGACACCCTCAGGGTCCAGGAGGCAAGGAGTGGCTGGACATCCACTGGAAGGGAAGCTCCATGACATAGGACAGAGGACTGCCCGTCACGTGTACCACTGCCACTTCAGCACACATGTTGAAAGAACAGGTAAATCAAGGGTTTAGAATTTGTTTTGTTGACCTTTCAACTACATCTGTATGTACTATTTTTTTAAAAAAATCATCACCTTGAAAAATAGATAAAAGCAAAGATTAGCATTTGACATACTTCAAAAGAAAGCAAAATTTATACATGATCACCAATTTGTTTTTCCTTTTAAAAAAAAATATATATATATAAAGCTAATACATTTCTTTAAGATATTCCATGTTATCCAGATAGCAAATAAACATATCCACTAAGACTAGCCAAAATATACTGTGTCTGTAAGTTTGATAATGTATGTGATCACATTAAAAATGTCAGTGTTTTAAACAGGACAAACTCTACATAATATGCAAGAATTATTCTTGCAATCCCTTATTTACTGAGCTTATGCCAGGTACAATAAACTACTTTATTAGGGAAAGTTACAACTTACAGCTACTAGACATTCTTGTACAAAAGGTGTCAAGACATGGGGGCGGATGGTGACCATGATGTCTTGGAAATCAATGGCTGTGACTTTTCCAGTCCTGGCACTGTCCCTTTGCACAAAGGCTTGCTTTGCATGCTCCAACTGTATTTCCTACAAAGAGAGAAGGTAAAATAATTTGTTCCTCAATTACTACAAATGACTGCCCAATTTTCAATTAGGGTGAAGAAATGTAGATTATATCTTGGTTTAACAAACTCCACCTACTTGTTAAAAAGAACCCCCAAACTAGTATCTCCTTCCAAAGAGAAAGCTTTGCTCAGACCGGTGAACAGGTCTTGAAGAAGTGCGTTCCTTAAATCTCCTCCTGTGAAAACCAAATCGTTTCCATGCTCTGCTGGAGTCCAATGACACCAAGAAAATGAAAACTGAAATAACATTTGCTAGGCTCAAAGATCTGGCCAAACCCAGCTTAAGTGATGCCGACAATCAAAGGAGAAACACTCACAAGGATGTTACCTCTCTCAAAGAAGAGAGAAAAATTCTTAACGGCAACCTAGTATACAAAGATGTGCTGTAACCACAGATTGGAATGTGCTATTCTTCTTACACAGGGCCTCTCAGCCTTGCCACTATTGGTCTTTTGGGCAGGTTAAGACTTCGTTGTAGGGGTTCTTCCATGCATTCCCTACCCTCTCACTTCCCATTAGATGTCAGTATCCCCTTTGCCACAAAGCCATGACTCCAAATGTCTCCAGAGAGGGCCATGTGTCCCAACTGAGGACCACTAATCCAGAATTAGGAATTGCATGGTACGTGGGTCAGAGGTGGCAAAACTAAGGTAGTACCATATGATCTAAAGACAGGAACCCCAATTGTGATTTGTTACTATTCTCAAGGGATAAGTGTATGCACAAAATAAAATGTAGCCTCCCATCAAAAGCCACCATGTACCATGTAGAAGTATCCTTTCTGCAGAGAGCACTTCATTACCTTCTTCATGACACTATCCATTTCCCAAATGACCCCTTAGACTGAGAGCTAATCTCTATGGAATTACAAAGCATCACTGATATGGCTCTCAAGGACTTTCAATTAAAGAAAATGAAGCTTTATTAGATGATATAGAGGAATTAATTTTTTAAAACTGGTGAGATAATGATTTACAGTTGTGTAAAAACTAGTTGTCCTTATGAACTAGTGCAAAGTGAAGTATGGGAGAAATAAACACATCTGGTAATGCTTTAAAGTATTCTACCTCCCTTCTCTTTTCCCGGAAAGGTGGGGAGGTAAAGAAATACTGATAAAATACTGATAATAGCTAAAACTGGATAAGGAGAACATTGTGTGCCATTATACTTTTCTCTCTACCTTTGTGAAGTTTGAAATTGTCTATAATAAAAAAATACTGCCTATAATGAAAAGACAAAACAATAGTAAGAATCAGAATTCTTATCCTATTCAAAAGTTTCTCAGTTATAGCTTCTTCTAGTTTCGATTCAGCTTGTCCCTCCTGAAACTCTCTTCTGGGACCTTAATATTTCTAGTGCTTTTTCCATTTACTTCTCAAATTAGGGGCATTAGACTATTCTCTCAGGTCAAAACCTCCCCACCTAAGGCCTCAAAGACTTCTTAGAAAGCTTGACTCCCAGATCCAAATCTCTCACTCCCATTTGCTGTACTAAAATTTCTAACTGCTTAGAGAACATATCCAGGTGGGTATCCTATAGAAGCCATAATATTACATGCCATTAACCTTACTATTATATGTACCCCACCCAGCTCTCAAAACTAGCCCCTCTCCTATGTTCAAAGTTTCATTATTGGCATGTTGTTTTTCTGGTCACCTAACCTAGACATCTGTCTGTTTTAATTCTTCAAGCATCTTTTTCCCGAGTAAACCAGAACTTTTGAAAGTTCACCCAAATGCATTTTCTCCTTTTTACTCCTAATGCCACTGATTCAAGCCCCCCTTAGACCATGCCTGAATGACCACCATGGGTCCAGCTGTCAGTCTGGTGCTTCCCTCTCACCTCTGCAATCCATTTTGTACACATCAACAGCTGCCTTTAAGCATCTCGGGTCTGAACTCAATCCCCCTCTGCAGAAACCTTCAACAGCCTTTCATTATAAAGATCCATCTCCAAAGCAGAACACTCGAGACCCTACGAGGAGCTATTCCCCTTCTTGTCTCCAGCACCTCACATCCAGCCCTGTCAGCCCTTCCACACGTCTGGGCTTTGTCCACATTCTTTCCTCCATCAAGCAAAAACTATACATAGCTTTTATCTCTAGCTCCTGAAATCCTACCACTTCCTCCAGGCTGAGCTCAAATGCTATCGCTTAGGTAAATATAATTAGGCTCCCTAACTAAAAATTAATAATCACTTGGTCTCCTGTTTAAACTTCAGTGAGAAAACTTGTCTTATTCCATCTTACATGCCTCTTTTTCTCCCTACCTTGCCAAGGAAAAAAGTCTATGCCCTGTTCATCAGTTATGGTGTAGGCAGAATGCTTTAGATAGAGTAGGTGCTCAACAAACCATATACATAATCTTCAGTGACAGGTATTCTAGTTCTCTGTACAAGTGCCTCTGTTTTAAGAGGAAGGCAGAAACCAACTGTTCAACACCCTGTAATGAAGAATGACCACAGTATGCATTCAGGTGAAAGTAAACAAACATGAACTCCCTTGAATTGCCAAATATACTGCTAAAATAAAGCTAGCTAAGCCAAAATCACTCTCAATAATAGAAGGTGTGCTCAGTTATTTATCATTTCTCCTAGCTTATAACTCAAATAGCGTCTTAAAGATCCTGAAACCATTATACTAAAGATGGCATCCCTTTCCCCGGCCACCCCATGTCTTCAGAAAGCAGGAATGCAGAACACTAAGACCAACCTGCCCAGAATGTCAAATTGGAAAACAAACACCAAAGTGGAGGCTGATGCTCACACCGCAAGACAGGGGTGCATTTGTAACGATGATGGGTCATTACACATCTTTGTGCCTATACTTGCACAAGTAGATATTAGCAGGGATCCCTTAATCATGCAACAAGAAGGACTTTTGACTCTAATGATGAACAACTTAAACAGCTTTTAACCATAATAATGAATAACTTCCAACAGCTCTTAAAGATTGGGGACATTATATATAAATTCCATGAAAAATAAGAAGCTAGATCGACGTAGTTGTCTAAATAATAGGACAGAGTGAAAATACTTAATTAAGTGCTTCCCCAAACTTAAAAGTAGCTTACTAAAGATGTGGGTTGCCTTCTGAAGAACACTTATGTTGTGCCTGTTTCTTGTTCTGGGTGAAGAAATGAAACTATTACCGCAATTAATACAACCGCCATGATAAAGCACTTAGTGAGCATATATTATGTGTTACTCTGTTCTAAAGCATGTTATAGTAATAAACTCATTTAATGCTCACAGCAAGCTTACCAAGTCAGTACAAAAGTCTCCCATCCACAGTGAATATGTTCCAAGACCCCCAGTGGATGCCTGAAACCATGGATAGTACCCAACTCTCTCTCTCTGTTTTTCCTATACATACTTAGGATAGTTTAATTTATAAATTAGGCACTGTAAGAGAGTAATAATAAAATACAACAATTATCACAATATATTATAATAAAAGTTATGTGAATGTGATATGTGTATATCTCTCAAAATATCTTCTTTGTATTATACTCACTTCACTTATGATGTGTGATAATAAAACGCCTTATTAAGTAGAGAACTTTTACCTTTTCATTTAAAGGAAGCACTTTATGGCTTCTCTTTGGCATACCCAAATTGCCAGCATCCCTACTCTTGTACTTTGGGACCATTACTAGGTAAAATAAGGGTCACTTGAGAACACAACCCCTGTGATACCACAACAGTCAATCTTATAAGCAAGATGGCTAGTTAGCAACTAATGGCAGATATCCAGTGTAAATGGGCTGGACGAAGGGATGATTCACATCCCACTCGGTACAGACAGGAATGGCATAAGATTTCATCACACTACTCAGAATGGTGCACAATTTAAAACTTAGAAATTATTTCCGGAATTTTCCATTTAATATTTTCAAACTGTGGTTGACCGTGGGTAACTGAAACCACAGAAATTGAAACCGTGGATGAAGGGGGACTACTGTACTATTATTAAGCTCATTGTAGCAGTATAGGAAACTGTGGTCTCACTGACAGGAAACAGCAAAGCTGGAACTCAAACCCAGGCAGTTCTTCCCCTCTGACAATGTTCCTAATACTTTGCTATACTCCCGGGGGGCCTCGAAAATGCTGCTGTCAGGAATTTGACTATAAAATATATTTGACATGGGAATCTTAATAGCTATGAAAAGACAAAAGTTCAATTCGCTTTTAAATTATTCTTAGTGCTCTACATTTTTCTGTTGCCTATTTCCAGAAGAAAAAAATAAAATTCCTGTCACTTTTTCATTAAGGCAAAAGTCCTCTATGTGCTCAGAGTGCCAGGATTCTTCCAACAACAGCAGAGACCATGGAGGAGAGAAACTCAAACTAAAAGGCTTTCTCCTGGCCTTGCTCACTGTTGGCTCGCTTTCTCACAGTAAGGAGGCCTGTAGGAGCCTACACACAGGTACTCTACCAATACTTATTTTGAGAATGAATGGCCTTTGATATAGTTCATGGCAGAGTAACTTAAAACCAAAGCTCTAAAGCTATTTAAGAAAAACCTAACATGTACTCAGGACTACCAAGATCCTGATCATTCTTAGATCTGAACCCAGTGGAATAAAACTGAGACACAGAACTTACATATGCATGCAAAGAGCATATGTAAGATAGTGGTCATTTCCAAAATAAAAGGGACCAAAATAGATAAACTCATCATCTGTACAGGGGAAGGGAGAGCAATGGAAGAAGCAAGAGTTAACATTCAAATATTTAAAGGTTAAAAAACTATTAGGGGTAAAAAAAGAAGTTAGACTGGCTTTCTGTATTTCTTAAAAAATAAATCAAAGGAGAAAAAAATATAAGGATCAGGTTTTAGCACAAAACACAGAAGTATTTAACCTGTACAACTATTGAACAATGAAACGGGCTATCCTGACAAGCGGCAGGTTTGCAGTGGCCCGAAGTATCTGTTCAACTACAGGCTAAGGAACATATGTCAAGAGACTTATTTTAATAGAGGGGTTACGGAAGCAATATGTTACAATGCCCAAAATCTGAAGTTTGGAAGAGGAATGAGTAGAGCTCAAATATCAGTCATGACACTCCTAGCTGGGAGAGCTTACAGTGTGTTTGCATCTAAGAGCCCCAGCAACACCTGCTACACAGGGTTGTAAATACCAGACGTCACGCCTGACAGGCGCTTGATAAATGGCAGCTTTGATTTTTGTCAAGGTGAATGGTTTAAAAACCTCTGAAGTCCTTTATAATATAAGTTCTTTGAAGCTTTCAAAAAAAATCACCTAGTAAGCAACAGTGGTTCTGCTGAGTCATTATGAACCAGCCACAGGGACAGAGAGATGAAGACCTGATAGCACAGGGAGGAAAGGTAACAGCTGAACGTTTAAACACTCTAGGTCAGAGGCTGTGCCGAGAACTTCAAACATGGTATTTCATTTAAGCCTCAAAATAACTCTGCAAAGTAATATATTGTTTTCATCTTATAGAGAGGCACCTGAAGCGCAGGGAGGTTAAGTAAGTAGTCTAAAATCATACAGCTAGGAAGTGGCAGAGCTGAGATCTACATCAAGGTACTGCCTGATTCCCAAACTGAGATTTTTTTAACCACTGGCTCATGCTGCCTTAGGTACAATCGTAGTAGGAGGATCATAGGTAGATTTAGACTGACAACTGGAAATGAGATTTTAAGGAAAGTTTTGGTTATGGCTTGTATATAAAAATGGAGCAAGATAGATCTCAAAGAATTCTCCCCGTGGTTGATGGGGGAGACAGAAGAATCTGACCACAAAGGAAAATACTGGAGGGAAAAGAGATGAGGTGGTTGAACACTATGAGAAACCTGGGAGTGAGATGAATTTAAGTTACAAACGAAAGTTATGCTATAAACAAAGGAAAGCTAGAGGTACAGGTAAAATGTAATACTGGGAGATATAGATAGAAGGGCTTTTTTTTGGAGGGAAGGGGTGGGAAGGCTAATGCTTAGCATTATTAAATATGCTCCAGAAGCTATTGCATTTCCTTTATCTCTTTGAACCCTCCCAACAGCCTTATAAGGTGGCCCTACCATCACCTCCATTTTGCACATGGAAAAACGAGGTAACGAGTCACTGAGGATCACATGCTAAGAATGAAACTGGATATGCACTCGGGCGGTCTGGCTCCACAGTCACAGTCCTAAACTACACGACTGCTTATTCCTTACAGGGGGAGGCCTACCAAAAACCAGAAGAAAAAAAGTAATAGTTATAGAAATAGATGAGATCATCCCACAGTACATACAAAGAGCAGGCAGATGACAAAAATGGAACTGATCCCTAAATAAGTGAGTACAGACAACAAAATCGAAGGCCTGAGATCTTGTGGAAAACCTAGAGAGCAGGGAAGATGGCATAGCTCTGCAGAGAAAGCCCAGATCAGTGCCAGGCCAGGAGATGCTTGCTAAATGCTGATGATGGAGAGTAAGAACTAAAAAGAAAGGGCTAGCCTTCACTTGCAGCCAGAGACCCATGAGCAAGGAGTACAGCCGGGCAGTTCTGCTCAAGCACATGGAAGGAGGTCCAATTTCTCCTTAACATTTGCCAGTGAACTATTTCTGGTCCCTCTATTCTGTTACATGATGATTAACAGAATAGGCTTTTATTGCCACAGTTTCTAGCTACTTCAACACACCCATTCAGATTGCTGCAGGGGAAAAAGAAATCGAAATTCAAAATAGCTAGATGTACAGAAATAAACATATGTAGGGGTTACACCACTTTAGGGCTAACATTTATGCTTCTAATAGGGCCTGTCATTTCCTTAATAATCTCCAATTTTCAAGTGGGTATATTGTGAATGCAAAAATTCTCTCCACCTCTATTCAGACATGCAAGTTGTGTTACAGCCTGAGAACAATTTAACAAGAACATAAAAATGGACCCTCAAAATAAGCAGCAGATTCAGATGATTTATATTATAAAGCCAAGAACACCAAAAAAGACCCCTGGCTAGTTTGCATTTTTATGTTTTCTATAGTTTTGAAATATAAAGGAAAATCTAAAACTTTAATAAAAGCAGGGAGTTATCAAGAAGAACATGATTCAAAAGAATTTCTTTTTAGGGGTGGTGGTAGAAGAATTCTGGGGAAAATGCAGGTAATTATAAAAAATAAGGAACAAAAATGAATAAAGAAGGTGTGCTTAAAAAATATGGTATCACATTTAGCCCTATCTCAAATAAATTCTACATTACATCAAGTATCAGAACTTGCACACAATTTAATATATATGTATCCACTTCATTTTCATAATTCTATGCTAATTTAAAAAAATTCTAGTTAAAATAGAGATCCACATATTTTTATACAGTAAAAACTAAACTAGAAATAGAATAGGCAGAGAACTAAGTAGTTCCCATTCTTAATATTTTTCTTTGCTCCCCACATTCAGTCCGTGCAGTCAGACTTTCAGAGTTCAGGGTGAAATTTTATCCCCGATTCACTGGGTGGGGCCCTTTAAATAGAAGGGTCTTTAGGAGCAGTGTTGGGTCAGGCACAGCAACACCTCGGCAGAGAGCAAGTACAGAGCTTTTCCATCTCAATTTCCTTGATCTTCTGATGTAACGTTAAACTTCACAGTGGGAAGTAGCTGTTCATTTTTACCAGGATGTTACTGTAAAAGCCTGCACGACAGGCTGCTCAACAAAACAGCAAGCTGACTAACACCATGGACAAAACAGCACAATGAACGCTGATTTCCTTTGCCCAGAGTAGAAAATGCAGTGCGAATAAAATGTCCAGCATCTAATTTTCCAAGTGACCAGGATGTTACCATCTCTCTGGTTACCTTTTGCCAAACTGGCTTCCATTTGGACACAAAACACAATATAGTATCTTGAAAGAGTGAAGGACAAACAACATCAGCTGTTTTTACTCATTATTTCATTTTGGGACATCAAATGGTGCTGTGCTAAAGAAACAGTACTATAGCTGTACTGCAGATCTCATCTGGTCTGGCTTAAAACCAACATAAAAAGCACTCACATGTTAAAAATGCAAATATGATCAAGGTCTCTGGCTACTAAAGATCCATGGTCTAGATTTTTTAACTAATACAGATGGCAAGTTGGGGGACAATGGGAAGGCACAAATGATTCCTTAATCTGAAGCAAGGACCTTGTTAGTTGTCCACTAATCTGTTTAAACAATTGTGGCTTCATCAGGTTCTACCACAAGTGATAGTTTTTGTTGTTGTTGTTAACACCAAAATGTTCTATCAGTTCCAAAGCTTCAGAATTTGACGTCATGGTTGAAGGTGACGTTTTCTTTTGTTTGGTGGTGGTGGGAAACAATTTCTTTTTTATATACAGCCTTTTGTGTTTAAAGTTTTGCCTTACACCAGGATGCCATGGAATGCAGTAGCATAAGTGATGGTGACTGTGAAGTTCAGACCACACTGCCCAGGAGCAGTGACTCCTGGGGGCAACAGACCTCGAGAGCCCTGCTCTCTGGGGCTCAGAACTTGAAGAGCCAAAATGTCCATTTTACACAGAAAAGACTTGGGTTGATTTGTACACCATGCTGACCCATAAGCCAAACTAACGGTCAATTTGCTTTAACAAAAAAGAACCAAAATTGTTCCGTTGCCTCATTAGCATGAATACGCTTTGGCATCCAACAGGGCTGTCGTGGGGTCCAGGTAATCTGACGACAAGAGTCCTCACCAATGTAAATGGCCAATCTGGGACACCAGGCACAGCTCTGAGCCTCAGGTTCTATTCCCAGCTCTATCTACTGTGATTCACCTCTCTGGGTTTCGTCATCCTCTTCTGACAAAAGGGTGACCTGAATAAAATTATGGTAAAACACTCACACCTTTATGATTAGGGTTCTCTTTTGGGTCAGGTAACTTTATTCTTAAATGCTATTTGCTGAGAAGACATCAGAGAGTTTTTAGTGCCATTCTCTCCCAAGTGAGCTATCCTGTTTCTTGGCTAACTAACGGAACCCTGACTTCAAAATCTGCCTTCTCCACCAATTGAAAGCGTTGCTGATTTACTAATGAGTCTTCTTCCAAAAGCAAGAGGAGAAAGGCCTCTGGAAACAGAAGAAATGTCTGGCTCCATAAAATGAGAAACAGAGCTCCTTGGAAATGCTCAAGTCTGTGGGGCCACAGGTAGGGCTCTTAGAGTATCATTTGAACTCCAAGAAACTGAGGAGGGGCGTGGAAATGAGCCAGCAACATGTGCGAAAGACAATTACAAGCTAAGCAATTCCGCAGCCCCTCACTACCCACCCTAGCTCCAGTGCTGCCCACCTAAGGAAACCACCGCCATCTTCCCACTTGCCCAAGCCTAAAACCCAGGAGTCAACCATGAATTCTGCATACCATTAACTATCCTTCTCCTATTAAATCACCAGGACTGGTTAGCCTATCCCTTTCACTTCTCTTAAATCCATTTACCTGGCTTATCAACGTTCCCATCCAATCCATACCATTGGTCCAATGTTCTGCCTTTTAAAATAATCACTTCATAAAAGTGTTATACAACATTTGAAAAATATTGCTAAAGATTGAAGAAAATTAAAATCAACTTCAGTTCTACCTGTCTCATCTTGAACAAATCCAGAAAACTTTTCCAAGCTTCTGTGTGCTCATCCTTCATACAGAAACAATAGCAACTGCTTAACACCAGAGGTGACTGTAAAAACAACAAGTCAAAGCACTTTCCAAGCTAGAAAATGCTCTGTGAGAGGTAGATAACAGCAACAGTTTTCTATTATCAAGTACACTGCATCTGGTAGCATTCCTAGACTCTTCTATCCTGAGAACTAAGCTACTAGAAATTCCTATGTGTCAGTTATATTTAAATTGTAATAATCATGTGTGAAATATATACATATGAATATAAACAACATCAAAAAGTAATCAAAGTGACAGTAACATACACTGCCACTAAGGGCTTTTTATTATCATATCTGGCAATTAATACCCCGGTCGGGGTCAGGACTGCTGGGGTCCAGCCATGCATGCCTGCACACCCATGCAGAAGCACAGCCCCCTTCAGAACAGAGACTAACCCTTCTCAGCCTTGGAATGGTGGAGCATAGTGACAAGAGTACTGTTATTTCTGAATCCTTCATACATCTGTGATCTTATGGAAGAAGCTAAGTTCTAGAATGGTTTCTCTGTACTCTTTTGGGGTACTCCTTTGGGAACCCAACAAAAGCCATGAGCATTTTCCCCACAAAATTACCTGAAAATGTAAAATTTTACCCTAGAGTCTGTTTATTCTTTTGCATATAATAGGGGATAATGATAATTACCTCTCAGGGTACTGGGGAATCTATAATCATAAGTGAAATATTTAAAAGCACTTTGAAAATTATAAAGATTGTTATTATCATTACATTTTTATTTTATTTTATTTTATTTATTAACTTATTTTTGGAGAATGACTCTTAGTATTGACTCTACAAAATAAATTGACAGAAAAGTTTAAGAGATCTTTCACTCTGTGCTCACAGTTGCCTACTATGTCCACCCAATAAAAAAATGGGCAGGGATCCAAATAGACATATCTCCAAAGAAGATAGAAGAGTGACCAATAAGCACATGAAAGATGCCTGACATCCTTAGTCATTAGGGAAATACAAATCAAAATCACAAACGAGACACTACTTAGAGCTTTTAAAGTGAAGGCCTCAATCTCCTCATCTGTAAACTGGGGCAGTCGACTAGACAACCTCATGCTGACATCTAGCCCTTCGAGTTTGGATGGCTGCTCTAACCACACGTTGAATGCTGGGTTTGGGTTTTATCATCTGCCGCAAGGGTTTGTGCTACAAAAAGGCAACCTCAAAGAGTATACATTTTATACCTGTGGTGGTTGCTCCTTTTAAGCTGTCAGACAGATAAACATAGGAACAACCCCTAGATTTGTACATTAAAAGTGTCTCAAAAGTTATCTCTGCACCTCTCAGCCCTCTGCATAAGTACTTGTGACAAATCCTGCATCCTCAGCAAACATTTGCTGAATTGGGGAGTAATAATGACAACATAGGAAATACTTCCAAATAGTGCAGAGTTTTCTGTTAATACCATTATGAACATGAGTTCCAGAAAGTACCGAATAGGAAAATTTCTCCAAATTCTTTTCTAAATATACTATTTACAGCATGTTAAAATGCATTATTCAACTAGCTACCGTAACATTAGAGCTTTGCCCTATGAACTGAGAGTAGAGGTATGTGGAAAAGTTTATAGAATATTTTAAAATGCACTTACGTACTCACATATACACATACATACCATCATTCTTATAGTGAAGTGGAGATGATAGAACTAGGTATAAAAAAATTAGCAGCAACAAATGCAACAGTATGAATAATGGGGTAACAAGACTGTGGCCCCACTCCCTTCTGTGATCCTTCCCTACCCACAGGAACAAGACTCTGGAATGAGGATCTGTGTCCCTGCTACTTGCTTTAACACCATCATTCAGCATAAAAAGGCAAGCTTGGCTCAATAAAAAAGGTGAGCTTGACTCAAAGATGATACACCATTCAATGAATTTTATAACCAAAGTACAGAAAACAACATACCAGCTCAGCCTATGACCAGCACCACCTCAGCGGGCGGGCAGCTTATCCAGGCTGTACACAGACGAACATATGAATGCACTGTCCTCACAACCACATGGTGGCTTATAACAAACTCATGCTTGCTCAGACAGCATAAAACATTTATTAAATGAAAAAAAAATCCAACCTACAGAGAATGGCATTGTCCACCAATTACAAACACGTGTACATACATAAGCAGAGGTAACACACGAGGATGAGGCTTCCATTGGCTGGAACCAACCTGACTACCTTCTAGGACCATCAGTGGGATGGAGCAGTGTTGTCTCTATAGCCTGCTCAGGCTCGCTGAAACCACGAGCACTTCCCAACCATCCTTCTGGCTGCTCCTCTCCCTCAACAGGTAACAGGTAGCAGGACGTACAGTGGCAGTTCTTTCACGTCTCTAGCAGCCAAGTGTCTGCTTTCATGACCTTGGCACCGGCAGGAAGCTAGTGCCTATGTTTCTGAGCCCTGTCCTAGAAAGGTGGGTGCATGCTTGACAAAGCAGGATCCCAAAACATAGGAGATTAAGTTCACTTGTATCTTTAAGAAGTTCCCCATATCAAGAAAAGATTTCAAAGGAAGAAATGAAAAATCTGAATGGGGATGGTCTAAGGGAATGACCTAATGGTAGGCAATAAAACTGGCATTTCATATAAAGTCTATCATAATACATTAATTAATTCCTTTAAATCTGAGCCTGAAGTGGATCACAAAAGCAAGGCCCTAAATGGGGTAAATATCCATGGAAATCATTTTAATATAGTAAAAAGCACTTGCATTTTGGCTACAAAAATCAAAATCATCCTACGTAGCACATTGTGAGATGAGTCCATTTACCATTATAGAATGGAGTCAAATTCAAGTGAGTGCCCTGTGAGATGAAGCTGGAAACGTAATCAGTAATTGCCGAGTCATCTATGACTCTGGCTTTTCCATATCTTGAGGAAGTCCTAGAAGTCACTGTGAGTGGTTTACAACCAACTCAATTCAGCATAATTGATACTTGCTTAAAAGAAAATGGGATCAGCCTTACTACTGCTAACATTCCATTAAGACTAAAAGTTAATTAGGCTGTGTTCCATAAAGTTAATTTGAGGCATTTGTCTCAATAGCATTATTGTAATTATTCCTCATCAAAATGAATATCACCTCCTACTGCGTGCCAATGTCTTGTGTAAACAACTGCAAAAATCCAACAACTTGAATTCCAATCCCCACTTAAGTTATTTACGTAGGTTTATGTTGATATAGAACTGCAAACAGGATCTCATAGACATTAATATGTTTTTAAAGAATACTACAAAGGCAGGTTTAACATCATTATTTTAAGTTTCCAAAGGTTATGAAAATAAAAGCAAACTAAACAGCATGACAAATTTCATATATCATAACAATACCAGTATAAGTCAAAAAGAGAAGCACTTATTCAACCTATTACATATGTCTGTGACTAGGAAAAATGCCATAAAATGCTGACTGGATGAGCACAGAGCCGGTGGACGTTATATGTCCCATGCACCTGCCACCTCCACTTCACAGCTGTGTTTCCAGACACCCCTCAGAAGGCTGGCAAGGTCTTGGGCATATAAGAGAAGCAGGGGCACTGAGACACCCACTGACAACATCACTAGTGACAAAGAACAGAAGTTGGTTTCCCTGACAAAATTTTCCTTAAGAACCTAAATGCTAATTAATCCCTTTAAATGAGTTATAAAATATTATATGTAGTGAAATATAGAATGTTAGAGAAATAAAACAAATGCATAAAAGTCCAAAAGAAGAATGATTTATCATATGGACTTACATCTGTAGATATTGATTTCTTTTGGTTAAATGTTAATATCACGGGTAAAACATTTTCAAAATCATGCGTTAAGAGGAATACTAAATTGTAATCATATTTTGTTACCACTCTTTTGTTGGCATCACCAGTGGTCCAGTGATATGATTACACCAGAGGGGGAGGGGAAAATGAAAGGCTGGAGGGCCGGGGCTGGAACATCCAGAAACATCGACCCCACAATAAGAAGCTTTACATATCCCAATGTCCAGGCTGTCCACCCCACCCCTCCCCCAAATCAAATCAAATCTAATCTCCAGAGGTGGGACATAAACAACAGTTTTTAAAGCTCACCAGGTAATTCCAATATGGAGCCAAGTTCCAGACTCTGTGCCTTATCTATGAAAGGCCTCAGATGAAATGATTTTACTGTCAGATGCTGATACAACATCTCTCCAATTCTCAGAGGAAAATAAAATATTAGTAAATAGTAGTGGGACCAATCATAAGCCAGGAGTTCAAGTTTCAGTTTTGTACCTCCTGACTTAGATGTCTTTTGAGCAAATCACTTGATTTCCTGGATATAAAGGGGTTCCACACAATCTTTAAGAGCCAACTTAATCTTATGGTTTCTACACACTAATAGAGAAATACTTCCAAATGGGATGATTTGGCCAGGTTTAGAAAGTCTGAGGTAAATCAATTATTTACTCTTTTTAAGTTTTCAAGAGCTAGACCCACCAGCAAAAACTGAGTGAATTCTGCATATGTCAGGTGTCTCTTTCTTTCTTTTCCAAAATGTAGCTGCACAAATTCTGAATCCCAGTTAAATGGAATATGCTGATGAATTGTGGTCTGTTCAAAAACTTGCTTAACATCCTCTGAAAAGAGAAAAGAAAAGCTGATTAAAACAAAGCAAATCAGATTTATCCTTATAAAATGTTATTAAATGGATATCTCTACTTTCTTCTTATAAGTAAATAGTAACTCAACTTTTAAAATACACACAGATTATAAAACCATGGCAGAAATTAAAATAAAAAACTCATGGAATCAGTCAAGAAATAAAAGTTAATAATCCCAACAAAAACAATAAAGGGGACACATACACACATATACCTAAAAGGCGGTAGAAAACCAAGCCAATGTAATAACTACATCGAATAGCATCATCTCATATGCTTTATTATAATAAACATTATTTTCTATGCATAAGGGATATAATTCAATCTTTAGTGGCAGGAAACATATAAATACAGAAACACATGTAACACTATACAAATCTTAAATATAGGCCTTTATCAAACTGTTGAAAAGTTTTTACAGATTTAGAAATCAGTTAGATAAATCTTGAAGCACATATTCAAACACACTACAACTCTATTTAAGCTTTAGAAAGTTCCACTATTTATTAAGCCACACACCTGAAGACAAAGGTGATGGGAAGAAAAGCCAGGATCCTGATTCTTTAACTGCACACTGCACATTTTTAGCTTGACAGAAGTTCTCATATGATCCAAATATCCCATTTTAAGATGGGCTACCAAATGGGCTAATACTAATTCTTCACCACTTTCTAGCCTTAACTACGAAACTGCCTGATGACTGACAGAGAAAAGAAAACAATATGAAAAACCTTACTTTTCTAAAGCTCCATGTTTTTATTTACTAGTCTCCTCCGTTTAAGAAAAGTATATGCTTGGAGGATAGAGGGAACACAGATAATTATCATATTAATGACCTCTGTCCTAGCCTTCACATCGTTAAATATAGCTACTAAACCTTCTTATTTTTATGAGCAAACTGTGCTTGATACCTTGTTTTTTTTTCCCCTCCTCTTTTTCCTCTTTTTTAAAATAAAGGAAGAAAAAAGTTATTTAGTCCTTAAGGGTGCCAAAAACTTTGGCACACGTTTCTACTTTCTCCCCCAAATTTCCCACTTCCACTCCCATTCCACCCACAAGTTTTCATTCCATGCTTTTAAAGTTTCCAGAAATTTTTAAAGTTTTGCCATGAAGAAAACAGTAGTGCCACCATCAGCATAAGGCTGGGTGTGTATTTGTACAGAGAAGGCAGTAAAAATCAGAATTATGCCAGCCATAAATTTTATAAAAGGTGGCAGAAAACCTCAGGCTGGCCCTGATGAGGACAATAAAATTAAAAATTTTAAAGCACAACCCTCAATTTCTTTGAATTCATTTTGTTTCCCTTATTTTTAGGGAAGAGAGGATGTAAAAAAGGAAGATGAAGTGAATCAAGAACTGAGAATTGAAAGAAAAAAAAAACAGGGCAAGACTCCCTGAGGATCTGGGGTGGGTGGCGGGGGGCGGGCGGTGATCCTCAATGAAATGAATTAAGTAGCAGGAGACTCTGCAAGTTTCCTTTGGCTCTAAAACGCCTGAGCGTGCTTAGCATGAGCCAGGTATCGTTCTCAGGGCCACTGTACGTGTAAGTCTCCAGTGGCAAAAATAGATACCAACCTAGATAGTACGTAGCTCCTTTCCAGCTTGCAGTTTTTATGGCTCTCTATAAAGCAGACCCAACAGAGGTTCAAAGAAGGTTCCCCCAATCTCTTTTTTCCCTAATGCATTGGTGTCAGGTATATGGTACAATGGTTAGACATTTATTAATTTATGAAGTGATCCCTCCGATTACTCCAGAGCCCATTTGGCACTACTCACAGCCCCTGCAGTAATACTGACTATAGTCTCTATCTGTACGCTACATCCCCGTGACCGTTTTGTAACTACCAATTTGTACGTCTTCATCTCTTCATTTTTTTCACCCTCCCACAATCTTCTAATCTAGACCAATAAATTACCTAATGAGAAATAATCTTCAAATGACAAAGATGTGACCAAAAGGAAAAACACAATTTTTTTACACTATAAATAAAATTTTACACTATAATAAAATTTTAGAGAAATAATAAACAAACAAAATTGTAGCTTTCTGGACATTTTTCTGCCAAGCATTCTGGTGAAATAAAGATTTCTTTTTGCCAAGTATTCTAACGAAACAGTTTTACTGTAATAATCATAGGATAGCTGTCAAAAATGAAGTCTTTCTTTTTCTTGACCTTTCCTTCAATGTACCACAGAAAATAATAGAGGGTATTAACTAAACATTGGCATATAAAGCCAAGGCACTTATATGTTTTAATATTTATATGATCTATACTGTAAATATATGTAAATAAATTTAAGTTACTCAGAAATTAGTGAATGAATTAAAAATGTGCCTCGCGCTAACCAACAATCTTATTTTTCTTATAATGTAACTAACATTTACTGCTTGCTAGGGATCTGACTTGAATTCAACAGTGTGAACTTTGAAAAGTTTAAAGCCTTTTCTACTATTCTATTGAACTTGTCTCTCTTAAGCAATTGCCTGCCAGAAATATTGACATCTAGTTACACTAAAGTAGAGCTATATGTGATCCCTAAGAGATATCCCAACTCTACAAACTGTCACTTTTACAGACTTGTACTATATATAATATAGTTTTTAAAAACACATCTCTCAACAGTATGTATATGTGTGCAGATATGTGTGCAAGTACACATATTTATTATACATCTTTTCTTTCCACACAGATTATTGGCACCTTGGGAGCAAAGGCCGTATTTTTCACATCTGATTCTCCCACTGTGGCCGCACAGTGGAGGGCACAGAGCAACTACTCACTAAGAAGTGGTCAAATTTAAATGAGTCAGAAAAGGTTTACAGTTGTGCAACAGGTTAAGGGCAGTGGTACTAACCCTTTGAGGTACTACAGCTTCTCCCTTCCTGAGAAGCTATTTCAACAGTCATTTTCTAAGACATTAGTGTAGATATAAGAATTATCAGTCTTGCTAATGAAAGTCTCCAGCCCCACTCCTACACTCATTCCAGTCTACTGAGGGGCTTAAGAATCTGCATTTTAGCCAGTGTCCCAGGCTTTTCTGAAACATGGGTCCAGGATCTCATTTTGAACAACGTTGTCCTGAAGCATTATATAAGGGTTAGATTCACTCCTCACTAAGTTTTAACTTCCCAGTGAAACAGACAAAAATATTAAAGGAAGGAGGTAGGAAAGACTCCCCAGATCAACCAATGCAATGAAGTAATGTGTAAACACAGGCCACCTGTAGGGCTGCCATGCTGTACAGTGCAGTGGATGACATTCACTTCATGGCCTACGTGACTGCACTCCCTGGAGCTGGACAGCTTACAAACTACATGACCCTGAGAATGTGGTTTACTAGCAGTTGTCAGCTGTTGTAACACACGGGCAATTTTAAGAATGCCAGTCCTTAGCTAGCTATCATTCTAAGCAGCACAATTTATGAGCACTGTACTTTGTGCTAGGCCCTTTGGGAAGGCATGGTGCTGTATCCAAGTCTCAAATCCACAAGAAGGAGCTGAACAACAGACCCAAGCAATATACTGTATTAGGTGCTAAAGAGGAAGGCACTTGCAGAAGTGGGAGAAAACGGCTTCCCGGAGAAGGTAAATCTTGACCTGGGTCCTGTAGGCTGTCGAGGATTCATTCAGATGGATGAATAAGGGAGTTGTTCAGTGGAGGACAACAGCATGAGGAAGAGTTCACTTCTTCTGAAGTGAACTGAGGGTCTCGGAGTCACTAAGACATTGACAGACCCTGCTCCACGCAGTTACAGATGTGCTTGATGGAATCACTTGCCAGCAGCAAATATCATTTTTAAACCCCAAGAACTGGATGCCACATTTATGATGAAGGAAATGTTACTATGGGTAGAACAGTTAGTCACAGGACTCAGCAGAAAAAAAGGCCTAGAGTTTTTTACACTTGATACAATATCTATAAAATGTTATTTTTTACTCTTCTAAAAGAGTACCTAATAGAGGATTATGTACTCAAATATCCTAAGATTGTCAAGCCATTCTAATTGGACAAACTAAATGATATGAGCGAGAGGAAATGGGTATTATTGGTAAAAAGGAAGACTACCAATATTTCTACTAATTTTCGTGGCTAATCTACTCTTTTAAAACATTAAAATAGTAAATTTTGTCACTCTAGAAAATACATATTTTCTCCAAACATATTTTATAGGTTCATAAATCATTCTGGGGCACCCATTATCTGAAATACTTGGTTTCTACTATTTTCCTGTAGGTTCATGAGTAGGAACATCTGTAAGTCCAAGAGTCACATGGGTCCTGGGAATCTCACTCCTCATTATGGAAGACGCTGTAGTATCACTTCAGGTTAATACTCTTTTGTCCTTTTAAAAGACATGAATGGCTTTTTCATTTAACATTTGATTGTTTAAAGTTTCGCCATGCCTCATAAGGCAATGAAAATCAGAAATGAAAAACCAGAGTGATTTTCAAATTCTGCTCTGTACTCTGGCTCCCATGCAAAATTCCATGAGTTTTACCACGAAAGACTCCAGCATCGACCATGGGGCCACGCTATCACTAGACCTTTACCATTCCCTGACTTTTCCAAATCAAACTTACAGCCCTGGAGAGGAAAGAGGATATCAAAATGTTCCGGGCTTTTTGGTTACTTAGTTGGTTCACTGAACTATAAATATATACTCTACTCATAACTCATTGCTGACGGCTTTCAAATAAGCATGATTGCTAGATCTTATCACTAGCTTAAAAATAATTAGAAGAAGTTCTTTCCTAGCCTAAAATACAAGGTCTTAAAATCTTACCCCCAGGTTGCGGTCCTATAGACAAAGAAACAAACCTAAGTTAGCACTGAAATATGAGTGAAACACTAGATATATATTTTGGATATTTAAAGTCATATTTTTCATAGCTCACCCACTCTTCGTGAAAGTAAAAACAAATTAGAATGCTTATCTCTGAAAGTATAATCACTGTTATTGCAGTCTGTGCCAAATAAAGTGTGTTTGGAAGGCCTATAGTTCCCATAATAGCACCAAATAATGGTGATATTATTTAAAGCAAGACTTTGCCAAATAAGCTCAAGGATCCTTTGAGTTTATTTGTGGGACTCTGCTTTCTCCACAAATATCTCCAGCCTAAAAGTCTGCTGTATTTTTCTTTTTAGATTACAAAAAGACTATTACAAAGTGGCAATTGTTTCTTTTCTAAATATAACCTCGAAGTCAACTAATTTCTCCTAAGTTAATAAATTTCCCAGGCTACAGGGTATGGTTGTAGTGGAAAGAGTTGATTTTTAAAAGCTGGACTATATAGATGACCTGTTCTTGTGTATAGAAAGTACTAAGGAATCTGCTACAAAAACTATTAGAACTTATAAGTCCAGTAAAGTTGAAGGATACAAGATCAATATATAAAATCAACTGTATTTTCATACACCGAAAATAAGCAACCCAAAACAATGAAATTAAGAAACAATTCCATTTATATAGCCTAACAAAGAATAAAATACTTAGGCATAAATTTAACAAAAGACATGCTAAACCTTTATTCTGAAAATCTTTACTCTGAAAAGATATTAATAAAGATCTAAATAGAAATACATTGCATGTTCATAGATTGGAAGACTTAATACATTAAGTTGGCAAAACTTCCCCCAAAGTGATCTACAATTTCAGTGTAACCCTTATCAAAATTCCTGCTGGCTTCTTTGCAAAAACAGACAAGTTGATCCTAAAATTCATATGGAAACTCAAGAGACCCAGAATAGCCAAAACAATCTAAAAAAGAACAAAGTTGTATTTCAAACTTACTACAAAGTTACAATAATCAGGACTATGTGGTACTGGTATGAAGACAGACATATAGACAAATGGAATAGAACTGAGACTTAAGAAATAAACTCTTGCATTTATGGTCAATTGTTTTTCAACAGGGTGACAAGAGGATTCACTAGAGAAAGATTAGTTTTTTCAACAAATGGTGCTTGGACAATCAGATATCTATCTATCTATCTATCTATCTATCTATCTATCTATCTATCTATCTATCGGCAGAACCTTACCTTATACCATATACAAAAACTAACTCAGAATGACCTAAATACAAGAGCTAATTCTTTGATAATCTTACAGTAAGTCTTTGTGACTCTTGATTAGGTTTTTAAAAAAAGATTTAACACCAAAAACACAAGCAACAGAAGAAAATAATAGGCAAATTGGACTTTATCAAAAATTAAAATTTGGTACTCCAAAAGATATCATCAACAAAATGAAAAAATAAAACAGACTACAGAATGGGAAAAAAATTCAAAGTCATATTATCTGACAGAGAACTTTAGAATATATAAAGAACTCTTACAACTCAATAATAATAATTCTTTTAAAAAGAGACAAATCATCCAATTTTAAAAATGGGCAAAGTATTTGTCATTTCTCCCCAAAAGACATACAAGTGGCCAATAACACATGACAAGATGCTCAGTATCAAAAGCCATTAAGGAAATGTAAATCAAAACCACAATGATGTACCTCTTCACTCCTACTAACAACACTTATTGGTGAGGATGTCAAAAATTGAAACCCACGTATACAGCTGGTGACAACATAAAATTGTTGCTTTGGAACAGTTACTTTTGGCAGTTCTTCAAAAATATAAACATAGTTACCAATGACTCAGCAATTCCACTCCTAGGTATATATCTAAGAAAAATGAAAAACATATATCCACATAAAAGCTTGTACACAAACGTTCGTAGCAGCATTATGATATGCAGCATAATGCCAAAAAGTGGAAACAAACCAAACTTCCAGTAACTAAAAGATGGATAAACAAAAAGTGGTATATCTATAACAATGTGATATTATTCATCAATAAAGATATAGTACTGGTATATGCTACAATGTGGATAAACCTTGAAAACATTATACTAAGAAGCCAGTCACAAAAGACCACATATTGTGTGATTCCATTTATATGAAATGTCCAGAACAGGTAAGGTCATAAAGACAGAAGGATTAGTGGTGGCTTAGGACTGGAGCTAAGATGCCTAGCACAATGTTCTAAATGTAGTAGGTAACCATGAAAATGGTAAAACACCAAAATCTGAAGTCTTAATTCTAATAAAAATTGTTATCAGGGCACCAAATATTTACAAATGATACAAAGAAAAATCAGGCACAGTGTGATTTGGAAATATCACAGTTCATACATTTCTCAAAAAGCAATAATTTTCTTCAAATATTTAAAATCCAACCTTCTGTTAGCTCATACATTAAAATTTTGAATGAAAAGTGATCAAAAACTAAGCATTTTCTATGATGCTTTTGAAAGTATGAAATTAAGAAAGATTAAGAACCTCCACTCTTTACTTTGAAGATCTTTCAGCTAACTAGAAATATTTAATTGGCAAATTACTTGCACATGCCATTAAGTGGTTAGACTGAATTTGTTTTTACAAATTCTATGGGCTCTTATTCCTCAACCTCCACCACACTATAATCTGAAATCATCAAGGTCTTCACTTATGCAAATTTTAACTTTCCACGTTTTTGTTCCCATACAGAATAACTAAATTAATGCACTTTAATTTCCAAAAGATTCACTTTTTGAAGCTGCAAATCAAGGAAAACGAGTTTCCCATTAAAATAAAAAAAGGTTCATCAAGCTACATTTTTCAAACACTGAACCATAATACTATCTCTCTCATGGATCCTAAAACTTTCATTAATACAATAAACACAAAAAGGATGTTTCTGTTAAACCTGAACACAACCCTTCTCGGAGGCAAAGGGAGAGCGAGCGACAAATAGCCGCACTTTATCTGTGAACAGCTTCACTGGGGTGCTTTTCTAACATGTGCTAAATCCTCACAGAAAGTTGTGCTTTTGCTCTAAGGGCAATAATATTCCACCCTGCTGATATGGTTAACAACAGCTTATATGGCCATGGTCTTTTAAGCAGGGAGCAAAAGACAAATTGTTGAATTCGTAAGTTAAATAACATAATGGAGTAAGTGGATGCAGACCTATCTCTACTGCCACATGCTCCAATATCCAGGTTGCTATTTCAGACCCTTTTGACAAGTGCCTTTTTATATTAATCACAGTTAAGGGTCTGAAGAGGAAAGAAGTATTCTGGCTACAATTCAGACTCGCTTAAGGAAGTTCTAGGAGGAAAATGGGTGCCATTAAAACAGAGTAAGTACAGAATAAATACGTCACACATGCAGCCCTTCTTATTAAAATGGAGTTCGCTATAAGCCCCTGTAAACTTTTTATTATTACTATTCTGAACGTGTAGATACAGTGGTGATAAGTATCTTTTGAAAAATAAGCACACACAGACACCACACACACTCACACACACACGCACGCACAGACAAGGTGAGCTGAATATTATACTGAAGTCATGTATGGCATGTAAAAAAATCAGGGCTAATGAAAAGCTCTTCCAGTTCTGTACTCAGCGAGGGATGGCACTTCCCTGAGATAAGGTCATGTGGCACCCTAGAAACGAACATCGTCCTTCCTGTAGGCCAGAAGACAAAGCTGTGGTTCCCACAAAACCAGTCAAACTTCCCCTCTCTGGGCCCATTTCCACATCCTTGGAAGAAAGCCACAGACTACATCAGCCATTGTTCAACTGCAGTGTGAACCACGTTCCCTTGGAGACCTTGTTCAAAATACATTCCCAAGCCCCACGCCCACCAAAGATTTTGATTCAGCAGATTCCAAATGGAGCCAGCGAGTCCACAGTTGTAACGAACACTCCCACGCTACCACAAAGAGGACCCGTGGTCTGTCTTCTCACCAAGAACCCTTCCTAAAATCTGATTCATCTACATGTTCTCATGATGAATACACATTTTAAGCCATTGTAGTGAATGGTAGTTAACAACAACAAAAAGTTAAAGGCTGGCAGATATTTAGCATCTGATATTAATTTTTATGTATTATCTAAATCAATAGCAAGAGAGGCCGACTGATAAGTCCTCCATCTGTCTTCTATAAAGTTATTTCAGTTGGATAGAATAAATCATTAGTAGTCTTTCACAATATCAAAAGTCAGTCAGTTAAAATGATGTTCAGAGGTATACAGCAGACTGTGGTCACTACAGATGTGTAAGCTTGCTTTAATCATTTTTGTGTTAATTATTGTTAACTTTCCTCACCACTAGAGAAGAACACAACCAAAAGAAAAGACTCCAACTCTTTGAAATTTTAAAGCATTACAAAGAATCCTAATTCATTCTCTAAATGCAAGTATAATATCTATATTGTTTTAAAAACCAATTTCCTAAGCTAGTTTCCTTAGACAAATGTTATCAAAAATAATTTTCTTGCAAAAGCATTAACATACATTTAACCCTACGTAAATTCTTTCAAGAGCATATGTACTACAAATGTACACCCACAGTGATCCCATATTAGTATAAAACTGTTTTATTTCAATTAAAATGTCTAACTATCTACCCCAACATATACCTAAACTGTAATTTTCTCTGAGAACTTCCAGTATGTTCTTGATTTTGTTTCCTTTATCGACCTATCAGAGCAAAAACTGCCTTGCAAATGTTGGAAGAAATCAGTCATTAGCAGCAAGATTACAGCAAATTTTCTAATTTAGAAAAACGGTATTTTTATCTCTCTCACACTGAAAGAATAATGGTATAATTTTACTATTTTTAAGTGAGCAGTACAGTTTAAAATAGTCAAATTTTCCCAGGGCTCCAAGTTTTAGGAGTTACTGTTAGATTTCTGTTCTCCACACCTTCTTCCCTATTCACAAGTTCTCTTCTTTCCTCACCCTACACACACTTACACATACGCACACAACAGGGCAGAAGCCTCCAATCTGGCCTCTCCACACAGACAGTCTTCTAAAGAAAGGTTAACCTTCAGGAAGTAGTTAACTAAGGAGTGGCTTCACATGGTTACTCTGATTTACTCTCCAAGTGACATTCTTCCACCTTCTCAACAGGCCCCCTCCTTCCGCCCCCATTTTTTAAATGGAGTGATGAAGTAGCAAAAAGTACAATATTTTAGCCATTTGAAGCATGGACAATTCTCAAATTATACCACCTACTGGAAGTGCTCTCTGATAGTACTATCTTTCAAAATTGAAGCCATTATGGTCAATCGTGCAAATCCGTATTTAGCTTTTCGTAAACAGTGGATTTTTGACCCAACAAATTCGAACAGCTTCTAAACTGTCTCTGGGATCTCAGGCAAGACACTCAGTACCCAGGCATGCCACACTCTTACCAATGTGAAGGTTATTCACTTTCAAAACTCACATTGTTCTCATTCAGTATTTTTATCCTCTGTTGGAATGTGCGTAAGAAAATATACTCAGGTCCTAAAATAATATTAAAATCTATTATAGTGCAATAAGTTTCTTTCACCAATATAACAAATATTTTTGTGAAATACCAAAATCAGAATCCATATTTAACAAAAAAACTTTCCCTAAATAATGCTCCTCCTGACTCTTAACTATATCCCCCTTCAATTATCTTTTTGAATTATTTCATTTTCTAAGTGTCTTTACAAAGATAATAAGTGACTCTTTCCAGTGAGCTTAAAAAATTATGGCTAAAGCTTTGTCCTCTTCTCGTCCAATATTTACATTCTTCTAGCTATTTTATTTATTATTAAATTTAGGTACTTTAAACATCTTGTTTCCATACTTTTAACTGCCATTATTTTTGCCACTTGAATCAAAATGACTGAAGTGGATTGTTTCCACATATTTCCTCATGTCATCTAGCCTGTCCATTTTCTCAAAGCATACCACCTTCATTCAACATAGCGGGTGTTCCCAGGCAAAATCTAACTGTGAACCCAGAAAAGGCCCCTCTGAATACCAATATACATGTCATAGAATTAACTTGAGAAGAACATTAGAAGTCATCTCATTAGTTCTGTGAATTTCGTTTAGGTCTTACACACAAAAGTAAGGTTCTGTTCAAATGAGTAGGGACCAAGTTAAATAGATTTTTTTTGTCTTCTGTAGGACTTCTCAGAGTCTTAATAAACTAAAACTTTTAGGCTTTAGGATTGTCTAATAGGAGAATCCTTTTTCATACAATGCTTGACATAAACAGGAATCACCACTTTCAAGTAACCAAACTTACAATATCATTTAACAATGAAGACTGAAAGATAAGAGGTCGCTGGTCCAATAACAGAGCAAGATCAGACTAATTTCTTTTGGATTCCAGGACAACTGTAAGGTGAAGCAGCAAACTAGCTGAAATCTCCCAGTGGGCAGACTGTAACTACTTTACAACTGAAATTTTTAACAGTGATGCTGCAAAAGTGTTAAAGATACATGGATGTGTCCCTCTATAAATAGCAATTCTTATTTTTCAGTGGGTCACTGACTCCTTCAAGCTTTGCTAAAAGCAAATGTTCATTTAAACAAAACCTTACTAACAACTGTGGCCATTCATGGACTCCCTGACACTCAACCAAATCCCTGAGTTGAGAACCCATCTTCAAAGTTCAATTAAAAACTGCATCCCCAGATGGGACTCATTACCCAGCATATATAGAACTTCTATACTATCAACCCTCTGATTTAAAAGTTGTCATTTATAATCTGGCAAAATACTCTTGTTGTTAATTTCAAACAATGAATTTCAGTAGGAAAGTTCAGAGCTCTTTCTCACTCACTTTAGAAACTCAAAATCCTATATCTCAAACAGACTAACAACCCATTATTAGTATGCGGTACAGTGGAATATTTTTAAAAGCATGAATAAATCATGTCCACTCTGTAGAGTGTGGGGCATTCTTCTATTCTATCATGAAAAGCCCCAAACCTGTGTTATCCAATGTAGTAGTCAACTAACCTGTGGGGCTTATTGGGCACCGGAAATGTGACTAGTTTTAACTGAGATGTGTTATAACATAAAGTAGACAGTAGGTTTTTGAAGACTTGGTATAATTTATTAATGTTAAATATCTTAATCATATTTATATTAATTCCATGTTGAAATGATACTATTTTAAATATACAGGGTCACATAAAAACATTAATTTCATCTTTCTTTTTACTATTTTTTAGTGTGACTACTAGAAAATTTTAAATTACATATATGACTTACATTTGTGACTGACATTATATTTCTATAGGGCAGCACTAGTCCCACTGTGATTAAGAGTTCTACTATACCTAGAATGTTTATTCCTCATCCTCTTATAAAAGCTAAACTCTCCTCATGATGATGATGATGATGACGACGATGAAGATGATGACAATGACAACAATGACAAGAACAACGATGACACCTTCAGTTTTACCAAGTACTATCAAATATATGACCTCATTTGATTCTCTTGATCTACTTTGGTTAGTACCTCACTCCACATCAACTCACATCATCACCAACTAGGATCCCTGCATTTCTGTAATGTTTTGGTTGAGGAAAATGTATTTTCCAGAACTGAATTAAAACAGAACAAAATATCAGGACAGTAGTAGATAAAGCCTTCAAAGACATTCAGATTTCTAAAGTTAGTGTTCAGTGTTTGTTTTCCCCCAAAGAAATAGCTTTTGATTAATGTATTGTGATGGATAGCCCATAGAAGCAAGGTCCTTAAATAAAATATATACTGTAAATAAGAATTAGAAAAAAAAAAAGGAGAAACAGAAACATTAGAGAATAAATAATAAATACTTATCTTCTTTCTGCTCAAAGTAGAAAGTACTACACAGTCAAGAACATTGTAACGGCTAAAAGAGTTTATCATTAGAATACTGCTTAACCAAAGAAGTAAAAGAAGAAAATGAATACAACAGTTCAATGATTTTAAAATTTTACTTTTTCCCAACCACTGTCAGTTCTCTGGAGAAATAGAAATTAGGAAAAATTCCTTTGTTTTTCCTTGTATCAAATGATAGGTGAGAAAACTCCAGAGTCCTAATCACCAAAGAGTAGTGTTGTGATATTTTAAAAAACAAGTATTAATAAGCTTAATCAGTATTGGTATGTAATTTTTCTTTTAGGAGTGTTCAAACACTTCATTAATAGAGACCATTTCATTCCAATAATTATTAAAATTCTGTGATCTGAGCCAGTGGAAGCATCCATTGGCACACGCAGTTTGGAAAACCTGTAGGCACTAAGCACATACCCAACAGTTAACACCCACAGACCCATCACCAGGTGCAAGCAAATAATCAAATAACACAGAGAAATCAAATGAACCAACCGCTGCTACACAGTGACAGTGATGATCCTCACAAATGTAACATGTGTGAAAGAAGACATATAAAAGAACACATACTGTATGTTTCTATTTAAATAAAGCCCCCAAACAGGAGAAGTTAATGTATGTTCTGTTCATAAGTCCAGACAGCTATCACTGGGGAGAAAGAGATGGTAACTGGGAGGGGAGACTTAAAGGATATTGAAAATGTCTTGTTTCTTGACTCAGGCAGTGTGTACATGGATGTGTTCATTTTCTGACAACTGAACTATACGCTTATGATTCGTGCACTTTTCTGTAGACCTATTACATTTCAATAAAAAATATTTATTCAAAAAAATAATAAAAATAAAATAAAAACTACATCCCCATACAGACCACCACAGTCATACATAATGAAATTAGGTGCTTATGTTTATATACTAAGAATAACTTTAAAATTACAGTAAAACATTTCATGAATTTTTATTCAGTGTAATGAAAAAGAGAAGTCAAGGAAGAGAAATGGCATCATGCAAACGAAAGTTTTAGATTTCAATCTAAAGAAGTGCTGTGATATAGAACTTACTGTGAATTTTCAGGGGATGTGATTGTGACTTTCACTGGACAAAAGCAACATTCAGGTCCTCCACTACTATTGAGCTAGGTTATTACTATCATCCACTGCAGATACAACAACCGAAGAAACATTGGCAAGTAGGAATAGTTAATGTTAAATTAGCATCATGAAAAAAACCTATCTGGTGGGTGCACTAAACATATCAGATTAATAGTTTAATTAAACACACACACACACACACACACACACACACACACACTTACACACTTTCTTAAGGTTCATAATGAAAATGCTTTGCTCTCCTAATATCATCAAACAAGAAAGATGAAATAACGAAAGTGTTTCAGAAACTACTATCACAACCCATCTGCACTAACCTGCTCAGAGGACAGGTAAGAGTTTTAAAACCCTTACTCTCAGTTCCTCCTCACAAAATGGGAGCGATCACCTGCTGCTCCACGGTGGTCCTCAGAAGTTTCCATAGTGATGCCTCCGGCTTTGCCCCACTCCAGTTAACGCAACAAAACCATTTTTTCCAAACATCACTTGGATCCTGTCCCTGACTTCTAAAGAACTCTTCAAGACACCCAACTGCCACTCCCACCAAATAAAATCTCCTGCTCAGGACCCGTTGTGAGTGCTCCATCGCCCACTCCCCCAGCATGCATCTCTCTTAGGATGCATATTTCAATCAAGGGCCTCCTTTACTATCCTCATTCTGTAAGAAGACCACCTCCCCCACAACCTGCCACTCTGTGATTTGGCTCCGGTGAAAAGATAAAGCTTCCCAGGTAATGTGCATGTCAAGTGCATTTCAACACATTACCTGAATGTCTGTGTAACCAAGGCAACTTTCTATGTATACTGAGAGCTCTAATCCAGGTACATTCTTTGTTATAATTACTTTTCACTATGGTCATATAAACAAAATTTTAACTAATGCTTTTGTTTATTCTTTAGTTTTTCATGAAAAAGGATTAAATCCCCTCAATGTCTGATATAGCTTGAACCCACTATGGACCTTTGGCACCCATCTGGCTTATGAAGGAAGGGCCCAAATCATAGAGATTTGATTTAACCACCACCAGACGGAGGCAGTGAATAGCTCTTGGCCATCGTCAGGCTGCACCCCAGGCTCCACTATGACTACCAAGGCAACTCCATGATTGTGGGCAACTTACTTAACTTCCCCAAGGCCATTTCCTCATCAGAAAAATGAGAATTATAATAGCATAGATCTCCTAGGTTGTCAAAAATAATAAATTATCTATAGTGCTTATCCCGAGGCGGGTGGTGAGGATGAAGAGTTACATAATAAAAGACCAATAAACTTAAAGATAAAAATGAGGGTTACTTTCCTTCTCTCAAAAAATATGTAAAAAAAAAAAAGCTCAGTAGCTACTACTGGGTCTTTCTTCCTTTCCCTTGACCCTCCTTTTACCCCACAGCCAATCAGGAGCCAAGTTAAACATGACTACTGTAGCATCTCCCAAGTAACCAAAACCTCCAGACTCTCACAGGGCCAACTCTTTCTGCAAACACAGCCCATAGCGCTTCATCCTGGTGCTCAGGACTCCTCCAGCCTACTTTACTTTATAAACAGGATATCCTGACATCAAACTATATAATGTTTATTTGTTTACTGACTAAAACGTATGTACCCACAATATTTTTTACTCTTGTCACTGCTGTACCTTTAGTCTTACAACATAGTAAGCATTCAAAGGTACCCCTATCTTTACTTATTCTTTTATCTCATCTAGTTCAAACATCATCTATTTGCTGATAACTATCTCCCAGATTCAACACTGATATATATAAGTGCCTATATGACATCCTCACTTATTCAACAGGCATCAAACTAACACATCCAAAGTGAGCTCCTGTTCCATGCAGCTCCATCTCTACCTCGCCACACGTGCTCCCCATCCTGGTTGATAACCCCACCCTTCCAGATGATCTGCTCAAAGACTTTGGAATCATTCTTCCCTCCTCTCTCTCTTGCACAGCCCATAGCCAAATCATCAGAGAAACCTGCTGGTTCTGTTGGTTCTCTCTTCAAAATACCCTTACTTCACTCTGGTCCAAGCCACTGTAATTCCTCACCCGGATTACTGCAATGACCTAACTGATCTCTCTTTCTACTCTGGCCCTTCTACTTTCTGTTCTCAACACAGCAGCCAGAGTGATCCTACTAAAAAATAAACCAGATCATGTCACTCCTCTGCTTAAAAAAAATCCTGCAGTGGTTTCCCGGTTCACTCACCATCAAACTCTAAGTCCTAACCTTGACCTAAAGGGCCCTACTTAATAAGAGCTGTTATTTTTCTGAGCTCCTCTCCCACTAGGCTCCCCTGCCTCACTCAGTTACATTGTCTATTACCCAGCAATTCGACTCCTAGAAATACCTACACACACAAATACAACCCAAAAATACATTAAAAAGCACATTATTTCCAGCAGCCAAAACTAGAAATGTCTACTGACATTTAGAATGACTAAATAAACTAGGAAAAAGGTCAGTCACACAGTTGAATACTATACAACAAAGAAAAAGAACAAAGTAAAAATACAACAAAAATTAGATGAATATCATAAAATCTGAGCAAAGGAAATCAGAATGGAAGAGTGCATTCTGTATCGTTCCACTGTCATTAAGTTTTAAAACAAGCAAAATTGATGGTGATAGATATGAGTTGTTACCGCTAGGACTGAGGGTGGGGGCAGTAACTGGGAAGAGACCAGTGAGGTGCTGGTACCATTGTCGTTCTGATCTGGTTGGGGATAAAACAAGTATATACATTGTGTAAAAATTTATCAAGATGTACACTTACAATTTGTGCTTTCTTCTGTAATTATACTCTACTTCAGTAAGATATGCTTAAAAATTAAAAGTAAAAAATCACTATCATGTTTAAAATCACTATCAGGCTAAAAATACAGGTAAAAACATTTAGGACAAAATATATTTTTCCACATATACAGAACTGTAAATAATTAACTAGAATTTTCTACTTATACTGATATTATGTTATACACCTGTTGATATTTCAAAATGAACTCATAAACATCAGGTATCAAAATAAGAAAACAGGTGAGAACAAGAATACTGGTGGTATCTTTGGCCTCAAATGAAACAGGAGAACATAATGAACTGATCAAAGGGACAAAACTGACTTAATCAAGATCTTTTCATTGTAGCAAACACAGGAGTAATCTAGACATGAAAATATGGTAAACATAAACAAGGCTTTCAGAAAAAAACGGCAAAATTTCACTGAAATGTAACACTTGTTTATCTGCCCCTTGCTCCATCTGACCTTTGTTTGGTGTGTTATCAGGATCAGTGTTAGTGAGAGCATGAACGCTGCCTGCTTGTTGACAAACACTGCTGTTTACTGTGCTTAGTCAGAGAAGCCCTGCTTCAAACAAGCTCTTATGTAGAAACCCAAAATGTAAACAGATGAAGAGTGTAACTGCTTTTCTCTGGACAAAATGCAAGGCTGAGAGACACCGGGGATCTTCAGCCACGTGGCAGCCTTCCCTGAGGCCCATGGGAAGGCCCAGATGAACCTCCATACAGTGCAAAAACAGTGCTCACCTCACGACCCCAAATGACTGAGCCAATCTAAGAGTTTAAAAAGGAACCTTTCCTCTCTCACCACCCCATCCTTAATCATACCAAAGATGGATGCTCAGGTAGATGACCTTCTGAAATACAAAAAAGGTCTCTCTTGGGTTAAGATTTACAAGGAGCTAATAAGGAAATAACCAGAAGAGTGCCACTGCATATATCTCAAATAGCCTCCTATGGACAGAGAGAAGCAACACAAATTAGAATTCTGACACTGTGGGTGTATGAGACCAGGACTGACAAGGTAAGCCCTCTTTTCTGCCTAACACCATTTAAAAAAAAAAAAAAATTATTCAATCAATTATGAGTTTCCTGGAAAACTCTAATTGCTAGATTTTTCTAAAAGGTGCCTGTTTTTGAAACACTCCTTAGGCTGCCACTGCTCCCCTATCATGTGATTTTTTTTACTTGGGCAAATGCCTTGTCACACACAGCACCCACCTCCACTGGATAACTCTACCCTACCTTATAAAAATGTTAAAAGTCAGCTACTATTTTGTAATTTGATGCTCATTTTGGTATCTTCACTGCACTATGCATATCTTTTTCAGTTTAATCCTAAAAAGGGATTAAGAGCTCAGAAAAGGCCAGGTTACATTTTATGACACTCATAGGATGAGGATCCCATCAGCTCCTCATAAATGATGCTGGGATACAGGACATACCTAGCTTATTTATGTTCTGCAAGATGGGCAGACCCTGGAATAAATTATCTGTGGAAGGCACGGTACTGGCCTGCATTCTTCTACAACAGTCATATGGAACTGATGACATGAACAGAATTTTAGCTCCTTAGAAGCCCCAATTTTTTACTTTAATCTCTTACGCCTTCAGTGATGGGACAATGTTCAACAAAGAACAGATGGTAAGCAAATTACTGGCTAATTGGCCAGTAGTTAAACTGCAAGTTAAAAATAAAGGGTGGGAGGGGAAGGGAAGGAGGAGAAAGTGTGGAAGAGGAAGAAAGAAGGAAAAGAAAGAAGACCCTTCCTTGTTCTCTCATTATGTCTTTTAGTAATATTATTTTCATAAAGGCCTTTGTTTTCCAGACAGTACTTATACATGTGGTAGATCTTTTAATCCTTACATAGTCCTGTAAGGTAGGTTATAACCCTGACTTTGTAGATGAGGAAAATAAGGCTCAGAGGGTTGAAATGTCTTGCCTATCAACAAACCTCTAGTGAGACGCAGAAACAGAATTCTCCTGACACTGTTTTCTTCTTCTGCAGATGACTCCTGTCTCTTATGTTCTGCCTCTTCATTCTTTTCTTAAAATGACACTGACACACAAATCTGTCCCTGCACTGGTGAAAGTCTCTTCTTTCTTTCCTCCGCCTGGCCAGTCGTGTGGTTGGTGGCACCAGCATCCCCTGACACTCATGCCCGTGAAGGGAAGACCGATCAGAGTCGAGGAAAACATCTGAAGTCCATTCCTCAGTCCCCAGTCTCCCTCCAGACTTGCTGCAGGAAGGAGGAAGATGACAGAGAACACACCTGTGCTGAACTCACTCAAATTTACAGGCTTTTCTTTGTTCATCCCAAGGAAACACTATCATAACATTTTCATCGAACTGGCTTCCACTGGGCAAAGCAATGCCACCATGAGCTAGCCGCTCATGTATTACTTGAGTATTTTAATGGGGACATTTTTTTGTTGGTGTTACACTGAAGAACTGTGGTTACAGTGATGCTAAGAGGAATTAGGTGACTGAAAGAAAAAAAAACTAAAATTATCCTAAGGATTTTTAAATATTAAAATGTCCTCATGAAGTGTTCATGCAGAACATGTGAGCTGCTAGATTATATAAAACAAAACTAGGCAAATACATGTGTTTTCCCTCTGCCCTCGCTGATCTAGCCTTAAATGACTGTCATGTCAAATGAACATGGAAGAATGGGTGGGAAAGGGGGAAGGCTGCTAGAATAAATTAACTGTGCTCTCTTACCTGTACTTTATGTAGTTATTATGTTTACTTCTGATAAGGAAAATGAAGGGAGGAGAATTAACTTGGCTCAGAGACAAAAATGGCAGAACTAGAAGTAGCTAAATCTCTCCAATTTCACAACCACCCCAGAACAATTCCAGATTAGATGATACTCTATTACACCACCTGTATTTTTCCCCCATCTGTACATTTCTTACAACCCATCAGGTAAGACAGGCCAAAGAGGTCTGAATGAATTGGAAACTATGAATAAATACATTTAAAATGGGCATATTAGCAACTTCTCCTGAACACACAATTCATTAGCCCAAAAGGGCTCCAAAATTCTTTTCATGGGCACTGCTGTCTATAAGAGGTTAGCAGGTGCAGAAAACATATGCTGGACACTACATAGTCCAAGAAAAACGCAGTACTCTCTCTCAAATCTATCTTTAGTCGCCAGTTTATTCTTAAAAAAAAAAAAAAAAACAACTTACTACCGCTCCACCACTTTCTGGCCTTCCCTTTCTCCTAATACTTAAAAGACTTCAGTGTTTTCTATAGCTTGGCAGTTAATCTCTGTGAAGACGATTCTGCCTTTCAAAATAAAGATGGCAGTAGCATACCAGGCATGGCCAACCAGCTATGGGGGAATGTGTCATTGAGAAGAATAAGGTTCTTCATGCAGCACGCTGAACTCCCATCTTGTTCAGCGCCTCCGGCCTCAAGCTACTTCACAAGGACAAGGCAAGGACACGAATTACTGTGTACATTAGCACCTTTGGGTCTCAGTTTATTAACTCCCTCATTCTACCAGCGGAAAACACTACTGATCATACAGGGAATGAAGAGAAGGCCTGTCTCACTCTCAAATTTTATGACTAAAAAGTTATGCCACATCGATAGTCCCTCATCTTAAAATTAAAGCAGGTATCATGACTACTAAATCAAAAACTTAGTATTTTTTCAAATAGGGAGACAGTTGAACTGCAGTCTCCCTAATACTGACATATTTGTTAAAAGGGATATGCTAACCTCTTAAAAGTATTTCCATACATTTCATTCTTGAAAAAAAATGTTCACACAATCACACAATCTTGCACTTTCTTAGGTGTGCACACATTCACGCCCCTTACCAAAAGTGACTTCTCCTTTGCCAGTTTTGTCAAACAGCTGAAAGGCCACCATGAACAAAGCATCTGGGGCACACAGGACAGATTCAAATGCTACAAATTCTTGAAAAGATATTAATCTGCAACATAAAGCAAGCACAAAGCATAAAGTCAGTAGCTTGTGGAAAATAAAAGCATACATAAATATGCACGAAGAAAAATATGTCACTGTCAAAAAATAAAATTCAAACCTAAAAACATTTATAAACACTTAATATTTCCTTTTATATACAGTGGACCTAAATAACAATGTACAGAATCTAAAAGACATGACAGGTTTGAATGGTGACATAGTAGATGCATTATATTTCAAATGTAATTGTTTTACCCAACATATCATTTTGTTTCAGGCATATTGTGGGATTCCAGAACTAAAGCTTAAATACTTTAGATGAAAATATGATTGTGCTATAATAGCAAAATCAAACAGCTTTGTCATTCCTTAATACCTTTACACACTATGTAACCTAGTTCACAGAAATTCATTCATTCATTACTGCTATCTACTTACCATGTGTGAATTGAACTAGGACTGGTGGTGGAATGCAGATAAATCAGACATGCAAGAAATCTAGGAAGCATAGGAAACTGATTTTGTCTGGACAACAGAATGCATAAAAGAGAACATTGTGAAATGAGATTAGAAATACAAGACCAGAGATGGGCCTGAAGACAAGAAAAGGGCCTAATCTTTCTTCTCTAGAAAGCAAGGAGTGACTGAAGGTTTCTAAGCAAGGTCATGGCATGATCAAATCTATCCGTCAGAAAAAGCATGACACACCATGATGCTTTGACTTCCAAGGAATAAACAAAAGCTTTCCTAAAACTGTCTTTTGACACTGTTTTGTATTTTAAATGTCCAACTATTTCAATGATACATTGAGAGAGTCCAAGTCTCTGGAAGATATAGAGGGAGGAAGAAAACCAGAGTTATTTTCCTATGTTTCACAGAACACTTAATTACTTCTAAACATCTGATTAAACTAGGACTGGGGGTGTACAAAGCTAACTTAGCTGTTTTCAGAATATCATCTGATATTTGTAACAATGTCACAAAGAAAGGAAAAACTCATGGTGCGTTCAATATGCTATCTCTATGTCATTCACCGCCCCAAATATATCCTGGCAAATGAATGGGAACATTCAAGAACGGCATGTGTTACAGATGAATGCTTGCCCAGAACATTTTATCTTCTATGATACAGTCTGTCTTGCTGAGAATCTCTGTACAAGCAAGACCAAGGGTAGGCAGGGATGAGAAAGAAAGCATATTTGAGTCAAACATTCCTGGCCGGCATCAAAGAATTTACAACCTGTGGGGGGAAGAAAATGCAGTCATGTGCATATATGCCCACCAGAATGCAAAAGTCGAGTGTCAAAAGTAAAAGGAATAAAGCACTAAGGGGCACAAAAGAAGGAGTGACTTATTTTGCCTAGAAGAACTGGGGAATGTTTCATGGAGGTGTGGCATGTAAAGAAAAAATTTTACTTTTGAGAAAACCACAAGTCAAAGGCTTGTGTGAGGCCAAACAACTGGTTTCTGGCACTTTGACCTAAAAACCAAGTGTCCTGATTTCCATGTGAGATAGAATTCCAGCTGATATAGGAAGATGGAGAAAAGAGAGAAGGGTAGAGAAAGGATGTTCCACAGAGAAGAAAGAACAAAGTACAGAGGTGACAAGGAATGGGGTGTGCTGTGCTTACAGAAGGATAAAGGGCATGAAGATTAAGAGTGGCTTGAGCTGTTAACGACAGCCACTCATGGGAGATCTTAAAGGCCAAGTTACAGAATCTTGACTTTTTTGCAGGTAGTGAGAAGTCACTGAAGGTTTTGGGATTGATAACTATCCAGTGCAGATCTTTGTTTTAGAAAAGTAACTAGTGTGGACGATAATTTAACAGTGGAAAGACAAGACATGGGGAGACAGCCTGACAGCTAAGGACAGCAGGAGTCTAAAGCAGAGCTAAAGCTCTGGGTCTGAAAAGAAGAACAAAGGCTGGAGAAATACAGTTGAGGCAGGAATGACAAAACTTTGAAGCAAATGGATGTCAGAAGCTGAAGACCAGGAAACAGGCCAAGTTATTCCCAAGACTTCTAACTTGGGTAACTGAGAGGGATGATGATACCAGCACCAAAAAATAAAGAAGAAAAAAGAAAAAGAAAAAAAAGAGAGAGAAAAGTTAGAGAGAAGGGACTTTTGAGAGAACAAGATCAATTCAACCTGGTTAAATCTAAGGTACCAGTGGCAGATTGCCAGCAAACCATCAGAAGCTAGAAAAGAAAGAACAGGTTCTCCCTTGCAGCCTTCAGAAGGAATCAATTTTACTGACACCATGATCTTAGCCTTCAGAACTGTTAAGACAATAATTATTTTTTTAAGCCATGCAGTTTGCTTGTTACAGAAGCCCTAGCAAACTAAAACAGAGACCAAGATTGGGAACACAGACCTGAGAGTTTTTAAACAATGGCTAGTTAAAGCTGTGAATGAAATTGCCCAGAAGCATTTCAATCAAAGATTCACATTCACATTTTCTAGACTACTGAGGCAGTCCTCACACCCCATGATGCCCTCTGAGCATGCACTAACAACCCTACAGCCACTACGGCCACCAGTCTAACTTGATGGCAGTCTGTCAATGCAGAAAACAATCATATTTGCTAAATTATGCCTGTGCAGACGTTAGGTTAGTTAAAAGTAAATCACATAGTGTGTTATCTAGAAAAGTGACATTTTTCAAAAATTTAATGATCTGAATAAAGAAAGGCTTAAGTACACTAAAAAGAGCATCCTATCTCTCTCAAAATGGTACAAGAAACCTCAAGACTATCAACGTGCGTTAGCAAATCCTCCTCTGGCAATGTCACCGTGGTTTCAAAACCATAATGAGCCAATGAATACTCTGGTATTTTAGGCATGTTACAGAGATCTAAAAGGTATGTAGTTTGGTAATCCTGTTAGATACAAGTACTATACATCTATGTAGGAGGTATATAGATGAACCATGAAATCATAATGTCTTACTGTTCATAAAGATCATTTTGGATTTTCAAGGTAATCTGACTAGAAGGCTATCAGAATAATTATATAGTACTACATTCACTTACAGCATGGTACCTAAAAATATTTATATGTGTTTTTCATATAAACAGTACTTTAGTCTTGCTTTTCAGATTTAACGGGTATTAGCATAAATTACGACAACGAATACAAGCTTAATCAAGTTCAGACCTGGCTGGTGAGTTCTCTAAGTTCCTTTTTCCATCCTCCACTCCCTGAACAACTTTGACAATGTTAGATGCTCTTTAAAATAAATCACACAACTCTGATGAACTCTGTCTGGTATCTAAGGAAAAGTACTTGACATGAATGCTCACCTGCAGCAACTAACAGGGGGACCGTGGTCAGCGAACATGGAAGAAAACAGGAGTCACATTTTCGTAGGCCTACACTGCCCAGAGGTCAGGGCAGACAGGTATCTACCATGCTCTCTTATGGCTCTGATGCTACCAGAGAGGTTGTTACGCAAGTCACTGCTTGTGTTCCAAACCCCTAGAGCGATTTTTCTCCTTCTGAAAGCCATTGACAACAGCAAACTGACAACTCCTTTAAAGTCCAGGTAAGCAGTGAAAATGGTACCTACTACTATCAAATACTGAGCCAAGCAGGAAAGAGTTAAAAGAAGACTGTCTCTGTGTGCTTAACTCATGACAATGTAACATTCCATACCTGTCATACACATAGAAAGATACTGGAAGGAAACATACAATGATGACAGTGCTTCTTTATTGTAGCATAAATTTAAGGTCTCCTGTCCCCCTCCTTTCTCACCTTTGCAAGGGATAGCTCTTAGCCCGGAGATACCTTAAGATACAGTTGAGAATACAGACTGAAAACTATGATATAAAAAAAAAGTGGTGATTAATGTAAGAAAACTGAAGACAAATTATTCAATGAATTCACAGACAAAGATTATTGTTCTATTGAGAGAAAGAATGAGAAGGGGAAACAGGAAACATGATGTCAGAGAGAAGATGTGGCCAAGTAGACAGGTACTATCAGTCCTGCAGGAGAGGTAAGATGCTATCAAAGTCAAGATGGGAGGTAGAGAGCAAGGCCACCAACTGCAGTGAGGCTTTGGTGCCTAATGCGTATGCTAGGCACAGGCCAAACTAGGACTACACAAATGAAAGTGCAACTTCTGCTCCCCAAAAACTGGTGATTGGGGGTTGTGGAGGGCAGGTGGTGAGCCAGGAACCAAGGAAGGAAGGTCAGAGATGAAGAACCACAAGACATGCAGGTTTGCTTCAGTGAGGGCAAGTACAGTGGAAGGCATGGTGCTCACATCCTGATAGCAGACACAGGTCTGAAATTTTTAGTGACATGATGAATTCATGCTTCAGACCATTTAATCCAGCAGACGAGTGAAAATTATTCAGAGAGAGAAGGGCATACAGCTGGGAGATGTGTTGGTTGAATGCAGGGAAGAGCCCTAAAGGCCTGAAGGAGGAAGACAGTGTCCTTGTGACGAAGGGATAAGAGTAAATAGTACTGTGATCTCCCAAGGGCAATGTCACAACATGGCAGTCTAGGAATCTACCCTAAAGAACAATTAATGAACGTGTGCAAACTTTTACCTACAGAGTCATTCAGCATCACTGTTGATAATGGTGAAAAGTGAAAATCACCACAATCTGCAACAATATGTGACTGATTAAATAAAGGAACACTATCTAACCACTAAAAATTGTTGTAAACAAATTCAAGTTATTAAGCAAAAAATCAGTTACACAAATATTTGTATAAAGTGATCCATTTTGTTAAAAATGGACAAAATGAATATTTTATATACACACAGTCTGAAGGATATACACAAAAGTATTAGTGGTGATTATCTCTCGGTAAAGTAAATTTAAGATTTTTTTTTCCTTTTTGCTTGCCTATATTTTCTAATCTTTTCAATAATATGCATAAGGTATTATTTTTGTAATACAAAATAAAAATATATATGAAATAAAACAGCAAGGGCCTGAACTTAGGTAATGACAGAAGGACTAAATAAGAAATGGTGTGGGGTTGGGGACTAAAAAAAGAAACTAATGGTTGAAACAATCGCACTACCTCTGGCTATCTGGGTGGATAACCAGCCTCCAGTGCGTCTCTTCCTCCCTGCTGTTTATTCTCCCTCAGCTGCAGCTCATACCCCATGTGGTCCCTTTCATCTCCCGCCTGGCTTCTATCTCCAGGCCAACTCTGTGGCTATGAAAGTTTAAGCAACCGCACATAAGGATCTGATCTGTTCAGATTTCAGGAAGTTCGGTTGTAGACAACGCACCATATCAAAACCCAATTACCACTTTTACTTAAGGTTCCTAACCACAAGAGTGCTTCGCAAAAATAACTTCTCCTTAAAACCCTCTTCATGTGTTACAACAGAGGCCAAACAATTGTCCCGGATTAATGGCAGAGATAAAAGTAAAATCTAACTCCAAAAACAGAGCTCTAACCACCAGACCACCCAGGTTCAAGTATCCATGAGTGTCAAGAAGGAAAAAATAAAAATAAAAAAAAGAACTGGGGTCTCCTATGATCACCAGTTTACAAAAGAGCTTTGGCCTCCATTATTTGAACATCTTTAATAGATTTGGGGATTATACAGCTATTTTATCTCCTTCCCAAATGCCTTGCAGATATACATTATTCAGGCCACCAAGCACATAAGTACCTTGTACCTATTATATGCCAGGCAATGCCCTAGCCAGTAAGTGTACCATGAAAATGAATAGGAACGACAGAATCTGTGTTCTCAAGGAATTACACTCTAATGGAGAAGGTAAACAATGAGAATAAAATGATTCCATAACCAGATAATCGCTGAGGACAAAATAAAATAGAGGAATGCATTAAACCAGTGTTTCTCAGCCCAAGAGAGCCTATTTAACTGATCTAAAGAGGACCTGAGCAGCCATTTGTTTTTTCAAACCTCTGAAGTGATTCCACCATACAGCCAAGCTTGAGAATGATGGGGATGGCAGAAAAGGAGCTGTTATCGCTGGGGTGATGTGAAATCTGGCATCACCCCAGCGGCATGCTTTCAGAGGTGCTCGGTTCTTCCCTGCCAACACAGTAAAGAATTACAGGTCAGAGAGATTTAGAAGAAAGATTTACTGGAAGTACATTTTAGAAGAAGATGGGCAATACTAAGAAAGGCTGAAGCCCTGGAATTTGAGAATTGAAAAGATAATAGACAGAGTACACTCCAAGGAAAGAGCAGGTTTTCAGAGAAGGGAACTCTAACAGTGCAGAAGTGGGAAGGTCTGTATGATCTTAGGGCATTCCTACGGGATTGGCACGTGAAGTCATTTTGATTGACATCTAGCTGTTTTATAACTCCCTGCCTACTGTGCATGTCGCTACCCAGAATTCAGTCTGTTATAATTAGATTCATGAACTTCTGGGTATAGAAATGATATTATAGTTATGGTATAATGAGGCTGAGGTTATGGGCAGGTTAGGGTAGTACTTTCTGCGCAAGCGTTTGTGGCTGGTTAGGCCAGCAGCTTTTATGGTGCTTGTGCCCTAGGATTTAGGATAATTTATAACCTGAAAGGGGATGTTCTTTATGGCAAGGCCTTAAGGAAGGTCTTCAAGGAAAGTTATGGTTACAGAGCTGGGCCTTCGCTCATGTCTAACTACATAACAGAGCCACTCTGCCTAAGGTGGTCAGCAAATGCCTCCGGCAGGTGGCATTAAGAGTTGAATGAGTTGAATGACGAAAAGGAAGAAGCACTGGGAAGATCTGGAGGAAGAGAAATCTCAGTGCAAGAGCCTGCCCTAAGTAAGAAAGGCCAACCTTGGCAGGTTCCATGGGACAGGGAGACACGAGTGGCTGGAGACTAGAGGCAGAGGGAAGTGGGAAGGGAGACAGGGATGAAAGCCACGTAAATTTTATTCCATGCATACAGGGGATACAGCCATTGTTGGAAGGTTTTATGCAGGGGGGGTGACATGGCCCCACCAAACACACACTCAGGACACTGCGGAGCTTGGACTGCATGGTGAAGCACCGAGTCCAGTCAGAAAGTAGCGGCTGGGGTTGTAGCCAGAGAGACATAAATGAGAAGTAGTCAAATCCAGGATGCGTTTTCTAGACAGGGCTGCGGGGAGAAGGGGGGGCTTGTCCTAGAAGTCCCAGCACACAGCTTTCAAAGAGCAGGGGCAAGTCAGGCCCTCGCTGCAGATGACCAGTGGCCTGTGGCTGCAGGGGCTCTGGCAGCCAGAAGCACAGACTCTGAGGCCCTGAAATTACTGAAGAAATGAAAACCGCTAGCTAGGCAGATGATGAAGGAGCTCATAAATAAAGATTTTATTTAAAATGCCAGTTGATGGTCGCTGAGCAAACAATCTAAGCCTCACTGCTCCAATTATGTAAATTGTCTTTAACACGATCTAAAAAGAGAATGAATTATTACCTAATTCTATATTCTAAAAACCATCAGTAATAAAGTGGAAACAGGCCCGAGTTCTAGTTTTTCTCTTGCCTAAATGACTGACTGATGTTGCTGAACAAGTTGGAGCAGACCTCCTTTCCTGATCTATAAAAGGTGCTCTCTCCAGTGCCTTCCACTCTGCAAGCCCACTTCCTTCCATTTCAGTTACAGGAAGCCTTCCATGCCCACCCAAGCACTGGCCTTGGCACTCCTGGGGCTGCATCTGCTCTGACGCCAGCTGCACTCCTCAGCTCCACCACTCACTCGGGTTCAAATCTCACTGCAGCGTTTGCCAAGGGCCTATTTAAATTCATTGGCTCCAATGAAATCTGGCAGATTGAATATTGTTCAAACAAGCAGGCTACTGCCTGGCTTTAAAAACCTATTAAAGATTTTATTAGCAATTTTACTGTATTGTTATCATGAATTTAGCCCATAAATACCACCTCTGCATATATCACTGCTTCCCTATTGCCAAAAGAAGATAAATATATAGGCTCTCACAACTATGAGCTTAACTCAGTTTTATGACCATACTTCCAGATTTAATCTGTCTGTCCGTGGCTTTATACTTCACTCCAAACAGGACATCAGCTGCCCAAAGCTGACTGTGCCAACAAGTAGGATTTATGAAAGGCATTCTTATACCTCCAGCACTTTCTTCCTTACCAGAGGGATTCAACGTCTTTACCGACAGTAATTCATCCCTTCTACTTCTCTTTTGCTAATACTTAAATTACACCCTAGAAAATGCCTTTCACCTACACATCCTCTATTCCCCATTCCTTCTTCTCCTTCCTGTTAAATAACACTGTCCGATGACCTCAGGAGAAAGTGTTTCCTTATCCTGCCATCTCCTCCAACCCATCTTTTAACCTTTGAGTCATAAAAAAGGCTCTAATCATGGCCGATCCCCATAAGAGGGATACTGCATCAAGCAACAGAACCATCACAGCTTTTAAAAACTAGAAATAAATCTCTATCTCCGTAAGACTCTAGCTAAATACCCTATTACTTCTTAAATACTAATGGATATTATTTTTAAGCTAAAAAAACTATCTCATATTACATTACCTCTATTTTGTATAATTACCAATATTGAGAGCAGAATTTTATAACGTCCATCACAAATATTCTGCATTTTAGTTACATCACAGGTTAAACAGCATTTTGAGATCTAGAGACTTGGTGTTCTTTTTTTAAAGGAAAAATATACTAAGTTAAAAAACAAACAAACAAACATAAATCATTTCAAATTTGGAATTGCCTTTAAAGTGGGGAGTTGAAAGGGAAATAGAATGACGTTGACAAAAAAGGGGGGAAAGTAGTTGTAAACCATACTGGAAAAGCAACTGAGGTAGGCAAAGTACATTTAAAAACTGTAGGTTTCCTACATCCTCTGTTATTCTTTTAATTAAGGCTGGATGAGAAGGCTCTGAAGGGAACCAAAGTTTTGCCACCCTTAGGCTGCCTTTTAGGAAATTGATTTTAAGCTGTTTATTAAGAAAGAAGGCTCAGAAAGAACCTGTGACCTCCCCTTTCCTGCCCATGACATTCAGACAGAAACACCTGCCTTAGGAAGGGAGCCTGGGCCTGATCACCCTAAGGACCTTCACCCTGGTCTGGCATCAGTCAGGAAGACTCTAAGCCTGTTAGCTAGACCCCTCTCCCCCATCCCATGTCCCATTGCCTCCGAGCTGCCTAGCAAGAATTTCCTGCTGTTCCACTCTTCCTCAACAACCTGTAAACTGCCCATTCTCACTTCTAAACTCTAATACCCTGTCCCCACCACTCCACCCCCATAAATAAAATGTCATATACACCCAACGATGCCTCACTATCTTTGGAATTTTCATGCTTATGTGAATCCCCCACACACATGTACTAAAAATGTCATTTTCTCCTGTTAATTTGTCTGTTAATTTAATTATTAGCCAGCTGGAAGAACTGGGAAGATAGGAGGAAATGTATCATTTCTTTTTTAGCCCCACAGCTTCAACTTTATTAAAATGGCAAATGTAGAAGGATAATGGTAAAGATACATTACAGATAAGAAATAGGTAACTGAAAAGCCAGCAGGCACACAAATTTGTTAACTATTATTTTTTAAGTGACCACACTAGCCTATTGCTCTGCATAAACTAGATTGCCAGTGGATAACCAGGTACTTCAAATGCTTCCAGTAGAAAAGGCCAATGCTGTTTCTCTGACTTCAATCTCCAGTTTGATTGTTCTCTAGGTTTAGAGCTGAAAAGCACAAAAAGTAACCTCCACTTAGAGACCTTGTCAGAACATAAGGCACAGGACAGCCGAGGAACAGAATTTTCTCATGCATACTTTTAGCAGATGCCCATATTACCTATGGTTGTTCTTTGCCCAAATAGCACTTTAAAATAAAAAAAATGGATTGAGTTAAATGATTTTTTTTTTATTGGAACAATATCTTAAAGTCTTTTTCTGAATCTCTGATGCAAAGTAATGATAATTAAAATATTTGAAAACAAATAAAAGGCACCTAAGCACAAACACAAAAAGTGCTACTTTCTTGTATCTGCCAATCACAATTCCCCACTCACTGTAAAAAAATGAACAGTAAGCCAATTTTTAAAATATATATATAAAATCAAATTTTACTGATTCTTCTTTGAGAAACAATATCAATTACTCAGGAACATGTTAGCATTTCCTTCCATTCGGTTATAAATCTTCTGTTTTGGATACACACAAAAACCTTTTTGATGCAATTGTAACATAAGCCCAATGGCTTACGCCAATGCAAAGCAAAAATTAAGTGACTGAAATAACCTTTACCATATTTTTAAAAATAAAATTATTCGTGGTGTGGGCAAAAAGAAATAGATGTACACAGGCTTGAGCCAGATTATCACACACACACAGCCAACATTAATATCTGCTGTGCCAGCTGAATTCAAATTAACCCAATTTTACATGTTAATTAAACCAGCTATTTTCTTCTTATTGTAGTTTTCCTTCTTAAGTAGTAGAGTCTACAAGTGATTCCCAATAGACTTGTTCCAACAACAATGACGTATTCATTTACTCCTATTATGACCATACAATACAGTAACTGAGCAGTAATTTTTCACAGTCAATTACATGTGTGGTTCTTCATGCTTAAAGATGCTGAAATAATATGTACTATAGAGCCATATGCCCGAATCTCTAGTCTGCCTGAGGCAGTTGCCTGGGTAACACATTTTCTCTCCAGTTTAGCATAACCCTTCATTGAATATCATTAGGTGTCATTAAATAGCAAACATTAACATGAACTTCAATACACTACTTAGATGGAGTCATTTTACCCATGTAAACAAGTCCTCCATCATTTATAAAAAGCTTAAAATTGATTATGCTTTTCTGTATTTAAGACATGAAAAGGAAAAAAAAAGTGTCCACGTGTTGATTCCAAATTGAATTGGCAGAAATTTCTGTTAACATAGAGAACTCAGAAACAGGTTCATGGGAAACTCTTTTCATTGACTGGGTAATATTAGTCATTGTAAAAAAAGAAAGATCAGGTTTTTAAATTTTACTCAAAATTATAAAATAATTCCATCAATGGCCGCTCAGACTATCATAAACGGTTTTACCCTCTTTTCTAAGGGTGTTGCGGGGGGTGGGGGGTTAGAGAAAGCACTAGAGTTTATTTAAAATAAATTTAATGAATAAGATGTTTAAAAATCAAAACATAATAAACAGAAAGTATACCTTGCATTATTTAAAATGTCTTAAATACTAAAAATTTAATGAAGTTTCTATAGTTTAGCTATGGCAATATATGGTTTATACAGGCTGCTCTAGAGCAATGCCAGTTTTAATAGAGGCAATTCCCAGTCATCTCCATCAGCCCTCCATCCCATGCCACCCCAAAAGAGCATCTATCTACGAAAAATAATGTGCTTGCTTTACAAACACAGTTTCAACACTTAGAGCCCTCCCTTCCCGCCTTCCCGACCAGATTACCACTCTTACACCATGGAATTATCATTTTTCTGAGACACATCATAATTCCATGTAAGCCTAAACTCTCGGGCTGTAAACAATTACAACTTGCCCTCTATCATCTGCATTACAAAGGGTCTCCAAATTTTCAATATTAAAGGACACATACAAAAAAAAATGAATCATCAAATGGCATCCCTACCTCTAATACATTTTCTCACCTTCCCATTACAAAAGAAAGGCAGGTTCCAAAATCCTAGAAATGGGGCTGGGGCAACTGATAAAGAGGCAGGAGGCAGCCCCAAAGCTGTCCACAGTCAATCTAAAAGTAACAAAAGAGAAAGCTCTGCCCACAACAAATGAATTCTTAGTGATGGTGACTGAGGTCCCAGATACAAATAAGATTATAAACTGGGATCTTTTTTTTTTTTTTTCCAACATCTGTTTCCTAATTCAAAGTAAGGAAAAAATGGCCACACAAAATTGAGTGATTTTAGCTTTGGGTGCTTTGTTTTTACCTCTCATTGTTCTACATTCATGTAGCTATTTGTAAAGGTGAATAAAACTTCAATCACCATGTTCAGTCCAGCAGCTGAGATGTTGTTGGCAAGGAAAAATTATTTGATATTAAAAGTATATTCCATTTTGGTTTCATCATTCTCCTTTGAAATGAGGTAACTCATGGGATACAAACTGACACCAAGGATAAATCTTCAGGCAAAATATTTGCAGGACATATTGGGATCAGTATAGATTCAGTCATATTTCTGATGCCTCCATGAAAGTTTATGCGTTGAATGATTACCTACGACACTGTAGAATTTCAAATAAAATTTTAAAAATTAAAAATATTGTATAAACTGTCAGTACTGAGAAAAGTAGCCTAGTAACTTAAGAAACATCATTAATGAGAACTGAAATAATAAGTTATTTTCTACTTATAATATTCTAATTAGGTAGTGTTTCTGAATTTTACCCAAGATCCTCAATAAACAGAACACTATTTCCATTCCTATTCCCAATAGAGATTACTTAAAATGTTACTATATGAACATAATTTGCTTGCCCGAGAACTGGTACAAGATCTGGTAAATAAAAAACATAATTTTTCTTATAGTTTATGTTTTGCCATATAAATAATCACAAACAAAATGCAATGAATTCATCTGTTAATTCAGGCCACCCATGAATGTAGATTCTCATTAAAATAACCAAAAGTATTTATTATAAATGTCTGAGCCTACTCTACTTCAGTAAATTTTATTTTACTATCTGGAAGAACCTATATAAGTGCTGAAAAACAGATAAGGAAAGAAAGTTTTCTGTCCCAATTGATCCAGCATGGTTTCTCATCCTATTCCACACAGTCTCTGCATCTATTTATAACAATGCCAAGCTTTTTAAAAAGCAGGCAATTACAATGCAGAACAGCAATTGTAAAGAACAATCAAAATTAGAAACTGTTGGGAGTATTTTATATTTTTGTAAAAGCAAATTAAGTTATAGACTTTTGAGACTCTTGCTTTTTCTAGGTACAATTATTGCTAATTGTGGAAAAGCCACATCAGTGTTTAATGCTTTTTCCTTCAGTAAGTTGGTGACTGTTTTACATCCTGACTTAAAACAACAACAACAACAACAACAACAACAACAACAACAACAACAACAACAAAAAACACCTCTAGAAGAAAGTACTGATCAGAAAATTATAAAGCAATAGAAAGGGGATTTTAATATGAACTACATGCTCAGCCAATCCATAGGTACTTTCAAGGGGAGTTTTCCCCAAATGGAAATGCAACACCTTTAGTGAATTTCAAAAAATTACATTCTAAACTAATAACTGGAAGGATAATGTGAACTAAAATTAAAAGAGACATGGTTGCATTTATTTAACCACAGAAGGCTGTAACTCACCAGACCACAAGCAGAGATGAGAGGGTGGGAAGGGCAGTGCCGAACGGTGCCCAGTCAGCAAACGCTTTAGCCTTCACAGGGTACTGAAGGGGAAGGGCAGGAGTCTCAAAAAGGATCAAGAAACTAATGCTATGGGTGGCTTTCTTAGTACAAAAAAATTAATGTTATAAAAACAAGAACGATCCCACACTATTGTGGTACGAGTCTATTTGGAGAGGATAAAAGTGAAGACCAGAGGAGAAAAAAACTTGCTAAACGTTTCAGTACCTGTGACAGAAAAAGACTGCATAAAATGGTACAGAGTTCCTTGGGGGAAATGACAACCAGGGATTTTAATATGTTGAATTTCAATATGGAACCAGAAAGACAGCCTGAGAATCTCATCCCCTCATCATCTTAATAACAATATCTCACATACTCATGGCGCTTTATGTATTTGGTTCATTCAAATTCATTCAACAAACACCAGGGAAGTGTTACTATGTGCCAACTACACTGTTCTACGATCTACAGATTAAGCAGTGAACAAAAGAGATAAAAATATCTGCCTTAATGGAGCTTCCAGGCGAGTGTGTGTGAAAAAGTCGAGAGGGGACAAAACAAGAAAGTCTTTGTTACAAGATGAGAACCACTGAGAACCACTGGAGCAAATGTGGAAAGGAGTGTCGGGGGTACAGTTTAAAATAGTGTGTTTAGGGAAAGCATCCCTAAGAAGGTGTCACAGGAGCAAAGATCGTAAGGAAGCAAGGAGCTTCTTGGAAAAGGAAGTGCAAAGGCCCCAAGGTGACACAGCATGGTGTGTTCAAGAGACAGCAAGAAAACCAGTGAGGCTGGAACAAAGCAATCAGGGTGAAAGTGAAGGAGGGAGGCAGGGGAAGGAAGGAGTGGCCACTGCAAGGCCTTGGTGGCCACAGTAAGGGCTTCGGCTTTTACTCTGAGCGGAATAAAAAACCATAACGGTTGTGAGCCAGACAGTGAAATGATCCAGCTTAGGTTTTAACAAGATCACTCTGTCTGCTGTGCTGAACAGACAGAAGGGATGACTGGATGCTGGGAGGCCTGTTCAGAGGCTCCTACAACAATCAGAGTGAGGACTGGCCATGCTTTGGACTGTGGCAGTAGCAGCAGAGGAGGTAAGATGCAGAGTAACATCCCACCACAGTTAGTTACGAATGACATCAAAAAGGCTAAGTCATGTAAAATGCAGGTCACATCACTGGGAGTGAACTAACAAACTAGCCAACTAGGGGCTACACGCCAATAGCTAGTTACATCGCATCACTGAAGAGTAAATTGATGATAGTTTCAGAATTTCAGTTCTTTTGGTGCTCATGTAATACAGTTTTAGTTTTGAAAATGTACTCTTAGATGAACTTGCAGAAGAAATTAAAATGAAGCACAACTAGAGCGGTAGGCACTTGGCCGCCCCACTGCTGGGTTTAAGCGTCTTCACCAGCAGCTGGTGCAGCGTCATCCTTTCTGGTGCAGGTTGAACAAGGATTCTGTGTTAGAAATCAAGCTGATGAGTCTTCTACTAAGTACCTCCTAAAGGGATGCCCTGGTCAGGGAGCCTCAAACTGTCAGTCCTTCAGTGATGACAACAGTTATAAACTTAAGAGTTGGAAACTTCTTGATAGTTTGTCCCATGTACCTTTATGAAACAAAACCAAGTAATCGAGCCTGCCTTGGAACTTGCCTTTGGACCTATTCTCACCTGGGGCTCGCCCCCAGACTTGTGCAGTGGGTCTCTGTCTGTCCTGACTATCCCTGTTGGTCAACTCTCTCATACTTCCTTTCTCGTATTGTCTGTGTTGGTATAACAAAGCCTGCAGAGCAGCTGCTGCTACTGCCACCCTCTTAAATAGGACAGAAGGAGTTTTACTATATTTTGAGAGTAAAGACAACTAGATCTGATGAAAGATTAAATGTGAGGTAGGATGTCTCTGGAGTTTGGGGTCTGGGCAACTGCAAGATGGAACATCCTGAGAGCACGGACAGGAGAGGAAGAGTGCTGCTGGAGAGAAGGGTCAGGAGTCTCGTTCAGGAAACCCGAGGTTTGAGACGCCTAACAGGTAAGCAAATGGAGACCTCAAGCCAGCAGCTGTATGGACTGGACTCTGGAGCTCTGCAGGGAGGAGAAGGCTAGAGACACCGTGAAATGAGGTCACCCGTTAGTCAGAAAAAACTGCAAGTCCCAGGACTGAGTCCCAAAGATGGGAGATGAGGAAGAAAAAGAAGAGGGACCTGAGCAAGAGCAACCAGGGAGGTGTGAGAAAAGCCATGAGTTCTGTAGACCATGGTGTACTGAATGTCGAGAGAGCACTTTGGGAAGGTGTGAGGCAGCAGCTACATAACCCTGAGAACGAATATCAACAGCGGATTTTGCTATGGGGCTCTGTGAGATAATACAAAACAAGGATTATATACTGGTCTCTGCCCCTGGCTCCCAGAAGAGCGCTCCTGAAAACCCTTATAATTTCTTAAATGACAAGGGCACTAGGAGCATCTTTTGTTGTCCTATTTATTCTCTGACCATGGCTTCTGACAGAGAGCTCCTGAATCCCTTGGTTCCCTGGGTGATGGCAGTGTCTGTGTTCTAAGCAGTGTCTTTAACATGACTCTTGGTGGGCTCCTGGATGGGAGCTCGTCACCAGAAAGACCCAGCAACGATTAAAAGTTTGGCATTTTCAGCCCACTCTCATTATCTAGAGAGAGAGGGGGACTACAAGTGAAGTTAATAACTGATCATATCTACATGATGAAGCTTTCATAAAAATTCCCAAAACACGGGGTTCAAGAGCTCCCAGGCTGGTGAGCACGCAGTTCTGGTGAAGCAGTGAGCCGAGGAGCTCTGTGCCCCTCCCTGAAGCCTTGCCCAGTGCCTCTCTGCCATCTAGATGTTCTCCTGCATCCTTTATCAAACCTTTTATAATAACCTGGTAAGGGATAAGTACACTGTTTTCCTGAGTTCTGTGAGCTGCTTTCATAAATTAACCGAATTCCAGGAGAGGGCCATGAAAACCTCTAATTTATAGTTGATGAGTCAGAAGCACAAGTAACAACCTGGGTTTGTGACTGGCACCAGACATGTAGTGGGGGTGGGGAGGGCGGTCACATGACACTCAGCACTTGTCCTGTGGGACCTAATGATATCTCTAACAGATCATCTCAGAATTGAGTGAAATCGTGGGACACCCAGCTGATGTCACGGAATTGCTTGGTATGGGGGGGAAAGAAACCCCACTTATCTGGTGACCAGAAGAATCAGAAGTGAAGCGTTCAGTGTGAGTAGTAAAGAAGACACATGCAAAAGGAGCAGTGAGTTTTTCCTTCTCAGGATCTGAACAAGAGCAGACCCAGGACAGCCATGGAGGAAACCTGAGGGGAGCGGACTCCAGCGTGAACAGGCAGAGACAAACTGCAGAGGGCCAGAGGGGCAACACTCTCGATGAGCTCTGCAGAGAGAACAGAAGTGGAGAGAGATGGAAGAGGAAGCAGAATCACAAGAAGTTTTCTTTAACACGAGAGAAATACTAGAAGGTTTATGCGCTGTCAGGAAAAGATCCCAGCAACGAGAGAGGGAGGGGGAGGTGATGATGTGGGAGAGAGAAGGAATGCTGGAACAAGATTTGTGAGTAAAGTGAGAAGGGAAAGCTGACTGAACTCTTTCACGGATGTTATTTTACTAAGTAACAACACACAAGTGTTCACAGAGCAGGCACTAACTCCATTTAATCAGATGAGAAAACAGGCTCAGAAAGGTTAGATCACTTGTCTAAGGTCCCAGGACTTTTAAGAGACTTAGTAAGATGTGAATGTGATTTTATCCACCACTATCCATGTTCCTTCCACTCTATGTTCCCATTTGAACAACCCGTTCTGTCTGAGGGCAGCAGTTTCCAGAAGAATTCTGAGGTATGTAACACAGAAGCCCTTCTCCTGTGCGTGTGGATAAGGGAAAGGGGGGCAGACGGCCTCAGAAGCATTTGGTGCAGGAAAAGGGAGAGAAAATGTAAAGAAGTAAAAGAATATCCTGAGTGTAATTACGGTTCATCTAATTCATCATGATGTGTCTGGTTCTCTTTGACAAGAGCCCTAACAGATGGTCTGGAAAAATATCCTTATGACTCAAATAATGTTAGTATTAAAAGCAATGGTCTGTAAACTTTAATGGCTATTAGAATAAACTGGGGAAATGATTCAAAATGTGTATTCCTATGTTACACAGATATAAAAAAAAATAAGTAAGATGTCCTTACATAGAATGATCTTCAGGATATATAGTTAAGGGACAAAAGTGGCGGAGGTGGGCGGGGAGAGAGAAAGAGAAAATATGTTCTGGGAACTAGTATTACACCCAGGGGGACTAATATTACATCAAACTGAGAGTAAACGTTATTATATATTACACACACCCAGATAAGACATTATTTCAGGCTGTCTGCGAGAGTGTTTCTGGATGAGATCAGCATTTAAATGAGAGAAGTGAGTAAAGCAGATTGCCCTCCCAAATGTGAGTGGGCATCGTCCGATCTTTTAAGGGCCTGGGTAGAACATAGAGGTGGAGGAAGGGGGATTTGCTCTCTCTTCCTGACTGACTGAGCTGGGACGTTCATTTTCTCTTGACCTTAGACTGGGATTTAAACCACAGGCTCCCCTGACTCTCAAGCCTTTGGATTGGACTAAATGACACGACTAACTTTCCTGGGTCTCCAGTCTGCAGATGGCGGATAGTTGGACTTCTCAGCCTCCACAATCACATGAACCAATTCCTTACTATAAATCTCTCCCCCTCTGTCATTTCTCCCTTCCCTCACTCTCTACATTGAGAATCCTGACTAATAGACATGCACGTATACACATACTACATACACCCTTTCATAGGAATACATATATAGCATATAAAGAGTTTACATAGCTGCTTTTTGGGTATGAATGGGGAAAGAAATACGAACGTGAATATGCATACATAACAATTTACTTATATTTGGGAGAGAAATACCCTGTGGAAGAAGAAACCAAAGGAAATAAAAGTGAGCTCTAAGGAAGAAGGAAGAGACAGGATGAAGGCGTGTTAGGTCAGACTTCTCTGAAGATATCTGCTTCTGTTATACAGTTTTGACTTAGGAAACATATGTCTTACATATTCAAAAATTAAATTAAGTCTAAAAGGAAAAAAGCAATCTCCAAAAATTAAAAACAAACTGAAACGAATGAACCTAACCATATATCAAGTTGGTGGCAAAACCACACAGAGAAACGAATTATTTCAAATAACCTTAGAACACAGTATTTTCACTGTATAAATTCATTGGGATACATACTAAGCACAAATAGAGCTGAAAAGAAATCTTAAACTTCATTCACTATCTAATTGTTAGCAGCAATACCAGTCTTATTATTTTAAATATACTCTACATCTTGCATACGTGTAATTATGTGAATGTTGCTGGTAACCAAGACTTTCAATGAAAGAGTAAAAAAAAAAAAAAATCAAATAAATAAATATACTTTAATTCTGTCAACTGTTTAACTTTGAATCATAAATATCAATATGAAATGAAGACTTTTTTTCCCCACACTATCTACTGAAAAGATCTAAAAGCAGTAACAACCCAAAAGAAAAAGTACACTTACCACCCAAATTGTGGTCTCTAAACACAACTGCCCATTAAGAATAAGAGCTCCATGGAGGAGTGAATGATTCTAGGTCTGGAGCTGGAAATACATAAAATAATATCCTGTTTTGCCAGAAAGCAAGTAAGCTATGACATATTAATAGAGTCTATCAAAAAGGACTAATGAAAAAATAAAGGGTTCTCATTGGCCAAAGATGTGATAAACACATTTGATTAAAACATGCCAAATATATATTTAAAAAGCATATGAGTTCAAAAAACTCAATATTAAAAAGGCTCCCATTCCCACAAAAAACAATCTCCATATCACTGAACCTTTAAAGTTACTAATTACAGCACCAACTCCTTATGCTGAAAATTGGCTCTGATCAAGCAATTTTTTTGAGCCCTGTGTCTAACCCAGATCTCTCCCTGGAAATCTATACTAAACATCTAACAGCCTACCTTTCCAACTGCATATTTAACAGGCACCTTGATATGTCAAAATTTATGTATAGTTGGTATATAGTATTAGTTTCAGGTGTTCAATATAGTTATTCGACATTTCTATACCTTACAATGTAATCACACTAAGTCTAGTAATCATCTGTCACCATGCAAACTTATTGCAATATTATTGAGTATATTCCCCTTCATGATTTTCACTCATCTGGCCAACCCCTTTCCTTCTGGCAACCATCAATCTGATCTATTTTGTTGAGTCTGTTTTTGTTTTGCTTTGTTTGCTTGTTTTAGATTCCACATATAAGTGAGGCCATGCATATTTGTCTTTCTATGTCTGACTCATCTAATTTAGCATAATACCTTCTAGGTCCATCCATGTTGTTGCAAATGGCAACATTTCATTCTTTATTGCTGAGTAATATTCCATTTGTGTGTGTGTGTGTGTGTGTGCATCACATCTTTATCCATTCATAAGCATATCAATATTAACATGTCCTATAGAACTCTTAGTTTTGTTTCCAAACCTATTCCTCCCCAAGAATTTCCTATGTTACTCAGCTTGCCCTCTCCCATATCTCATATCCAGGTCTTACCAGGTCTACAACTACTACTCTAGTCCAAAATGTCTGGCCTTTCTTCTACTCCTGCCCACTTCACTCTATCCTTTACATATCAGTTAGGAAGATCCTTCCAAAATTTAATTCACATCATGTCAGTCCCATGCTCAACACTCTCCAGTGACTTCTACTACGCTTGGAATAAAATTCTGTAAGATATTTAATGATATAATCTGGCACCTGGATGCCTTTTTGGCTTCTTCCACTTTCCTCCTCCTCATCAACCTCTAGCAAAACGGGTCTCCTTACTGTCCTCAAACATGTCCAGCACCCTCTCACCTCAGGCTGTCTGCATCTGTCACTCCATCTACTTAGAGAAAGCCCAACTCAAATTCTCACATGGCTCACTCTCTGAGGGCTCTGCCTAAATGTCACATTTCAAAGAGGTCTTCCCCAACCACCCTGTTGACCACAGCACCCAGAGCCCACACACAGTCACTCGCCATCCCCTCCCCTTGCTTTAGTAGATACAGCAATCTGCTTCTATTTGCTACGTAAGAACACAATGTCTGCTGTCGTTTAGAACAGTGCCTGGCACATAGTTGGTACCAAAAACATTTGTTAAATGAATTAATAAATCTAAAATTGATCTAGATTTTTCAAAAATCAAGATTCTCTCATTTGTAACCCAAGGCCACTTTATCTTACTATATATGCTTACAGAGACTAAGTTATTCTACAATTTCTATGAAAGTGAATCAGTTATCTTCTTTTACCCCTTACTTTTTCAGACTGAAGATCACAAAACCTTTATAGCAAATTGCAATGGAAGCCTTACCCTCAAAAACCTTCATTAAAGTCTGAGAGCTTCATTCTATTTAATAGGAAGTGACTCATTGACAATTATGGCACAATCAATGGGAAAGTTAATAGGCACTAAATCTCAGGTTTCACTTCAATCCTCACAGTTTATCGCAAGACTTAATTTAAGCAACTGCCATATCCTGTGCCTATGACACTGACATTGGTAGGGAAATAGATTTGCAAGTAGTCAGGAAACTGCTTACACTGTTTGATTTCTTTTCTTCAAAGTTTTAGATCTAAGTTTTAAACACCTATGGTACAAATAAAAGCAAGACCAGACAACCAAAAAAGGAAAGTGGGAGGGAACAGTATTTGCGCTCTCACCTTCACGTACCGGGAAGAGCGGAGAGGTGCTAGCCCGGTAAAGATAACTATTCTGAGAACATGGTATGCAATGGTGCCTCAAGGTTGAGTCTAAGAATAGTAAAAGGGAAAAAGTGTTCTGAAAACTATTCCTGGGTTAAAAAAAAAATGTGAGGAGAGTTTTTCATAAGTCTGGTGGTAAAGATAATAGTTGGCCAAATAGTCTTAAAGGGTAAGAATCTTGGAAAGGGCATCATAACTTTTAAGTAAAGACATATGCTCAGTTCTCACACAAAGCTCTATTTTTAATATTCTTCTCTATGCTTAAAAGTTCCATGGTAGAGCAGGTAGGGCACAAATCAAAAAGAACTAGGTCCAAATTCTAGTTCCAGAATTCACTAGCTATGTAACTTTGAGCAAATTATTTAAACTCTCTGATTGCGTACCTCCCTCTAAAAAAGGGGGGGGGGCAAAAATACCTAGTTTAAGAATTTTTTATGAGGATTAAAGGAGAAAACAGGTGGAAACTGTTAACAACGCGTCTAGAACCCTCTCCTCTGTGTGCTCAGTAACTATTTGCTGCCTTGTCCTTTAGTCTAACCATTTAGGGGGAAAAAAAAAACACAAAAAGCAAAACAAAGCAAAACACAGCAGAGCTCAAATCTCACAGAATATTTTTACTTTAGAAGTTCTTCAAGTAATAAAACTGCCCCTCCCAAGGCCTCCTTGCCTCTCTGCAAATACCCTTATCTCCCAGCACATACAGTGTGGAGTCCACTGGGACTAATTCCATTGGGTCCTTTATGCTGTACATGTTGACCTCCACCAGTAGCCCAAGACCCTCTGGTCTCCCTTTATCACCCACATCCAATCCCCATAAGCTCTGCATTTTCCTTATTCTTTTGCCGTCTCCCAAAAAGCCTTCCATTGTGCCTTCAAGATTTCACAATTCGTGATGAGCAAAATCTCATCCCTCAATCCCTTCACTAAAGGAAATTCCTTTCAGAGGAATCCTTTAAGAACCCCTCCACATTCTTGCTCCAACCAATGCATGGCTCTTCCTTGAGGATGATCTTTCTTCCACAGCCCCCTCCTTAAGCAGTGAGGGGCTCTCCTCTGCAGTCCTGGGTTGCACCAGGCTTACGAGCACGGTAGGTGTACTCCTTCATCCTCGTTGTGTCTTCCAGACCATCCCCCAACACTTACGTCCTCACCCCCAGTTCAAATACTTACATCATTTGACTGTACCATCATCCCTCCTTGTTTCTGTCACAACGGATCTGTATCCCTCCTCCACCACCCCACCATGTTTTAACTTTTGGCTCACTGATACACTCTCCAACCCTACTGCTACATTAATTCTCATTATTTTCAATATACTTATCCTTCAATATACTAATCCCTCAAACACTTGGGCCTCCCAATTTCTTGAACTCTCCTCCAATGATCTTTTCTCCACCTTTTCTTAGTCATTCACTCCCATGGCCAGACTCCAGACTTTTACCACTGTCAATAACTGCAACACCTCCCTATTCTCACTTTTATGCATCTCACCTTTTGGCCACTACCTTCTAGTCTTCCTGCTCACACCCGCTGATACCTCAACTTCAATAATCTCCCACCACACTGAAACCTGCAGTTCAATAAGCCTACCACCTTCTCACTGTCTCCTACTCTAATATCCTCTCTTTACCCCTTATCCACAGTAAATCTATAGTTAATCATTACAATTGCTCCCTTGCATATCCCTCACCTCCGTGGCACCTCTCCAGCTCTGGATTATCCAATGGCCTTGTCCTCAACCTGGGATGTATCCAACATTTCCTACTCTATGCCAGGAGCTAAGCAGCTGAACTCAGCTGGAGAGCACACAGCCACACTAACCAGCCTCACTTTGAATTTTGTGAGCACAAATCCTCAGGGGGGCCTCCAGCAGGTCCTGCCCAGCCATGCTGTGCTCTCTCGTCCATTCGCCTTCCCACTTCCAGACGACTGTTTAGTTTGTTCTTCTCTCTCAAAATGCCAATACTTCAACCTTCATCCCCTCTCTCATCTATTTCCCAGAGAAAAACCAAGAAATTCAGAAGAAAACGTTCCCAAATTCTCCCATTAGATCTATATGTTTTTGCCCTATATTCCACTTGCCCTTCTATTTTTCTAGCTTAGTATTTCTCAAACTTTTGGATGCTTAAGAATTATTGAGATTCTCAAAGAGCTTTTATTTATGTGCATTATAGCTATCATATTTACTATGGAGAAAATTAAAACTGATAAATTTAAAAAATATTTATTATTACATTAAAAAGTGAATAAACCTATTACAAATATAAACAACATATTTGTAAGAAAAATAACTATAGTTTCTAAAACACATAGTGAGGAAAAAAAGTTTTAAGTCCTCAAATCTCTTAAACGTCTGACTTAATGGATGCATTCAGTCCGCTGTAATGTGTTGTTTTGGTTGGAGGATATGAAGGATTTCAGTCTTACACAGACTTATAGTTACAAACGGAAGGAGTATTTTAACAGCTTGTCTAGTTAACTGTGGATATTCTTCTATGATACAACACCAAATCTCAACAAGTGATAGTTTCTTAAAGATCAGTTGCAATGTGGAAGCTGAAAGGACATCCATGAATACTTCCCATTCTGTTCCATTAAAACCCAAGGGCCTGCTTGTACTTTGAATAGATCTTTTACACATGCATAATTCCAAAACATTTACTTGGTCATCTGGAAAACATGTTTCCCTAAGTTATGCAGATCTTCCAAATGTTGGCACATCTCATTATACTATTTTTAAAAATCACATAATTAATATCACCAATTACATCAGGAAAACCTTTAAGTATCAGGAAACTGTCATGTGAGAATTTTAATTCTTTCAAATAAGTCATTATTTCAAATAAAAAAAAAAGTGTTCCATGAAAAGAAATAAATAACTAGCTTAACTATCAGCTCAAAACTGCTCAAGTGCTTCTCGCCAGACAACCATCAGAAAACAGTGAGCAGGTCCCCACACACACTTCCCACTTAGTCACTCAGAATTTTAAAGTGACCTCTACTTAAAGGTGAGATTTAACAAAATCAATATTTTTTACTGCTTCTTCAAGGCCACTCTGAAGCGGAACTGGCGGCAGCATCATCTCCGCTGCCGTTACCGTGGACGTGTGGTGGTGCAAAGCGTGACTGCTCGCAGTGTGTGGCTTCGTGGCTGTTTCATTAGAGACGGGGCACCAGCCGTTTTACCCACCACTGCTTTTAGAACCATCAGTTCAAATACAACACAGCAAGTAAGGTAGATCACATCTTAATGTTATCATGTCAACAGTCTGGACCTCACCAACTCCTTGAAAAGGTCTCAGACTCACAAGAGGCCACCTCCCACACAGACAAGACACTAGACTTTTCTTTTCTCCTACATGTGTCAATTCTCCACTGTCCACAGAGTCATTCCTATCAGGATATGTGATGCTTGATCTACTCACCTTAAAAAGACCCTCCTTTCACCTTCTTTTCCCCTCCAGCTATGGTCCCATCTCTCACCTTCCCTTGACAGCAAAACCCTCCAAAGGTCGGTCTCGATTGGTATGCAAAAGAACAAGGGGGGAGAAAGGGAGGGCTATCCGCACACAGAAATGAGAAGTGAAATCAGCACCTCGTCATTAATCAACCCTTTCTGGAATTAAAAAGAAAATAATCCCAGGCACCTGATATTCCTAAAGGTTTTCTAATATACCAGCAACATAATACAAACCTTTTTAAGAATTCTTTTTAATTCACTCCTCACAGACAGTGTCTAGCCACCACATTGCATGCACCCCCCTATGATTTCAGACATCAAATATTAACACAAAGTGAGTAATGCAAAAAGAAAGGGGGTTAATCAGACACCTTGAGAGAAAGAAAAAATAATACTGATTCAATGAGAGCTGCTAATGAGGCTTTTTGTTTTGGTAGATTAATTTGGGAGTCTGATGACTAAGAAGAAAATTTAAGCTTCTCAGGTGACTGATGGTGATTATTATCAAGTTTTTTTTTTTAAAATAAAGAGATGCTTTTGCTTAATACTATAGTTTATGAATTTCATGTGTTTATCTGAGATCTGTGTCCACCCTCACAGTGTAGAAAACTTTCCTTATTAGCAAATTGAAAGGCCTCCTCTTATTGATTCCGGATTGTATCTGACAGATGATGAGCTCTGCAGACTGTGAACTGCTGATGTTTAAATACATTACCCTAATACTCTTTAAGCATTGCCAATTGTAAACCTCATTAACTCCCAGCATGTGGCCAAGGCCTGGATTTCATCGTGACAGCCTCACAAAGTGAAAACAGGTATAGAAAAATGATTATGTCATCGACAACATTATATGCTCCTTCACCCTGTGAAGTATTTAAAAGGCCGTTTTTTTTTTTTCCTCAGAAGGATAAATAACAAACATGGGAAAGGCAGAGAACACACTTTATTTATATAGACACACATTTTAAAATTCTAGTCTCCTTTTTTTATCTTTTCTTCTTTGACACCCTTATTCTTTTTGCTTCAAATGGGCATTGTCGCAGGAATGATTTGTGGATGTTGACTCCACTGCTACCATTTCGATTCAACAAAATGGGTGTGGATAACATAGTAAGTTGGACATGTCAGCTCATCATTAAGTAACCAGAATTTCTGACAATCTTGGGTGCAAAGAGGTACCACACTTAAGACTGAAAATGTGTATGTGGTAAATATGTACACGATCCTAGCAAACCAATTAGATACCAGATCCACCCAGTGCCCACTCCACACAGACAGGGGTCGGACCTGTCACAGGCACCCAACACCTCCAGCCTATACAGGCGCCACTTTGTCTTTCCAGGTGAGACCAAGTACTGGTGAGCCTATGACATCTCCAGTAAGACAGTTAATAATAAAAACAAATAACAAATAGAAACATGTTTACAATGCTCAAAGGGACACACTAACAACATTTATTTTTACCTAGAGCTATGTGAACAATGCATAAAAATTACACTTACATGATACACAAAGAAAGCTTCATTCCTAATGAAGAAAGCTTCATTCCTAAATAAAAACATAACAATCTAAAAGACATATCAAAAACCATAAAAACAATCCAACAGCAAGCAAGGTAAGAAGATTAAGAAGCCTTTAGAGACCTTTGTTCCCTCCTCCTCTCCCCCATTTCTCATCTGCACTCATGTCCCCCCCCCCCTCCAACCCCGCCACCTTCCTGCCAGATCCAGCATCTGGCAGGAAGTGGGGGGGGGGGACATGACTTCCTCACCTATGACACCCACTAAACAAAAGGTGTCCAGGCCTGGGCAAAGTTACTTCTTATCTCCCACAAAGTACCTCACAAAATGAGTACACCCATCATTAAATCTATTAAAACAGTGGAATCCAGGGAAATCTAAACACAACAAGCAATTAGAAGGGAGGGGTGGAGGACCAGTGAATTCACAGCAAGTATGCGGCGGCATAGGCAAGTTTTGCCAGTCCTGACTCAAATCCTCCTTTGACAGCGCTCCATTGCTCTTAGGATAAGAACCCTTAATTCTTAATATGAATGAGAAGTTCCTACGCAGCCTGCCCACGCCTACCATTGTGCCCTGAACCTTCCATGCTCCAGGCATGCCAGGCTCTGCATTTCAGAATTCCCTCGGCAACCACTGCTCCCTCTGTCTGCAGTGCTCTGTCCCTTGTCCCCCATACGCTTTCCTCAACTCCTAGAGCTCGATGGCACTCATTGGGGGTCTTTCCTAACCTCCCAGTCAGCACGGTAGCCCCCTTTATTGTCTCTCACACCATGCTCCTCTTTCACATTTATCACACAGCAGTTCACATTTTTTTGTGGTTTGCTGATTAACACCTGTCTGCTCCATTAAATTAGAAGCTCCAAGAGGGCATGTATCATGTTTTTCCCACTCACCAGTTATCCTCACATACAGAACAGCCAGGCACAGAGATGGGGTTCTTAAACAGCTCTTAACGACAAACTGTACAGCACTCTGAGAAGAACTCACAGCATGAAAGGCTGACCAAGTCACAATCTCACGAAACATTAAATTAGAATCAGGAGTGCTCCAGAAAACCGGATCCCTTTACCATAAGTTCACACAGTGCACAGGTGGTTAACTTCCATGCCTAGAGTTCATGGGGATCAGAAATCTGAAATCAAAGTGACAGTGGGGTCACAGCCCCTCCAAAGAGAGATTCTTTAGGGGAGAATTCTCTGCCTCTCCCAGCTTCTGGTGGCCCCTGGCTTATGGACACATCACTCCAATCTCTACGGTTACTCCTGCCAAGGTCTGTGTCAAAACTTCTTATAAGGACACCTGTGATAGCAAGTAAGACACTGATAATTCAGGGTAATATCATCATTCCAAAATCCTTAATTCCTGAAACTTACTGGATTTCGTTAACCAATGTCACCATTAAAAAAAAAAATCCTTAATGTAATCATATCTTAATGAAACTTTTTCCAAATAAGTCTCCATTTCCAAATTCCAGAGATTATGACTTGATATCTTCAGGCAGCCGTTATTCAGATGTCTACAGTGAGTAACCTAGAATATGAACTAGACCTTCTATCCTCCAATAGTCCTGGGCTTTCATAACATTACAGAGTAAACCCTTCTGAGTAGCTCTGCCTAAGTTTAGTCAACAAACCGATGTGAAGCAGAGGCCAGATATTGGACTAGATACTGGAGATACCAAAATACGCAGGACCTGGTTTGCACACTGAAGAAACCACAGCTAATGGACAGTAGTACTTACCTAAAATTCAGTTACGTAATTTACCATGACCTCTGGGTCAGTGCAGCTGTCACTATTTTTAAATCTTAAGGTTGTTAATCTATAAATAGCTTTTCAAATTTTAACAAAGTTATGCACCAAAATTCTTCTGGACAGTCAAGCTAAGTGATTATGGCTCCAGAAAGCCCAGCTAAATGAATAAAGCCTACTCCAGTGCTTCACCAGTGTTTACTGTGTGTGTTGTGCTTCCGTGGGCCAACATGTGGCTTCTGCCATGTAAGTCTTTCAAGGAACAAGGGTTGATTTTAGATAATAATTTGTGACTATGAATTTGACAAATGCCATGCTTAAAAAAAAAAGAGAGAGAGAGAGAGAAAGGAAGGGGATTTCCTAAAGGAATTCATAGTTTTACACTGAGAACAAATGTGTGGTTATACCTATTTGTGAAGTAAACACTGAAGAGCTATGTGTCCAGGTTAAGGTTAGGGAAAATGGCGCGTCAACATCTAATAGGCCTTGGGCAGGTCCAGGCTCAAACACTGGCCCTTTGCTAGTAGCTCAGTAAGCATAAACACCTTGGAAGAATTCTTCAACCTGCTCAGCCCTTTTGGAAAAAATTATCACGATACACATGGTGGGCTATAAAATAGTTCTACCCTTAGACCCAGGAATCTTTGTCTTCTAATTTCTTTCTAAGGAAGTAATCAAACGAAAAGGGAAAATGTCATATGAATGAAGATATTCATTCCAATACTACTTATTTTAGAAAATTAGAAACTGACATGACTCTATAAGGGCATGATTTCATAAAGTATGGTACATCAATTTGATAGAAAAGGATGAAGCTATTTAATACCGTTAATGCGAACAGCATATGAAGATATAAAAATTGACTGATATAGTCTAAAAGATTATGAAAGAGAATTATAATAAAAATGAATTCAAATTATAAAAAATAGCGATGCAGGTTAACAAATGATGGAAGATACTAAAAAGTTCAAAATACTTATGTCAAGCTGAAATTATGGGTGGTTCTTTTCCCTTTTGAAACTGAGTTGTTCACTGTTCATACTCTTTTCACAACTAGAAAAGAATAAGTTAGCCAAAGGGTAACAGATTGAAGCCCTCTACGATTTTCTCTGTCACAGTAAAACACAGAGATTTAAGATAACACAACACCTGAAAGAAAATGTCAGGTTAAAGAGGAGTGCGAGATTATAAGAGAAGAGGCAGTTCAGAACACTGCAAATGCCAGGGTCTTGACAGGCCTGGGCACCTTTTGGTAGCAAATGGCTTGAACACTGAGAGCCTCAGCAGTCTCATCTGTAAAACCAGGAAAATAAAGCCAACATTTCAGATATGTTATAAGCTTTTGGGAAAAAAAAAAAATATGTTACACTGTTGCATCTAATGAATTTAAGGCTATATTTTGGGAGAGTATATCTAAAAAGAAAGAGAAAAAGCATGCGTGCTAATGGAGATGAGAATGAGAAAGAAGGCAAAATACAATAGAAGGTATTATAATTACATAAATTAATGCCCTTAAATATATTAATGTAATCAAGAACCAAAATACTGAGACAAAGGGATACAAAATAAAAGACAAAGAAAAAATTCTGTAATGTTAAGTTTAAACAGGAAATGTCAATGTGAACTTTTGATTATTTAAAGTGTATTTCCCAGTTCTTTCTACTAAAAAGTCAGAGAAGCAGTAACACCCTAGTAATAATAAGCCAGTGCTCAGATCTTTGTTTCTAAAATTCCAGCTAAAAAGAACCAGGGCTTCTTGGAGAAAAGAGTGATTTCCAGAGGCAGAAAAAAACCAAAGTGAGCCTAGAACATCCTTTTTAACAAAAGCAAGGAGCACTCAAAAGCTAAGCATACAGGAGCCAGCTTGAAGGGACAACCACTGACCACAATGGGACAATTTTAGCATCTAAGGGAATAAGAGTAACAGATTATAATACATTGAAGTTAAAATAAATAAATCTATAAATTTATACTGATGTAAATGGTTAAGGGATAAAGAAAAGGAAATGGAAGAAAGCTTTTCTTTACCAAAGAATGATAAATAGGATAGAGTTTTAAACATCACCACTTTTCAAACTCCATTGTAATAACTGAATCAAGAAAGGATTATTGTGAATACTAAACTATTGGGTGAAATATTGCTGGGAAACAAGATATCCACACATTGTCAAAGTATTCTATCTACGAATTATAAAACAAAAGTGGTCGCCCATACAATGGAAATATCTAATGGACACCACCTTAACTAAGTGACAAAACTTAGCATCATCAATGCTGGGAAAGCATGCCTCCTGAGAAGATATAGCAGGTATAAAGAATCTCTCCTGACTCCAAAATGTAACATAAATCCAGGCAGGCATGAAGAAACAATCAGATAAGTCTAGAACATGGGACCTAAACAAAATAAATAGACCTGGATTTTTTAAATCAATGTCATAAAAAAAATAATAGAAAGCAAGGGTCTGCTCTAAATTAAAAGATATAACAGCTAAATGTAACAGAAAAACCTAGACAGGATCCTGGATTTTTTTTTTTTAATGCCTATAGCACCTGGTATTCCTAGGTTGTCTTCCATCCAAGTACTAGCCAGGCCCAATCCTGCTTAGCTTCCAAAATCAGATGATATCGGGTACATTCAGGGTGGCATGGTTGTAGACTTGGATCCTGGATTTTAGAAAAAAGGCAAGGAGGCATTTGAGAGTAGGGGGTGAGGGGTGGAGAGATCAGTATATTTGAATATGGACCGGATATTAGATGATATTTCACATGACTGTTAATTCTAAGTATGATGAGGGTACGGTGGCTATGTAGAAAAATGGTGTTATTCTTAGAAGAAGAATGCTGAAGTCTCATGATGTCTGTAATTTATAGTTAAATAGTCCAGGCACAAAAGGAAATTATGTGTGTGCCTGTTGTGTAAAGAAGAAAGGGTGTAAAAAAAGAGCACAAAGGTGGAAAAAATGTTAACAATTAGTCAATCTAGATGATGGGTATGTACTGGGTGCTCATTGTATTCTTTCAAGTTTTCTGTAGTTTAAAGAAATTTTAAACTATCAAGAACGAAAAAAAAAATTGATCTTAAACACTGAGTTAGATAATTTATGTTGCATGTGAGGTTTATCACCTTTCCTCTGAATCCTGAGCACAGAGGGTATGAAAGCAACCAAATTTCTTCAAAAAAATGTTTGCTAAAATAAATCTGTATCCTATCTAGATTTTGCTTCAATGGACTGGTATGAAATATACCTCAGCCTCTCCCTGTACTACTCTTCAGAGGTCCTGTGAGCGAATGAAGGCCTACTCACACATGGTGTTTCCCCACCAAAGTAGCTACCTTGGGGTGGAGATGGAAAACAGAAGTAACTGCTACTGGAACAAAGAGAAAAGGGATAATCCAGCAATCTTCCAGGATATTACAGAAAGTACATTTGCCAATTTCCTCCCACTCCTTTCCTCTCTGCGAGACCTTTATTTAAGAGGAGGTTATTTCCATGCAAGATGGGGCAACAGGTTCATATGTAAGAAAAGGGAAATGCTGGTAAAAACTGAAAGCATTGAAGTACACCAAGAGAGTTTACTTTGGTTGTATCTTAGACTGATGCATGTGGGAAAATCAGACACGTCACAGAGAGCTCTAAGCTAGAGAACACCACCCCAGAATGGCAGGTAACTGCAATCTGTCAAAGGGGGTACTGGCAAGCAGTGTGGGCAGATGGCTGGGTCTACTACAGTTTAAATAAAGAAAGCCTATTCCTGATTATACTTGGCTATTAGGGGAGACTGGTGTTCATATTAGCAAGAGTTCAAAGCCTCAAATTCTACACTACATGATAAAAACCAACTGCAATCTTATACGGCTTAGGAAAGACTCATTTTAAAAATGTAAATGGAGAAGACAAGTAGAGAGAAAAAAACCCAAAGGCATTTTGCAAAATGTTTTATTTAATCTTAGATAATTCGGTCTCTCCCTTCCAGCTTGGCAGAACAACTTTCATGGGGATTTGAAATCATATTCTTCTGTTACTTGTATTTAATCACGTGTTAGATTTAAAAGCTATTTGAGCAGAGAAATATTATAGAAAAGCTATGTTGTTAGAGCTATATTGTACATTTACTTACAATTTTTATAGTTGCCTTGAAAAATACCAACGTACATATAGTAAACATACTGGTATATCTTTATACCACTTATCAACAGTAGCTCTGTGAAACTATAAATAGTTCTTTAAGCTATATCAAAAAAAATACACACATAGAATGCTCAGCTGTGATAAGAACACTAAAGAAAATATTAAAGTATTATTTCTAAAATAATGTATTAATTGCAATAAATAGAAAAAATGATGCTCTTAGGAGATGGGAAGTGTATATACAATGACTTCCTCCTCATTAAAGCAACAGACAGCTGTTTCAAACACAAAAAGTTAAATGAGTTCATTAAAAATAAACATACCCATCTTTGGTCTGGTCCACCACACCACTTAAAAGTTCCACAGTCTTTGGATTCGGCTGGCTTTCTCCAAAAATGTTCAAATATCGAGTGACAAAGTCACTGGGAGACATGAAAAATTCACCACTTTTTTCAATGCTTGCATACTATTTAAAAAGAAAGATAAAAGATATTTTAGTCTCAAAAGTATACAATTATAAGATTAATAAATTAAAAAGCTGAAAATATTCAAAGGATAAAATATCAGAGACGATAATATTCTCTTCACAAAGACAGTTACGTCCCATCACTTCAAAGAAAAAGAAAAACAGAGTTTGCCAAATTTAACCTTTGTACCAGTGGTTCTCAACTGAGGGCAGCTTAGCCTGACCGTCCAGCTTACAAACACCAATGTCCCAGCCAAGTGCAACCTACAAGAACTAGCCTACTCTATTTGCAACCTGCCTTTCTGGGGTGGAATTCTCTAACTCTGAGCTTCCTCTATCTTTATTTTTCCTATAGGGGACATCTGGCAGTGTCTGATGACAATTTTAATTGTCATAACTTGGAGAGGAGGGATGCTACTAGCATCTAGTTGGTAGAGGCCAGGGACACTGCTAAACTCTGTCCACTGCACGGGATGCCCCCTACAACAGAGTGACCCAGGCCCACATCAGTAGTTATGAGGATGAAAAACTCTGGCTTACAATTTTGGAAACACAACTACGGCTTGTTCTTTAACAAGGACATATAGCTTTTATTAAAAGTAGGATTAATTATAAAGTTCTAGGTAAAAAAAAAAAAAAAACCTAATTCTTTTGCCCATTCCTGCTTCAAGGGCATCAATGATGCAAAAAAGGATGGCAGGTAGAGCTGGAAAATAAACTGCGAACTGCACGATTTCTTGTTGGTTTTTATGGAAGTGGGTATGAAATGCTGCTCTAGTTAGTGTCCTCTTCATTCTAGAGCAGAAATGGTCAACAAGAACTAGCTGGCACGCAATGCTTTGTCATAGCATCCTCCCAGGTCGTGCCTTTAGTGTGGTACATTCCAGCTCACGTAAGTGGGAACTTGCTAACTCCTGCTCCACAGAGCCCCAGGGACTGTGGGAAATGCTGAGAAATGACCTGGGGATCACATGATTCCCTAACAGAGCAGGAAAGAGTCTCTTGATCCCGGGAACAGAACAGTGATTTAGGGGGACAGAAGTGGGCAGAGGTGAGGACAACAAGCTATACAAAGAACAGAAAGAGATGGGTGACAGGAACCACACTGGAGGCCACTGTGACAGGGGAGCACAATGAAGTTAGGTACAATAATAGTGTCTCCACTCCATCTGAAACCCCAAGGTTAGGCCTGATTTAAATTATTTTAAAAAGTCACTTGTTATTTCTACATTTTAATTCCAAAGAAGGATAAGCTCTTGCTTAAATACTCAGTAACAAGCTTTGGAGTCTCTCAGCCCGGGCTGTCTTGAGTTCTCCTTCTGCCTCTTACCACCTATATGACCTCAGTTAAGTAACTATGCTTTCTGGGCCTCTGGCTCTTTACCTATAAAATGGAGATAACATTACCTGCTTCATACCATTGATCCTAGAAATAAAATAATAGTCATGTAATAATCTTAGCACAACATCCTACACACAGCACGCAATATATAAATTTCTATATTACTAGTTTTATTTAACATTTTTTAGCATGAAACAGAAGAAAAGCTCAAAGATGGCCCACTAATACCATTCTTCAGTTAGCAATGAATTCAGCTTTTAGAAAAAGTAAAAGAATTCTATTTGGATTTTCTTAACTGAGCCAAAAACAAGACTGAAATATAAAGGAAATGACACTGCTAATTACAGCAACACTGTGATTTAGAATTACACCTAAGTTTGCTTATAGTAGTAAAGAATTAACTTAAAAACAAAATTTAACTCTTCTCCAGTAGAGTTGGATTATTTCCAGTTTGGAGTATTTTTAAAGAAAGCTAAGATAACCAGCCTTGTATATAACATTTGTCCAAATTCCTGGCAATTTTTGAAGGCTAGACTCCTGGAAAAGAAATTGTTGAGTCAAAGGAGAGGAACTTTAAGGCTCTTGATACTTATTATCACACTGCTCTCCAGAAAAGATTGTACCAATTTATGCTCCCCCCAACAGTGTGGGAACATGCCCTTTCCCCACCTTGTCTATCGCATTTGTTGCAAATATTTTTCCAGTTTGATATTTTTATATAATTGAGTTTGTAGGTTTTTTCTCCTTTGCAATTTTTTTCCATTACTTCTAACTTAAGAAGCTAGTCCTTCCTCACCTCAAGACTAAATATTCACTCATAAATTCTCTTAGCTTTTTCAAAGTAGGTTTATCTTTTACCTTTAAATTAGAATACATGGGTGCTTTGTTTCTGTATGTGATTGGAGGGAAGGATCCTCCAAGTTCTGTTTTTTCCATTTAATCTCTTGGTTGTCCAGGATCACACTTTATAGCTACCACACCTTTAAAACGTTACTTAGTCTTTCTTTGGGAACAGATTTTACAAGTGACCTCAAGCCCCTCTTCTTTACAATTTTTAGAAGTTTTAGTATGACTAAACACATACTTACAACATGGGAAGGCTTTTAGGATTCCAAGCACAACCCAGTATAATACTAGTTGTGACGGTTAATTTTGGTTAATTTTATGTGTCAACGTAACTGGCCAAGAGGTGCCCAGATGAAGCACTGTTTCACAGTTTCTGTGAAACTGTTTCTTGATGAGATTTGCGTTTGAATCTGTGGACTCAGTAAAGTAGATAGCCTTCCCCAGTGTCGGATGGTATCATCTAATCCCTTGAGGGCCTAATGAAGCAAAATGTAGAGGAAGAAGACTCCACCCTCTTTATTCCTGCCTCATTGCTTAAGCTAGGACATAGCTTCTCTGGCTCCAGGACTGAGAAGTACACCATCAGCTTCCCTGGTTCTCAGGCCCTCAGACTTGGACTGAATTGCACCACAAGTTTTCCCGGGTCTCCAGCTTGCAGACATCAGGAGACTTCTCTGCCTCTGTAATGGCTGGTGTGAGGCAATTCCTCATAATAAATCTAGATGGATGCATAGACGGATGGATATAGCTAGAGATAGAGAAATCGCCTACTGGGATCACAAGTTACTTCTCTTTATATGCATCTGCTTTTAAAATTTTTATCAATATGAACTGTTTTGTCATAAGAACATTTTCCAAAAAAGAATTCTCTATTTTTCCTACAAAAAAAATTTAAGAATATATATGCTTCTACCGACAATAATTATAAAAATCCAAGTATAGTAGTAACAAATATTACTACTACAATTTGTAATATGGACTATTTCTCTTGTCCAGTTCCTTTAGCCAGTCTTCCTATCTCCAGCGTCAATAGGCATTCAGCTACTTCTGGCTTTAGACTTCAGAGTGGTGCATATCACCTCCTTTGCTCTCCCTTGAGCTAATTGTTTTCTCCTCAATTTCCCCATTCTTATTACCACCCAGAATACATATCCAGTGGTCATGTTTACCTCCTGTTCTCTCTCATCCATTATATAAGATCAGTCATTTTCATCTAGTAGTCCTTCAGAATGTTTTTAACTTGCCCATTCTCCATTCTCCCGGCTATCACAACCCTAATCAAATTATTAGGGCCCACACCAGGATTACACCCAAAGCTGCCTAACTCATGCCCTTGCTGCACCAACCAATTCTCAAACCCATCCTCCACTGGATTACTCAGAAAATCCTCAGTATCTTCCTACTGTTTAGCAGAAGTGCCAAACTCCTAAATATCCTACTAATTATGTCACTGACACCCTGTAATACTTGGCAGACTCCTTGGCACAGAACTGAATTTAAATAAACATTATTTGAAGAATGAGCAAGAATCCCTCAACCTGAAGAAGCTGTCTGCTCCCAAAACCACATCCAGGTTCACTCAAATGTGTTCTTCTTCCCCAGACTGCCTACGCTGGCCTAAGCTGCCCTCCCTCATGCCTCTCCAGCTCCCAATCATCCTCAAGTCTCCTCTAATTCCCTAAGGAGCCTTCTCTGACCACTCCACACCATGGAGACCATTTCCTATGGCATGGGCTTTCGCCACACATAGGAGCCTTGAGGATGCTGACTTAGATTCTTTTTTACCTGCTGCCTGCCTGTAAACCTGGTCTCCTGTATAAAATCTGAACTCTTTTAAGACAGGGTCAACTGTTTATACCTATTTTGCAAATCTCACTCACCACGAAGTTTCATGGTGTTATACAGTTTAAACACTCAACGCACATCTCGAAATTAACATGAAGCAGTATCAAGTGTTAGGGAGACAAAAAACATGTTAGGCAAAACTTACCACATCAACACATCAACTTCCACATCCAGACAAAACATTAGCCACCACTTATGTCAAGAACAGCTTACGCAATGAAGTTCAAACACCTTAGGCTAGACATGTCTTACACCAGGTTCCACCCCACCACCAGAACCCAAGACCCTGTGCTCCAGGCTACCCAACACACCCAGCACGCTTATAACCTTTTGCTTTGCACATGCTGTCCCTTTGCCTGAAGTGTCTTTCTCTGCCCCACGACCTCCTCTACTTTCTCCATTTGATAACTACCCCCTTATCTTCAAGCGCAGCTCAAATATCCCCACTTCTCTGTAACTTAATGACCTTCTCTAGGAAGATGTAATTAGCCTCACATTATTTTCCTGCTAATTAATGCTTTATATTGCGTATCGACCATTATTATAGCTTTTTCTTGCTTAACACTTAAACACACACACAGAGATAGTTAAGGGCAAGAGCCATGATTTACACATCTTTATATACCCAACAACAAACACTATACTTACTAACATAGGAAATAACTTCAAAAAAGAAAAAGAAAAAAAAAACAGTGGATTTGTTAATTCAAAAACATAAAATAAGCCAGAATTGGGCTCATTTTAGTCCTCCAGAACTCCCTTTTTCTTTATCTATCTCAGTTCCACTGTCTCCTTTCTTCTCCATAGCTGCCAATTCCTTGTTACAAGCACATCTGGTCCAAAGGGTACAGTGAAGCTTCTCTCCACCTCCCCCAAGCTACAGAGGAATACTCTAACTAGTTTAGCAGACGGAAGGCCGGGATATTCATTAGGAAGAAAAGTCAGGAAAAAGTCACAGAAAATCAGCAAAGTAGTCAGGTTTACACAGTGCTTAAGGCTCATCGTACGTGACTGCAGAGCCCAGCCACAGCGCAGACGCACCTGGCACAGTCCCCACGTGCCTCGCCCCTGCTCTTCCTCTGCCACACACTGTCTGCGGTAGATGGTAAACAAGAGAGCCTCAGCGTGCTGAGCCAAGGATTTCTGCTGGTACCGCACTATCCAGACCTGATGAGATCACTCGAATCTTTGCCAGATCCACAATCCCTCCCAGAAACTGCTGATCGCCATTTTCTTCAGGGGCAGTTCCCCTTACACTGTCCCCTCAGACTCTAATGACAGAACTCTTCTGTAGTCATGCAGTCCTAGCCACTCCAAGGGATGACAGCACTTCCCTATCTGGTCCGATTCCACCTCAGCCCACAGGCCTACTCACACAGAAACCCCACAGGTGGCGCTCCTGAACTCTGCTAGGAATTGCTACCCTCCCTTGGTCTCCCTGACCAATCTGATTTGTCTCCAGTATATGCCTGTTATTGGGATACTGCATCTGGAGAAGACACATTGTTGCAAAATAGGATCTTAACCTAGCCTTGCCAGCTGCCACACGGCCTTGAAAGGTGGACATGGCTTTTATCTGGAACCTTTCCACTGGATCATGCCAAAAGACCAGTAAGTGTCCAGGACGCACCACCTATTGAGACATTCTAAGTTGTTCCCCTTTCCCGTCAAAAAGATGCCTGCAACTACTGCTGGTGTAGAAAACAGAAGTATGTAGCAGACAGGTCCTGAATTCAAGGAATGATTATAACTTTGGCAGCTGAAGATAATAAACTTTATACATTTCTCTAGGCTCTCTGGCACATATTATGTGCTCTTCTGCAAGTAGTCTCACGGAATTACATCAGTATAGAGTTCTACAATACAGACCTAAATACACAGACAACAAATGTCTGTTGTTTCCGCATACACACCTCATTCCAGCCATGGTGAGCCCAAAATGTACAGCAATAGACACTAGTCTAGGTGAGAAACAAAACTTGTATTTTCTGGACTTTCATTATTCAAAATCCTTTTCCACCTTAGAATCTTAGAATATTGCATTGTCCTTTCTGGGCCAAATACATATTTATAAAAGAATTCTGCTTTCTTATATATAATCCAAACCTCCTTACAAATTTATCTTTTCCTCCCCACAAAATTGCTCCTATTTTTAACCATTTTCTCCTGGAGTCTTTGTCTCTATTGTGTCTTAATTAATTATTTTTAAGCATATATGAATCAATAACTAATGCAAATCATTTAATCTTATGGAAATGTTCAATAATATACAAAGTAGAAATAGTACAATAAACCCAGTACTCCGTTTCCCAATTTCAAAAAGTATCATCATACTGCCCATTTTTCCTACCCCACCAAAATCCGATTTTTAAAAAGCAAATCCCAGACATCATAATCTCATCTGTAAATACTTTAGTGTGTATCTCTAAGAAAAATATCCTTTATAGTTCCCATAATCATAATACTATTACCCAGCCTAAAAGTCAATTAATAACAACTACTTAATATCAAAAAATTCTGTCAGTGTTCAAATTCCCTGACTTTTCCATTTTTAAAAAATAGTAACACATTTTGATGAGAAAAGTGATGCTAACAGAATTATTAATTTTCTAAGTTATATATTCAGTACACAGAAGTAGAACATCAAGTTTCATTTGAAGCCTTGTTCTTCTATGTATAGCACAGCTGTTTTTTTGTCATGTTTAGAAAAGGCTCACATCAGGATATAAAATATATGGTGGTACAAAGAAATTTAATTTTGGGTGGTGAATACACAATGCAATATACAGATGACGTATTATTGAATTAAAACCTATATAATTTTATTAAACAATGCCACCCCAATTAATTTAAAAAATTTAGAAAGTACAAATATACCAAAACAATTGCAATAAAAATGCTGAACTTTTTTCTTAAAAGGCCCACATGTATACTTTTCAGACTATCTTTACAAAAGTGGCTTTTTCTTTTTTGAGTACTTGGATTCCACTCGAATAACATTAAAGGTTGTTCAGTGTTTGGAACCTGAGGTAGACTTCTGTTAGAGTATCAGTCATTTACTGCTCAATATCACAAAGTAGGTAAAAGTATAAGAAACTAAGAAAAAAAAACCTGTATGGTGTCTGTTGTGATCCCACCTCTGTTATTACTCATCCTGAGGTCTCTACATCAGGCACCACAGTCGTAATAAAATGGTACGACAACAATGATGATGATGGCAATAATAATGATGGGCTCCTTTTACCCAAGAGAGAGCCAGGCAGCCCCCTCTGGGTGAACAAAGAATTACTGAAACATTTATGAATAGTTTTAAACTTCTTAGGAGAACAAACATTGCCATCAAACTGCACAAGTCAATTCTGGAAAGGCAGATGGGCTGGGATACTAAATCCCTCAGAAACTCATTTTCATTACCTGACATCATATGAGATAAAAGAAACTAAAATGTAAACTGTGTTGCCATTACCATTACCTACAAGTTTCTGATACATTTTTTTTTAAAAGATATAATTGTAAAGGATCTCTATCATAAGTCTTAAGTAAAGATACTTTTGAGGATTTTTAACAAATACAACAATAAAAGAACTGCTTAAAAATAATCTTTAAAAGTTACAGAACAAAAATCAAACAAGGAAATAAAATAGATTCCTTTATACTGACCTTCAAAAATATTGTTCTAAGCTCAGCTGGATCTGCTCTCTTGGTTAAAGCCACCTATAAATAAACAAAAATGTGTTTATATTATAGGACAAAGATGAGAAATCAAGTTAGAGATTGAAAGAAAATAAACTCCAGGTTAGAAATTAGTGGATTTCATTTTTGTACTTAAAGCACCAAATTTCCCCAGTGCATAAACTACTCCCTGGATTAATAATTAGCCTCCTTATGTGGCTTCTAGAATGCAAACATTCTGGGTAAGCGATCAGTAAAGCTCCTAATGTGTAGTGTTTAATGCATATCTTTTTTCGTTTTTTTTTTTTTTTTCAAAAAGAAGGAGAACAAAGAAAAAATGTCAAAACAAATTTGTAACGATCTGGTATTTTAAAACTATACTTCAGAGTGACCCATACCCTTTCATAGGGGAATATTAAATATTAAAGTACAATTTATTTAAATATGCAAGAGAACACAGTCTTAAAGTAGTTAGTGAATAAAGAAATCATATGAACAAACAGAAGGGAATTACTTCCCACAGTTCCCATATTCACGAATAGGCGTGAATGCCTCCCTATCTGAGCATGTCCAGCAAAGTCTCCTCCTCCCCACAGTTTTTAATTTAAGAAATCAGAATCTCCAAAGGTACGACTACTATTCTCTACATTCTAGAAATACAAGAGGCTATGGTTACCTTTCAAGAGCAAAATTTGACAGATTAGCTCAGAATAGGTGTTGTGCTTAATTCTCCAACCCACAAAGTCCAAAAACATCATCAGGAAAAAAAGCAAGACAAACTTGAGCATGGCTGCCCCAGGCCAACACAAAAGAGTCCTTATGTGGAACCAAACAGTGGGCTTATTCAGTGTCCCATCACCCAAACCTGCTGGCAAAACCGTCATAAGACTGAATTCTCACCAAGCACCGTGTCACCCTATGACATAGCCAAGGAGGGGTTCCTGGAAATACCCCAATACTGGAGCCATGTCGCTATCCACGGGGAGATTTATGCAAATTGTTCTAAATCCCTTCTGTGTGTTTGCAAAGGCTCTTCTGAGATCTTTGGACAATGGGTTCTCTGTCTCTAAATATGTAACTGCCCAACCTCCTTGGCCCACCACTGTCAGGAATAATTTTATTAACTGATCATTGGAATGGGAGAGGTACTCTTTCGAAATCACTTGGTTGGTCACCTTGTTTCCAAAAGCAAGACTGATAACTCTTTTAATTTCAGCTGAGTACTTGTGACCACAAGTGCTATATTTATACATAAGAATCTGTGACCTTTTAAAAATCCTGAATTAGTTAGTGTTCGTTGCTATTCAATTAAGGAGGGAAAAAAAGAGACTGTTAACCAACTTAAGACTGATGATAGTGCTGACTTGAAGGTTGCAGGAGAAGATGCCCTTCTTTCAGATTTATATTCTGAGAGATGGAGTAGGACAAAAATTTTTGGAGAAGATGTGACAGCAAAAAAGGCCTCTACCCTCTTCTTTTAGTAGCAGTGAAATTCAAAGTTCCACATTTCAAGACAGTCCATAAGTAAGTAGCCTTTTTTGAAAGGCATATGGTGACCCTCAGTACTTAGTTGGTTTTCCTGTTAAAAGCAAAGGAAAGTTTCCACAAGTGAACTATTCTTGCTCTATCTGAATATCACATCCTTTAAAATCTAATTGGTTCACTATACTGTGCACTTCATAAAGCCTTCCCTGGATCATGCTTTCAAAGTGAATTTCTTCTGTCCTAAATTCTCACAGCTTTCTTCTACTTATTGATCCCAAAATGCACATTCAATGCTCACCACCAGGACTATACCTTGGTGAGAGAGAAGAAACAAAGCTTTCACTTTTGTAAGTCTCCCAGGGTCTCCGGCAGAGGAGAAAAAAATACAGACAGTGACCAAACACTTAAGTCATGTAAACCAATTGTGTATAGAACACGTTATGATTTTTTAAGTATGACTATCCCTCACTGGATCCTCGCAGCAAATCCGCGACACAGAGCATATTATTGTCCCTTTTTACCGAGGGGAATCCAAGGCTCGGAAAGGGTCCGATATTTCCCCCAAAGTCAGATTAAGCACCAGTTTGTACCGACATTTCTAAGTGTTTGAGATAAGATCCTAAATCGTCCATCTTTTACTGTGTAGGTCTTTCCACTGAACCACATTATAGGCAGCTTCAAACTGACCATAACTTGTGTTAACCACCGACATAATATAATATATGCCTAGAAATGAAGAATCTCCCAATTTCTCCTCTCACCAACAGTTTGTAGTGTCCATCCAGTGCTGTGCTGAAGAACATGGCTTTAGTGTCAAACTACCCTTGATTGGAGGGACAGGCCTAACCTCCAAACTCATTAGCTATGTGACCTTGAGCTACTTGCCTGACTTCTTGGCCTCATTCTCCTAATCTATAAAAGAGAAGTCTCAGATGGTTAGAAGAGTGACTGGAGACAGTCACATAAAGTGCTTAGCACCAAAAACACCCCAACAGTTAAAGTACTCAACAAATGGTATATATTATTTGTATTATTTATCCAAAAATGTTTACTAAGCTAACTCCTAAAAATGTTTAAACAATCAACAATGTAGCTCATAACTTGAGAAGGGACATTTGCCAAAACCCTAAACAAACACTGAGGTCTTCCTAACTCATCATTCTCTCTGCTACCCAGCCCCGTCCAATGCTACTTCTTGAAAACAAACCCAAAGTTCCAGGTATAGCACATGATCAGTGATCACTATGGAATTCCCGAGGTCCACTGATATGCGTATTAGGTCCTGGGCACATTCTACTAACAGGCAGGTGACTGTGGTTCAGTAGGGAATAGATCCAGAAAAACTGCTACAAGCCTCCAGGGCCTCACCTCTGCACTAATTCCATCTACTTTCCAATGCTCTGTGCTATTCAGAATTTCTACTTCTTCTACCTCCCATTCTTTTTGTTTGGGTGTCATCTGCAGTGAAGAACACTTACTGAAGACAACACAAAGTTATAGCTAAAAGTGCCAGGGTTCTGAAGGTGCACTGAGATGGAGTCTACCTGGTGGCAAAACCAATACCCAGGAAGTTCTCTGAGCTGGAAAAAGGGAGCCACAGAAATGCAGCCTCCCTTCTCAAATCAGAACAGCTCTTCGGCATGCATGCTGTGCATCATCAGATAAGCTTTAGTTCATTGGGCTTTAAAAGATTCATCAAACCTTAGATTGTTTTCAGAAGGCTGATTTTTGTTGTTATATAAATGGATTCTATCATATACTAATAGCATTTAGATGTTTACATCTACCACTTTTATAATCTAATTGCCTGATTTTATCATTACTACTCTTTATATTTATAATAATAAACTCCACTCGTAAAACAAAATTTTTCTATCAGGAGTTTTGAATAAAGTAACTGTTTTTCACATATAGATCACCAAAAAAGAAAAGGGTTCTTGGCAGATAACTATAAAATACTACTATCTGCTACTTAAATTAACAGAGAATTTTATATTCAAGCAGGTTAATGTTCACATCAAGCTTAAGGGCGAAAGGAGAGGATTAGACTAGGAAAAGCTATGCATTATATATTTGTTCAATAAATTAAAAGAAGTTTATTTTTATTAAAGTTTAGTATGAAAATTTCAGGTCAATTCCATGAATCTACATTCCACAGGGCAAAATTTGAGGATCACTGAATATGTAAAATTTTTGACAAGACAAACATTAGATACAATAGCTTAAATAGGTTATCAATAGCATTTGCAGGACATAAATACCAGCTAGGTACATCTCAGATATATATATATTTAAAAAAAAATAGCCAACAATAACATAACAATGACTAGTTTTAAAAAGGGGGTAGTAGGAAGTATGGCATGGAAAACCAGAAAGAAATCTTTTAGGACAGATAAATTCACTCATCTTAATATGAATTACAGAAGCCAAAAGAAGGCAGATACTAGGAAAGATTTTTCCACATGTTAGAATATTTTTAAGACTGTCTTTCTTACACTGATATCAAGCTGCAGTTCTAGGCTCATTACTTTAACACATCACAACAGTACAGCATTGTGGAGTCAAAAGAGTTGCTTAGGTCTAACAGAAGTTAGGAAGAACCTAAGAAAACCTACATGAAATATGGGAAACTAATTTGAAGAAGAAAATGTAGAGAAGAGAAAAGCTATCATTTTACACTGGTAATCGCCAGTGACACCAACACCACAACCTCCTGGAAGGTATCTCAGTCCTCCATATCCCCAGCTCTGGCAAAGAACAGAAACTAAGTAGAGGCCCCAAAAATGTTAATTAAAGAACATCTTGCAGGGGAGTAGAAATTAGATCTTTACAATGAAAACAGGTAGCTCCCTTTAGACCAGTGGTTCTCAAAGTATGGTCACTGGGCCATCAGCATTACCAGAGAACTTTTAAAAATGCAAAATTTCACAACAGACCCCAGACCTACTGAATCCGGAACCCTGAGGGTGCACCAGCAGTCTGCAGTTTGACAAGTCTTCGGGATGATCCTGTGCTGTTAAAGTTTAAGAACTGCAGCTTCAGCTAATGTCCAATTCTGTCTGATTAGGACCAAGGATTTTAGCCCCAGCTGCATATTCAGGCCACCTAAAGAACTTTTAAGTTTTATCAACATATATATGCCTTACTGAGAAATTGTACACCTGAAACTTACTGGATTTCATTAACCAATGTCACCATAATATAATTAATTAATTAATTAAAAATAAAAAAAATTTATCAATGCCCAAGCCCTGCCAGAGGCCAGTTGAATTAGAACTTCCAAAATAGGTATCTTTAAAACTCCCCTGTGAGATTACAATGTTTGGCTGGGCTGAGAACCATTGGGTTAGTAGAACCCAAGGTCCCAACCTCAGCTTTCTACTTCACCAACTGTATAATAACAGCCTTCCCTCAGCAATACTTCCTCTATCACCCTCCCAAACGTGAAAGGTCTGAAAGCCAAGACAAGCACAGGCTTATACTTAAAATTTTACTGTCATGAAGCAATTATTTACCTCAGATATGAAATAAAAACAAGAAGAGACAGCTCATCAAAAGCAGACTCCTCTGTGTGTGTGGAGGAAGATGTACTTGTACACACATGCAGCCATGAAGTGACAAGCAGTAAAAGGATGTGGAAGGAGAAATGTTCCTACACGGTCTTTTGTACCTGAGGATTTAAGTGCAGTAGGTAGACTAGAATCCCAATGTAAAGTATTATTGGGTGTAACCTAATAACTTAAAAGCTGGGATCCACCCTTCTTCCCAGGTACTGCATAGACTACAAAAATAAAACATTTCCCAGACTCTCTTGCAGCTATGTGGTCTAGGTGTTATCAGATAAAGATGAGTGAGAATTGGAAGGCAAAGGCTTGGAAGGCAATGATTTGGAAATTAGGGACCATGTTTCTGCTGTTTCTGCCAGCAAGCACCTCCATTGGAAGTGTCTGATTTTCCAGTGGCAACCTCCTGCCCATGTCAATGACAGCATGGTTCTGAAATACTCCCCATTTGGCAGGTGATTTCATGACTGCACAAGAGGCAACTGCTCCCTTGGTGGCCTGCTCTGCTGTGAGGCTCTGGAAGTCATTCCTGAGAGCTCAATCTGACGTCTGTTTCTTCACCTTCCCAACAAATTCTGTAAGCCATTTAATACCCTGTAATAAATCTCCCTCTGCTTAAACTGGCTAGAAGGCATTTTGTTCTCTGCAAGTGAACCTTGACTGATACATTCAGTAATTGCAAAAGAAACTTTGGAATTCCCCCAAACCACAGAGTTTCCACAAACTTGAGAAGAAGAAAGAGGTATCTTATCAAATTTAAGAAAAATATTTTAGTGAATTCACTGGGTCTCTCATTCTTCATCCTACACTTTCCCTAAGTTCTAATAGATGAAGAGCAGTGAATATGAAAAAAATTACTGAAATAGAAATTAGTACACGGACAAGATGCCACGTTAAGCATTCTTTGAACCACAACATTTCTGTGTAATCCACTCCCAAAAGTTCATGTCACTCAACAGTTGACATATAAAGCACCAGACATCATAAATGTTAACCCACTGGGTAACTACACAAGCAGGTCATTTCAGGGCTACCGAGATGCTTATCAGAAGGATTCAATAGGTTGTGAAATGTGTTGGATTTAACTCTGCGCCATTGTAGACAAATATTAAGGCCATCATGATTAAAATTCTGATATTAAGAAGGAGAGTATGACGGTGAAGAAATAAATGGCAGCTGTGAGTTGGTTATGCCAAAAGAGCTTTGCACACGCTAATTTTAGACTTTATTATTATTGTTATTAAGCTAAAGTTAACATGTCAGTAAATGCTCCTAAGAACAATAATTTGACAAGAGAGAGCATGAGTCTCTCTGAAATAGACATTGTTTCTGCTTATATTTGTAACTCTTTAAAGATAGTAGAAGATGCTTGTTCACCCTGACATAGGCAGAAATCATCAGCTTTAAAGATTTGGGTCTCATTGTGCTAACTTGGTCACCTTGGGCAAGTCAGTTAACATCTCTCAGTTTCACTTTCCTCAACTATAAAGTGGGGAAAATGACAAAATCTACTTATCTATTTCATAGTTATCTTAAGCACAAATTAGAATGAAGAAAAAGTACCCTGTGAATCCTAAAGTGATAAATGTTAATAGTGATTATTAGCTACTCTTAAAAAATATAAGCTGTGAAATACATGACATACAAGGACATGATATCTCTAATACCAAATATGAATGGGGTGAGGAGGTCCAGCATGTGTTCAACTTAGAAATAAGCAACAAAAGATGACAGGCTAGGAAAAAAGTCAGCTTATTAAAATTCTATTGGATGATCATAGTCTTGTTAGAAAGGCTGGAGAATCAACTTGAGGCCATGGCTCTGTCAGAGATACCTGAAACTATCCCAGAACCACTTGGTGAGAAATCTACTTCAGATCCCGTAACAGAAGCAGGTTGCCTGGGCTCCCTGTTAGGTCAGCGGCCATGGAAATTTCACACACAAGCTGCTTCCTCACGTTGCCGCTTCCATATCAAAGTCACACATGAACATCTAACTGACAAAGCTAGATCGTGTGCTGTGTCCTGGCTGCAAGGAAAGGTGGAAATTGATTCTGACTCAAACATTCTGACAGGCAGGCTTTATAATTGGAGATTTTTTCTGCACATTATAATGCAGGGAATTTTCTGCAATTTATAAAATTTACAATGAAATACCACTATGCACCTGTTAGAATGGCCAAAATCTGGAACACTAACAACACCAAATGCTGGTGAGGAAGTGGAGCAATGTGAACTCTCGTTCACTGCTGGTGGGAATGTGGAATGGTACAGCCACTTTGGAAGACAGTTTGGTTGTTTCTTGCAAAAACTAAACATATTACCATACGATCCAGCATTCATGCTTCTTAGTATTTACCCAAAGGAGTTGAAAACTTATGTCCATACAAAAACCTGCAAAAAGGTGTTTATAGATGCTTTATTCCTGTCAAAAGTTGGAAGCAACCAAGATGTCTTTCAGTCAGTGAATGCATAAACAAACTGTGGTACCTCCAGTTTATTGTAATATTATTGACCCCTCAAAAGAAATGAACTATCAAGCCATGAAAAATACACGGAGAAAACTTAAATGCATATTACTAAGTGAAAGAAGCCACTCTGAAAGGGCTACCTGCAGTACGATTCCAACTACATGACCTTCTGGAAAAGGAACAAAAAAAAAATTAGTGACTGCCAGGGGTTAGGAGGTAGGGAAGGAGAATAGCACAGAGGATTTTTAGAGCAGTGAAAATACTCTGTACAATAATATAATGGACACATCATTACAAAATTTGTCCAAATGCATAGAATGCACAACACCAAGAGTGAACTCTAATGTAAACCCTGAGCTTTGGGTAATGATGATATGTCAACAGAGGTTCATCAGTTATAACAAATGTATCACTCTAATGGGAGATTATGATTATGGGGAGGCCACCCATGTGTGTGAGCAGGTGGTATATGGAAAATCTCTGAACTTTCAATTTCATTGTGAACCTGAAACTGCTCAAAAATAGTCTATTAAAAACAAAAACTAAAACTAAAAGATCCTGGGTAGCCAGGACTACCAAGATGAACCTGATTATGTGCAGTCACTAGGCACACACCTGTATAAATCTTCCTTCTTTCAGAATCCTTGAAGCAGGCTGGATTCTCTTCCTTTATATTTGAGAAAACTGCAGACAAAACAGATTAATCTGCCCCAAGCCCATGGCCTTTTCCACAATGCAACCACCTAGGCAGTAAGGCTGCCTTAGACCAGGCTTTCTCAACCTTTGCCCTCCTGACATTTTACATCAGATCCTTCTTTGTTGCAGGGGGCTGTCTGGTGCCTTGTAGGCTGTTCAGCAATATACCTAGACTCCACTCATTGGATGCCAGTAGCAAACCCCTCCCAGATGTAACAACCAAAAATGTCTCTAGACTTTGTCATATACTCCCGGGAACAAAACTGCCCCACCTCCAGTTGAGAACCACTATCCAGTGCCAGGAACTAAGGAGACAGTGCCCATGGTGGGAATGACACACATATAAACAAGAAGTTGGAACAAAATGTGTGATGATATGTGCCAACACAAGCTAGAATGGTGGTGGAACTAAGATCACAATTAGTGCTGAAGTTGGGAGTCACAGAGGCAGGCTTTGGAACTGCATAATTTGTTATTAATTATAGCAATTAACACTGACCAGCTAACTTTCACTGGGCCCTTAACTCTACGCTAGGCAGAGTTCTAACAGATTCACATCTGATCTTATTTAAACATCACCAAAACTGTTTAAGACGAAGAGACATTAATATCCTCATTCTTCAGATGAAGAAGCTGTGGCATTTAACACACCTAGTCTTAAATGAGTAGTAGTAAATCACAAAGCCAAAAACAACTCTAGAGCTCAGTTCCTTTTGACACTAATTATAATACTTGGAGGATGTGCCAAAAATTTGGCGAGCAAAGACTTTAAACTATCTTTATGAATGGTGCTACTGGACAACATTGTAGCTGAAAGCAATTTAAAATAAAGTCTTGTTGATTTGGCATTATGATACATAAATGCTCATGTTTCAGTGAAAAGCAGATCTGACTAATGCAGAATATTATTCTCCAGTATTATATGCTGAACTTAGTCTCAATTTTTTTTAAACATCAAGGTTACAGTATAATTAGGAACCAGCTGCAATTGTAATTACTGCTCCCAATATAATTTGTTACATATTAGCAAGTGTCAAATTACCACTGCTCCTTAAATGAATAAAAATTGATTGTGCTGTTCTGAAGATTGGGATGTGTGTTCCTGATGGGGAACAAAGGAATATAAAAAGTATATGACATATTTATAAAGTGCTGAAAGGTTCTACTTAGGAGATCACAAGTTGCTGGAGCCCAGATAATGCCAATGAAAGTTAAAATGGCTTCTGAGAGAGAAGAGGTAACAATATTAACGCAGAGGAAAGCAGCAAATCAAAAGGCAATAGAAAAGTTGCTTCCACTAAATAATACCTTACCAGTTCACAATTCTGCTGTGCATCAATATTATATGATTAAGAATAGACAAGAACCCAGGAGCAGGAGGAAGCCCAAAGAGAAAGAACAGGAACCCTCTGCACAGCCAGGATCCGCATTCCAAAGACTGCACAATTTCACTCGAATGAGCTCGCCTCTGCCTCTCCCATGGACTTGAGACATGACCGTGAGCAACTTCCCTGTTTCCAAACCTACAGCCCGCACTTCTACAAGCTTACTATGTTCCAGCTCTGAGCTTTACAAACATAAGCACACTGACCATCCTAATAGCCCCAGGGAGTAAGTACAATTATGCCCTGTTTATAGATGAGAAAACTGAGGTACAGAGAGGTTGAGTAACTTGCCCAGAGCCATAATTTGAACCCAGAGTCTATGTTTCAACCATATGTTAAACTGGCTTTCAGAGGAAAAGAGAGAGAGCATAAGATTGAGAGAGCAAAGGAGCCTAGAGATTAAAAGAAAATTAAGACACATCAACTAATTGCAATGTTTGGGCCTTATTTAGAAGACAATTCAAATAACTTTTTTAAAAATTATAAGGCAATAGGGGAAATGGGTAAAATATGTACAGAATAGATATTTGATCATACTGAAAAATTACTGAAAAATTTTTAGGTTAATGATATTTTGGTCGTGCATTTAAAAATGTCTTAGAGATACATACTAATATTATACACATGATGATACAATATTGGGATTTGCTTTGAAAATATCTGAGGGATGGAAAGAGGAGATAAGGTGTGGTATAAATGAAACAATGTTGGCCATAAACTGATAACTGATGAAACTGGCTACATAGGGACATGAGAGTTCATTATACTCTTCTATTTTTGCACATTATGGAAAGTTTGCATAATGAGAAGTTTCAAAAACGCTGCTATTCTTTCAAGGCCTAAGTCAAATGGCAGTTCTTCCAGAAGATTTTCTAGATGTCCTCATAGAATGCTATCTGCCTGCACCTATTCTACGGGGTTTGCAGTTGGACATTTAAATTCTTACTTTATTGCTAACCATTAATATGACCTCCTATTTTCTTGTGTGGCGGGAGAGAGGGAGGGAAAGAGAGAACGTGAGAATGCAGATTGAATAGAAGTAGTATAACCTGGGATACAATCTGGGAGTACCTCGCTTCCCAGTGACTTGTAATTTTTCCACATTCACATGGCCCAGCTAACAGCTGAGCCCTAAAAAGAGGCTCCCTGGGCTTTCTGAACTAATCTGATCTTATAAGAATCTGAACTAGCAGAGGGTCTGGGCTGAGCTGACAGCAGGTCACACTGGCCGATGATGTGGCACTAGTGAAGGTTCATGACCTTGTGGGGTTGAACAACAATAACAAAAATTAAAATGGTTCCCTACCTTTCATCTCATATTAGAACAATTGCAGATAATCAGATTTAATCTTAAAAAAGAGAGAGACATATATAAAGTACTAGAAAAACACTAGTGATTTCTTATGTAATATTAAGTGGGGAAGCTGTGTTTAAACATTACCGACAACTCAGAATCCATATGACACAGAAGCCATAAAGGATTAATAAATAGGTAATATAAATTTTTTTTAATAGAAAGTGCTTATGAACCAGTTAAACATCAAATGACTGCAACAAAATAATGTGTAACAGATAGGACAGAGGGCCAAGGTTCTTACTCTTAGAGTGCTCTTAAAATCAATCAGTGTGAAAAAGCAAATAACCCAATAGAAAATTAGCCAAAGGTCAAGACCAGGCTCTTCTCAAACTGCTAGTGGACACTAAAAATGGACCGACAGAAATCTCCAAGAGCCACTATAGAAAGAGAACCAGGAGCTGAGCTTTTACTTCTGGAACTGAGATGGAAGACAAAGAGAAAGTGGAATCTTCAAATTCAGTCAACTTCAACCTGCAATAAAATGCTCATGAGGAATGAACGCCCTGGCCAGTGGGCCTTGCAGAGTAAGATAAGAGACCTGATGCATCACTAACTTTCCTTTCAAGCCACCTGCATGACCCAGTTAGCAAGATTTAAGAGACATACCAACCTAATCCCATGTGTGGACTATGTCTGAATCTTGATTAGAGCACGCCAACTGTAAAAGCTATAAACTTAGGACATGGGTTTGAACATCCTTACAGGTGTTTCTAAGGAATAAGAAAAGAAAACTAAGCCCCCTTTTCTTAAAACTGAAGGGAAGAACTAAATAAATAAACAAAATCTGTCCACCAATAGAGAGAAATGTCAAGAAACACTCCTATCTCTGACAGCTCTAAGTTAAACAAACAGCCTCCCTTTTTTTCTGCTACACTGTTGCCATAGCTTTATGGCAAGCAATTTAAACAGGGGTTGGTTAGTTCCTATTCAAAACTGCTGTGAAGGACATGCGAAGGACATGTGTTCCACAATAGCTGGGGCAAGGAGGCTCTGGCCTGCTAAAGAGATTAAATTCCATTCCCTAGGCAACATGAAGCCACACTGTGTAGCTAAGTTAATTAAAGAGGGCAGTGTAGTACAGTGGTTACATGCATGGACTCTAGGGCCAGGCTGCCTGTGTTCAAATCACAGCTCTGCCACTTATAAGCTGTGTGACCTTGAAGAATTATCTATGCCTCAAGAGACTTAATCACTCTGTACAGAGAAGTTCGCCCATCGGAACAATGGAGACAATAACACTTACATACCACAAGACTGTCGTGAAGATTTAATTACTTAATATACAGTGTCTAAAACAATGTCTGGCTCTTATACGCATTATATAAGTGTAAGCCACTGCTATTATTGCTATTTGTGTAGCCTCTCTGAGCCTTAAATTTCTTTGTCAAAAGAGATTATAACACCTTCTCTGCTGCCTTGTAGGTGGATTATAAAGATCAAGTAATGAAGCTTGAGTCTATACATTATCTGGTTATTTTAATCCCTGTAGACTGTGAGTTCTTGAAAACAAGTCCAATAACTTACCCATCTGGGGAAGCCCAGCGCTTAGTATAGGAGCTAGCAGATAGTTGGTATCAATAACACACTTTAATTTTTTTTAAACTGTTAAGTGCTCTACCTATGATCACAGTACCACTATTAATCTCAGAAGCTTCCTTGGACAGTTCTGGGCAGAATGGAGTGGGTAGTGCAGGGAAGAGACCAAAGGCGAGTTCAGCTTGGAAGCTATGGCAATGCTGTAGATAAAAAGTAATAAGGACCTGAACATAAATGGGGGAGACAGGACACATCTGTTCAGGGAAGCAAAGGGTTTAACTGACCTATCTCTTTGCCCACATCCAAATTCCTGTTCATGGTGTCTCTCCTGGCTGCCCACAACAGGTACTTAGGAAAATGATGTTGTAGACTGAAAGTGAAGAATGATGGAGAAGATGTGTTCCAAATAATACCCGGCCCCAGTGTGGAATCAAAATGAGCCCAAAGAACACAAAAATTTATACTGAATTTCGTCATTATGTGTTTAATTGTGCCAAAAGTTGGACTCATAAACAACCAATTCAAAAAGTGCTGCACCCTTAGTTTAGAAAGGTAGCTACATTTAACGATGCAGTAATAAGAGTTCCAGACCAATGGTCTTCAAACTTGAATGTACACACAATTCCCTGGGGATCTAGCTAAAAATCCAGGTTCTGCTGCAACAGAATCTTCGGCCTGAGGTGAGTCAAAAGATGCTGCAATTGTAGCAAATTACCAAGTAAAATCCGTGCTGCTGGTCCTAGGACTAGCAACTTCCAATAGCAAGGCTCCAGGAAGACCACTCCGCGAAACTACCAAATACACACTTGAGGCTAAGAGCCTATTCAAATCGGGCCTATGATGGGGTTCAGGACATACTACCGCAAAAGAGCAGCCTGGCTTAAGATATTGAATATCTTAAGCTGAATGAGGCAGAGGCAGGAAGGTCACTCTAACCTTCCCCACAAACCCCGGGCACATTCCTTCCCTGAAACAGTTATAAAACTCCCAGGTGAAAGGTCCCCTCCCTGTACTAGGAGGAGGAGTGACATTCTTATCACCAGAGATGAGGAATTAGCCCTCATCTTCCTAGTTATTTCTTCACCATTTACTGCCCCTAACCTACCTTTGTCTAGTCAATTCTCCACAAATTTATTGCTTCTTTGATCACCTTTATGGTCTTCATTGTCTTGTGAGGGTGCCCATGTACATGGTATGCCTTTTCTCCTGTTAATCTGTCTTTGTCAGTTTAAGTTTCAGGGGGCAGCCAGGGACATTAGGAGGGTCGTAGAAAATTTTTTCCTCCCCTATATTTACTTATATTTTCCACTTACAATTTTCTTACAAACTGTACTGCACAAGTATTAGGCAAAAGATATTTTACCATCAAACAGTATGTGTATCTTGAAATATCTGACTCATATCAAGTCAACAGTGTTCACGGATAACTTGTGGAAACTGTGACTACATGTGGAAATCAAGACAAAGCTACCAGCCTAATAACAGTCATTAAATAAAGTGGCTTATTTAAATTAAATTGCTAAGAATTTCAACACTGCCTACTTTGCCATATTGTCAGCAGCTAAAGCCAAAAGGAACCATTCGGATCTATTTTCTCTCATGCAACGGCACAGCAAATTTCCAAAGGAAATAGAGAATATGAGTACTCTCTCTCTTAAACATTTCCAATCAACGAACCAGACCACCACTCTACAACATCAGCCACTGGAAATAATTCTGAGCTAACAAACCAAAACCACCATTAACTGGGTCAGTTTGACCCAAAAAGGTCTGGTTAAACAGGCCATGAAAAAAAAAAAAAGAAAGGTTTGCTCAGTTGCTGTTAAATATTTTGCTAAGGGAATTATCTCACTGTGACAAGGCACATCCTCCTTACTCCCAAGCAGAACCAACAGGTACCTGCAGATTCACACATTCCTCTGTTCCAAGGCCCCACCAAAGGCAACCAGGGAAAGGGCGGGAAGGATAGGGGCTCCTGAAGCAGAAGAGTAGATAGGAACTGTGCTGAGCAGGCCTAATGATCGTGGGTGATGGAGAACACAGGAAGAACTGGTTCCATTTAAGAACGCAACAGAAACAGGCTGTTCATAGGGCAAAAGGTCAAAGAAGCAGAAGCAGCCAGCGCTCCTCCTGACTTTCAATCCTTCCCACCTCCCAGTTCTGTGTTTACTAACCAAAGGTTGTAAAGCCACGTGTCCTATCTGGAGAACATTGACCACACAAAATTAGGTTCCCCAGGGGATCAGACTGCAAGTTCAGGGTCATTCTTTGCAACATTTCCCTCCTCAAGCACCTACTCTGATCTGGAAAACCACTGAGACTTCACAGGAGGCAAAAGGAGCTTCCAATCACTTAATGATAAAACCTATATTCTGGGATAATTACAAAACTGTATAAACTTGATGGCTAAGCACCAAGGTGATACGGGGTAAAAGGACTGAAAAGAAACTGTCAAGAAAGAAGAGAACTTGGAGGCACCCCTACATGTCTTCCTTTGCATCGACATAACCAAGGGTTCCCATTTATCTCACTGCATTCCTTCCTTATCCCAAAAAGGAGCCACCAGAGAACTGAAGCAATGAGCACAAAAACAACCTAGAGGGGTGGCCTTTGAAGCACATTGGATTCACCTGGCAGGCTTTTAAAAGCCTTGAGGCTCAGGACACACCGAAGTGCATTTAAATCAGAACCTCTGGGTAAGACCCAGGCAATGTCATTTTTATTAAACTACGACATGCAGAGAACCCCTAAAACAGCGCAAAAAGCAAAGAGGTTTCAAGGGAACTTGGACCAATTTCAAATTTTTCTGGGACTCCATTTCTCTACCTGATAAAAGTGAACAGAAATGATGAGCGGAGGAGTGAGGATCATTGTGTCATATAAACCCCAAGGCTTAGGCAGCTTAGTCACTTCTATCAATTTAAGAAACCCTAAATCTGAACATCAGTGAAACCACAAAAACATACCATCATCATGGTAGCATAAAACCAACAACTCAAAGACTCCTTCCTGCCTAGCACAAAAACTGGTCTGCTCTATTATATCACCAAATGCCTAGCAGTTTTTACAAAACATAAGGGAGAGGAAAACTTCAATCTGAAGAATATCCTTAATAAACTCGATCACATTTCATCATCAGTAACAAACCTCTTTAGAGGGTATTATTATAGATAGGAGATGTGAAAAACATGGAGATTAAATGCATAGCCCAAATCCTTAGTGAATAGGTTAAATTTTTTACACAGGTATATGACAGTAATAACAGTTGCACAACTCTGTGAATATATGAAAAACCACTGAACTGTGTAATTTAAATGGGTGAACTGTAAGGTATATGAATTATATCACAGGTGGACCTCAATTTTCTCACTTGTAAGGACAAAAATAGAGAACACCTACTTCTTGGTGCTATGAAAATTGATTATATGTAAAGTACTTGGGAAAGTGCCTTGGGAAAGTGTAAGTAGGCACTATGTAAGTGGTTCTTAAAAAAAAAAAAAAGTCTGCTTTACACTGAGGCTCCTAAATTCCCCCCCAAGCCAAGTCCCCACCTAAATGTAGCACGTGTTCTCACCTCTCTGCCTTCTGTCTGCTGCCTCCTGTCACTGCAATGGGTCCTTCCTCATGCCTCATTCATTCCCTCTGAAGTATTACCACTTTGGAGACGTATCCTCCTCTCACCTCCACAGAAGCGGGCTCCCTCCCTGATGCTCCTACCGCCCTTGTTATGGCACTAGCTCTACACAGGACACCTCCAGGAGAGGATCTGGTCCACGACATAGTTGTGGGTTCCTTGAATGCCCAAATAGAGTCCAATTCATTTTCCTATCCTCAGTTTAGTCCCATTTGGAACATGAGAAAGCAATATGCCATTCACAGCAATATCTCATCCAAGAATGGAATATCCATACTAAGTGTACTAGTCTTGTAGAACAAATTTTCATTACAGGAATGACTTACTTTAAGGAATTTTGCTTTTTTGTGCTTCACAGATATCATGTTTTTTACAAATTGAAGTTAAGACCAGCAAAAAGATTATAACTTGTTTTATGGCAGTGGTTTATAATCATATTGGCAATATCTTTGAGGTATGCCTGTATTATTAATGCTTTAATTTGTCCCCAAATTTCTTTCTTTTAGTTGTAGGCTAATTTCACCCAAATTACTGATCCATGCCCAACGTTATACCGGAACATCTTTCATGCCTGAACTCAAGTGAGCCTTCTCTAACTTTTAAGTTTCATCTAGTTTAATGTCATCATTCTGAATGTATAATAAACTCAACCAATGACAAGGAGGAAATGTTCACTACAACCAAAAGGGCACAGAGGGGAAGGAAAGATATCTTTTAAGAATGCATTTTAGTGGCATTATATAAAAGATAACTTTAAAACTCATTTACATTTCAATACATACAGCAATGTTTGGAAGTTTTTAAAACAAATACTGAAAACAACACAAATAGTACAGGCAGACCAATTACCATTTATCATCTAACAAGGAAACCCAGGAAGATTATTCCTACAAAAGTAGGTGGCGAGAGAATGGAAGCTTTTTAAAGATCATCTCAAAACACCAAGAGTTTTAGATCAATGTTACTGCATGAAAAAAAAATAAATACCTCTTACATCATTAAGCATTAAACTTCATACAGAAATCAAAATAAAATGCAGAGTAGAGACTAGATTCTCAGCCTTGCTATTTAAGAAGGGGACTATGAATTAGTTACATTTGAATAAAAGACAAAGGAAACTAATAAATGGTCAAGAGATCAAGAAACTGCTAGTTGTGGCTAAGTTCATCCATAAAACAAAGAATCTACTTAAATATTCAAACAATTATCCTACAATGAGTGCTGGCATTCCTCTACAATTATTGAGTTTCAGATTCCTGGCCCAATAACTTAGACATGCTTCTCTCCTAGTCAGGCTCCTCAAGTTTTAAGAGGATGTCAATCCTACTACTCCCAATGAGATTGTTAAACCTGTGGCTCTGTGTTCAACATGTAATAGTATCTGTACTCCAGAAAAAAAAGCAAAGAGCATGGCCATGAACTCAGGCTAAGCAGCCCTGACTAGTAGTTGACAGAATCATCCCACAAGGATAGTACCCAAAGGCAACTAAGTAAGGGGCACTCTTGGACTAAAGTAGACCAGAACAGCTTATTTTGGTACCCTTTAAGTGTACATTTATTGCACTGCCCTTGAGCTACAATGACGTACATAAGAAATGGCCTTATGGAACCCGTAGATGTATATGCAGTGGTCATGAGGTAGTTTGTAATCAGTTTACTCACAGCACGTAAAGGGACAAGGGGAGAGAGTGCCCTAAGCTCAGACAGCAGCAGTACAAGGAAACTTCTCTCCCAAGTAATTGGCCTCACTGATTGTTTCCTCCTTGCTTTGGCTGCTAGATAATTCAGTCACCTCTAGCAAGTATGACCGTATTTTCCACTAACCTTAGTCCTGGCTTCATCTTGCTTTATCCTGTTTTTCTCATCTACTCTGACTTGATTTTGATGTTTCGTTGGATTACAAATATATGCATATGTGATGTGAACCATCAAAAATCCCAACAAAAGGCAAGTTTAAATGAATAAAGAAACAAAAACAAGATCTCAAAGAGTGAAAATAAAATGTTTCATATTCTCCGATTCTCACTAGTTGGCTAAAATTCAAATGTACCTATTGATATGAGTTTAATAAAAATACAACCAAAAAGTTAAGCCTGCTTCAGTGTCACTTATTTTACTTCACACTAATTAATTGGCTTATCTTATACTCCAATTATATGCATATTTCTCAATTTAGGTAGCTCAATTATTTAATCTCCAAAATTAAGTAAAATTATTTAATCAATCTACAGATATAAAGATGACTGTAAAGTATGGGTATCTACTCTCACCTGGAGGAAGTCAGTTGGAGGGAATTAATTCACACCAAGCTTTGTACACTGAATGCATGCAAATTTAATGCAACAAAAAAGGTCAAAGGCTATTGGGTTTGAAAGGGTTAACATTGCTTCTTCCAAAAATGAATCCCAGTGATCCTCAGAGAATCGACCTAAAACAGTTATACATACCTCTGTGTTCACACATAACACTCTCACATACACACACCCAGAGCATGCTCCTGAGGATGGAACTCAGAGTAATTACTGGGGGAAAAAAAAGGCCACTTAGGCCAAATAGTTTAGGAATATGAAGAAGCCTGCAGATTTGGGGAGCCTGGAGAAACTTAAGTCATAGAATAGCATTTAAATATATTTGTCTGCTTACAATTTCCATTGCAAATGTGATTAGTTTGCTTGAATAAATAGGAATATGATGTGTTGGCCATGTTTTCCTCTGGAGGGTTATCACAGAGTTTTGATTAAGGACAAATGTTTGAAATGCTGGGTGTATTTAAGTTCACTGCACTTAAAATGAGCTAAGAAGTTGCAGAGGCTTGATTAAAGGGCTGCCTTTGTGAACTTAAAATTAAAAGCAATAAATTCCAATGATTCAAGTGATTGGGACTAAATATGGTATCCTGCCAGAAAAGTTTTGAAATGGAGTCCAAAGAGACTGAAATGGTGTCCAGGTTTCAAGAAACGGTGAAAGAGGAAAGGTCAAGTTGTAGGAGTTGCCTTTTCTCTGGGTTAGTGAATGATTTACATTATGCAGAATCCCTTTTAAGTAGAACTTCACAGGAGTTACAGGCTCCTAGGACAATCTGTTTTGTCATTTCTAAAAAGAAGTCTCTCAAACGCTCAGAGGCCGGCATGGCATGTAAGTATTATCAGATGGGGACAGCTGGGAGAAGGATGGGAAAGGTGAGGGTTGAGAGGTGGGGTCCTCTGGAGTTTGTCCGCAGACTCGTGCAGGCCAGCTCTCATGCCATCTCCAAAACGGAAGTCAAGGTGACTTCTCCACCCGCGGGAGGGCGGAGCCTTGGAAACCTAAGAGGATCAGACTTCAGGCGGGACTGTGACCCCTGGAAGCAGCCCGGGTCAACTACAACCGGGGTCAGGGGCAAGAGCGCGCTGGGGTGGCCCAGAGGACCTGCTGACCCCAGGCCCTCCGCGCCCCGGCGCACCCGTCCTCCTCGCGGGCCTTGGCTCAGATCGCGGGGCCGCCGGTCAGGCACCGGCTCCCGTCCCGGGCCAAGTGGGAGGATGCAGACTGCAAAGTTTCCACGGCAGGGTCGCCCTCAGTGAGCGCACGGGCCGCCTCTGCCGCCTGGCGTGGCCATCGCCTTCCCCTCCCGCCGCTGCAAGGTGGAACAGCGGCCCCACTCCCCTTTCTCCGTGCTTTCCCGCTGCAGCGGCCCGGCACCGGAGCGCCCGAGCCTCCCGCGCCCCCAGGCCGGGACCCGTCGGCGCGCTCCCCGGGGCACCGGGCCGGCGCTTACCTTGGCGGCCGCCATGCTTCACCCGCTGCAGGCGGCTGCGGGACCCCGTCGCCCGCCCGCTCTCACTGCGGCCGGCGCCTCACTTCCCGTCCCGGCGGCGTGCGCGCCCGGCCTGCCTCCCCACGCCCTCCCGCCCGCGCGGGTCATGCGGGCGCCGCCCGCCCATTGGCTGGGCCGCGCCCGGCCGCCGCGGCGCGCGTGATGCCGCCGGCCTCTGCCCTGCGCCCGGGGCGGTCCAGGGTCCGTGGGCGGCAGACTGGACGCGGGCACGTGACGGTGGCTGAGCTGTCCAGCGGCGGCAACCTCTGCGGCAGGAGCCGAGGGGCAGACGGGGTGCCAGCCTGTCTCCTGCGGGCAGTTGACCCCTCAGAGGGCTTCAGCTACTCCAGGGCCTTGGAGACCCACAGCCTGGGGAAGTTGACAATTCCGCTATGTTTAGCTAGCTTTTCCTTGTTGGTTCCGTTTCAAAGGGGCTCCACTCTGCACTGTCTTACAATGGATCCAAAATCATGACCACCTGAAGGGAAGATAGCAAAGTGATGATGCTAAGGGTGTATGTATTGCAGAACATCTATTTGTGGGGCTGCTTCGTTTCAGTCCTGCATATTATTAGGACTGTAGAGGTCAAAAGATCCACACCGCCCCCCAAAAAGCATGTCCTACTAAAATAAATAAGTCACATGTTAATGGAAAAATTAAATGTCTAACCTCCAGAGATCTTATTGCTCTTTATCAGAATTTCATTTCTTTGTCTCTGCTATCAAAATTTATAATTAATGCAATGGTAGTCAGGAAAAAGGGCTTTAAATGTTTGATGGATATAACTTATCAGCAAAAGTGTTTTTCACTAATCATTTTAATTAACACTAAGTGAGTGACTACTATGTGCCAGGCGCTGTGCTAGGCACTGGGAACACCAACATGACTTGAGAGATGGTCCCAGCCCATAAAGAGCACATAGTTAACTCGGATATAACCTGTTAAGGTAACAACCTGTTCCCAGGGCACTATGGGAACACCGAGAACTAGAGAAGCTTCTTAGAGGAGAGGATGCCTAAGCTAAATGCAGTAAAATGGCTCTGTTTTAGTCCAGTGAGGTGGAGGGGAAGGATTTTCCAGCCAGAGGAAATGAGGAGAGGCCCAGAAATTGCCCACAGCAAGTTATGAAAGTGGTTGGTCATGAAAGAAAATTTCAGCTGTGGGTGTGGTAGAAAAGGAGTTTGGACAGGCAGGTAGGGACTTTGTCATGGAGGACATTGGGTACCATACTTAAGGGTGTGCACCTTAGCTGAAGGTGCACACCCTTAAGTATGGTAGAAAAGTGGTATAGCCAGGTTTATCATGGGAAGAACAAAGCATGACTAAACTATTGGAATACCCAGACAAGGCAGGGTTATATATAGGGGTGGAAGAGAGAAAGGAGTCAGCCTGTCTTGCACATGGCCCCGGTGCATATGTTGGAAAGACAAGAGATCAATGTTTTGAGCTGTGTATATTTCTGTAAGGAGAGTATATGTGCAATATATAAATTATATAATCAAAATCAAGCAAGAAATATTTCAAAAAAGAGTGATTGATTAACATACTCTCAGAGGTCTAACAAAACCCTGAAAGACTTGAACATGTTCAGAGGCAGAGGAAAATGACTGAGCAAAGAGTGAAAAAATAAAGACAAAAGCAAAAATAGGAGAACTGATAGAGAAGAGGATGTCAAGGGACAAGCCTAAAGCTATGTGAAGGGTTGGCCCTAGCTACTCTAAAGGGGTTTAAAAGATGCAGAGAAAATTCTATCTTATGTAACCAAGATCACATCACATATTGCATATTTGTATTTAAGGGCATCACTGTAGCTCTCCTTTTATAATATACGCTTTAAAAAAAATTTAAATGTAGTCAAACATACGCAACGTAAAATCTGCTATCTAACCAGTTTTAAATGTGCAGGTCAGTAGTGTTAAGCACATTCACATTGTCATATAAGCAATCTCCAGAACCCCTTTCATCTTGCAAACTGAAATTCTATGCCTATTAAACAATGACACCCATTCCTTCCTTCCCCCAACCCCTGGCAACCACCATTCTACTTTCTGCCTCTGAAAATTTGACTACTCTGAAAGTGGAATCATACAGTATTTGTCTTTGTGTAACTGGTTGATTTTATTTAACATAATGTCCTCAGGGTTCAGTCATGTTGTAGTATGTATCAGAATTTTAAGATTCTTTAAAATTGAATAATATTCCCTTAAGTTTTAAAGAAAAAAAATCAAGATTGTTAGATTTTTTTCTTGAAATCCTAGAAAATTCAGGAAATTATAGTAATAACTCCCAAAAAATCACTTATAATCTTACCAACAGAATTAGCCACTATTAACATTTTACTGTATTTTCTTCAAGTCTTGATGTCTTCATGTGTGTACATAATCTTATTTTTAAATTTAAATACAAAAATTCATACCCTGTGTATACATTTTATATGACTGCTCTAACAAAACCCCCACAAATTTGGTGGCTTACAACAGAAATGAGCCTTAAGGGGCTAAAATCAAGTGGTCAGCAGGGCTGTGATCCAGGAGGGATCCAGAAATGCTTAGGCAAAAATCTGTTTCTTTGCTTTTTCCAGGGGCTCATAGCCCCTACCTCCATCTTCAAAGCTAGCATACATAGCATCTCTCTCTGCCTCTGCTTCCCTCACATGGCCTCTCCCATCTGTCATCTCCCTCTGCCTTCCTCTTATAAAGACACTTGTGATGATATTGAGGGTCCACCTGGATAATCCATAATACTCTCTCCACCTCCAGATTCTTACCTTAATCATATCTTCAAAGTCTCTATTATATAAGGTAGCATTCACAGGCTGTAGGGATTACCATGTGGGCAGCTCTTGGAAAGGCCATTAGTCCACCTACCAACCTACCACACTATGGACACAAATGTATCCACAAAGGGATAAAAGTATATTTCAACTAACATTTAGGGTCACCAGCTAATTAAGCTTCTTCTTTTATTCTAGAATTCCCTGAAACAAGAAATTTTCAAACAGTTAAACTGTCACAAGCCCTAAAACAGGAGAGATACTCCTTAACTTCTGCTTGACCTATAATCGATAGCATGACATGAAACACCACCTAAGAAGATAAAGTATAAACTGGCTGGGAGGCTGCCACTTTGTGTACTGCCACTTTGTCTTGTCCTGACAGGTTTAGGTGCCCTCCTGATAAGTAACTCATCTCATACTTGTCCCTCCTGTCTGTCCCCAGATCACCCTTTTCCCTATCATGTTGAAGTAGCTGGCATTGAATTTCAACTGAAGAGGGCCTATTTGGGTTGAGTGGTGTACCCCAAAAGTACTAATTCCTATTATCTCAGAATGTGACTTATTTGGAAATTGAAGATGTAATTAGTGAAAATGAGTCATACTGGAGAGGGTGGGCTCTTATAAGAAGATACAGGGACATACTGAGAGAATACCATGTGTTAAAAAGGCAGAAATTAGTATAATGCAGCTACAAGCCAAGGAACACCAAGGATCAATGGCCACCACTAGACGCTAAGAAGAGGCAAGGAGGGATTCTACCCAGAGTCTCAGGGGGAGCATGGCCTTTATGACACCTTGATTTGGGACTTCTAGCCTCCAGAACTATGGGAGAATATATTTCTGTTGTTTGAAGGCACCCTGTTTGTGGTACTTTCTTACAGCAGGCCGAGGAAAACAATATAGGCCCAAAAGCCACCTGTGTCTTGTAGCACCAGATGCCAGGCTGGCCTGCTGGGAAAGCAGCTATGATGGAGAAAGTGAACAGGAACACAGCCTGAGCATGAGCCCTGTTTAGAAGAGTGAGCTTCCACCTTCCCCAGAGTAGCAATGCCTTGTACATGCACTTTGGTCATGCTTTGAAACTATCTGATTTTGTTCAGCTCAATGAAAAACAAACAAGCAAATACAAGGCACCTCTATCACTACCAGCATGCCCCCAGATTAGATTGCTGGAAAAAGTATCCAGCAAGAATGCTTGTGAAGAATGTCATCTACAGGAAATTTGAGGTACATAACTACAAATTGCAATAGTGATCCCTTGTGTGGATTGCACTTTGCAAAGGTAATGCCAGGGCTGGTAAAGGACATGTATGACAGAGCAAAAGGAGCACCATGAAATAAGTAAATGAAGAGCTCTCAAGTTCTGATCTTGCAGCTGAGACTCAGCAACTCAAGGACACAAAGAGCCCTTCTGTGCAGTCATTTGTTTTTGGAATCTTGCCGAGTGTCAGATCAAGCATGATAAGCCTTCTCTGAGAGTGGGCTAAAGGTAGGTCAGAAATGAGAATGATCCTACTTCTAAGTAGATCCAAAGGAGAAAGCTATGTCAACATTTTTAATGTTAAAAGGGAAGAAAGGCAAAGGAGAAAGTCAGGACAAAGAAACATAAGACATGTTGAGAAGTAGGATTGGAAACAAATCCCCAAAGCTTTGAGGTATTTTGCTCTGAGAGCGAGGCCTTGAACAGCTAGTTTCTGAGAGCAGAGCAGGTACACACAAGCACATAAACACCTGCCCTACCCTTGGCAGAATGAAGGTTGACCCTAGGTTTCACCAAATATAAAATGTGCATCAAAAGTTACCCCAAAATGGAAGTGGGGGTCATAATAGCAAAAGGGGTCTAATGGGGAAAGGGAATCACAATTTTTAACTTTACAATGTAATTCATCATAGTGTCCTCGTCAAAAGCCAAATACTCCAATTCGGTGATGAATAATTAAATTCACAAGCACTCAAATCATACAGAACATTTAGGAGGCAAAGAAAACATCTAAAATCTAATACCATCCCTGCAAAATTGGGGGAGGAATATACATTTTCAATTTCAATTCAAGGCCCCATGCTGCAATGGAAAAGTACCTTAAATTGCTATTGGAGTGACAGATGGCATATAGTACCCCAAAAAGCTCTAAGCAGAATGAATTATGTGATTTCCATGTACTCTAGGAGCAGAAAGGACTCTTAAGAAAGTTTAGGCAGGTAGCTGATGCTGACCAGTATTCATGGGGTTATATACATTACTTATACTTCCACAATATCTGACTATTGCTGCCGCTGCCAACCAAATCTTATATTCTAGTATTAAACATGATTCCTGCCCTACATGATAAGGACTAGACCCTGGCACAGAAGCAAATGTGAAGAAGACATAGTCCTGGGCATCAGGGAATTCACAGACCTGTCATTCGGGTCTTCATCGAATGTCACCATATCAGAGAATTCTCTGCCCCCACTCATTCACCTATCCCTTTATATTTCATTCTTCCCTTATCATCACCTGGCATACATTTATTTATTTATCATCTGCCTCTCCCATGAGAATGAAAGTAAGAATTGCATCTTTCTTGACTCATTTCCCTATCCCAGTGCCTGAAACACTACAAGGCACTCAATAAATATTTGTTTAATGTATTCATCAAAAACATGGACTTCTATGCCTAAGGCACCATGGCCTGCCTATAAAGACTGAGGAAGTTTAACCTATAGGGGCCAATGAGTGTAAGTTTTTATTTATTTGTTTGTTTTTTGCAAAAGAAAAAATATTTAATACAAAAAAAAGCACCACAGAATCAACAGGTATAAAAAGTATATATAGTGTAAAGACCAAAAAGACAGAGCTATTAACCATGATGCTTATAAAGTCTAGGTAAGAACACCTGAAAATGTCTCCTTCCCTCATTTAGTGAACTGGCCACTATTTGAAAAGTTATTTTAAATAGCCATTTTCTTCCCACTCTATGAAAAACCCTAGAGCTTGGTCTACCAAGAGTATAACAACTTCTAATATTATATTCAGGGCA